>CM057449.1:253955000-255155000 GCA_016271365.2 Neoceratodus forsteri | reverse complement strand
GAGCTTGCCTAAATGCTCACTGCCAGGTTGGTGTCCGGCGCCCTAGCCGTTTAAATGGTAACACCCTAGAGTGCCTGTAAAGCCTCTATGTACTGTCTATTTAAGAGCTGCCTAATTGCAGTTATAATTGAAATGGGAGGGGGGGCTGAGTGTTTCCATGCTCGAGTCCCGCCTGAACTGCCAAATAATTGCTCCATTTCTGCCATCCCTAATTGCGCAGAGGGAGCTCTGTTTGCAGATCTGCTTGCTCATTGATTATCTTTTAGAGCAGTAATAATACTGTAGTTTGTTCTAACCTGCCTTCTTTGCAGCAAGGGGTGTTCTGCCTGTCTCCACCATTTTAGTCCCGAACTGCCGAATTGGACCAATCAGTACTTTGGGGCTATAAAATGGAGTTTGCTTACTGGGACTGTGTGAAGTAAAACTGTGGGAATTGTAGTTCTGGGGTGTTGGCGCCTTTTTGCACCTACAGGGGGAGCTTTGTGTGACTGACAGCTGAACCGACCAACTGAACCTTTTCGATCTTGGAAAAAACCCTGAACTGTCTGCTGGCTAGCCAGATCTAAGTGGGAAGCTGAAGAAGCCACAGCTCGAGACAGTTGAACAGCCGTTTTACATAGTTCGCGTGGGAGGACTGTGGAAAGGCTAGAGTTTCGGTCTGCATGTCTACCTGCTGCCCTGAGAGGGAACCGAGAGTTTTATTCGGATTAAATCCGATTTGTGAGCCACTGACATTTGACCAGGCTAAATACCTGAGGAAGTCCGAAGATTTTGCTGAATGCGATCGGCCTGCCAGGAATTCCAGTCACATCAGAACTGAGTTGTGCAGCTAGCTGTGTGTTTGTGATCGGAGAAGGATTGCCTGGTACTGTAGAATTTCTTACATATAAATGTGCTGTATATTGAAAGTGGGTCGTGATTTGGTTCCCCACTTTGTGAACTGTGTTTTGCTTGCTGGAAGCTGTATCCAGCCAAAACGGACTAAATCCGCGGTTATCTCCATGCAGTCGGGCCTTGCCACGAGGGCCCTGCCAGACTACCCCACTGTACAGAGGAAAGCCATCAATGAGAGACCTGCCTGGGGATCAGCCCCCTGCTCCACACTTGAACAGGAACGATGCCTCGGCAAATCGTGTGGGCCCTGCTTCTCCTGGCACTCCAGATCAACCACCTGCTGTCTCGATTTTTGTCCAGCCTGTGTCCAGTCTTGGGTATCATGAGAAACCATCAGGATAGCTCCCTGCAACAACAGTTTAATCTAAGTGTGTCATCTGATTTCTTTGTTGTTTCTCTTTCTTCACGAACTGAGCCATCTGGCTCCGGATTACAAATAGTGTGTACTGTGCATGTTGTTTTTCCATCACAGGGGCCCAACCAGCTGCGACACCAGCCTACCCTGGGTAACAGTCCTGGCTAGCCCATCTCTTCTCCACCTGGGTACCCAGAAGGTGTGGCTGCTTAGGGACTCTGAATGCATGCATAACTGTTTGACTGATAGAGCATTTAAGCAAATTACTCTGATTACGCCCCTCCCTTGTTCAAGCCCCCTGAATTAATCAGATCTAACTTTTTCTACATTTAACCTGCCTGTGGTTCCAGTTTATGCTAAGAGTACTGTACTGTTGACAATTGCTGTGCGTAATCTTGTTTTACAGGTGGTCCCCAGGGTCGAGCCAAAAGAACCAGCCCTGGTGGTAAGTGCAAACAGTGTGGGTACTGGTAATGTGTATCAGGGGTATTGTGAAAGTGATCATTGTGTATTGTTCCGGCCACTATCAGGGAAAGAGGGGGGTTACAACCTAGTTTGACCACTACCAACCCTGACCTCTGGGTGGAAGGACCTATTTCAGAACTCAGACCCCTTAACCTGCTACTAGCCAAGCAGGCAGGGGTAGTAGCCCTTGGGAAAGCACCACGTAGGGGTTACATCTTGGAGGCACTGCTGGGGCTAGCGTCCTCTAGTGGCCAAAGGAGGAAATTACCCCAATATGTTTAGATTTGGTGAGAAAATTGAGGAGCTTGCTACGCCTACACTCAAAATCGCCCCCCATAAGCTATTAGTGCACCGAATGATAGGGTGGAGCAAGGCAGAGGGGTTAGATCCCTGACAGATCCTCCTGTTACTGGATGTCCCATTAGGGACCACAAATGCTGTTATTGTAGAAGCTGTGGAACATGTCAAAGGTTTAGGCAAAGTTGAAGTGAAGGGGAAGGATTCAGACCTGTTTGAGCAGACCATGGTGGTTTTACTCTCCTGCAGTTTTCCCATAGATCTAGAGACAGTACCCCCTGTTATTCTGCCAGAAGGGGTGGAGGGTCATTCACCTGCATAGTGATCCAGCTACACCGGGTGGGTCCCCCAGTATAGAGGGGTTTAAGGACAAGCTGCTGAAGTTATTAGCGTCTGAAGGATGAAGCGCTCAAGAGCTAGTAAAGGTGCTAGACCTTTCTGAGGAACACACACCATTGCAGTCCCTGGCCACATCCTCTACTTCCCCTAAGAGTTCCCCTGTAGTCCCCTTCCCCATAATAATTCCATCTGTGCATTTGGACTCACACCGAAAACTCAGATTTTTCTCTGGCACCATCGCAGTGCCTACAGGGGAGGATGACCTTGAAATATGGATGAACTATGCTACCCCCTTGATACAGGAGTGGGAATGCTCTGAGGGGGAGAAAAGAAAGAGACTCATGGAAAGTTTGAGGGGCCTTACACTGGAGGCCATCCGATTCCTACAAGCCACTAGTCCAGAGGCTACTGTGGCTGAATACCTCTCTGCATTGAAAGGAGTGTCTGGAAGCACTGAGTTGGGGGACAATTTTCTGTGGAAATTCAAGTCTGCTAAGCAATGGAAGAACGAAAAGTTGTCTGTGTTTGTTACTAGAATTGAGAGGGCTCTGCAGAGGGATCACAGAAAAGGAGGGATGCCAGCTAAGGAACTGAACCGGGTCAGATTGGACCATATTCTCAAATCAGTCAGGTACTTCAGTGTGATGCTATTAAAACTTAAGCTGCAAGACAGGAAGGCTAATCCTCTCGAGTACTATCACCTTGTGAAAGAGATTCGTGAGGCGGAGAATGATGAAGAGGACTGGGAGCCCTATGCTGGGGTTGTGGCTACCCGCAAGACCCCTGCGAGATGTGATGAAGATGAGGTGCAGCAGCTGAGAGAGTTGATTAAAGAATTGACAGAGGCGACCAGAGAACCTGACCTCTACCAGGCACCCCCTGGGGCAAAAAGTGGGGTTGGGGTGCATGTTGTTTCTTCAGAAACCCGGACTGAGGGTAACCTGTTGGAAGAAGTATGAGATTTGAGAGCCCTGGTGGGGGACCTACTACAAGCCACCCAAACCCCCAAACTTGGTGGAAGTCCAAAGGATCAACATCGCAAGTCACAAGTCACAGAATAACTGTGAAGTGCCCCTGATGTACCCAAACCGGGAGATGGCCCATGGCCCCCCAGAGAACCTAGAGAACCCACATTTTGCTACCATTGAGGGGAAGATGGACACACCCATTTCTTTTGTCACTCACCAGAGAATCTGAGGAAGGTCACTACTAGACTACTAGCCTTGATTCGACATAACAACAACCGGCCGCCAGGTGGAGCTGCTCGAAAAAGTTACTTTTCAAAGGCCGCTGCCAAATTGACATCTAATTCTGCACCCCTGAATGGTCCGAGGTGGTGGGTCCTTCAATGGAAACAACAGTAGAGGTGAACAGTGTGTCCACCCGGGCCATGCTTGACAGTGGGTCTCAAGTGACTATAATGTTTCAAGACTGGTATTGGAAGCACCTGCCTGATGTGCCCCTACAACCCTTGGAAGGTTTGCATGTCTGGGGGTTGAGTGAGAAGTCGTATCCGTACTCCGGGTATATCTGGATCTGGCTGTCTTTCCCTACCTTGGTGGCTAGAGTGGATGAGCAAGTCGAGACCTTGGCCTTAGTGTGTCCCCCTACTGGACTGTATGATGGAGTCCCCCTGCTAATTGGGACCAACGCTCATATATTTGGGAGACTGGCACAACTCTGCTATGAGAAACAGGGGCACCAGAATGGGAGGGTTCTAAGAATTCCAACTGTAATCAAGAGGGCCTATGATTTGCAGCAGAATCCCAAGGAAGTAGACCAGGATGAACTGGTAGGGGTCATGTGGAAGAAGGATCCCGATTCAATGGTGCTGACCCCTAACGCCAAGTATACCATTCTAGGGGAGGTCCGCCCAAGGAAAGAAATCAAGAATATAATACTGATGTTGGATGTGCCAGGCGATGGAAAATTGCCAGAAGGATTATTGGTCAAACCCAGCATCTTACCAGCTCATGGTCATGCCTATGCCAGACGAGTGATGGTCCAGACTCACAATGTATCTGATCGGGAGATCCAGGTGAACAGAGGCTGCACCCTTGCTATGGTACACTGCACAGACACTGCAGTATTGCCCAGCAACAAGAACCCTGGTAAGACAGTCAGAGCGACCCCAGACTTGTTTGACTTTAGTTACTCCCCGTTGCCAGTTGAATGGAAGACTAGAATTAGCAAGAAACTTGCCCAGAGAGATCAAGTGTTTTCGTTGAAGGAATGAGACATGGCATGTGTCCAGGGTGCGGAGCATCACATATGCCTGCACGATGAACAGCCCTTTTGAGAGAGGTCGCAATGCCTAGTTCCAGCAGACATAGATGATGTGAAAAGACACCAGCAGGAAATGCTTGCGGCTGGTATGATACAAGAATCCAGGAGCCCATATGCTTCGCCCATTGTGGTTGTGCGTAAGAAGAATGGGTCTGTGAGAATGTGCGTTGATTATCAAACCATGAACTGGCGGATCATCCCCGATTAATACACCATGCCCTCTATACAAGATGCTCTGGACTGTTTGAATGGGAGCAAATGGTTCTTGGTGTTGGATCTTCGCAGTGGATACTACCAGATTCTGATGGCCCCAGAGGAACGTGAGAACACAGTCTTCATTTGTCCCTTGGGGTTCTATGAATTCCTGATAATGCCACAGAGAATATCGGGCACCCCGGCCACCTTTCAGCGACTGAAGGAACATGCGGTGGGAGATATGAATTTGCTGGAATGCCTGGTGTACTTGGACAATGTCATTGTGTTTGGGAGCTCCTTAGAGGAGCATGAGAGCCGTCTGTTCAAAGTCCTAGACTGACTGGAATATTTTGGCCTTAAGCTGTCCATTGACAAATGCTAGTTTTTCCAAACCTCCATGAAGTTTGTGGGGCATATAGTATCTACAGACGGGATAGAGACTGATCCCAGTAAGGCTGAGGCTCTGACCACTTGGCTTCAGCCCCACAATCTAAAAGAACTACAATGCTTCTTGGGGTTCTGTGGCTATTTCCACAGGCTCATAAAAGACTATTCCAAGGTGATTCTCCCACTCTTGAATCTTACCCAGGGTTACCCTCTCACCAATCATAAATACAAAAAAGGGGCCATCCCAGGACCAGAAAGAGTGTGCTTCCACCCTGGTGAACTTTTCGGGCCCCGCTGGATGCCTGACTGTGAAACAGCCTTCCACAAAATCATACACCAGCTCACCCATGCCCCCATCCTCACCTATGCCGATCCCACCAAACCCTATGTGCTGCATACTGATGCTAGTCTACAGGGTTTGGGAGCTGTGCTGTATCAAGACCATGAGGATGGTTTGAGACCAGTGGCTTTCGCTAGTAGGAGTCTGACCCCGTCCGAGCAAAACTACCCTGTGCATAAGTTGGAGTTCCTGGCACTAAAGTGGGCCATCGTTCACCAGTTCCATGAATACCTCTGTGGGGCAAAGATATTGGTGAAGACTGACAATAACCCCTTGACCTATGTGCAGACTTCAGCTAAGTTAGACGCCGCAGGGCATCGGTGACTTTCTGCGTCATCGACCTATGATTATGCTGTTGAATACAGGTCGGGCCTGAATCATATTGATGCTGATGCGCTATCCCGAAGGCCCACTTCCAAGAGTGACTGGGTCAGGCTGTCTGAACCTGACATCCGAGCGTCGTGCCAAAAGTTTGATAGAGATGAACAGATGTCTGCGGACACAGTGGACTGCTTAGTAGATTGTTTGGGCCCTTCTAATACCTGCATACTGGCTGCGTACTGTCACTTCTCTGCTTTAGATATTAGTGCACTACCCCAGTTCGACAATGACAGCATTCAGTGGGCTCAGTCCCAAGATCCTATGATTCAGGCAGCACTTGATGCCCTTCATGCAAGGAAAGATGTGTCCAAGTTGCATTCCTCTGACTTGCGAACTGCTTTATTGTTTAAATAAGGCCACAGGTTGAAGCTGCTTAATCAGTTGTTGTATAGAGAGACAGTAGATCGGGGTGTCCAAGTAGACAAGCAACAATTAGTCCTACCCACAGCCCTCAAAGATTTGGTGCTAAGGTCCCTCCACAATCATATGGGCCACCTTGGTCTCGACCAGACCCTTGATCTGGTACGATCTCAATTCTACTGGCCCAGGATGGGGGCCGATGTTGAGCACCATGTAAGGACTTGTAGTCGCTGCCTGCAGAGAAAAGCCCTGCCTCAGAGGGCTGCTCCCCTTGTCAACATTAATACCAGCACCCAATGGAACTAGTCTGCATAGATTTCTTGAGTTTAGAGCCTGATCAGCAAAACATTGGCAATGTGTTAGTGGTTATGGATCATTTCACATGGTATGCACACACTTTTCCCATCAAGGATCAAAAGGCGTCTACTGTGGCCAAGGTGTTAGTGGAAAATTTCTTCGTCCACTATGGTACCCCCCAGCAGATTCATTCTGATCAAGGCAGATACTTTGAGAGTCGGCTAATCAAAGAAATGATCTCTCTATGGGGGGTGTGAAAGTCAAGAACCACCCCCTATCACCCGCAGGGGGAACCTCAACCAGCACGCTTTAACCGCACCCTGCTAGACATGCTAGGCACCCTCCACCCAAAAGACAAGCTTAAATGGAGTCAGCAGATTAGCACCTTGGTACATGCGTACAATTGCATGAAAAATGATGCTACCGGGTTCTCCCCCTACCGTCTCATTTTCGGGAGAGAGGCCCAGCTGCCTGTTGATGTCTGTTTTGGGGTTTCTCCAGATGGGGTCCGAGCCAAAAACTATTTGCAATATGTACAAAAACTGAAAGCCCAATTGAACCATGCCTATCAACTGGTCCAGACAATGGCCGCCAAGAGAAATTTAGCCAACAAAGAGAGGCATGATAGAAAAGTAAAGGCTCAAGAGTTTCAGCCTGGAGACCGTGTGTTGTTGCAAAATTTGGGACTGCATGGTAAACATAAAATTGCTGATCGATGGCACCATCCTCCCCATGTAGTAGTAGGAAAGTTGGATGATTTATCTGTGTACAAAGTGCGCCCAGAGAACAACTCCAGAGCCATCAAGACCATGCACCGTAACCACTTGCTACCTATTGGCCAGGTCATGATTGAAGCTGAACCCTCAGAGGTTTATCCCACTGGACTGGTGACTCATGCTGCTGCAAGAAAGAGACAGAGTCAACCTACCCCAGTGGTCACAGATTTAAGGTTTTCTCCACAGCAGACCCAGAATGATAGTGACTGTCAGTCCACTTCTGACAAAAGTGAATGTGACCCTGCCCATTACCCCTCTTATGAACTGAGTCAGCTGTTTCGAGGTAATCCCATGATTAATCATGGGGATAAAGCTGGGCCTTCTGGACTGCCTAACCCCCAGTTTACTCCTTGGAGTCAATGCTCCCTGAGAGCAAAGTGCAAAGTATCATGTCTGAAGAGGCTGAGTCTCTGTGTATTGTGGAACTGTGGACTTGCCTGAAGGAGGGACTGATGGTATGAGTCTTTCTGGTGACATTCCAGAACTTGAAGAACGCTATGAGAGTGATGACAATTCCCCTTCAGTGTCAGAGTGTCTTCAAAATGAGCAACGTGTTGTAGAAACAGAACCCACAGAGCGAAGGGCCGACAGTGCTCCAAGTTTGGACATTCCTACCCAGGCAGAGGCACACCTCACAAGTGATGAAAGTCCTCAGACCAATGCTGAGAGTGCAGAGACTGTGATTGTTCCCCCCAGTAGGACTGGTTGAGCTGTCAAACCAGTAGTGCATTTCAGTTATGATTCTCCCGGGAGGCCAGTGGATTTGCCTCTCAATGTGGTCCACAAAGAGGTTTATGCTTCTCAGAGCTCACTGCCCAAACTGAGCCTAAGTGCTAATCCTAGGTTGGTTGTTCTGCCCTCTAGATATGGTGCCCCTGCCCCATCTAGCCCCAAGTTAGCTGGTAGGGAAGGGCCCCCTCTTACTCCGTTTAAGGTACAAGACGTTATTACATGATTCTGCATAGTAATGTGTAAGTTACCTGTGTGAAATGTGCCTGATGTATTGTCAGAATGGATATAGTATTATGAAGTGTGGTGAAAATGTATAGTAAAGTAGTAAGTTTATGTTAACTGATGCATGATGGTACAGACTTGACACGGACGCCAAGTTTTCTACAGGCAGGGAAGAGTGTAACCCCCTACAAATGGGGGTTCCTGAAAAGTCTTCCTAGAGCTTGCCTAAATGCTCACTGCCAGGTTGGTGTCCGGCGCCCTAGACGTTTAAATGGTAATGCCCTAGAGTGCCTGTAAAGCCTCTATGTACTGTCTTTTTAAGAGCTGCCTGATTGCAGTTATAATTGAAATGGGAGGGGGGCTGAGTGTTTCCATGCTCGAGTCCCGCCTGAACTGCCAAATAATTGCTCCGTTTCTGCCATCGCCAATTGCGCAGAGGGAGCTCTGTTTGCAGATCTGCTTGCTGACTGATTATCTTTTAGAGCAATAATAATATTGTAGTTTGTTCTAACCTGCCTTCTTTGCAGCAAGGGGTGCTCTGCCTGTCGCCACCATTTTAGTCCCGAACTGCCAAACTGGACCAATCAGTACATTGGGGCTCTAAAATGGAGTTTGCTTACTGGGGCTGTGTGAAGTAAAACTGTGGGAATTGTAGTTCTGGGGTGTTGGCGCCTTTTTACACCTATGGAGGAGCTTTGTGTGACTGACAGCTGAACCGACCAACCAAACCTTTTGGATCTTGGGAAAACCCCCGAACTGTCTGCTGGCTAGTCAGATATAAGTGGGAAGCTGAAGAAGCCACAGCTCGAGACAGTCGAGCACCCATTTTACGTAGTTCACGCGAGAGAACTGTGGAAAGGCTAGAATTTCGGCCTGCATGTCTGCCTGGTGCCCTGAGAGGGAACCGAGAGTTTTATTCAGACTAAATCCGATTTGTGAGCCACTGACGTTTGACCAGGCTAAATACCTGAGGAAGACCAAAGATTTTGCTGAATGCGATCGGGCCTGTCAGGAATTCCAGTCACATCAGAACTGCTGAGTTGTGCAGATAGCTGTGCGATTGTGATCGGAGAAGGATTGCCTGGTACTGTAGAATTTCTTACATATAAATGTGCTGTGTATTGAAAGTGGGTCGTGATTTGGTTCCCCACTGTGTGAACTGTGTTTTGCTTGCTGGAAGCTGTATCCAGCCCAAACAGACTAAATCCACAGTTATCTCCATGCAGTCAGGCATTGCCATGAGGGCCCTGCCAGACTACCCCACTACACAGAGGAAAGCCATCAAAGAGAGACCTGCCTGGGGATCAGCCCCCTGTTCTACACTTGAACAGGAACAACGCCTCGGCGAATCGTGTTGGGCTCTGCTTCTCCTGGCACTCCAGATCAACCACTTGCTGTCTTGATTTTCACCCTGCCTGTGTCCAGTCTTAGGTATCGTGAGTAACCTTCAGGGTAGCTCCCTGCAATAACAGTTTAATCTAAGTGTGTCATCTGATTTCTTTGTTGTTTCTCTTTCTTCATGAACTGAGCCATCTGGCTCTGGATTACAAATAGTGTGTATTGGGCATGTTGTTTTTCCAACTCAGGGCCCCAACCAGCTGCAACGCCAGCCTACCCCGGGCCACAGTCCTGGCTAGCCCATCTCTTCTCCACCTGGGTACCCAGCAGGTGTGACTGCTTAGGGACTCTGAATGCATGCATAACTGTTTGACTGATAGAGCATTTAAGCAAATTACCCTGATTAGGCCCCTCCCTTGTTCAAGCGCCCTGAATTAATCAGATCTAACTTTTTCTGCATTTAACCTGCCTGTGGTTCCAGTTTATGCTAAGAGTACTGTACTGTTGCCAATTGCTGTGCATAACCTTGTTTAACAGGGGGTCCCCAGGGTTGAGCCAAAGGAACCAGCCCTGGTGGTAAGTGCAAACAGTGTGGGTACTGGTAATGTGTATCAGGCGTAATGTGAAAGTGATCATTGTGTATTGTTCCGGCCACTATCAGGGAAAGAGGGGGGTTATAGTGTCCCGGAGGGCAGTGCCCAAGCTAGTTTGACCACTACCAACCCTGACCTCTGGGTGGAGGCACCCATTTCAGAACTCAGGCCTCTTAACCTGCTACTAGCCAAGCAGGCAGGGGTAGTAGCTCTTGGGATGGTACCACCTAGGGGTTACACATCAGAGTGTAACCCCCCTTTGGGGGCTTACCTTAATTGCCCCTGTCTCCCATTTTCCTCCCACTGCTTCTGGTGTCCCCCCCCCAAATCCCCATATTGTCCACTGCCACAGCCTGAGTGCATCCCCTTGAGCTCCGCGTAGCCCCTGCACTTGGTTTCAGCTCACATTGGGCTTAGAATTTTAAACCGCAATTGCCGCTCACTTCTTTTGCTCCTCGGAGCTTGAGGACAATCACACATGCACACCGTAGGCGCTTTCATGTGCCGACCGCCGGTTTTGCAGTCGGCCGAGAAGTGTTTCAGTGGTCCCAGTGCCCCTCTTCCTCTAAATGGGGGCTGGTGACTAAAACAATGAGGCAGAGGAGCCCCTGAGAAATTTAAAAATATAGTTTAAGCAGGGCTACAAGTGAGGGCTACTGAATAAGTAACGAGTCCCTCAATAATATTCATGAGATGCTGCCTGCCACTTGGGGGGTCTGTATTTCGGTGGCAGCGACAGTTAAACTACTGGGCTTAAACAGTTGAGAGTGGGCTTAATTTAAAGGGCACAATTGGGGCTACAAGTCTGTGGGGCTTTCAGATGAATAAAGTATTTTGCTTGGCTGCACCAGGACTTAAAGGCAGTGAACTGTGTGGACTGCATCTAAACTGTATACAGAATCCACCATCTTGCAGCTTTGCAGCCAATCAGAGCTTGGATTTTAGCCAGAGACTTGTGGGAATGTGCCAGAGACTCTTGGGGGAAGAGGAGTTACAAATTTGGGTGCCCAAATGCTGTCCTATTAAAAGACTTAAACTGCCAATGACAGCTTGGGCAGCCAATCAAAGCTCAGGAACTTTGCCCTTTATTTAAGAGGGGCTGTTTGAACTGGGGAAGTCTGTTGGGAGTTCTTCTCTGGGTTTGGAGGAGTGCTGGTGGGCTCTGTTCAGGCCAAAAGGACTCAGTGCTTTGTGAGACCTTCTTAGGACTTAAACATAAGTCGTCTGGTGAGATAAAGGAGCCGGAGTCCTGACAGTTGAGAGGAACTGTACTGTTATGACCAACATTCTAGGCACCCTGCTGGACTTTGCTATTTGGGGGAGATTTCTTACAGAGCTATCTTGTGACTGGTTGGGACTTGTGAGAAACCTGTCTTGCTAAAAGAGAGCCTTGCTGGAACTGGGTGCAAGCCAGAACAGAGGTGGGTGCTGTCTGAATCAGAAAGTCTGTCTGAGAACTGTGCCATTCACAGCAACGGTGTAAGTTGTTCTGAACCCTGAAAGTCTGAAAAGAGACAGGAAAGCAGTTGTTCTATGCTCTAGGACCCAGTCGCTGTACCTGTGCTTAAAGTGTGTGAGAAAGCTGTTGCTGTGGACTGTAAAATTGGCTGCCAACCGGCACTGACAATAGGGAGGGTCTGTGAAATCTCTGGCTGCACCCTGAAGTTTCTTGCTGGTCAAGAAAGAGAAAAAAACAAAGGTTCTCAGCGGCACTCAGAGCCAGGTGGGGAAACTGCTAACCTCTGCCAAGTGGGGTCTGCTGGCTGCAGGGGATCACGGGTTCATTCTTGAGTGCTAGGGCGCTGTGACCTGTGAGGGAACTGGACTGTGGAGCCACTCCTGGGTCTGGGTCCTCTGTGGTTGATGGGCTTTACACAGAGCTCTGCAACGGGCCTAAGAAGGCTGAAGGTAACAAGCGACCAGACCTTCAATTAAGGTGTCCAGCGGCCGGACCTTCAATCAAGGAGACCATCCCAGCTGCAGCATCTTTTCCCCCACTCCTTATGGGTTTGTCCATCCATCGGATCCGAAGTTCTGCTGTGCCACCAGCCTTCAAACTTCAGCCACCAATCCACCAGGGACTGATTCGCAGAACCATGAGTAACCGAAGGAATTACCCTGCATCTGGGGAAATGTGTAAAGTTATTTGAGTTATGACCCATGGCATGGTAAATGTTAAAAGTTACCTAAGAGAAAGAAATCTAAGTTTAATTTAAAGCAAGAGCCCCAACGCTAGCCAAATGAGCAGGCCTGCATTTAGAAATCTGGGTATCCAGTCAAGACTGTGGGACAGACACTGGTACCAGTGGAGGTGGGCTGACCTATGGGTTTTCATAGTATTTGTTCTTGATTCTTTACTAACTACATTTTTCTCCACAGCTATCCTTTGTCCAGGTACCCCATTCCTAACCCCTCACCCCCAATAAAGCTGTGTTTTGTTGTTGGAAATTGCTGTGTGAAGGGTGTTTTATGGGTCTCAGTTAATAAGTGAACGTGTCATGTGGATTTGGGGTACTGCATGCAAAGTAAAGTGTTTTATTGCAATTTTTGGGTGTTGGGATACTAGATGGGTTGCAGGTAGGTACAACTTCCCAGAGGGTTGTGCTAACATAACATCTAACCCATTAAAGGAATTCTCTGGATGGAGGCACAGTGTTAAAAGTATTGTAGTTGGAATAGGGCCACTGGTTACAGTCAAATCCGAACCCAGGCCTCTCAACCTGCATACAGGTACACAGGCAGGGGTAGAAGCCCACTGGCCCACAGCACCAAGACTACAAGAGCATGAAGCTCAGAAATCCTAAGAGCAGAAGTGATGACAGCCAAAAACAGCATCTTCCATGAAAGGAAGCACATCTCACAAGTCACAGCAGGCTCAAATAGAGTCAGAGTCAACTTCTCAGGTATGCAATTTAGGTCTCAGTGTGGAACCGGTTTATGAATTGGGGGATGCATTTGCAGAATACCCTTTAGGAATGTACAGGACACTTCCACCTGTGCCCCCATGTGCCCATCACTAGGGGCATGGAAAGCTCAAATGCAGCCAAGTTCTCTTTAATGGAAGAGTGCTGGAGACCTGAGTCAGATAGAGACAGGCGATAAGCCAGTAGAGTATTGACAGGACATGTAAATGGGCCCTCTGAATGGGAAATGCACCATACAGAGAACTGCTTCCATGTGAAAATAGGTGGGTTTCGTGGAATACTTTCTGGCTGCATGCAAGACATCAGCTATTTTGGTGGAACACTAAAATGGGCAATGACTGCATCTTTTTGAACTTTGCATGCAGGTGCAGGAATTACAGATCTGAGTGGACCAGGGAACCCTTATACTGTGACGGCAGACCCTGACAAAGGAGGAGCTGAACAGGAGGCTCCACTGCCAGATGCTGTAGAAGGGGAAACCAGATCTGACAAGGCCAGAAGGGGACCACCAGTGTCAGGGTGGCTTGCTCTTCCCTCAGCTTGAGCAGAACCCTCTGAATGAGAGGGATTGGAGAAAATGCATGAATGACCCCCCTCCACTTCTATGAAACTGACAACACATCATGCCAAAAAAACTCCAGGCCCTGGAGTGAGTGAGCAGAAATGCAGCAGTTTTGAGCTGTGTGGGGGGTGCAAAAAGTTCCAACTTTGGATGACCCTATCATGCCAAGAAGCCATTTACCACGGAGATCAGCTGTTCCATTCCTATACCAGGGACTGGGACTGGCATAGTATGCCTGCCAAGATGTTTGGGACACCTGGGAGAAACATAGCTGATAGCCGAAGACCATGAGACATCGTCCAGCACCACAGTCTCACTGGTTCCCTGCACAAGGGGTATGAGTTAGTGTCTCCTTGCCTGTTTATGTAGTACATTACACTGACACTGGTGTTTGGATCAACAGAAGACTGGGGTTAAGGTGTTCTTTGAAGGCTTGTAGACCAACCAGATAAGCCTTCATTTCTAGAACATTAATGTGGAGCTCTGAATCCAGGTCGGTCCACTGCCTTTGGGTTTGAAAGGGACCCAAATGGGCATCCTAGTCTGACCCAGAGACATCTGTTGTGAGGATCTGCACTGGAGTTGGAGATATGAAGACTATGAAGATATGAAGAATGGGACACCCTACAACAGGTACTGGTGCTCCATCTGCCATACTATCGCACTGCAGAGAGGGGACATAATGAGGACCATCTGTTCCAGCTCATCTGTCAGTTCATCTCAGTACACCCAAAGAATCCACTGCGGTATGCACATAAGGAGGCAGGCAAGGGGAACCATCACTAGAGAAGCTTCTGTAAGTGTCAGGAGTTGTAGCACTGGCCGAGCTGAGATATAATGACTTTGGTGTATCAGTCATGCCTGGAAAATAAGATCCTCCACCATGTCTACAGGCAAGAAGGCACTGTTCACTGCTGCGTCCAGCAGCGCACCAATCTATTAAGGTACTGATAAGGAACTAGTATGGATTTCAGTATGTTTACCATAACACCCAGTCCTCAAACAAAAGTTTCATTCTGGACAATGTGTACTGAACCACTTCCCTGGATGGAGCCTTCAGGAGCCAGGTGTTCAGATACGGGAAGACATAAAGCCCTTCCCTCTGAAGGGTTGCTGCCACAACTGTGAAGTATTTGGTAAATACCTGTGGTGCTAAGGATAAGCCAGTGGGCAAGACTTGGAACAGATAATGGCTGCCCTCCAGTATACAGTGGAGGTACAGTCTGTGCCATTTCAGGTCTTGACATGAAGTTAGGCATCCTTCATGTCCAGGCACAGAACCAATCACCTCTTTTGCAGCAGGAGGATGAATCTGAAGAGACACCATTCAAAACTTTTTGTTTCGAGGAACCGTTTTAGGTCTCTCAGGTCCAGTACAGGCTGCAGATCTCCTGTCCACTTGGGAACCAGGAAGTATCTGGGATAGAACCCTTCACTTCTTTCTTGGGGAGAAAAGGGTTTGATTGCTTTCCTGTGAATTAGTGACTGTACTTCTTTTAAAAGTCACCTCCAACTTTCTGCTATTAGCTCATCCCCCCTCAACCACTGTGAAGTGCTTCATACTCGTCTCACCCTCGGCTCTAAGAAATTACATATAGTCTGTGTCTACAACCCCCCAGGAGTGGTCATAAAGGTCTGGAGGAACTGCTGGATTGAACTGCTGTTCACTCTGGAAGAAATGAAGTCCTTACCCTTGGGGACTTAAATTTAAACTGGTTGGGTAACTCTCAATCCACGTCCCTGTCAAGCATCCAAAGCCTTAATCTCCACCAGCTTATCCTAGAACCTACTAGAATTTCCCCCCACTCTAACACTGGCACCCTGCTCGATTGGATCATGACTAACCACCCTGAGCACATTGTCGACTCAGGTGTACTAGCTGATGCTATTACTGACCATTCCCCCACCTTCTGCATTTGGGGCAAAGGGAAGCCTTCACTCATGCAGCCCCGCTTCATTACCTTTCGTGACTATACTAAGTTCAACTCCCAAGCTTTTCTACAAGACGTTGCTTGTACTGACTGGTACTCTCTCTTTGGAGCTAATGATGCTCAGTCCTCTCTAAACATCTTCTTATCCCACTTCCTAGGGCTGCAGGAGCAACACTGCAAGCTGGTAACACACCGAGTAAAAAACAGGCAAACTAGGTGGCTAAAATCAGGACTCCTCAGAAAGCTACGTTTAAGAGATAAAAGCTGGATCCACTACAAGAGATCTGGCCATACTGCAGATCTAAACACCTACCGAGCCCTGCATAACTCCTGTAAAAAAGGATATCAAACAGGCCAAAAGCTCTTATTGTAAAGATCTTTTAACCAATTCCTATGGAGACTCAAAGAAATTCTGGTTCCACATTAAATTCTTTATGGGCCCAAATATGCCATACTCCCCTAACGACATGTCTCTCAACGGTGTCCACTGCAACAATCCCCTCACCATAGCTAATTTCTTCAATAATCAATTCTCTGATATAACAAAATACACCTCCTCCTTCCTAGCCAAGTCGCCTCCTCTTATTCCTCCACATGTTAATCACCCAACCTTCTATTTCAAGTCTGTCTCATCCCAGGAGGTACTCAAATTACTTAATAATATACCTGAGGATGCAGCAGTGGGCTCGGGCAATCTTGAGCCCAAGCTACTAAAACTAGCTGCTCCTATCATTATTGCCCCCCTAACCAAGATCTTTAATCTCTCACTGAGTCAAAATCATGTCCCTGATATATGGAAGAGGGCAAGAATAATCCCTTTCTCAAGAAAGGTGACCCCAAAGACCCACTCAATTATAGGCCCATTGCAATCCTGTCTGCTTTTAGCAAAATTCAAGAAAAACTTGTAGCTACACAAATTATTAAATTTCTCCTTAAATACGACCTCCTAAAACCAGCTCAGCATGGCTTCTGAAAGGGACACAGAACCACAACTGCCCTACTCAAGCTTACCTCTGATGACCTTAAGGCCATGGACTCTGCTCTCCTTACTGGGTCCATCTTCATCGATATGACCAAGGCCTTTGATCTGCTTGACCATGCTGTTCTCGTTGCTGCACTCAGATCTCTTGGTTTCTCCTCTAATGTAGTAAACTGGTTCGGTAGCTATCTATCTGACCGAACTCAATTCGTAAAATATAACTCTACCTCCTGGGATATGATCACAATTAACATAGGGGTCCCCCAAGGGTCTATATTAGGCCCACTGCTTTTCTCTATTTTTCTTAACAATATCAATTCAAACCTGCCACAGACCGCCTCCCTGATGTACGCGGATGACATTGTCCTGTACACCAGTGCCAAATGTATTGATGATATCAATGAACGACTCTCTCATGACTTTCAACTCATCCAACAGTAGCTGAATTCTCACAAACTCATCTTAAATGAGTCAAAGACTCAAGCCATGCTGTTCGGCTCAAGCTGTAAGCTCAAAAAAGGCCAAAACGATTTTAAAGTTTCCACCTTAAGTGGTAAATCCATTGGGGTGGTCAGCTCTTTTAAATATCTGGGCATTACGCTTGATTCCTCTCTAACTTTTGATACCCACATCCTTCAAACCTGTAAGTTGGTGAATACCAAACTTGGTATTGCCTATCGAACCAGCTATGCTCTCACCCCCTCAGCTAGACTTGCTATAGCCCATGGATTTCTACTGCCCTCTCTAAACTATGGCGTTGTCACCTATACAACTGCAAGCAAATCCAGTCTCCAGAAATGGGATGTCACCTACAATAATATCTGTTGGTATGCGCTCTCCTCCCACCGTCTGAAACATCACTGCACCCCCTACTCTGACCTTGGATGGCTTCTGCTCCATGAGTCTCGGTCTTATGCCTTTGGATCCATAATTGATAGCATTATCAGATCACAAACTCCTAAATCCCTTGCAGGCCTCTTTCAAACACAGTCATCCCTCTATGACCTTCGCTTGGCAGTTTCTGCCCCTGTTCTCATCCCCAGGCACTCTACCTCTAAAGGCGTCGGTGCATTTGCCTGTCTCGCCCCCCAACGCTGGAACTCCCTACCCCTAAACATTCGCCAGGCCTCATCCCATAATGCCTTCAAGAAGGCATATTGGAATCACCTAATCCTGTCCTGTAAATGCTCCTGTTTCAAACCACCCTAGACCTACTGACCCCAATCTTCTTAACATCTTCCCTCCTACTCCTTGATTGTTTCCTCTTTCATTTAACACCTCCTTTTTCCTATCTTATGTTACAGCTGATCATCTCCTCACCTCTTTCTCTCTCTCTCTCTCTCTCCCTTCCTCCCTCTCTCTCTCTCTCTCTCTCTCTTCCCACTTACCTTATTTTCGGACCTAATCCTGTCTCTCATCAGGTCAAATCCTTGACTCCTGCACTTATTATTAAACTTTGATGCCTTTTTGTCTTATGTTTACCAATATATTGTAACTTCTACTTATTGTTATCCTTGTATTATAGTTTTTACTGTACCCCTCTACTTGTTAATTATTGTAACCATGTGTGCTGTTGTTCCATTGTTCTTTGTTGTACTTTCCCGGGTCGTGCCTGAAAATAGTCATTTCATTTCATAGCTAGTGCACCTACCTGGTAAACAAAAACTAAATAAAAATAAAATAAAGAAGGGACAATAGACCTTAAAGTCGTTTTGGATGATTGGCGCTCCCTGAGAGCATTTTCAACATCAGTTCCAAAGAGCTTGGAGCCCCTGGAGGGGGCATTCAGCATAGCCTGTTGTACATCAGTAGCAAAGCCAGGTGTTCTGAGCCAGAGAGTATAAACCTGAAGCAGCAGACCTGGAAAAAGCATCAGAGGCATCATATGCAGAGCACAGAAGATGCTTTCCAGTATCTATACCCACTGAGACAGCTTTAAGCAATTCATCCTTCATAGGACTATCAGGCAAAGCCAGAAGAGTAACCATAACAGATTTCCAAAGGCTATTCTGGTATTTAATCATGTAGACCTGTAAATCTGCAATTCTTAAACCTAGTGATGCAAAGGTATAAGTTCTTATGCACATCACATCTAGCCTTTTGGATTCTTTGTCAGTAGACAAAGTACTCATATAGCAAAGTGACCATTTACAAATCAGGACAGAAAAACTTATTAGAGAACTATGGGTCTATATCATTATTCCCTATAGTTGCCAAGGTATTTAAAGTTTAGTAGCTAAACAATTACAAAATTTTCTGGAAAATGAGAAGACAATTGACAAATATCAGCCTGGATTCAGGCCACACCACAGAACCACTTCTGCTTTATTACAGGTCACGGGACATCTGTGTGAGAGCCTGGACAGGGGGATGTCAATTGGAGCCATTTTTATTGACCTGTCTAAGGCCTTTGATACCCTGGATCATGACATCCTCCTGTCCAGGCTCCAGAACAGTGGATTATCTGACAGGGCTGTGGAGTGGTTTGCATCATATTTAAAAGGTAGATCACAGTTAGTGGCCATAAAAGGATAGGAATCAAGTTTGAGACAAATTGTGTCAGGGGTTCCTCAAGGGTCCACTTTGGGTCCAGTGTTATACAATTTTTATATGAACTCGCTTGATTTCATTAACTCAGATGTTAATTATCATCTGTAAGCAGATGATACTGTCATTTATGTGAGTGGTTCATCTGATAGTCCTATTCAAAAAATTTTGCAGGAAGCTTTTGATGAATTACACAATTTTCTACTACAATCTAAACTCATTCTAAACTCTAAAAAATCACAAGTTATGGTATTTCATAGGAAAAAGTGAGGGATATAGGAGAGGGAGCTCTTCAGATCAAAACACTGAATGATTCAGTGCTTGAACAGGTCTTTAGTTATCGTTACTTGGTTATGCATTTGGATAGTTTCCTCAAATAGGATGTTCATGTAGATTAGGTTGTGAAAAAAGTTAGTAGATGCCTGGGAGCTTTGTTCCGAATAAAACATTGTATAACAGAGTTAATCTGAAAACATGTGATTAACACCACTATTGTCCCCTTATTGGATTATGGAGATTTAATGCTAATTGGTGCCAATGCTTTGATACTGGGTAGATTAGATGTTATTTATAATAAACTTGCACGTTATATTACTATGGTACCCATAAGAGCCCATATAAGAGAATTATACCAGGCAGTAAATTGGTATTCCCTAAGTGAGAGAAGAAGTCTTCATGTGATAATTTACATGGATAAATGCTGTAAAAAAGAAGCCCCATATTACATTATCAACAGACTATGTACTACATAGAGCAAAGCACAGCTTAGATCTGCCGAAGGAACAGAATATCAACTTCCCAGGTGCAACACAGAATTAAGAAGAGTTCACTTTTTCTACAAAGGGCTGTATTTATGGAACACATTACCTGTCTCAATCAGAAACAGAGAAAGAAAAATATTGCACAAATTAAATCTTGGTTTAGGGAGGGGAGAACTAAATAGGACCTGGGATCGTATTATAATTGTATAATATAATATTAGGTAGGCAGTATAGTGCAGTAGTTTAAGGCTCTGAGCTGCAAATCTGGTGACATCCAGCAGACCAGACCTGGGTTTGAATCCCACAGCTTCCACTTGCATACTGTATGACCCTGAGCAAGTCACTTAACTTTCCTGTGCTCCCAGGTCGCTCCTGTAAAAAAGCTTTCAGCTTAGTGTGCTACTCCTGGTTAAGCAACTAAATAAAAAAATGAAATAATTGTATTTGTGCACAACTGCATATTTTTCTATATATTTTATGTATATTTAAAATGTGTTTGTACTAAACTGTGTGACTGTTTTTTATGTAATAACAATTGAAGTATGATTATGTCCTTGTAATAACAACTGAAGTAACCACTGTGAAATCAGGACTTCACTGAAAATGAGCTTGTCTCAGCTGAGTTACAGATTCATTTATTGAATAAAAGGTTTTACTACTACTACTCATGTATTTAGGTGCTACAGAGCAGTCATGAGCAGCCATGATAATCACTGAATCAGTTTCAAGCTGTGAAGCATAATAAGGCTTAACAGACAGAGCAGGGTACTGTTGTCAGCCTCTCTAGACACTACAGATGAGGTGTTCAGTGTTTGCTGGGTAGAGACGCAACGAATTTAAAATCTGCCGGTGAAGTGAACACAAAGTGGTCACTTCGCGTTCTCCACTTACTATACGCTGAGTGCCCCATAGGAGAGGTTCGCTTCACTTTTGTTGTTATTACTGCTATCATTCTACCTTAAACGCAAAGTAAGGTGGAGTGACAACCATATTGGCAGCATCCCACCCACATAGTCACCAGAATTAATGTGCTTCCTCAAAGTGCTACTGTCTTGTGTCCAGAAAACTCCCCAGTGCTGACAAAGTGAAATGAGAGTGTAACAAGAAATGCAAAGTCTCCCAGAATTAATGACGAACTCAGTCATGTGTGCAGTGGTCAGGTCACACACACAGAGTCACCAGAATTAATGTGCATCCCCAAAATGCTACTGTCTTGTGTCCAGAAAATTCCCCAGTGCTGACAAAGTGAAATGAGAGCGTAACAAGAAACGCGGTTTCCCAGAATTGATGGTGCCATGCAAATGCACAGAAAGATTAAGATTGCACTGCACACTCAAGGAAAGCATACAAAAACACCTAACCAGTGCTCACAAGTCACAAATCCAAATCTGGAAAGGAATACATTTTGCCAGTTGGGGGATTAGTGTACGGCAGTAACAATCCACTACCGGTAAAGATACCACAAAGCAGTATAAAAATTCATGCAGGTGCAGTGGATAGGAGGTTCACACTGCTGCAATTACTCTGTAACACAATAAGAGGTATCTGATTTAATGGCACACATCGCACACACACTCACATACACACACTCAAGTAATGCGTAGCAAATTGAAAACCTTTAGTAATATAACCAAATGTTTTAAACAGACAAATTGTACACTGTTGCACCACAACAATCAGCAAAGAAATGACAAGAATTACTGAAAATGCTACTGTGTTTACATTAACACAGTTATACAAGAAACATATAACCAAAACAGAAAGACTGTCTTTTTATGTTTGCTTGCACGCATGTGCAAGAAACATAGTGCCATCATCCGAGTTTTCCAGAGGTGTGTCATCCTCTTCCAATTCAGTCAGTGTGTTTGCAGGTGTGGTTGCAGTGCATCAGTCACTGCTCCATCTGTCTATGACAGCTGAAAATGCAGTGGCATACAGTTGAAAGGGAGAGCTCCGCTTCAGTGAGCAGAGCTCCCCCCCTCAACACGCATACATGCATATTGCGTGCCGACGTGCGCCCCCCCACGCACATACAGTATAGCCGACGGGTGCCCATGCCCGCATGGCTCCACGCTGCCCCCTGAAAAGCTTGGTGCCACGCTGGTAGCCCACCCCAGCATGGCACACATCCCATGGCTGATGGGGTGCCCAATTACCGCCGGCTCCAGCCCCCCAAACTGCCTTACAGCTGCCACGCTTGGGAGCCCACCCCAGCAGGCACTAGCCCAGAGTGGCCAACGGGTGCCCAACCCCCGCCGGCTCCAGCCCCCAAACATCCTTTTTTCAGCTGCCACGCTTGGGAGCCCACCCCAGCGTGGCAAACGTCCCGCATTGTCTTAATAATTAAAAAAAAAACTGTAAATTAAAAACGGTCCCTGCAGTCTTCCTGCCCCCCACCCACACCCACTGCGCACCCTGCCTCCCCCCCTCACCCCATACTTACCTCTGGAGTCCGGCGCGACGATCTTCGGTGGACCGGGAACACGTCTGCACTCTTCAAAGCCGACCACGGACTGAGGAAATGCCGGTAAGCTGTATAATGTAATAATAGGGTTTTTTCAACTTTGCTGCATATCTCGGGCATCTTTTGGAATTTTTGCACCAAATTTTCAACATGGGGTTTTTGTGACCCCTTCTCATTAATGCTGTCACTGTCATGGACAGATTTGGTCTCAAGGGTGATTTCGCAGTCATTGCGCAAAATCACCTTTCCGGACTGATTAACAAAACGACACTGCCAGTGTTCATAAGGTGGGCTCTCAAGAAGCCTATTTTGAAAATTTGGTGGAAAATTCCAAAAAATGACTGTTTTACGAGCGCGCATTGTGCAGTTCCTACGCACGCTAGTAAGTTCTCAAATTTTCAATATTTTCACTCAAGATTTTCAACATTGTCATATTACCACACCTTCTTATGAGTAGTACAGCTGTCATTTTTCATATCTCACCCAAAACATGTTTCCGACCATGTAGCACACAATGGCGCAGTCGGTGTGCGAAATCAATGTACTGGACAAATTAAGAAAATCACAGTGACACTGTTCATGAGCAGAGGTCTTAAAATGGCTATGTTGAAAATTTGGTGAAAAAATTCCTAAAATGACTGTTTTATAAGTGTGCGCTATGCAGTTCCTACGCATCTTAAGTTCGCGAATTTTCAATATTTTCACACCAGATTTTCAAAATTGCCATTTTACCACACCTCCTTATGAGCAGTACAGCTGTCATTTTCACATCTCACCAAAATGTGTTTCCGCCCATATAGCGCACTATGGCGCAGTTGGTGTCTTGAAATTAATGTACTGGAACACATTAAGAAAATCACAGTGACACTGTTTATGAGCAGAGGTCTTAAAATGGCTATGTTGAAAATTTGGTGAAAAATTCTAAGAATGACTGTTTTACTTAGCACGCGCTTGCAGAGTTCTACGCACGCCCGTGAAGTTCATGGAATTTTCAATATTACTCCAGATTTTCAACATTTATTTTACCACACCTCCTTATGAGCAGTATAGCTGTCATTTTTCAAATCTTGCCCACAACGTGTTTCCGCCCATGCAGCACACAATGGCGCAGTCGGTGTGCGAAATCAATGTATGGGACACATTAAGAAAGTCACAGTGACACTGGTCATGAGCAGAGGTGTTAAAATTGCTATGTTGAAAATTTGGTGAAAAAATTCCCAAAAATGACTGTTTTAGGAGCACACGTTGCACAGTTCCTACGCATGCTGGCAAGTTTGCGAATTTGTAATATTTGCACACCAGATTTTCAACAGTGCCGTTTTACCGCACTTCCTTATGAGCAGTACAGCTACCATTTTTCACATCTCGCCCAAAATTTGTTTCCGCACATGTAGCGCACAATGGTACAGTCTGTGTGCAAAAACAATGTTTGGGACAGATTAAGAAAATCACAGTGACACTGGTCATGAGCAAAGGTCTTAAAATGGCTATGTTGAAAATTTGGTGACAAAACTCCATAAAATGACTGTGTTACGAGTGAGCATTACGCAGTTTCCACGCACCCTCGTAAGTTCATGAATTTGTAATATTTTCAGTCCAGATTTTCACCAGTGGCATTTTTCCACACCTCCTTATGAACAGCACGGCTGTCATTTTCCACAACATGGACGAAATGTGTTTTCACACTTTCAGTGCAGAAATGCGTGGTCGCTGTGGGAAATCATTGTTCGGGACAGATAAAGAAAATCACACTGACACTGTTCATGATCGGAGGTCCCAAAATGCCTGTGTTAACAATCTGCTGTAAAAAAATCCCCAACCTAGTTACATTACGGGTGTGCTTTGCACAGTTTCTATGCATGCTCGTGACTTCACCAGTTTTTTTAAGATTTTCACACCAGCTTTTCAACATTTGCCATTTTTTACACCACCCTAAGAACAGTACTGCTGTCATTTTTCACATCCTGTTCGGAATGTGTTTTTGCACCTGTGGTGCCAAATGCCATAGTCACTGTGCAAAAGCAGTTTTCGGCTAACAAACTGATATTGCCACTGTTCATGAGGTGGGGGTCACAAAAAAACCATGTTGAAAATTTGGAGTGAAAATACCAACGAATGCCTGAGACGTTAGGGTTTCAACTATAACGCCCACCCTGTAGAGAATGACAGGCATCAGGGTGTGACTTGGGATTCTTGCCTGTAATGCTCATACCATTCCACCCCACCCACACCCTGCAGCCAGTGAGAGCACTCAAGGTGTGCCTCGACCTTCGGCCCAAACGTCTACCCCATTCTCCATATCGCACCCATCTCACCATATTTCCTGATGGAATGGGTGATAAGGGCCAAAGACCCATACGCACACCGTGACACTTGTCAGTGTCTGCAGGGTAGGGTGTGGTGAAATGGCATTGTCGTTATGCCTGACGACCCATAGGCACACCCCAATGCCTGTCAGTCTCTGCAGGGTGGTGGTGGGGTTGGCTTCAGTTCAATACTTCGCTGCTATTCCTATTATGCAGCTCTGTAACTTCTACACTACCAATGCCAATGCCAGCAAGCAAACATTCGGCATTGACAAATGCATGTTTCTCCTAGTTAATCTACCTACACCACAAATACGCCAGTCCCCCAAAGCACACTTCACAGTACACAGACTGACTGTTCTAAATTAACATTCAAAATCCACACACAACAATAAACACTTGATGATATGAGCACAGAAGGGTTTCCTACAATCGATGTACTACATTCTGAGCAAAACATATTACTCAATAAGGCATTTTAAACAGCTTTTAGAGGTTTTGAATCACAGAGCTCTGAGAGCAAACTATCTCCAGCTACCACTGCACACACGCTACCCAGGCCAGAACTGAGGCTGTGACAAACAATCTAGAGCCCATGTGACCTGCAATCCATGAATAACTGCAGAATTTCATTTGGAGCTTAATTACAGGCCGAAGTGAGGCAAATTACATTGATTTCAGCTTTAAGCAGGCACTAAAAACATTGTCATGGAATAAGGTATTCCCTGATTTGTTATGATTTTAATTGCTTTAATGTGTTGTTTGTAACTGTGTGAAGTGCCTTGATAATTTTGAAAGGCGCTCAACAAATAAATATATTATTATTATTATTAAAATTGGTGGAGAAGTGGTTTGGGGAAGGCGGAATAACGCAGTCATTGGTTCTAATGGACTTCGCGTTCCTCATTATGAAGCGAAGTACTCTGTTTCACATTGTGGAGTTCTCCGCGGATTCCGTGTTACTCAGTGAATCTCTTCATGGAGCAAATTGGAGCCACTTCACCCACCACTACTTACAGTACTGTAACTCACATGCTGCATGGGAAGGAACGCAAATGCCTATGGCAGTACTTCCCCGATGGGCTGTAGCGCAAAACTCCCAGACTTAAAAATGCTTATTAATGAGTACAATGGTGGTGTGGTGAAGCCTGGAGAGATACTACAAAATATGCTTACAATACATCCAAGTAACTAGTAAAAAAATTAATGTTGTGATCGTGAATCATGATTTGTGACCGTGATGATGAAGAACGTGATTCTGTGTCGACGATGTGAGATAACCAATATGAAACTGTATTGGGAACACGAATGCCTACGGCTGTACTTCCCCGATGAGCTGTAGCACAAACTCCCCGACATAAAAATGCTCATTAATGAGTACAATGGTAATGTGGTGAAGCCTGGAGAGATACTACAAAACATGCTTACAATACATCCAAGTAACTAGTCAAAAAATTAGTGTTGTGATTCGTGACATGATCGTGAATCGTGATTTGTGACTGCATTTGTGACCATGATGATGAAGAATGTCATTTGTATCACGAGTGACTTGTGATGATGGTCCTGACTTAAAAATGCATATTAATGAGTACAATGTTCATGCAGAAGTATGCACCACACCTGTCCAGTACTCTGAAGGGAAGCCAAACAAACAACCGTGACTTAAGTTACAGATGGAGATTGGGCCCTAAAGAGATGCAAATGCACAGACAGATTAAGATTGTGTTGTACACTGAAGAGATGCAGGTGCAAAGGCACAACACCTAACCAGTGTTCACCATCAGAAAATCAAATCTGTAACAGAACACCTTTGCCGGTTGGGGCAGGCTGCGGGGGGGGGGCAGTGCACTGCACTGCTGCAGTAACAGTCACTAGTACTAGTACCAGTAAAGATACCACAAAGAAGTACAAAAATCATACAGCTGCAGTGGATAGCAGGTTCACATTGCTGAAATTATTATGTGGCACAATAAAAGGTGTCTGATTTGATGACACGCGTCACACACATACACACACACACGCTAAGTAATGAGTAGCAAATTGAAAACTTAAGTAACATAACCACATATTTTAAACAAACTAAAATTATGCACTGCTGCACCACAACAATCAGCAAAAAAATGACAAGAATTATTGAAAATATTACCGTGTGTACATTAACACAGTTTGTTATACAAGAAAAATATCACCAAAACAGAAAGCACTGTCTCTTTCTCCAAGTTAATCTATCTACACCACAGATACGCCCCTCCCCCAAATCAGTTCCACTGTCTCTCAGTATACAGACCGAATGTTGTACATTAACATTCAGAATCCACACACAAACAATAAACACTCGATGATATGAGCACAGGAGGGTTTCCTATAATCAATGAAAGTTTCAGCAAAAAAAATGACACAAAAAGGCTTTTTTAACGTCTTTTAGAAGGTTTGAATCGCAGAGAGCTCTCACAGCAGATTGTTCCTACAGCTTCCTACACACACTGCCCCAAACTGAGGCTGTGCAGAACAATCTAGACTAGCCCATGTGACCTGAAATCCCATGAATCACTGCAACATTCACCTTTGGAGCTTAAAAATAAGGCGAAATGAGGCAAAGTACATTGTTTTCAATGTACTTCACCTTAAGAATTGCTAGAGTAGTGGTTTGGGAAGGCGAAGTAACGAGTAGTCATTGTTTTCAATGGACTTCGCGTTCTTCATTATAATGCAAAGTACTCCGCTTTGCGTTGAGAAGCACTCCGGAAATTCACCTTCACTCCGCGAATCACTTCATGGAGTAAATTGGGGCCACTTCGCCCATCTCTAATTCTGGGAAGCAAAGGTAGCATTCTCTAAGGCGGGATATACTTGAGTCACTATTATAGATTATGCAGCTGTATCCTCCAAGAACTCCATTAAGTTTCTATTACTAGAGTCTTCTTCTTTCACAGTCCAAGACAATGACATCTTGGATTTGTATGAGCAAGGCCTGGAATAAGGGATCTTCAGGAGGAGAACTAGGGTTATAAACCACAAAGTCCCCACTACATTTTTATTTATTTAAAGAGCTGGTGACACGTTCAAGAGCACTTTAACAAAACATAATATTTAGGCACGGTCCAGCCCATTAGTTCTGTATTCCTCCTCCCCATTATTTAATAGTGAGGTCATTTGTATGAAAACAGGGTCTTTTCTCCTGAAAGGTTACTCTATTTCTGCTGTTTTCTCCCTACCTGAAGTTATAGAGCTTTGCTTGTGACCTCACAGTTACTTCCATGGCAACAGATTGTGATGTCACAACAGAGGATTATGACTTGGAGTAGAGAGTAAGCTAAAGAAACAGTTGAACTCAAAATGAACTCTAAGGGACAAGGATCATATATTTATACACATTTCGTTAGTAATAAATTATGGGGAAGATAAATATATAAAACATAAATGGAATGCAAGCAGAAATATACCTAATTATTGTGTTTTTTAAAGTTTTCTTTGAGGCTTCGGTAGCTCTTTAAGTGTTTCACCAGAAAGGACATACTGAGCTTTGAAAAGCTCATTTCCATATGTGTCCTGGGGGGGTGGGGTGGATGGGGAAGTTCAGAGAATACATATTTATATATACAGTAAATGCAAGAATACAATTGTTACATCGCAGTTCACAAATGCAATATTATACCACATAAGATTTTAACATAAGACGGTAAGAATTAACAGTGCATGTTTTGCAATGGGCTGCAGGAGAAGCAGACACACAGAAGATGTAATAAAAAATTTATTGGTGAGGGTGAGGGGGTGGTTTGGGGATAGTTGAGGAGGAAGGGAGAGAGGGAAGGGGGATTGGGAATGAATAGGAGTAGGGTGAGTGAGGGTGGGACGAGGGAGTAAGGCTGATTTACTAGACGCAGTTACAGGAGGGAGCTGTGTGGATTTGGAGTAGAGAAGAGAAAGAGAGCATTTGGAGGAAGCAGAGCGAATGGTTAGGGGAAGAGAGTTCCATAGTTTGGGAAGGTGGAAGGAGAAGACAGCCTGACCAGTGAAGGATTTACAAGAAGGAAGCAAGAGGGAATGTTACCCTGTGTTGCTGAGAGGTTAAGAGGAGGGGAACATAGGCAAGAGAAGGGAGTACAGATGGGGTGAGGGAAGCCAGCCAGAATTTAGAAATGAAGGAGGCGCAGGGAGTAAGGTGGAGATCTTCCAGGAAGGGAGAGAGAGAGAGAGAGAGAGAGAGAGAGAGAGAGAGAGAGAGAGAGAGAGAGAGAACAAGGAACAGTGTATGGGGAGGACAGTTCAAGGGAAAATGGCAGAAGGAGTGAAAGAGGGGTCCATTCTGGCCTGGGTGGATCTAGGGGCAGCACCATAGACTATATCACCATAATCAAGGATGGGGAGGATCATCTTTGTGATGATGTCTCAGCGGGCAGGTACTGGGTTGCAACTTTCAGTGGCATCAGCACTCGGTTTTTGGGGAGGCTACAGCCCCCATAATGAAAGCTAAAGCCCCTCCCAATCATTTTCCCCATCAAAATGTAAAGAATCATGGCTTTACTGCTGAGAAAAAAAAGCCATGATTTTCTTTAAAGACATAGAAACATAAAAACATAGAAACATAGAATTTGATGGCAGATAAGGACCGCTTGGCCCACCCAGTCTGCCCATTTCCCTACATGATGGATAAGCTGCAGATTCTAGTTAATCAACAGCTTACTTCCTCCTACCCCCCACTAGCCTGTCCCATGCATTCTTGAATTCTCCCACTGTTCCTGACTCCACAACCTTCCCAGGAAGGCTGTTCCATGCATCCACAACCCTCTCTGTGAAAAAATACTTTTTAACATTACCTCTGAGCCGTCCCGCCCCCTCTATCTTCAAATTCTGCCCCCTTGTTCTTGCACATCTCTTCTTCTGAAGGATACTACCCTCTTGTACTTTGTTAATTCCCTTGAGATACTTGAAAGTTTCTATGGAGTCCCCCCTCTCCCTCCTTTCCTCAAGGGTAAACATATTAAGCTGCTTTAGTCTCTCCTCGTATGTCTTCTTGTGCAGACTATGCACCATTTTGGCTGCCCTCTTCTGAATAGCCTCCACTCTGTCTATGTCTTTGCGGAGATGGAGTCTTCAGAATTGCATGCAGTACTCCAGATGGGGTCTCACTAACTGTCTGTACAGAGGGATAACAACTTCTTGTTTTCTACAGTTGATGCCTCTCCCTATGCATCCCAGTATCCCCCCAGCCCTCCTTACTGCCTTCTCACATTGTTTGCCCACCTTTAGATCATCTGATATAATTATCCCTAGGTCTCTTTCGATGTTTGTAATTGTTATTAACTCACCCCCCATTGTGTACTCTTCCCTTGGGTTTTTGTTTCCCATATGCATTACCTTGCACTTCTTTGCTTTGAATCTGAGCTGCCACATATTTGACCATTCCTCCAACCTTGCCAAGTCCCTTTTCATTCTTTCCACCCCGCCTTGTGTATCAACCCTATTGCAGATCTTTGTGTCATCTGCAAAGAGACATACCTTTCCTTCCAGGTGCTCTCCAATGTCACTTATAAAGATATGAAAGGGGACTGGTCCCAGTACTGAACCCTGAGGTACCCTGCTAGTTACCCTCCTTTCCTCACTGTGGACTCCGTTTACTATTACCCTTTGCGTCCTGTTGTCCAGAAAGTTTTTTATCCAGGCTACCACCTTGGGACCCACTCCAAGCCTGGCTAACTTGTATATTAATCTTTTGTGTGAGACTGTGTCAAATGCCTTGCTGAAATCTAGGTAGGCCATATCCACAGCCCCTCCCTGGTCTACTACTTTGGTCACCCAGTCAAAGAAATCTATTAGGTTCATCTGACATGACCTTCCTGCTGTGAAACCATGCTGTCTTGGGTCCTGTGCCCTACTGGTCTCTAGGTACTCAACAATTCTTTCCTTCAGAAGTGATTCCATAATTTTCCCTACCACTGAAGTCAAACTAACTGGTCTGTAGTTTCTCGCCTCTGCCCTGCTCCCACTTTCGTGAAGTGGAATCACATTTGCCCTCCTCCAGTCCTCAGGTACCACTCCATCTTCCCATGATTTGTTAAAGAGAGTAGTCAGTGGTGTTACTAGTTCTATCCTTAGTTCTTTTAGTATTCTTGGGTGAATCCCATCAGGCCCCATTGCTTTGTCCACTCTCAGTTTCAAGAGTTCTTTCAAAACCCTTTCTTCTGTGAATGGACAAGTATCGACCCCCCTATTCAGAGTTTGTCCCTTGTTTGGTTTAGGTACCTCCCCCTCTCATCCATTGTGAATACTGAGCAGAAATATTCGTTCAGTATTCCTGCTTTTTCACTGTCACCTTCTGCCCACATTCCCTCCCCTTTATTAAGTCTCTGTATCCCTCCCTTGGTCTTTCTTTGCTCCCTAATGTAACTATAAAAGGTTTTATCCTCCTTCTTAACAGAGTTGGCTATCTTTTCCTCAGTTTGTGCCTTTACTATTCTGACTGCCTTCCCTGCCTCCTTCTGCTTTAACTGATAAAGTTCTCTGACCTGCTCCTTCTGTGTTTCCTTATATTTCCTGAATGCTATCCTTTTCTCCTTAACCATCATGGCCACCTCTTTTAAGAACCATAGTGTTTTTTCCTTCATTTTGTTTTATTGATTTGCTTCACACAAAGGCTTGTTGCCTCTGCGATGGTTGTTTTGAATATTCCCCATTGTTCCTCCACCCCTCCTTCTTGCCCATTTGCTAGTGCTTTTAGACACGGCATTTCACAGTGCCACCACATGGAGCGTACTTTCGTTTTTCTCCGTCAGACTTCGTGAGCGAAGTGCTCACAAAGTCTGATGCAGAAAAATGAAAGTTAGTCTTCCGAGCACATGGGTGGCTGGCTGGCTGCTGTAGTCAAGTGCTGTGCTGTCTGAGCTGACAGAGAGGAGATCCAGGGTTGGAATGCCATGGGAAAGCAGAGCTCAGAGCTTGGGACAGGTATATTTTGACTGTGTCACTCTCAGGTTAGTATTGGAATCTAAATGTAATGATGCTGACCAATGTGACAGCAAGTGCCGGTGGGAGGGGGGTTACAAATGCGCTCCACCTCTACTAGCCCCAGTAGTCCATTCAAGTTTAGCAGGATGAGGGGCTGGGCATGCCTTGCCCTGTTGGAGGGGACACTGTGACAGGAAAGGACTGGGAGGGAGTGATTGACATAAGGGGGGGTTAATTTCAGTGGCAACAATCAGCATTGCTTGCACAGCCAGTCAGTGTACAAACATGTGGTATATTGTTCCGGCATACTCATGGTACACAGCAGTCCAAAAGGCTGTGCAGCAAGAGAATCTCTGATGTGATTGTTTTCTTTTGGCAGGTCCAAGAGAATAGCAGCATGGTCTATGATTGTACTTGTCTTGTTCTGCTCTGCATTTGTCAAACAGAGTAGTAGACTTAACTTCAGTACCTCACTAAATCACAGGGCTCTACAGAAACAGCTAAAGCTTGAGAAACAAAATCTGGTCAGAACCAATATGGCTGTGGAGAGCTTTTGAGATGCTTTTACCCATTATTTCTAATGAATTTGCACAATGCAGATCTGCTGAGAGGCAGTTTCAATGTGGTCTTAATTTTACACTTTGTTACAATGTATTTTACTAGAATAAGCCTGCTGATTGCTATATATTTAGCCTGGATAGTTCTGGCCTGGATAGAAATGGCATCTTATTTTCAGGTGGTGAAGCACTAGCAGTAGGACGCTGGAATGTGTCATACATAAGTACAAGATGTGTGCAGGCGAGAATGCCCAGTGGCCATACACCGCAGGCACTCACATGTGGATCCATCATCCCGGTGCCGTTGCACTACTCAGTGTGGGTGAAAGCCAATGCTGTACGCACTCACACAGGTCCCAGAACAGGCATGTTGCAGCCGTCCTATTTGTTTGTACAATTGGGGAACCACAAACGCACTATCCATAGCCTGGATCGTACACTACAAATGCCATTGCAGGATACCACACCCCATGGCACCCAGGATACCTCAGCAGTCCGGAGGATGGCATGTTACACAGGGGAATGGGGAAGAGTGTATGACAGCAGGAAGATACAGCATCGATAAGGCATGTATTGGAGGTATGTCAATTCCCTCTTACGGTTTGCCAGGGACATACACACAGCTGCATACACTGGTGGGTCTGCAACTTGTGTAATGCCCCAATGTATGGTACAGCCACTTGGGTCATTCAGGAGTGAAAGTCCCCAGCCCGGGTCCAGTGCAGTCAGCGGCTGGCTGTGGCAGGGCATGGAGTGCAGTGCCAGTCTCCACAACAGCTCAGGTATGGGGGGAGTGGGGTTTTCTATGTACCAAGGCAGTGGGTGGGAGTCCTCTATGCTATGGATATGGACCGTGGTTTCCTCTGGTGTGATTGGGTCCAGGGGGCCCTACACTATAGAGCTCATCGGGGATGGAGTTTGATCAATTTAGGATTGGAGGGGGTACCTTTATTCCACCAGGGCTGCCAGGCTGTTACGCACCTGGGTGCACTTCCACAGCCCACCTGTGGGTGGCTGGCTGGCTTAGGTTAGCTATTCATGACCTAGCTGTGAGCCACGCTGCTCTGAGCTGTGAGGGGTGAATTTCCCACTGAGTATGCCGCAGCATGGTATATGCATGGGAACACACCCACGACTTGCACAGCATACTATTTGTGTGCACACTAGCCCCTTCCATTGCGGCAGGTGCCTCCCACACGTTTGAATATCATGCTGTGGTGCATTGTTGGAGTTGTGGGGCACATCTCACATTTCCACCGGGATGCGCTGTGCATCTCCTTTGAATATGGGGGCCCTGGACTAGGTTACCCTGAAGAAATACATTATCAAAATGGAAACATCATGACCCTACTAAAAACAAGATATTGCATCTAATCTTGGACAGCCTGAGTAAATACAGTGCAGAAATGTGTAAATGAAGATCCCTATGACAATGAGATGTAGCATCTCCCCTTCGCTATCCAGGATACATAATATAGGATAAGAAATATTTAAAGGAAATCTACTCTGAACTGAACTTCTCTGTGGTCACTGACATAAACAAATAGAATTTCTTTATTGTAACAGTCACACAGGAGTCTGGTGTGCATATTTTATGGGACACATAAAAACAGAGGTGAGAAAGAATACTTGCCTTAGCTGGGACTTGAACCCAGGCTGCCCAGAATACCGTTCTGATTGCACTAACAAGCTGCACCACTGAGACAACTGGAACCTTGGCCATCCCCAAGCACATTACTCTTTCTTAAATGCACAACGTAATGGCAGCACAAATATTTATTTGAAACAATCACACAGGAGTGTGGTGTGCATAATTTATGGAACACATTCAAACAGAGGTGAGAAAGAATAAATGCCTCAGCTGGGACTTGAACCCAGGCTGCCCAGAATACCGTTCTGATTGCACTAACCAGCTGTGCCACTGAGACAACTGGAACCTGGGCCATCCTCGAGCACATTAATCTTTCTCAAATGCACAATCCAATGGTAATACAAATATTTACTTATAATAATCACACAGGAGTGTGGTGTGCATATTTTATGGAACACATACAAACAGAGGTGAGAAAAAACAAGGGCCTCAGCTGAGATTTGAACCCAGGCCACCTGGCAGTATTGTGGCCATGAGGATAGTTTGTAGTGTGTGTGTGTGTGTGTGTGTGTGTGTGTGTGTGTGTGCAAAATATAAGATAAGAAACATTTAAAGAAAATCTGCTGTAAACTGAACTTCACTGTGTTCACTGACATAAACATTTTTTTTTAATAACATATAAGAATGCAATATTTATTTTGTATGTTGTGGCCATGAGGATGGTGTCTATATATATAGAGAGAGTGCGTGTGTGTTGTGTAGCTCAATATATTTTTTCCCAAAAAGATAGTAAAAATGTCTTCTTATTGATACATATTTAGTCTAAGCAGTTCACTGAAGACCTTCCATATGTCTGAGACTGCTCATCAGATAGTGTCTGCAGAGGTAAAAAAAACAGTGTAAATCATGGATTTGCTTGGGAAAGGGTGAAATTTATGAGGTATGATTCTTTCTTGAAAGACAGTACGTTCCCAAGTTAAACGATTATCAAGAAGCTGGGGAATTTTCCAAGTGCCCTGGCCAAATCCACCCCCCCCCCCAATTCACTAAAATACCACCAACAGCTTAATCTGGTTCAAAGTCATTTGGCATTCATCTGTATCCCCCTCCCCCAGGTCGTGCCTGAAAATAGGCAGAATTTGTGTAGTGCACTTACCCGGTCAATAAAAACTAAATAAAATAAATAAAAAATAAACGCTTAGTATTTAAATGTGCAAATCTCCAGTTTCATAGGCAACTAATATTTAACAAGCTATTTCAGTTTTCTAATGACATCTGATAAGCAGCCTGGAGTTATGTCTCCAACATTCTTAATAGAAAGAAGAGAATATTTTATTTCAGTTGGCATTGAAGGATGCATTGAAAAGTTTAAAACATGTTCCACAATATTCCGTTTTCCAGCTACAGATAGCAAGAGGGTTGTAAGCTCCAGAGATTAAAAAAACTGAAAATCATAGGCTAGCTGGGGTAAGGTTGACATTTATGAGGTATGACTCTTTCTTGAAAGCCAATATATTCCCAAGTTAAACTAATATCAAGAAGCTGTTTAAATGCTTATTATTTAAATGTGCAAATCTCCAATTTCATAGGCAACCAATATTTAACAAATATTTAACAAGCTGTTTCAGTTTCCTAATGGCATCTGATAAGCAGCTTAGAGTTATGTCTCCAACATTCTTAACAGAAGGAAGGGAATATTTTATTTCAGTTGGCATGGAAGGATACATAGAAATGTCCAAAATGTGTGTTCCACGGAACTCGATTTTCAAGCTACATAGAGTAAAATGGCTGTTGTTTCTGCCCACAGCCATAAAGACTCAAAAGAAATAGTACCAGAATAGTAGTACTGTGCTGTTAGTAGACTTAACTTTGGTCACTAACTTAACTTCTGTAAAATCACAGGGCTACAAACAGCTAGAGCTGAGAGTGTGAGAGGGAATTCAAAGAAATATTATTACCTGACAATAGCACTTCATAGAGAAGACTTTGTTACTTCATTAAAATCACAGGGCACTAACAGCTAGAGAGCTGAGTGAGAGGGAGCTCAAATAAATATTACCAGCACTTTCCAATCTGAGTGCATTAGTTACCCTGGCTCTGAGACAGTGGGGGAAGGGGGACAGAGGGGGAAGTGCCTAATCCAATTAACAGAAGCACTCTTGATAGGGGGGTCGATCCCAGTCCTTTCACAGAAGAAAGGGTTCTGCAAGAACTCCTAAAACTGAAGGTGGACAAAGCAATGGGTCCTGATGGAATTCACCCAGAATTAAAAAGAATTAAGGAAGGAACTAGTGAAACCACTGGCTACTCTTTTTAATAAATCATGGAGGATGGTGTGGTACCGAGGACTGGAGGAAGGATGGATCCCCTTCACAAAAGTGGGACCAAGACAGAGGCAGGAAACTACAGACCTGTCAGTCTGACCTCTGTGGTAGGGAAAGGATGGAGTCACTTCTGAAGGAAAGAATAGTTGAGTACCTAGAGGTCAGTGGAGCACAGGATCCAAGGCAGCATGGGTTCACAGTGGGAAGGTCATGTCAGACAGATCTAATAGATTTCTTTGACTGGGTGACCAAAGTAGTAGACCAGGGAGGGCTGTGGACATGGCCTACCTAGACTTTAGCAAGGCATTTGGCACAGTCCCACACAAAGATTATTAGTCAATTAACCAGCCTGGGAGTGGGTCCCAGGGTGGTAGCCTGGTAAAACATTGGCTGGACAACAGGACACAGAAGGTAATTGTAAATGGAGTCCACTCTGAAGAAAGGGCAGTTACTAGTGGGGTACCGCAGGGTTCAGTATTGGGTCCAGTCCTTTTTAATGTCTTCATCAGTGGCATTGCAGAGGGACATGAAGGAAAAGTATGCCTTTTTGCAGATGACACAAAGATCTGCAACAGGGTTGATACACAAGGAGGCGTGGAAAGGATGAAAAGGGACTTGGCAAGGTTGGAGGAATGGTCAGACGATGGCAGCTAGGATTCAATGCAAAAGTGCAAAATAATGCACCTGGAAACAAGAACCCAGGGAAGAATACACAATGGGTGGGGAGGCAGTAACAACAACAAAACAGGAAAGGGACTTGGGGTAATCATATCAGATGACCTTAAGGTTAGCAAGCAATGTGAGAAGGCAGTAGGGAGGGCGGGGTATACTGGGATGAATAGGAGAGGCATCAGCAGCAGAAAACAGGAAGTTGTTATCCCTCTGTACAGACAGTTGGTGAGACCCCATCTGGAATACTGTGTCCAGTTCTGGAGACCCCATCTCTGCAAGGACATAGACAGGATAGAGGCAGTCCAGGAGGAACTAAAATGGTGCAGGGTCTGCAGAGAGCCGTATGATGAGGAGACTAAAGGAGCTTAATATGTATACCCTTGAGGAGAAAGAAGGAGAGGGGGGACATGATAGAAACTTTCAAGTACCTCCAAGGAATCAACAAAGTCCAAGAGGGTAGCATCTTTCAGAAAAGAGACTTGCAAGAACAAGGGGACACAATTTAAAGATAGAAGGAGGCGGTTCAGGGGCAATGTGAGGAAGTATTATTTCACAGAGGGTGGTGGATCGTGGACAGCCTTCCTGAGGAAGTTGTGGAGTCTAAAACTGTGGGAGAATTCAAGAATGCATGGGACAGACATAAGGCAATTCTTGTGGGGGGCAGGAAGATATAGGCTGTTGGTTAAATAGGATCTGCGGCCTATCCTGTAGGTAGGGAAATGGGCAGACTAGATGGGCCTAGCGGTCCTTATCTGCCGTCAAAGTCTATGTTTCTATGTTTCTATGTTTGTGGCAAACAAGCTCAGTCAGCCTGTGACTGATACTACTGCTTAAGCTATAGCCTTTGTTGTTGTGTTTTTGATACAAGGTGTAATAGGGCAAGCAAGCAAGCTGTGAGGGCTGAATTCACTGAGTTTAAACTAAAATTACCTGAACCTGAACAAAATATTTGTCTTTAAACACTGTGTGGGCATGAGAGTGAGGTGTCTGTTTTTCCTCTGCGGTGGATCCCTGTAACAAAATCTTTCCACATGTGTAAGAAATACAGGTGATAACCAGGCTTTTCAAGCACTTCTTTCATTACTAAAATGCAGGAAAAGCCACCATTTGAAGATAAAAATGTCAACATTTTCCAGGGGAGCATATCCCCGGTCCCCCCTTGGTTTGTTAAGATTTTAACAGAGGGCACTAGCCCTCGCCCCCCCAACCAACTTCATACCTTGATGATGCTCTAGCAGCTTTTAGGCCTAAAAGAGGCACAAAGCTTGGGGAGTAGTCTTTTGTGAATGGTGTCTATGTGCTGCGAGGAGTCAAGGTGCTGGTCTAGCCAGACACCCAGGTACTTGAATTAGGGCACGTCATCAGTTGTGATCCCATCTAGGGTGTGGAAAAAGGGACATGATGGGAGTGTGGAAATCATCAGCTTAGTGCCAAAGTACATAGCAACCTTTTTTTTTTAACATTTAGGGATAGTTGATTTGACCTGAATCATCTATGGACAGGATCAAAGTCAAGCTGAAGCTTGGATGTTAAACTGGTAGGAGAAGATCCAGAGGCAAAACAGGATCATGTCATCTGTGTACATGTGAATGGATGCAGATGAGCAGGCAGAGGGAATGTCATTGAGTAAAATGGAGAAAAGTAGGGGGCAAGGACAGAGCCTTGGGAAACGGCAGTGTTAATGAGGAGGGGGACTATATATTCACCAACTTGCATTGATTATCTACCTATTAGGTAGGAGTGTAACCAGTTTGTTGTGGTGTCTGAGAGACCCGCTGCCTTCAGTTCGTCGAGGAGAAGAGGGTGGAGGACAGTGTCAAAACCTTTCGCTAAGTCGATGAAGATGGTGGCAGTGAGGAGGCCCTGGTTCATCCCAGTGTGGATGGCATCTGTGAGCCTGAGGAGAGAGGAAGTAGTAGAGTGGTGTTTGCGAAAGCCAGACTGGAAGGAGTTGAAGAAAGAAGATGAGCCAAGGAAGGGGGACAGCTGGGATAAGGAAAGGGGGAATTGTTTAACCAGGAAAGACACACTAAGTTGGAGCTTGTTTCCAGGTGCAACCAGGGAGCACAAGGAAGTTAAGTGACTTTCTTAGGGTCACACAGTATGCAGGTGGGGGCTGACGGGATTCAAACCCAGATCGCCAGATTTGTAGCTTAGTGCCCTTTACCACAATACTATGCTGTCTCCAAAGGATAGAGCTATGTGTTCCTGGAGTTTTTATAAGGTAGGAAGGAGGGAGATAGGGTGCTAATTACTGGTGTAACCCCCCTACAAATGGGGGTTCCCGAAAGTCTTCATTGGGCTTGCCTAAATGCTAACTGCCAAGTTGGTATCCTGTGTCTTAGCATTTTAAAAGTGTTGTATGACAGATCCTTAATGCCTCTGTGCTCTGTGTCTTTAAGAGCTGCCTATAACGTGGTGCTTATTTAATCTGGGAGGGAGTTGAGTGTTTCTATGCTCGAGTCCCTCCCGAGCTGCCAGATAATCACTCCGTTCTGCTATCACTATTTGCGCAGAGGGAGCTCTGTTAGAAGTTGTACTTATTTGCTGATTACCTATAAGAATAGTAATGATATTGTAGTTTGTCTAACCTAGCCCCCAGAGTCAGTTGAAAAAACAATTATGACTGACTTACGTCGCATTATGACTGATTTTTTCAACTAGTTTGATATTTGTGACTTCAACTCACTGAAGAAAATCCAACCAATTTTTTCAGCTTTCACCATCATTGAATTTTATTATGTAGTAGTTTACGAACATAAGAACATACAAATTTGTCAGCAGATAAAGGCCTTATGATCTATCAAGTCTGCTCGAGAGTGCAGTTAGCAGCCCTTATACTGCAGCTTCCCCTCCCTCCCTTGACCCTCTCTCTTACCCTATCCCATCCCCCTTTGAAGCAGTCCACTATTCTACAGGATACCACTTCCGCAGACAACGCATTCCACCCAGACACCACTCTGTCCATAAAAAAGTGTCTTCTCATTTCACTCTTGAACCTTCCCCCCTTCAATCTGAGATCTTGACCTCGAATGTCCCAAGCAGCCCTTAACTTGAAAAGTCCCTCTGTACCTGTCTTGTTTATTCCCTTCATGTTCTTGAAGGTTTCAATCATATGACTCCTGTCTCTCCTCTCCTCCAGTGAGTACATGTTCAACTCCCTCAGCTTGCTCACGCAGGGTATGTCCCCTAGTCCCTGGATCATCTTTGCTGCCTTGTGCTGCACCCCCTCCAGTAACTTAATGTCACTTTTCAGGTATGGTCGCCAGTACTGCATGCAGTACTCCAAGTGTGGCCTAACCAATGATCTATACAATGGCAGGATCACCTCCCCCTCTCCTTGAAGATATACCCCAGGCAATATAGCCCAGTATTTTGTTGGCCTTTGCAGCTGCCTTCCCACATTGTGCTGAGTTGTTCATTGAGCCCATTATAATCACTCCCAGATCCTTGTCTTCCTCTGTCATAGCTAACAGCCCCCCCGCCCCCAAAGCTGGTAGCTTCTTCATGTTTTGCCTGAAATGTAGCACCTTGCACTTTTTGGCATTGAACCCCAACTGCCAGGTGTCCGACCAGGTCTCCAAATTTTGGCAGATCATCCTGCAACCCATGCCACCCTCTTATGTCATCCACTGCTGCTCCAATCTTGGTGTCATCTGCAAACAAACTGATCTTGCTCTTGATGCCCATTGAGATGTCTGATACGAACAACCCAAACAACACTGGTCCCAGCACTGAGCTCTGTGGTACTCTGTTTGTCACTGCCCTCGGAGATTAGAGCTCCCTTCCCACCACTACCCTCGGCTGCCTTCCCTGTAACCAGTTTACTACCCATCCCACCATTTTCTCCCCTGCACCTGTACCTGACAGCTTACTACCCAGCCTCCCATATGGCACCAAGTCAAATGCTTTACTGAAGTCTAGAAACAGGATATCCACTGCATGGCCCTTGTCCAACTGTCTAGTTACCCAGTCATAGTAATTCACCAGGTTGGTCTGACAGGCTCTGCCCTTGACAAACCCATGCTGCCTAATGTTCTGCAGCCCATTGGTCTCCGGAAGGGACACCAGCCTCTCCTTCAGGATTGTCTCCATCAGTTTTCCCACAATGGATGTGAGGCTTACCGGCCTGTAGTTTCCTGGTTCGTTTTTGGGACCGCTCTTATGGAGGGGTACCTCATGAGCCATCCTCCAGTCCTGAGATACACTTCCTGAGACCAGGGAGGCATTGAACAGGTCTGCCAAGGGGCCAACCAGGATTTCTGCCAGCTCTCTCAGTACCCTGGGGTGAATGCCATGCGGCCCTGGCGCCTTGTTTGTTGAACTTTTTTAACTTTGTATCTTTTTTTATTAAATGTTTGACTATGAAAGTTAATAAAATGTATGGAAAAGTCCCCCACCTTGAAATCAATGGGGCGCGTGCACACACAGCCTTCGCCTTCTGGCATCACAAAACAGAGCTGCATGTGCCTACATGGGGGTGTTTTGGTGGGTTAAGGTCAGCAAGCAGCTCTGTTTTTAGCATTTGGGATTTAGCAGCATTGTTGCTTCATAAATGGGCAGAAACAAAAGGAATTATTTATGCCCCTCAACTCTGGGGCAGGTGAGGTATTGCATATGTTAAAGGGAGCAGCAACTAGGCAGCAGCAGCTAAGAATCTGACTGCTCTTTAAAATGCAAATACAAAGTGTAGTGAAACAAATCCACACACAGTAGGGACCCACTAAAGCACAACAACCAATCAAAACAGCAACAAAATATACTAAGCCCCTGAAAGTAATAAGATGAAACAGGGTAGTAAAACAGTATGTATAGAAAAATAAGCAGCAGTAATACTAGTTACTTAGAAAAAGAACTGTGAGTCTAAAATACAGTATAGGTAGGGCCTCTTAAACACCCCACAAAAACTAGAAGGTACCCTTTTGCAAGTAGAGCTAACCATCAATATAAGTTTACTAGTAATCATAGAATCTGTGAGACTAAAAACAGTTTGAGGGAGGACACCAAGAAATACCTCCTGTAAGGTGTACCAGAACTGAGATGTATCCATAGTTTAAATTTAAAGCTAAAACAACTCATGCATTTTCTGACACAGTTTCTGAACTTATTTTGGCTTTCAGCATGTACACTAACGTGTTTTGTAAAATTTTCTTTATCTTGCCGTGAGGACTTTAATATTTAGTCTGTCTGATTTCTACAGTAAGCAGCAAACAACAAACATTTTGTCCATTGGACCCAACCAACTATGCTCTGTGCTTTGGCCTCCTATGGGTCCAGGAACTCACCAACTGACCACCTGCACTTGGCTTGCTCCTAGACCTCGTGGGGAGTCTGACTTACTCACAATGCCACCACAGTCAGAGAGAGCCCAGCCAGGCCACCAGCAGTAGATCAATGATGATCGATCGCCTTGGCTTCTCAAGTTCAGACCCCCAGGCCCCACAGCCCCCAAGCCCTCAACCACCCAGACAAGTCAGCCCAGCACACAGCAGATACACAGACAGACTGAGTCTCTCTGTGAGAGACCATCCTCCTCCTTTCTACTGCCCACTGCCCAGCCCTGGTGGGCTTTACATACACATCACATACAGTACCTTGCTTACTGTGGTAGCCTGTTGCCAGTTCGATCAGGTGTCGGGTGATGATTTGGTCATCATCGGTGGGTGGCTCCATGACTCAGGCTGCCGCTGCTGCTCTACTCAATGGTGGTGCCGGTGTTTTTTTTAGTGCTGTGTGCTCCCTCCTTCCAACACACAGAGTCAGTCCCCAACCCAGACCCATGTCTCCACTCTGGTACTCCATGCAGTGGAACTAGTGCACCTACCACTCCTCCTCCTCCTCACCGACTCTGAAGACTTGATCAAGACTGAGTGTGAGTTGCCCGACAGGCCCAGCCGACGGGATCATGGGCTGATCCCGACAATGACAAGACCACTGACTTGCTGCCTTCACACGACTGCTGCCTGGCTTTGTTGGAGGACTGACTGGGACCTGAACAGCCACACACTAGTCTCTCTCCGGGCACCAGACACATCAGGACAGTGGACACAGTTAACTTATTTTTAAATTAAAGACTGAACTGCCAAACTTTGTCCCTGCAGAAAAACGTTGCTCACTCTGTTGCCAACACACCAACACAGATGCCTCCTCTCCTGACAGTCTCCTCTCCTACCTAGGCATGCTCTCCCTGCCACCTCGTGCAGCCAGTCACAGCACTCTCCAGCTCTTGGCTCCTCCTTCTATCTCTCCTAATTGGTGGATGCTTTGTGTCCAGGAGCCAGGGGTGCATTTTAATGGCTGTAAGGCTTGGTACTGGCGGTTGAGGACCATTAAATATTCACAGCCCCGTGGCCCCCCCCCCCCCAGGAAAGTAAAAGAGAAAACACACTGCAGTGCACCACAAAAACAAACCTGAATGGGTCATGGAATCTTCAACTGCAGATTTCAACTCCACTATTTTATGACTGCAATCCAATGCAATTGCAACTGATTGCAACTGCATTGAATTGCAACTGACTATTTCAACTGCCGACGACTGCTCCGGGGTCTAGTCCAATCTGCCTTCTTTGCAGCATGGAAAGTTCTGTTTATTACTACCATCTTGGTCCTGGACAGCTAGAATGGGCCAATCAGTACCTTTGGGGACCCTAAAATGGAGTCTGTCCCCAGGGGTCTTGTGGGAGTGTATTTCTGTAGGAACTGTAGTTTTGAGACTTTGGCGCCTAAATGTACCTGGAGGGGGAGCCCTTGCTTTGACAGACTGATGGATCAGCCAACCAGAACCTTTTGGACCGAACAGAAATTCCCAAGCTGCCTGCTGCAGTGAGTCAGTCTGGAGGTAGAGTTTGGAAAGTGAACAGCTCGAGAGATTCGTGTAGCTGCTTTTGCATAGTTTGCGCGGGAGACTGGTGGAAAGGCTGAGTTTGGCCTGTCTGCCTGCTGTCACTCGAGAGGGAATTCTTTGAAAGGCTTAGCAATTGAACTGTATCTGAACTGGAGTGTGACAAAGCCACTGAAGAGTGACCAGATTTAAACCTGAAGAAGACCGAAGATTTGCTGTACGTGATCGGCCTGTCAGGACATCCAGTTGCCACAGAATTCACGGTTTTGCTCGGAGACACTGATATTGCTGCCGGACTGCTATCCACATTGTGATAAGGTGATTGCTTTACTATAAATGTGCTGTTTGCTATTAGTGGGTTGTGATTTGTTTCCCCACTGTTTAATTGTGCCACGCTTGCTGGAAGCTGTATCCAGCCTTCCCGGACTGATATCCAAACTGTCTTACCTGGTCTGGGCCCTGCCACACTGACTCAGCCAGCTACTTCAGGTGCAGAGAACACCATCGATGAGAGACCTGCCTGGGGATCAGCCCCCTTGCTCAACATCATGAACAGGAATGACACCACGGTGAATCGTGTGAGCCCTGCTTCTCCTGGAAAACCAGCAAGTCATCCTGCAGTCTCCATTTCATCCATCCTGTGTCCTGTTCTGGGTAGCGTGAGTAAACACCAGGGTAGCTCCCTGCAACAACAGTTCAATCAAAGTGTGTCATCTGATTTAATTGTTTTGTCTAATCATCACGAACTGAGCCTACTGGCTACAAATTGTATGTGGTTGTGCATGCCTTTTCTTTTCATCACAGGGCCCCAACCAGCTGCAATGCTAGCCTACCCTGGGCAACGTTCCAGGCTAGCCCACCTTACTTCCAACTGGGTACCCAGAGCGTGTGACTGTGCAGGGACTAAAAGTGCATGCATAATTGCCTGACTAGATCAGTTTTAGAATCAATCAACCTGATTATGCCCCTCCCATGTTCAATTCCCCTGAATAAATCAGATCTAACTCTTTTTGCATTTAATCTGACTGTGGTTTCAGTTTGCACCAAAAGCACTATACTGTTATTATTTGCTGTACCTAACCTTGTTTTACAGGGGGTCTCCAGGGTCGAACTGGTGGAGCCAGCCCTGGTGGTAAGTGCAAACAGTGTGGGGATTTGTATGCTGAATGGGGGCTACTGTGAAAGTGTTTGTTGCATATGGTCTAGACTACTAGAGGGCAAAGGGGGGGTACAGTGTCCCGGAGGGATGTACCCAGGTTAGCCTTGTTACTAACAACCCTGTCCTCCAGGTGGAGGCACCTGTTTCAGTACCCAGGCCCCTTAACCTGCAACTAGCCAAGCAGGCAGGGTAGTAGCCCTTGGGATAGCGCCACCTAGGGGTTACATCTTGGGGGCATCAAAGCTAGGATTTGTGCCTTCTAGTGGTCAGAAGTGGGTACTACAACCCCACACTTCAAAATTGTGGTAAAATGGAGCCGCTCACTACGCCCAAGTTTAAACTTGCTCCCCACAAGCTGCTAGAGCACCGTATGAAGGGGTGGAGTGACGCATGGGGGTAGGCCCTCAACAAGCCATTTTGTTAATGGACATCCCGTTAGGGACAACTAATGCAACTATTATAGAGGCTGTTGAACAAGTTAAGTGTTTGGGGAAGGTTGAGGTGAAATGAAGGGATTCCGACTTGTTTGATCAAACTATGGTGGCCCTATTCTCCTGTAGCCTGCCTATTGAACCAGAGAAGGTACCCCCTGTCATTTTGCCCGAAGGGTTCCAAAAGGGGTGGAGGGTCATTCACTTACATAGCAACCCGGCTGCTTCTGGAGGGTCCCCCCGCATAGAGGGATTTAAAGACAAGCTGCTTAAACTGTTAGCCTCTGAGGGGCGCTCTGCTACAGAGCTAGTGAAAATGTTAGCTCTTTCTGAGGATGTCACTCCCATGCAGTCCCCCATAGCCTCTCCTGCCACCCCTACAGTTGCTTCCCCATAGTGATACCGACTGTACATTTGGACTTATACCGCAGACTTAGGCTTTTTTCGGGCATGGTCCCGGTGCCATGGGGGAGGATGATCTGGAAACGTGGATGGACTACACCACCCCATTGGTCCAGGAGTAGCAGTGTGCTGAGGGGGAAAAGAGGAAGAGGCTCATGGAAAGCTTGAGGAGCCCTGCACTGGAGGCCATTCACTTCCTGCGATCCACAAGCCCGGAGACCATGGCCGCTGAATACCTCTCTGCCTTGGAGGGATTATTTACTAACATACTAACATACTAAAATGCCAACAGAATAGGCCTAACGGTCTTTCGTGTCTGCTTGTTTGGTCAGCCCCCACCCTGGGAGCTGACCTTGCTGCCCCCCTCGCCTTCTCTGGCTTCTCCCTTCCCAGTTACGGATATTCTCGCTGCATTGGATTTTGCTTCCAGAACCCTTCCCCTGTACCTGTCCCACCCCCTCTTGAACCCCTCCACCATCTCTGCCTCCACCAGCCCCCTAGGCAGTGCATTCCATGGCTCCACCACCCTCTCAGTGAAGTAGTACCTCCTCCTTTCTCCCCTGAATCTTCCCCCCTCCAGCTTACACCCATGCCCTCTAGTGGCCCCCTCCTCCTTCCTTCGAAGCACCCTGACTGTTCCTCCCCTATTTACCCCCTTCATGTACCTGAAGACCTCTATCATGTCCCCCGGTCCCTTCTCTCTTCCAATGTGTATATATTTAGCTCTTCTAGCCTCTCTTCATAGGTCCTGTCCCCCAAGCCCCAAATCATTTTGGTTGCCTTCCTCTGGACCATCTCCAGGAGTTTAATGTCCCTCTATAAGTGTGGCCTCCAAAACTGCACGCAGTACTCGAGGTGCAGCCTCACCAAGCAGTTATACAGAGGGAGTATCACTTCCCTCCTTCTGGAGGTGATCCCACTAGCGATGCATCCCAGCATCCTGTTGGCCTTGGCTGCTGCCCTCCTACAAGTCTCCGAGTTGTTCATCTTGACATCCACCACCATCCCCAGGTCCTTCTCAGCCATCGAGACTTGTAGCATTTCCCCCAGGGTGTACACTTGGCCCGGATTTCTGGCCCCCAGGTGCAGTACCTTGCATTTACCTGCATTGAACCTCAGCTTCCACTTTCTAGACCATCTTTCTAGAGCCTCCAGGTCCCCCTGTAGGGCCACCCTCCCCTCCTCCCCATCCACCATCGCCCCCAGTTTTGAGTCATCCACAAAGAGACTCATCTCACTCCTGATACCTGTCCTTATGTCAAAGACGTAGGCATTGAACAGGAGGGGCCCAAGGACTGATCCCTGTGGGACCCCACTAATGACCCTCCTTGGGGATGAGACTATCCCGCCAACTTCGGTCCTGGAGCCAATTGCCTATCCATCTGATTATCTGGTTCCCCACCCCCATTTCTCCCAGCTTATCCAACAGGCCCACATGAGGAACAGAGTCAAATGCCTTGCTGAAGTCTAGAAAGAGGACGTCCACTGGCCTACCCAGGTCCAAGGCACTGGTCACCCAGTCATAGAACTCCACAAGGTTTGTCTGACACCGAGTTGGGGGATGATCTGATGTGGAAGATTAAATCTGCAAAACAGTGGAAAAATGAAAAGTTATCAATGTTTGTCACCCGAACTGAGCAAGCTTTGCAACGGGCTCACAGGAAAGGAGAGGTGCCTGCCAGTGAATTGAACAGGGTCAGGCTAGATCACATCTTAAAGTCAGCAAGGTACTCTAGCATGATGTTGTTGAAACTTAAAATGCAAGACAGAAGGGGCAATCTCCCCCAATACTGTGACCTAATGAAAGAAATCCGTGAGATTGAGAATGACTAAGAGGGATGGGAGCCCTATGCTGGGGCTGCCCGCACCTGCCAGGCCTCCAAGAGGGATGAGGAGGCCGAATTGCAACAGCTGAGAGAACTGATCAACGAGCTGACTGAGTTGAGGGTAAGCCAGCAAGCAGCTGAGGCTGCTAGAGATGCTAATTCCTGTCCAGCCACCCCTGAGATTAAAAGTGAGGCCCTGCCGAGAGAGGTGGGGTACACATCATTTCCTCTGAAACCCGGCCTGAAGACAACCTCTGGGAAGAAGTATGAGAACTGAGAGTTTTGGTGGGAGACCTGCTCTGAGCTGCCTGAAACACTGACCCTTGGGGGAGTTCAGAAAGCCAAGAGAGCAAACCCCTGACCAGAGAGAGACCCCGAGACTTCCCACTATGTTCAAGCAGGGGAACAGCTCCTCTTCCCCTAGAGACTCTAAAGAACCTGTTTTCTGTTACCACTGCAAAGAGGATGGGCACACCCGGTTCACCTGCCGTTCACCTGAGAATTTGAGAAAAGTTACTACTAGTGTGCTGGCATTGATTCGATGGAGCAACATACTGTCACAAGGTGGGGCTGCCCAAATAGCTATTCATCCAAGACAGCTGTAAAGTCGACGTCCAAGTCTATGTCACCTGAGTGGTCCAAGGTGGTGGGCCCTTCAATTGAAATTACAGTGACGGTGAACAGTGTGCTGCCCGGGCCGTGCTTGACAGTGGATCTCAAGTAACCATAGTATTTCAAGATTGGTACCAGAAGCATCTGCCTGACGTGTCCCTACAACCCTTGGAAGGTTTGCATGTGTGGGGATTGAGTGAGAAGTCCTATCCGTAATCAGGGTATATCCGGATCTGGCTGTCATTCCCTACTACCGTGGCTGGGGTAGATGAACAAGTTGAGACACTTGCCCCAGTGTGTCCCCCCACCAGACTGTATGATAGGGTTCACCTGCAAATTGGAACAAACGCCCACATGTTTGAGAGACTAGCACAACTCTGCCATGAGAAACAAGGGCAATAGACTGGACGGGCCCTAAAAATTCCAAAATTTATCAAAAGGGCTTATGACTTGCAACAGAAACCCAATGAAGTGGACTGAGATGAGCCAGTGGGGATAGTGTGAAAAAGGGATCCTGACTCTTTGGTGTTGGCCCCCAACACCCAGTGTACGATCCATGGAGAAGTCCACCTAAGGAGAGATGTAAAGAACAAAATATTGATGATAGACGCCCCTGGTGAAGGGAAACTGCCAGAGGTGTTGATGGTTATGCCCAGTATATTACCTGCATGTGCTCATGCCTATGCCCACTGAGTGATAGTGCAAGTGAGAAACATGTCGGACAGGGAAGTTTGTGTGAACCGGGGATGTACGTTGGCTACAGTACACTGAGCAGACACTGCAGTATTATCTAGTAACAAGTACTCTGGTGAAAGGGAGAAAGTGACCCCAAACTTATTTGACTTTGGTGATTCCCCCTTGTCCGACGAATTGAAGACCCGAATTAGCAGGAAATTTGCTCATAGAGACCAAGTGTTCTCACTAAAAGAGTGGGAAGTGGGGTGTGTCCATCGTGCCGAGCATAACATATGCTTGCATGATGACCGACCATTTCGAGAGAGGCCCCGACGCCTTGCCCCAGTTGACATAGACGATGTTAGGAGACACCTACAGGAAATGCTCGCTGCTGACATTATTCAAGAATCAAGAAGCCCATATGCATCCCCCATCATAGTGGTGTACAAAATCCGGATCCGTATCCGTGAGGATGTGTGTGGACTATCGGACCCTCAACCGACGGACTATCCCAGATCCATACACCATGCCATGCATATAAGATGCCTGGATTGCCTGAACGGGGGTCAATGATTCTCAGTACTGGATCTCCGCAGCAGATATTATCAGATTCCGATGGCTCTGGAGGACCATGAGAAAACAGCCTTCATCTGTCCTTTGGGGTTCTACGAATTCCTGAGGATGCCCCTGCCACCTTCCAGAGATTGATGGAACATGCGGTGGGAGACATGAACTTGCTGGAATGTTTAGTGTACTTGGATGATGTCACTGTTTTAGGACACACGCTGGAGGAACATGAGACCAGACTGTTCAAAGTCCTCAATCGTTTGGAAGAATTCAGCCTCAAGTTATCCATAGACAAGTGCCAGTTTTTTCAAACATCTGTGAAATATGTGGGACACATAGTGCCTGTGGAGGGATACAGACAGATCCCACTAAAGTTGAAGCTTTGACCACTTGGCCCCAGTCCAATGACCTAAGAGAGCTACAGCATTTCCTGGGTTTCTGTGGCTACTACTGCAGGTTCATCAAAGACTATTCAAAGGTTACCCCCCTACCAACCACAAATACAAAAAAGGGGCTATCAAAGACCAAGAGAAAATGTATTTTTGAAGAGGTGAGCCTTTTGGGACTTGGTGGACACCCGAATGTGAAGCAGCTTTCTTTGAAGTCATGTACCATTTTACCCATGCCCCAGTCCTTGCCTATGCTGATCTTATCAAGCCCTATGTTCTGCATATGGACACTAGTTTGCAGGGCCTCGAGGCTGTGCTATAGCAAGACTACAAAGATGGCTTGAGACCTGTAGCTTTCGCTGGTAGGAGCTTGACCCCGTCAAAGCGGAACTATCTGGTCCACAAGTTGGAATTCCTCGCCCTAAAATGGGCCATAGTTGACTAGTTCCATGAGTACCTCTATGAGACAAAGATATTAGTGAAGACCGGCAATAACCCACTGACCTATGTGCAGACTTCAGCTAAATTGGACGCCACTGAGCACCATTGGCTTTCTGCCTTATCAACTTGTGGTTATGCTGTTGAATAAAGACCAGGACTAAACCACATAGATGCTGACACCCTGTCACGAAGGCCAGCTTCCAAGGACAATTGGGTCAGATTGTCTGAACCTCACTTCAAAGCATTATGCCAAAAGTTTGATAAAGATGAACAAATGTCTGCGGACACAGTGGACTGCCTAGTAGATAGCTTGGGCCCTCCTGATACCTGCATACCGGTTGCCTACTGCCATTTCTCTGCTTTAGATATTAGTGCACTACCTTAGTTCGATAATGACAGTATTCAGTGGGCTCAATCCCAAGATCCCATGATTCAACCAGCACTTGACGCCCTGCGTCCGGGGAAAGATGTGTCCAAGTTACGTTCTCCTGACTTGCGAACCGCTGTATTGTTCAAGGAAGGCCCCAGGTTAAAATTGCATGGTCATTTGTTATACAGAGAGACAGTGGATCATCGTGGTCAAGTAGACAAGCAACAGTTGGTCCTACCCACGGCCGTTAAGCAGCTGGTACTGAGGTCCCTCCACAATCACATGGGACACCTCAGTATTGACAGAACTCTCGACTTGGTACAATCCCTATTCTACTGGCCAAAGATAGGGGCAGATGTTGAGAATTATGTCAAAACTTGCAGTCGCTGCCTCCAGTGGAAAGCTTTGCCCCAGAAAGCTGCCCCACTTATCAACATCACTACCAGTGCCCCCATGGAACTGGTCTGCATAGACTTCTTGTGCTTAGAACCTGACCAAAAGAACGTTGGCAATGTGTTGGAAGTTACTGATCATTTTACATGCTATGCACAAGCCTTCCCGACTAAAGATCAAAAGGTCTCTACCATGGCCAAGGTACGAGTGGAAAAATTCTTTGTCCACTATGGTTCCCCCCAGAGGATCCATTCTGACCAAAGCAGAAACTTTGAAAGTAGGTTAATCAAAGAAATGCTCAATCTGTGGGGGGTGCCAAAGTCAAGAACCACCCCCTATCACCCATAGGGGGACCCTCAACCAGAACGCTTTAACCACACCATTCTGGACATGTTGGGCACCCTCCATCCAAAAGACAAGCATAAATGGAGCCAGCAGATCAGCACCTTGGTACACGCTTACAATTGCACCAAATGTGATGCTACTGAGTTCTCCTCCTACCGTCTCATGTTCAGGAGAGAGGCCCAACTGCCAGTTGATGTCTGCTTTGGGGTCTCTCCAGATGGGGTCCGAGCTGAAAACTACTTGCAGTACATACAGAAATTGAAAGATCAGTTGAATCATGCCTATCAACTAGCTCAAACTATGGCTGCTAAGTGAAATCTTGCCAACAAAGAAAGACCTGATCGACGAGTAAAAGCCCAGGAGTTGTTGTCCGGAGATAGGGTACTACTACACAATTTGAGACTGCATGGAAAACACAAAATTGCTGACATATGGCACCATCTTCCCCATGTAGTAGTTGGTAAATTGGATGATCTGCTGATATACAAGTTGCACCCAGAAAATAATTCCAAAGCTGTGAAGACAATGCACCGTAATGACTTACTGCCCATCGTCCAAGTTATTATTGATACTGAACCAACCCTTGACACTTCTCCTGGGCCAGTGACTCATGCTGCTGCAAAGAGGAAACAGAGCCAACCTGTCCATGTTGTTCCAGAACTAAGGCCTTCGACTCAGCAGGTCCAGAGTGATAGTGATGACTGTTCATCTGTCTCTGATGAGAGTGACTGTGATAATGCCTATTATTATTATTATTATTCGCTGATGACACAAAGCTCTGTAACAGAGTAGACTCACCAGAGGGTGTAGACAGAATGAGAAGCGACCTGCAGAAACTTGAAGAATGGTCAGGGGTTTGGCAGTTGAAATTCAATGCAAAGAAGTGCAAGATAATGCATATGGGGCACAAAAACCCTGGCACAACATATCAGTTGGGGGGTGAGGATATAGCATGCACCAAGCAGGAAAGGGATCTTGGGGTCATCATCTCTGATGACCTCAAGGTAGGGAAACAGTGTGACAAGGCAGCAGGTAAAGCAAACAGGATGCTGGGATGTATAGGCAGGGGCATTACCAGCAGGAAAAGGAGGTCATAATTCCGCTATACAAGACACTTGTGAGGCCCCACCTGGAGTACAGTGTACAGTTCTGGAGACCATACCTATGTAAGGACATAGACAGGGTAGAGAAGGTTCAGAGGAGGGCAACAAAGATGGTGCATGGATTGCATCACAAGTCTTATGAAGACAGGTTGAAGGAACTGAACATGTACTCCTGGAGAGGAGGAGAGAGGGGGATATGATATAGACATACAAGTATCTTACAGGGAGGAACAGGGTGCAAGAAAACACTATTTTTAGCGAAAAAGATGTTCCAGGACTAGAGGGCATGGGATGAAGTTGGAGGGAGGACGATTCAGAGGAAACATGAGAAAGAATTTCTTCACAGAATGGGTGGTGGACAAGTGGAACACCCTGCCAGAGGAAGTGGTGGGGGCTGAAACAATCACAGGATTTAAGAATGCATGGGATAGACATAAAGGAATTCTGGAGGTCAGGGGTAAGGTGCAACAGACTTCTAGGAAAACAAGCTGAACTTACAAGCTCAAATGGGCAGACTGGGTGGGCCATAGGCCCTTATCTGCCGACACTGTCTATGTATCTATGTATCCCTCATATGAACTGAGTCAGTTGTTTCGAGGCAATCCTCTGCAGAATCATGGGGATGAAGCTGGGCCTTCAGAACTGCCTAACCCCCCCCCAACTTTTTTCCTGGACCCAATGCTCCCTGAAAGTGAGGTGCAAAGTATCACATCTGAGGTTGCAGACTCTCTGTGTCTTGTAGAAGGGTTTGATTTGCCCAAAGAAGGGGCTGATGGTCTGAGTCTCCCAGGTGACATACCAGAACTTGAAGAACAATATGAAAGTGCTGACAGCACCCTTCAGTGCCGCAAAGCCTAATTGTGCCAGAGTCTTCTCAGAATGAGCAACATGTGCCCTCTTCAGAAGATAATAATGAGCAAAGTATTGTGGAAACAGAGTCTGAAGAGCAAGGAGCTGATAGTGTTCCCAATCTGGACATTTCAACCAGTGCAGAGGCATTCCTCACTCCAGGAGAAGAAATCAACGCCAGTGTTGACCGCCCAGAGCCTGTGTCTGTTTCCCCCAGAAAATTTGGGTGACCTGTTAAACCAGTGTTACATTTCAGTTATGATTCCCCTGGAAGGCCTGTGGACTTGACTCTCAATGTGGTCCATAAAGGTGTTTACGTTTCCAAGAGCTCACTGCCCAAACTGAGCTTGACTGTCACCTCCTGATTAATTGTTCTTCCTTCAGAACAAGGTGTCCCTGTCCCATCTAGCCCCAAGTTAGCGGATAGGGAAGGGCCCCTTTCTACATTGTTTACTGTACAAGAAGTTATAACGTGAAGTCATAGGTAACTGTTCATAGTATGTTAATTATAATAGAATCAGTATAGAATGCATGAAACATGCATAAGTATTGTCAATGAAGATATGGTATAGTGAAATATAGTGAAATGTATAGTAATGTGATAAGTTTACATTAACTGATGCATCAGATATTATCTACATAGTATGCTAATGTTACGCATGTCTTGTATATATTGCTTCTTCAGTATTGTGATGATGTAGACATGATGCAGATGCCAAGTTTTTCTGGGCAGAGAAGGGTGTAACCCCCCTATAAATGTGGGTCCCCAAAAGTCTTCCTTGGGCTTGCCTAAATGCCCACTGCCAGGCTGGTATCCTGTGCCTTAGCATTTTAAAAGTGTTGTATGAGAGTGCCTTAATGACTCTGTGCTCTGTCTCTTTAACAGCTGCCTATAACATGGTGCTTATTTAATCTGGGAGGGGGCTGAGTGTTTCTAAGCTCGAGTCCCACCCGGGCTGCCAGATAATCGCTCCATTCTGCCATAGCTATTTGCACAGAGGGAGCTCTGTTAGAAGCTGTACTTATTTGCTGATTATCTATTAGAATAGTAATGATATTGTAGTTTGTCTAACCTGCCTTCTTTGCAGCATGGACAGTTCTGTTTATTACTACCATCATGGTCCTGGATAGCTAGAATGGGCCAATCAGTACCTTTGGGGACCCTAAAATGGAGTCTGTCACCAGGGGTCTCGTGGGAGTGAATTTCTGTAGGAATTGTAGTTTTGAGACTTTGGTACCTAAATGCACCTGGAGGGGGAGCTCTTGCTTTGATGGACTGATGGATCAGCCAACCAGAACCTTTTGAACCGAACAGAAATTCCCAAGCTGCCTGCTGCAGTGAGTCAGTCTGAAGGTAGAGTTTGGAAAGTGAACAGCTCAAGAGATTTGAGTAGCTGCTTCTGCATAGTTAGCACAGGAGATTGGTGGAAAGGCTGAGTTTGGCCTGTCTACCTGCTGTCACTCGAGAGGGAATCCTTTGAAAGGCTTAGCAATCGGACTGTATCTGAATTGGAGTGTGACAAAGCCACTGAAGAGTGACCAGATTTAAACCTGAAGAAGACTAAAGATTTGCTGTGCACGATCAGCTTGTTAGGACATCAGTTGCCGCAGAATTTCTGGTTTTGCTCAGAGACACTGATATTGCTGCCAGACTGCTATCCATGTTGTGGTATGGTGATTGCTTTACTATAAATGTGCTGTTTGCTATTAGTGGGTCTCGATTTGGTTCCCCACTGTTTAATTGTGCCACGCTTGCTGGAAGCTGCATCCAACCTTCCCGGACTGATATCCGAACTGTCTTACCTGGCCTGGGCCCTGCCACACTGGCCCAGCCAGCTACTTTAGGTGCAGAGAACACCATTGACAAGAGACCTGCCTGGGGATCAGCCCCCTGCTCAACATCACGAACAGGAATGACACCACAGTGAATCGTGTGGGCCCTGCTTCTCCTGAAAAACCAGCACGTCATCCTGCAGTCTCCATTTCATCCATTTCATGTATTCTGTGTCCTGTACTGGGTAGCATGAGTAAACACCAGGGTAGCTACCTGCAACAAAAGCTCAATCAAAGTGTGTCATCTGATTTAATTGTTTTGTCTAATCATCCCGAACTGAGCCTACTGGCTCCAGATTACAAATTGTGTGTGGTTGTGCATGCGTTTTCTTTTCATCACAGGGCCCCAACCAGCTGCGATGCCTGCCTTCCCTGGGCAACATTCCAGGCTAGCCCACCTTACTTCCAACTGGGTACCCAGAGCGTGTGAATGTGCAGGGACTAAAAGTGCATACATAATTGCCTGACTACATCAGTTTTAGAATCAATCAATCTGATTATGCCCCTCCCTTGTTCAATTCCCCTGAATAAATCAGATCTAACTCTTTTTGCATTTAATCTGACTGTGGTTTCAGTTTGTACCAAAATCACTGTACTGTTGTTATTTACTGTGCCTAATCTTGTTTTACAGGGGGTCTCCAAGGTCGAACTGGTGGAACCAGCCCTGGTGGTAAGTGCAAACAGTGTGGGGATTTGTATGTTGAATGGGGGCTACTGTGAAAGTGTTTGTTGCATATTGTCTAGACCACTAGAGGGCAAAGAAGGGGGTTACAGTGTCCCGGAAGGCTGTACCCAGGTTAGCCTTGTTACTAACAACCTTGTCCTCCGGGTGGAGGCACCCGTTTCAGTACCCAGGCCCCTTAACCTGCAACTAGCCAAGCAGACAGGGTAGTAGCCCTTGGGATAGCGCCACCTAGGGGTTACACTGAGACTGGAGGAGTCACCTCCTTTTGGCAGGGGAATGACTGTTGCATGCTTCAATGAGACAAGGACAGAGGCAAAAGAGAAGGAGACATTTGGAAGGGAGGAGATGGGGAAGGCTATAGCAGGGGTGTAGAGGTGAAGCTTGGGGTCAAGTCCATCAGGGCACCCACCTTTCAGGGGTTCAAGAGCCAGGAGATCTTTTAAGGTAATCATTGGGGTAACTGGTGAGAAGGAGAAGGGAAGTGCAGGAGGGAGGATTAGGAGGTGGAGGGGGAAGGCATAGAGGAGTGAGGAAGCACAGGTGGTGAAGTAGGGGTTGAAAGCAGAGGTTGCAGAAGGGGGTCAGAGATGAGGGAGTCACCTACCAGGAGGACAGGAGGGGCAGACTGGGCAGGGGGGAGAATAGGGCATGGATGACTTTCCAGAACTTGGAGGGGTGGTTAAGATTCTTCTGAAAAGAGGAGGAAAAGAACTCAGTCTTAGCTAGTCTGGTGACTCTAGTATGAGTATTCCTCAAAGCACAGTACCTGTTAAGGTCTACTGGTGTGCCAGTAGATTTGTACTTTTTTCAGGCCAGGTCATGTTCCCAAAAGCAGGCCAGAAGTTTGATTGAGATCCAGGGGAGGTGAGAACCTGTGACCCTGATTTTCTGTAGAGGAGCATGCTGGTCCCAGATTTGTATGAATCCAGAATGGAAGTAATCAAGGGCTTGGTTAACATTTCTGGCTGAGAAGATAGGGGACCAACTGATGGTTTGCAGATCATCATGAAGCGAGGATAGGTCAATTGACTGAAAGGACCCACTTTGGATAATTTGGGGGGGACTCTGGGGCGATGAATTTTGAGCATGCAGTATACCATATGGTGGTTGCTGAGTGCTCTGGGGAGGGTGCCAGCATCGATAATGCAATGAGAGTGAATGGTGAGTACCCAGTCCAGAAGTGAGTGGTTTTGGGATCTGGAATTGTGGAGGGTAGGGACTGATATAAGTTGGGTAAGGTGTAGGGATTTATCATTTTGGCCGAGCTTAGTGTTAGAATGGGATAGCCATTTGATGCTGAAATCTCCTTGGATGATAAGCTCACTAGAGGAGACATGAAAGGAGATGGTAGTTAGGAGTTCAGAGACAGAAGAAGGACATAGCCCTGGGCAGCAGTAGACTTCTGCCATGAAGATCAGAATGGAGAAAGGGAGGGGGAGTTTGAGGATAAGGAGCTCATAGGCAGACAGGGAGGAGACAGAGAGCACTGTGGAAGATTGGATAGAGGAAAAGAGATAGATGGCGATATCTTTACCCTTAGTAGCCCAGTCTTGGCGGGTAAGGGAGTAACTAGGGATGGTGACAGCTGAGTTGGGAATCTTGGGGGAAGAGTCAAGATTCTGATATTATCAGACATCAGGGAGGAGGGAATCCATAAGGGGTTTTACTGGATCAATTTTGGGCAGGAGGCTGCAGATGTTGTTGTGAACAACCCATAAGCCTTTGGGGAGATTGGTAAGAAGAGAGTGGGTGAGGCCGGGGTTGGGTTCAATACCACCAGTGGTGAGGAGCAGCAGGGGTAGGATGAGCTTGATGGGGACTGGGAGATGATGGCGAGGCAGTGGAGATGACAGGGAGGGAGGGCAGGAGGCTGAGGAGGATGGAGGGACCTGACAGACACCAGGTGGACGCAGGAGGAAACAGAGGGGAGGAGGCAGCAGGATGGAAGCCGGGGGGTGGGTAGAGGGGAGAAGGCAAGAGGAGAGGAGGGGAGGAGGGGGGTGGGGGTAGGGAAGAGGTAGAAGAGGAATGGGGAGGAGCAGGGAGGCTGGCAGAGGGAGGAGAGTTTATGGGAAACAGAAGGGGCAGGAGGGATAGGATGATGGAAGCATACCAGAAAGTTGCATGAGAGGAGGCATGAAGTTGGAAGAAGGAATAAACTAATTAAAGCAGCTGAGAGAGAGGTAGGTGCAACTGGCAGGCTGCCAGGGTAGGTTGCCCTATAGTAAAAATATATGGCAAGAGTAGTAAATTACTGCTGAGATAGCAGTAAGGTTTAGGTGCGAGACGACTGCAAGATGGTGGGACAAATTCCAGAAAATAGTAGGCAACTGCAAGAAGGTGTGAGGGAGAAGTATCAGTAATGGTACAAGTATAGGCAATATTGGAGCACTTGGTAGGCGATAGTGAAATAGGTAACAGGGAGATGTGGAGCACAATTACCAGAGTATAAGTGTAACCCCCACACACACAAATTTGGGGTTTATCTTAATGTCTTCCCGGGCTTCTCAATGCCCACTGCCAGGCTGGTGTCTGTCTTAGTGTGATCCTGCTTATGTCCGTGTGAGTGCTATGTTGAGCCTCTGCGCCTGTGCCTTTAAGAGGCTAGCTAATGTGTGTCTAGTGAATGGTCTGAGCTGGGTCTGAGTGATTTAGTGCTTCCGACAAGCCAGCCACCGCTCTGATTTGCTCCACTCTGCAGTCGATACTTGTGCAGAGGGAGCCTGTATGGGAACTGTCCTTTTTTCATTATTTATTTATTAATTAGAATTACAACCTTTGAGCTAAAAGCTCTTTTACAAAGGATCATTGTCACAAGGGTAGGGGAGGGTACATAAGTACATAAGTTTGTAGTCAGTAGCAGTTTAATAGGCATTGTCGAGAACATCTAATAGTAGGAAAAATGTGAACAGGAGAAATCGGTAAACATTGGCAAAAGCATAACAATGTAGGATAACATAGGCAAATAACAACACTATTTACTGTTTATATGCTGTTATATTTGAAATAGAGAAGTTTGTTTAACCTGCTTTCCTTGCAGCTTATCTTTCTGAATGGAAGTCACCATGTTAAGTCCGGGACTTCCAATAGTTGAATCAATAGGACTCTGGGGGCCTAAAATGGATCCTATAGCCCAAGTGCCTCATTGAAAGGAAGACTGTAGTTTATATAGTTTTTAGGTTGGCGCCAAAACTAACCTGGGGGGGAGCTCTTACTGTGACTGACAGCTTCCCCAGCCAATCTGAACCCTGGATTACAAGGGAAATCCCCCGTGTCGCATGAGACAGCGGATCAGTTAGAGTTGGAGCTTGAATTGTGAACAGTTCGAGCTTTCAAGCAGCTGCTCCCTGAATGGAGCAGAGGAGAATCATCTGGAAGAGGCCTAACTTGCCTCACTGCCATGTTTCTTCTGTCTGGGACTGCCTGATAGCAGAAGTCAGACTTGTCCAATTTAAGCCTGGAACTGTGGCAGAAAGAAGAAAGAAGTTTATCTGTACCACTTGCGTTTTGGACTAAAGATTTGCTCCTGTGAGGCGATCGGCCCAGCTAGTGTGCAAGACCAATTTGGATGGAGAGGTTTGCTCAGTGAATCTACTGCAATAGCAAATGGACTGTATCCAAACTGTACAAAAAGTTAGTGCTGCCTTATTTGAATGTGATGAATGTTTTTCGTGGGTCGAGACCTGCTTGCCTACGACCCAACCTGTTGTGCCAGCTGAAGGCTTTACCAGCAAGAAACAAACTAACTTTGCCAATTTGCTCATCCTGCCTGGACCTTTGCCAATCTGGTCCAGCCCGATTGCCCTGCACCAGAGATTGTTTCAGCTAGAGACTAGCCTTGGGGATCCAGCCCCTGCGCAATAACAACTCGCAGGTTGTGGCCACCTGGAGGGAAAGGCCGTGAAGAGGAGGTGTCGGCCCTGCTTCCCCATGCTCATCGGTGAACACCACAAGATCTCGATATCACCTGCCTTTCTGCAGACATCTGGTAGCATGAGTACAATCAGGGTAGCTCCCTGCCATGAATATTTAAATCATCTGTGGTACCATCTGATTTCATTTACTTTCTGGGCTGTCAAGAGACTGAGCCAACTGGCTCAGATTACAAATAATCATCTTGTTGTTTTGCATGCTAACTGCCTTTCTTTCAACAAGGGTCCTAACATGAGCTGCAGTGCTGGCCACTCCCAGGCCATACCTCTGGCTAGCCAACTTTCCATCCTGGGTACCCAGTGTTGTTGAACTGTATATTTGGGACTTAAAGTGCATGCCTGAAAAAACTGATTTTAATCAGAATACAAAACATTTGGCTAAATTCACGCCCCTTCCTTGTTCATGACCCCTGAATAAAACTCATTGTCTTTTTCCACGCTTAACCTGGCTACTGTGTATATTATTAGTTGGGTTACAGCACTGAAAGTGTGCAGTTGCATTGTTAACCTTATTTTACAGGGGGTCTCCATGGAAGTTGCTGAAGGTTCATCCCTGGTGGTAAGTGTGAAGGGTGTGTATATATCATTACTGCTATATACTGACTGTGTGTTAACTGCTGTTATAGGTACAGAGCCACTAGGAGGGTTGGTGGGTAGTTATTGCTTCCCAGAGGGCTATAGTAGGATAGACAGACACCCCCAATACCATTACTCTGGGTGGAGGCACCTTAATACTGAATCCAGGCCCCTCAACCTGTGCTTAGACATACAGGCAGGGGTAGTAACCTTCGGGATAGAGCTGCCTAGGGGTTACACAAGTACAGGCAATATCAGTATTAGTACAAGTATAGGCAGTACTGGAACACTTGGTAGGCGATAGTGAAATAGGGAGCAGGGAGACGTGAAGCAACAGTTACCAGAGTACAAGTATAGGCAATATCAGTAATGGTACAAGTATAGGCAATACTGGAGCACTTGGTAGGCAATAGTGAAACAGGGAGCAGGAAAACATGAAGCAACAGTTACCAGAGTACAAGTATAGGCAATATCAGTAATGGTACAAGTATAGGCAATATTGGAGCACTTGGTAGGCGATACTGAAATAGGGAGCAGGGAGCCGTGGAGCTGCAGTTACCAGAGAGGGACACTGCTCAAGATAACTGGTTTTGTTTGTTTTAGTAAGTGTAAGACTGATTGTAGTGCTCTGAAGGGAAGCACGTGGATCCTACGAGGTATCAGACAGTAGTTTGCACTGTCGTGGTTTGGGGGCAGTTAACCTGGGCTGAGATGCATAGGCAGCAGGAAATGCCGGATTGCAGGCATAATCAGGGAGTGACAGATAGATAAGGGCAGGTGAAAACCCCTGCTGGAGGAGGCTGAATGGGCAGTCTTGTCGGTATTTAATGAGCATAGACCACCATGGGCGGGAGGGCAGAGAGTGGGTTGATGGGATATTCCTGTGCGGCACCACATAGTGGTGCCACATGCTTGTCCAGCTGGCATTCTTGCAGACCATACCTGGCTTGTTCCTTGGGGCAACATGGGGAGGCTGATGCCTTGAAGGAGCCCTCTCAACCCTGGTGCAGCGAAAAGTGGAGCGGGGAGCTGGAGGGGAGAGAAACAATTATTAGAGGGCTGCTGGACTGAAACAAAAGACAAGAAGTACAGCCAATGGCTACACAGGTAAGATGGAGGGGGGTGGAATGTAATAGGAACTGGAGGTGAAGTGAACAGAACAGTGGGAGGTATGCAGTACTGAGGGTAGAGTGCAGCAAGGTCACATTTAAAGACCATTAAAACATCTTTAGTCACTAACTAAACTGTCTGGCAGATAGAATAACTCTACCACAGCTGTAATCACGAGCACTGTATCTGAATTAAACTGGCTGGTAGATGAACTCTAACAGTGGAACAAACAATCAGTACAGCTATGCTGATAAAAAAATCAGTCAATAGCGTACTGAAGAAATTAGGCTGCATCCTTAGTGGTGATGGCAAGCATGCTAGAGATTTAAAGATGGTGCCGTTTGCTCAGCTGGCATTTTTGCAGACCATACCTGGCTTGTTCCTCGGGTCGATGTGGGGAAGGCTGATGCCTTGAAGGAGCCCTCTCAACCCTGGTGCAGCAGGAAGTGGAGCAGATGGAACCAAAAGGTAAACCCCATTCACAGGGATCTTCATCCTCCTCCTCATCATCATCCTTATAATCCTCTCCATATTAGGGAGATCAGGATTATAGTCCACCTCATCATCTGGAATGCTGATGTGGCACCGAACAGACAGCACATCTAGAAGGTGTTCCGCAAGCTGTGGGGTGGATCTGCGCCACTCTAGCATGTCCCTGGTGGCTAGCGGCACCCATCCGGCCCCAATCCCCCATCCATAATAATTCCCTGGTGATCCAGCAGACACTCCCCAAGCCCTAATCCTCCTTATGTCATTGCAATTCCATGCCGGTCTAGCAGACCCCCCCCTCCTCAATCCCCATGTCGCTCATATATATTAATATAGTATATCCTGGTGGTCTAGCGGACCCCCCTTCCCAATCCCCAAACTCCGTTATGTCATTTTAGCAATTCCTTGGTGGTCTAGTGGCCCCTCACCCTGACAGGCAGTGTCCCACCACCCCACTCCTCCCATCCCAAAAAATGAGCCAGCGACTGGCATAGCTTACCAGTCAGCACCATGGCCAGCAGCCGACTGAGCTCTCAGTGAGCATCTACTGTACACAGTATGCGCTCACTGATTGAGCTGTCAATCAATGAGCATGTACTGAGTACAGTAGACTGTCATTGAGAGCTCAGTGAGTGGCTGGCCATATTAGTGAGCAGTGGGCTGTGACACTCACCGGCTCATTTTCAGGATGGGGGGAGTGGGGTGGTCGATTACTGCCTGCCGTGGCGGGGGGTGGGGGCCACTAGACCACCAAGGAATTATTAAAATAACATAACGGGGGTTTGGGGATTGAGGAGGGTGGTCTGCTAAACCACCAGGATATCATATATTAACATGTATGGGCGACAGTGAGGATGGAGAAGGGGGAGCCGATAGACCACCAGGATCTAAAATATTAATATATACAGGTGACATTGGGGATTGAGGAGGGGGTCTGCTAAACCACCAGGATGCTTGTTACAATGTAAATGGGGATCAGGGTGGGGGGAGCATGGCACATTGGTGCAGCCTTCTCCACCCTCCCAGAGGACAGTTCTAAGTACCCTTAGACCAGCCATGGCTGGTCTAAGGGTACTTAGAATATTGCTGTCTGAGAGGGTTTTGAGAATCCCGCATTAGGAGATGTGGCAGCCTGTGTCTACTGCAAGCCCCCTACACCATGCATCAGTCCAGTTTGTGGTACACAGGTGGCACAAGCCCCATTTGGTGCAGGCAGCTTGCGGCTGATGCAGGCTGCCTTTAAGGATCAATTCCAGTGCATCTTTTTGGTGCAAGGGGCACTTTGCACCATTCTTTGTGGCACAAGCCCCTTGCCCTGCACTGGGAGCTTTGAGAATCAGTCTGCAGAGGTCCGAAGGTCCATCAAGTCTACTCATATTACATTAGCTTACCCAACTGACCTACCTACCCATGCCTCAAAGTGGGTTATTGTGCTTTTGAAATGAGAAAACATGTATTTTTTTAATGGAAAAGGATTTATTTTCCTTTAGTTAATGTTGTTACTAGGTAGAATATGTGGGTTTGGTAATGAAGGCTGAATGCCTTTAAATGAGGGAGGTGGGGATCAGTAGGAGGTATGGAAGAGGGACAGGAGACGTACAGAGAGCTGATAAGGGAGGTGTTATAAGGACTGTGAGGACCAGGGGACACCCTTGGGTGAAACAGGGATTGGAGAGAGGCCAGACATATTTAATCCCCGTACCAAAGAAGCCCATCAGACCGAGTGGGCAGGTAGCTGATGGGCCACCCACCAGTGAACATCCTCTTTGGGCAGTGCTATCCAATGCCAGATCGAATATGAATAAGACCAGTATTATAGTGGACTTTATATCTTATTCCACTGTTGATCTGGCTTGTTTCATGGAGACCTGGCTTGGTGATTATGCTGGTCCGCTATTGGAGGCACCTGTCATAGCTGGGTTCTCCATGGTGCACTTCCAGAAGAAGGACTGCAGGAAGGTAGCCATCTGTTTTAGATCTTAGCTGAACCTAGTGGTGCACCCAGTGGGGTATACCTCATCGTTTGAATGTGTGGCTGTGCATGGGGGTCCAGGTGTAGGTTGCAGGATCCTACTCATTCACTGGCCTCCAAGATGCAAGAGTGATTTTCTGCAAGAAATAGCAGACTTCATCGCTGACATGGTGTTGGTGTCACGTAGATAGTTGACTCTGGGCAATTTCAATGCCTGGATGGATGATGAACCCTCTCATTTTGGGCAATATTTCCTCCAAGGAAAGAAATCTCTGGATCTCACAAAAGAAGTTGCTTCTGAGACCCCACCAGTATGGCAATGGTTTGGACCTGGTATTCTCACTGGGGTTTGAGGTTGAAGACTTCAGGACTGACCCAGTCAGTTGGTTAGATCGCTGCATCATAAGGTTCACTTTCAGGGCCTCCTGTGTAGTCCACCTTGTGTAGAGGCAGTCCAGTTCTGCCCTTTGTGAGGGCTTTGGCTGGAGAGATGTCTGGTGGTGCAGGATACCTCAGATGCATTGGCAACATGCACCATTGGTTCAGAGGAAGTGGTGGCAGCTTATAATAGAGCCATTGGTGCGAACTTTGACCTTGTAGCACCAGCTCATGTACGCCCGCTGGTTTCACACCTTTGCTTGCCATGTTATGACGGCAAGCTGAGGGGGATGCGTGACAGGGTAGAATAGGACCCTGTCCCATTTGTTATGCAGAAAGTGTTTAAATGCAAGGATCTTTCCTTTTCTGTCTCTTCTCTGTCTGGTTGCGCAAACCACATTTTTCTGTGAGACTTCAGACTTGATGAACCCGACAGGCTCACAGTACTTTGCCTCTTACTATCTCTCAGCCCTTCCTTGCTGTCTCCACCCCGCATAGTTGCTAGTAAAAAAATATATGCAAATTATTGTATGGAAATGTAACTGATATTGGGACCCCTTGTATTTGGAAAATATATAGCATTACTGTTGAAATGTATATAATTATAATTTGAGATGACTGCAAAAAGCTGTTCGAAGCTAGAAGTTACCAGAGTTCAATTTTTAAGCCTTTTGCAAAAGATGTGCAAAAGGGGGCTTCAACTCAAGAAGCACACTGTGTTCTAGCAGCTCCTGCCTGATATTGACAAAACAGGATGTTTGCTAAGAATGGGAGTGGAAAGGACTTATAAAGGAGCTAAGCTGCAATTGCTAGGAGAAGAAGAAAAAGGGACACAGACTGAAGTAAAACTACTGTACTTCTCCTCTGTACATAGTTTTTCTGAACAAGTTTATTTCTTCTTATGTTACTGCTACTGTAAACATTTTGTTTTGGTGAATTCTACAACTGCTTCTGGTTTTCCCTATGCTTTCTGACCTCTGCCACAGTGACATATGGTGTCAGCCTAAGTGAGATTTAAGCTGTGCATACCCCAACACAGGAGTTTTGTGCATGGGTACTGGACCTAGTATCAGGGAAACACAGAGGAAGGTATGGATTCTGCAACAAGTCCAGGAGTGGTTACCAGGAGAATGGTAACCAAACTAACAGGGACAGAAGTCCAGTCTGAGATTGTACAGCCAGCACAAGTTAAAGAAAAAGAACAGGAAGTGACAGAACCTGAAAGCCTGATGGACTTTTTCAAATGGTGGGCTGTACACAAAAACAGACAGAGAAGCAGAGAGAAAAAGAGCTTCAATGTTTAGAAACACAGAGGAAAGAAGAGATGCAGTGACAGAAGCAGCAGATGAGAGAAGAGATGCAGCAATGGGAGCAACGATGGCTGGATGCCTTGCAAGCTATCAAAGGCAGAGGATTCAGCACAGAGCTAGATGAGCAACAAAATGCAAGCAAATTAAAAGCCATTAAACTTACAAAGTTGTGTTCCTCAGATGATATTGAGGCATACCTGGTAACTTTTGAAAGAGTTGTCACAGCCTGCCAATGGCCAAAGCAGCAATGGACAATCAGACTGGCACCCTACCTGACAGGGAAAGTCCAACTTGCCTACAGCAGTATGGACACTGCAGTCAGAAAACTATGACCTGGTGAAAAGTGAAATCCTGAAAAGATATGACATCTCCGGAGAGACTCTACAGGCAGAGGTTCCGATCTTTGAGGTACAACGTAGTTGACAATCCTCGAGAAGCCTTCACGCGGCTCAGAGAACTCCTGATAAAATGGATCCAACCAGAGAGCAAAACAGTCCCACAGATCATCGACACATTTGCCATGGAGCAATTCATCAACATCTTGCCTAAAGATGTGCAGCTCTGGGTAAAGGAACTCTGACCAAACAGTGCAGAAAAGGCTGCTTCTTTGTCCGAGGACTACCAAATGGCCAGACAGATGTCACAGCAGTGAGGTAACAGTCAGTCACCGGTAAGACACTATTTTTCCCATTTAAATTCCAAGCTTGATAAGAACTCTGATATTGGTAACAAAAGCATGCCCAAAGACATTATCTTCTATGACTGTAATAAGTCAGGCCATTTTGCAAGAAACTGCCGTAGTAAGGAGAGTGGCACTGGAGCAGATTTGTATTTGGCAAATTGGGGCAAGTATTTAACAGATGTGAAGGTGGGGGATAAGACTGAAAAGGGACTCATTGATTCAGGAAGCAGACAGACCCTAGTGCATGTTAAAGTGCTAGGAAAACACTGTGCAAAGGGACCAGGTAGTAGTGTCATCTGCATCCACGGGGACACTTGATACTATTCCACCATCCAAATGACTCTGACCGTTAAAGGTGTGTCGCACCAAATGAAAGTGGGGGTAGTACCTAAGTCACCTGTACCTGTGATTATTGGAAATGACTTTCCAGGGTTTTCTGAGTTGATCAAAGAGGGAGTAAATCCTGATGTTTCAGTGGCTGTGGTGACAAGAGCTCAAGCAAAGAAAATTTCAGATGGTGGGGACACTTTTCCTTTCAAAGATTTTGATTCAGACTTGTTTGAGCACAGCTCCAAGATTTGGAAATACAGGAAAGAAAGATGATGCCTGAAGAAACTATGGCAACAAATGACTGATGGTTATGATGGGTTAAAATATGAAAATGCTGAAACTAAACTGATAGCTGATTGTGATTTTCTTTCAGAACAAGCTAACAATGTTTCCCTCCAGGGTTATTTTAAGCAGCCGGGGGTAAAACCGAAACAGGGTGGACCAATGTTTAAAAAATGTAATGGGTTACTGTACAGAGTTTGGGTTAAACCTCAGAAACAGGAACAGACAGAACAATTGATTATACCACAGAAGTATAGAACAGAGTTGTTACAGATAGCACATGATAATCCTATGGCTGGTCACTCGGGGAGGGATTGCACTCTTGCCAGATTGCTGTATAGATTTTACTGGCCTGGAATTCATGAAGATGTTGCTACTTATTGTAATTCCTGTGCTGAGTGTCAGAAAGTAGCCCCAGTCACTAGGAAAGACAAGGTTCCCCTGGTGCCCCTACCCTTGATAGATGTGCCTTTTGAGAGAATTGCAATGGATGTGGTTGGTCCTTTAGACAAAAGTAAAAAGGGTAATAGATTTATCTTGGTAGTATGCAACTATGCTACTCGATACCCAGAAGCAATTCCAATGCATACTGTTACAGCCCCAGAGCTGCCAAAATTTTCAGCAGAGTGGGCATTCCTAAATAAATGATTATTGATCAGGGTAATAATTTTGGTGCTGCATTTGGAGCTGTACAGACTGCTGGGTATCACTGCCATAAGAACCTCCCCCTATCACCCTCAGACAGACGGTCTTGTTGAGCATTTTTACCAAACCCTAAAACACATGTTAAAAAGGTTTGTAAAAGTGGAAGGGAAAGATTGGAACCAGTACTTGTCTTACCTACTTTTTGCCTACAGAGAAATGCCACAGGCATCAACAGGGTTTTCACCATTTGAAATGCTGTATGGTAGGCAGCCAAGAGGGCCACTGGATGTGATAAAGAAACGTAGGAAGATAACCCCATTCAGAAACAATCTATAACATCTTATATGTGTGTCCGAAGAAAGAAGCTGGCAAAATATGTTGAAATTGCCCATAGTAATCAGGAAGAGGCTCAAAACCAGCAGGAGGTATATTATAACCATGGGGCAAAAGAAAAAGTTTTCGAGCCAGGTGAAAAGGTTTTGCTACTGTTACCCACAACAGAAAATAACCTATTAATGAAGTGGCAAGGGCCTTATAAAGTTCTTAGACATACTGGCACCATTAACTATGAGACTGAGACACCTGACTGGAAAAATCCTACTAAGATATACCATGCTAACCTCCTCAAGAAATGGGCTGACAAATGCCAAAAACTGCTTTGCTGGTTTTACCAGAAACTGATAAGGAAGACATTGATGTAGCTTATTATGGACTGGAACAAACTGTAAATGCTGATAATGATAATAATAATAATTTTATTTATATGGCGCCTTGCAGTTGCCAAGGCACCTAACAATATAAAAGTCATATAACAACAAATGACAGAACAATACAATTAAAATCATATGCCAGTACAATAATAAATACTTCAGTTATCTAAAAAAGCTTTTTGCCACAGATAGGTTTTTAAGCCCTTCTTAAATTCCTCCACAGTTGTACACTCCCGTAACCGACGGGGTAGAGAATTCCAAAGGGTGGGGGCTGCGTAAGCAAAAGCTCTTGAACCAGATGACTTCAAATTCATCCTTGGAATCTCTAACAACCCCTGTCGGCTGAGCGGAGTGATTGACCAGGGCAGTAAGGAGATGCTGTAAAGGTGAATGTTTCCTTAACCTCAGAACAAACTGCAGACATTCGTAATGTGCTAAAGACATTTAACAGTACTTTTACCACGGTACCAGGCCGAGCAAAAGGGATCGAGCATGTAATAGTGACAAGTAATGCTCGCACTATTGGGCAAAAGACGTACAGGTTACCAGAGTGGTTAAGAGCTGCCGTGGTTAAGGAAATACAAAAAATAAAAGAATTGGATATCATAGAGGAGTCAAGGAGTGCTTGGTCATCTCCCATGGTAATTGTAAACAAAAAAGAAGGGGGTGTTAGAATCTGCCTTGATTATAGGAAACTTAATCAAATGTCAGAATTTGACAGTTATCCTATGCCCAGAATAGATGATTTGGTGGACAGACTGGGGAGTGCAAAGTATATCAGCACCCTCAATCTCACCAAGGGTTACTGGCAAATACCTTTAGCTAAATAATCCAGAGATAAAACTGCATTTGCCACCCCTATTGGATTCTATCAGTTCACCACCATGCCCTTTGGTTTACATGGTGCGCCAGCTACATTCCAACGGTACATGGATGTAATTTTATCCCCTCACACTGGTTATTGTGCTGCATACCTGGATGATGTTGTGGTGTACAGTCCAGACTGGAAAACTACCTGCAACTCCTACGAGCAGTTATCCAAGCTATCAAAAATGCAGGTCTGATTATTAATCCTACCAAATGTGGATTGGGCGTGCAGGAAACCAGATATTTCGGCTATGTATTGGGAAATGGAGAAGTCAAGCCAGAGGTTTATAAGATAGAAGCTGTAGCTAACAGCCCTGTACCTAAAACAAAGAAACACATCATATCATTTCTAGGGCTGGCTGGTTATTATTGGAGATTTGTTCCCAACATTGCAGAGTCAACTACCCCCCTCATAGAACTCGCAAAAAAACTGTACCCAAATAATGTGAAATGGACCCCAGAGTGTGATGAAGCTTTTCAAGCCATAAAGGCTGCATTATGTTCAGCCTGTTTTAAGAAGCCCAGACTTTGAGAAACCATTTTGGCTACAAACAGATGCATCCAAGGTAGCCCTAGGTGCAGTCTTAAGTCAAAATGTAGATGCGACTGAACATCTGTTCTGTACATAAATAGGAAATTGCATGACAGAGAGAAAAGGTACTCAACTAGCAAAAAGGAATGTTTAGCAGCAAAGTGGGCCATGGAGTCCCTAAAGTTTTATTTGCTAGGAACTGATTTTGTTCTTGTAACAGATCACAGCCCTCTCTGTTGGCTTAACCAGATGAAAGATAAAAATTCCAGAATCAGATGGTGGTACCGGGCACTACAGCCATTTAAATTCACTGTGATACACAAATCTGGTAAAGAGAATAGCAATGCTGATTTTCTGCCAAGATGTGGATCAGGAATTGATGGTTCTGAAGGTTGAAAACAAATGTATGGGTTGAACTTTACTGTTTGCTGTACTGTTATATAAAAACTGATAACGTACATGTGCTTAATTTCTGAAAGCAGCAAATGTTAGTAGAGAATTAATAAAAAGGTTTGGAAACCTGCCTAATAAAACAGGTTCCCTCTTAAGGAGGGGGTATATGTAACAGGGTAGAATAGGACCCTGTCCCATTTGTTATGGAGAAAGTGTTTAAATACAAGGATCTTTCCTTTTCTGTCTCTTCTCTGTCTGGTTGCGCAACCAAATTTTCCTGTGAGACTTCTGACTTGATCAGCCTGACAGGCTAACAGTTCTTTGCCTCTTACTCTCAGTTCTCCCTTGCTGTCTTTTTTCCTCCCTTGCATAGCTGCTAGTATAAAAATGTATCTGATATTGGGATCTCTTGTGTTTGGAAAATACATAGCATTACTATTAAAATGTACATAATTATAATTTGAGATGACTGCAAAAAGCTGTTGGAAGCTAGAGATTACCAGAGTTCAATTTTTAAGCCTTTTGCAAAAGCTGTGCAAAAGGGGGCCTCAACTCAAGAAGCACACTGTGTTCTAGTAGCTCCTGCCTGATATTGACAAAAACAGGATGCTTGCTAAGAATGGGGGTTGAAAGGACTTATAAAGGAGCTAAGCTGCAATTGCTAGGAGAAGAAGTTTATTTCTTTTTATGTTACTGCTACTGTAAATAAATATTTTGGGAGAATTCTACAACTGCTCCTGGTTTTCCTTATGTTTCCTGACCTGTGCCTCGATGACAGGATGAAAATGAAGGGATGGAGATTGGAGCATTGTTGGAAAAGGTCCAGGGCACAGGAGAACAATCTGGCTTTGATTACTCGCTATGGTGAATATCAAAGAGCACTCAACAGTAGGAAGGCAGGATTCCTGTACAAGGAAACTGCAGCTGGCCAACCCAGTTTTTCTGGACTGTAGGCAAGCTTCTTCATTCAACCTGTCTGGAGTCTATGAGAGCTGCTTCATTCACTAAATGTGAGCAGTTTGCTCTGGTCTTTTCAGACAGGGTGTTCTCTGTTTGAGCTGGGATATCATCAAGTGGGCTACCACAGCCCAACAAGGTTGAGACGATGGTATTCAATAGGATTCAGTGGTCATCAGGAGTGTTTAGGCTAGTGACAATGGATGAAGCAGGTGAGGAGATTTCTAAGCTGCAGACAACATTTTTCAAACTGGATCCAGGTCTGACTTGGCTACTGGAGAGTTGTGTTGGGCAGCTGGGCCCCGTGTTTCCTAAGACTGTCTGGTATTTCCTGTAAGAGGGGACTTTATCAGTTGTAATGAAAAATTCACTGGCAAAGTACCTGCTGAAGAAGTCATCTCTGGACCCAGATGTTGTGGCAAATTACCAACCTGTCTTTAACCTGCCCTTTTTGGGAAAGGTTATTGAGAAGATGGTCATGCTGCAGCTCGAGGCACACCTCATTGCCTTTGACATCTATGACCCTCTCCAGTCTGGGTTTAGGTCAAGTCATAGCAGAGAGATTATGCTGGTCAGGGTGCTCAATGACCTACTCAGAGCAAGAGATAGGGAGAGCAGTCAATTCTTGTTCTCCTCAATCTCTCTTCAGTATTTGACGCTGTGGACCATGGGCTGTTATTGGATTGGCTCAGGGAGTATATTAAGGCTCATCTGCAAAGTCATCTGTTGGTTTGAGTCTTAGCTGGCTGGCAGGACACAAAGTGTAGTGTTGGGAAGTTTTTACTTGCTCCCGATGGCCCTGCCTTGTGGGGTACCCTCAGGGCTTGATCCTCTCACCCATGTAGTTTACAGTGTACATGCTGCCCTTGGATAAAGATCATCAGACAGTACAGAGCTGGATTTCACTGCTATACAGATGATACCCAGCTCTGTCTGTCTTTTGCACCCAGGACGCCTGGTGCGGTTCATGTTTTTAATAAGTGTCTGACCAAGTCCCAAGACTAGATGTCACCAAGCTGGCTGTGACTTAATCTTGATAAAACTGAAGTACTGGTGGTTGAACTAGGTTGTAATGGGAGAGAAGCTACTACAGAGAGAGACATGGGATGGGAGAGAAGCCACTACAGAGAGAGACATGGGACTTCAGCTCAGCTCCTCTGGGCTTGTACCTGCTGCAAAGGTAAGAAATTTGGGAGTCATTCTAGACAAGGGGATGACATTTGAGGCTCAGGTGTCGGTAGTTGTCCAGAATTACTTTTACCATCATAGAATCATAGAAATCTGAGGGCAGAAAAAGACCCTCTGGACCATCGAGTCTGCCCCTTCCCCCCTTACTCATCTCCCATGTCCCTGGCCCTCCCCTTTCCCCCACTTGTCAACCCCTTATGTCTGTCCCATGCCCTCTTGAATCCCTCCACCATTGCAGCCCCCTTCACTTCCCCCAGTAGTTTATTCTAGGCCTCCACCACCCTCTCTGTGAAGTAACACCCCCTCACAGTGCCCCTAAATCTTCCTCCTCCTAATCTTAGACTATGCCCTCTAGTTTTAGCCTCCACTTTCCTTTTAAATAAGCTCCCCTCCCTCACCTTATTGAGTCCCTTCACATACTTCAATGCCTCTATCACATCCCCCCTCTCCCTTCTAGTCTCCAATGGGTACAGATCCAATTCACTACACCTCTCCTCATATGTCTCCCCCTACATACCATGCACCATCTTGGTTGCCCTTCACCCTCTCAGTCCCATCTATGTCCTGATTAGGTGTGGTCTCCAGAACTACTACTCCAGGTGCGGCCTCAACATGACTCTATAAAGAGGCAGCAGTACCTCCCTCCTTCTGCTTGTTATGCCCCTCTGAATGCTCACCAGCATTCTATTTGCCATTCCCACTGCTTTGCTGCATTGATTACCTACCTTAAGGATGCTTAATACTGCAATCCCCAGATCCCTCTCCTGCTCAGTTGGCTTAATTTCTTACCCCCTCCCCGAGTGTAGGCTGCATGCGGGTTCTTATTCCCTATGTGCATCACTGCACACTTTTTGGCATTCAATTTCAGCTGCCAAGTTTCCAACCAACCCTTCAGTATCTTCAGGTCCTCCCACATGGCCCCCCCCGGGGTGTCCATCCTATTGCAAATCTTCATATCGTCTGTAAATAGGCACACCCTTCCCTCCAGTCCATCCGCTGTATCACTGATATTGATGTTAAAAAAGAGTGGTCCCAGTACCAACCCCTTGGGCACCCCACTCATCACCCCATCTCCCTGGAATGTACCCCTTTAACCACCACATTCTGGCTTCTGTCCTTCTACCGGTTCTCCAACCACCTAGTTATTCTCTGTCCCACCCCTAAGCTTTCCAACTTATTTACCAGCCTTCTGTTAGAGACGGAGTCGAAGGCTTTCCTGAAGTCCAGATAGGCCGTGTCCACCTCCCCTTCCTGATCAACCACCTTCATCACCCAATCAAAGAACTCTATTAGGTTCATCTGACATGACCTTCTAGTTGTGAAGCCATGCTGCCTATCATCCAGTAGTCCACTGTCTATCAGGCAGCTTACCACTCTTTCCTTTAATAACACCTCCAGCACCTTCCTCGCCACTGAGGTGAGGCTGACTGGGTGATAGTTTCCCATCTCCTTCTGCTGCCCGCCCCCATGCAGTGGCACCACATCAGCTGTCTTCCAGTCACTTGCCACCTAACCAGTATCCAGGGACAAGTTAAACAGCCTCACCAGAGGTGCCGCCAGCTCCTCCCTCAGTTCCCGGAGTACCCTAGGATGCAAGCCATCTGGCCCCATTGCCTTGTCTACCTTCAACCTTCCTAGCTCCTCTTTTGCCCTGTCCTCGCTGAGCGGGCTAGGATCCACTCTTTTGTCATCCCCTCCTCTCTTCTTTAAATCAGATCCCTTCCCCCCCACCATGGTAAAGACTGAGCAAAGTAGTCAGCACCTCAGCCTTCTCAATGTCTCCCTCCACCTGTGCTCCCCCTCACTATCCCCTGCCTTGCCTTCCTCTTTTCCCCCACATACAAAACAAGTTTTATCTCCCCCTTTTAGCCTGCCTAGCAATTCTCTCTTCCACATCTGATTTTGCCCTCCTAATCTTTTGCTCTGCCACCCTCAGCTTTTATCTGTAAGTCTCCCTGTCCTCCCTCCTCTGGGTCCTCTTATATGTTCTGAAAGCCATCTTTCTTTCCCTAATCACGCCCACCACCTCCCTGGTAAACCAGAGTGGCCTCCTTCTTCTTTTGTTTTTTCCTACCCTCTTGATGCAGAGTTCAGTGGCTTTCAGTATCCCCCCCTTAATGCAATCCCATAATTCCTCTACACCCCTATTAGCTCCATACCTCCCATTTCCTCCCTGAAAATCCCCCTTATTCTTGAAAAGTCCGCTCACCAGAAGTCCAGAACCTTCATGTTGGTTCAATATGTTTCCTTTCCCAATTTTACCCTGAAACTCACTGTACTGTGGTCGGTCACACCATGGCAGTCTTCCACCTCCACCTCTTCCATACTATCCCTGTTGGTGAGGACCACATCCAGTATGTTATCCCCCCTATGGGGTCCCTAACCAGCTGTTGCAGGAAATCTCCCTGGAGTGCTCCTAGTACCTCTCTGCTCTGGGCAGATGTTGCCATCGGGAGTACCCAGTCCATGCTGGGAAGGTTAAGGTCCCCCAGTAGTAGGATCTCCCCTCTGAGCACCATTTGTTGTACCTCTTGCACCATCTGCCTGTCCCCCTTCTCCCCCTGTGAAGGAGGCCTGTAAATCACACCCAGTCTTAATGATGCCCCAGTCCTTTTTTCCATTGTGACCCACAGGACCTCCACCTCCCCCTGTATCTCCTGCCCTTCCATCACTCTAATGTCTTCTTTGATGTACAGTGCCACCCCCCCCGCCATCCCTGTCACTTCTGAAAAGCCTGTACCCAGGACACCTACTTCCCAAGACTGGTGCTCTGACCACCAGGTCTGTTATAGCCACTATGTCTAGACCCTCTTCCATCATAATGGCCTCCAAGTCCACCATTTTGTTCCCTAAACTCCTGGCATTTGCGGACAATCCTTTCCACCATGAACCCCTTTCCTCCTTGCTATCCCTTGTTGCCCTACCTGCCACACTTCCTGGGGAAGTACCAGCTAGGTTAATACCTGAAGCCCCCCCCGCTCAGTTTAAATGTGAACCCTCCCATGTAGTTATCAAATTTATCCTTCACGACCCTCATGCCCCGCTTAATTGTAACCTGTCAGGAGCAAAAGGTTCCTCATTGTCCCATGTTCTGCCCATTCCCCAACAGACCAAACCCCTTTTCATTACTCCACCCACTAAACCACAAATTGAACTCCTCAATTCTCCCCTTCCTATCCATACTGGCCTTCGGTACTGGCAGGACTTCAGAAAATGAGACTGTTTTACCCTACACCTGACAGATCCTAACCAGCTCCCTGAATCTAGCCTACACCTCCTTCACGCTGTTGTCTATTAGATCATTTGTGCCCAGATACACCACAGTGTGGGTGACCCTCTCATGTTTCCTGGCCAAGGTGTGTATTGAGCGTGAGGCTTTGAGTGCCGTCATACCCGGCATGCACTCAGCCCTAACAGCTGCATCTCCCCACTATCCATCCCCACTTGATCCCCTTAATCTGGAGTCTCCCAAAATAAGGACTTTCTTTTCTTAGTTCCATTGTAATCTAGGGATCCCCTACTTGGCTGCTTCCAGTCTGGTTCAGCCCTGCTATTCTTCATGGTTCTATCTCTCGTCCCTATAGCCCCTCCTTGCCCTCTGCTCCAATATGCATCTCCATCCGTCTCCTTTGATGTCTTCTCTTCCAATGGCCTTGCCCTCCTGCTTAACCATGTCCCCTTGCTCTGTTACTCCCCTTGCACCCTTGCACCCCCATCCATAACCTCTGCTGGGTTCCCTATTCCCAATACCCCCTCGCTGTTCCCTTCCAGCTCCTCCCATCTCCTCCCTTCTCCATTACTCTCCTTGTTGGCCCCTTCCTCCTCTTACTCTCATGAATCGCTTCGCTTCCTTAAGGGTATAAACCTGTTTCTCAGATTAACCCCACCCCATTGACATATGCACTACCCAATGTCACATTGCACTTCCCCTTCTTTTTCTCCTCTGTCCTGTTCCCTTTTCTTGCGTCCTCCCTCAGCTCTCCCTCCATGCCCCTCCCTCTTGGTCTCTCCTCCACCTGCCTTCCTCCTTTCTTTCTCAAAAAACTATGACCATTTCTTTCCCTGGAACTTAACTCTTTATACCCCCCATTTACTGGATGCTTCTCACCTAACCTGCTACTAGCCCCTCAGCTCCCTCTCCTGCTCATATTCCCTATGAACCAACTTTCCATCTCTCCCCTCAATCTGGTAACTTCTGCCTGTAACTGTGATGGTCTTTTACATATTGAGCAAAACTCCATTTTCCAGTGCATCTCCATATGAATTGCAGCACCGCATCCATTACACCCCACTATTCTCCTTGATCCAGCTCTCACCCTCTGTGACCCTGCCATGCACCCCTCCATCCTCCTGGGATACCGAGTCACCTATCTGACCCCTACTCCACTTCTTCCTCCCCTTATACCTCCTCTCACAATGCATATTAACCCTTCAATGCCTATGCTCTTAATATACCAGATATTCTTTCGAACAGCACCCAGATTTCAAACAAAACACATCCTACTTCCATGTGTCTGCACCTGACAGTTTGAGTAGGCCCCTTTAATAGTGTGAACTTTTAGAGCTCAAATAACCCTTTTGTCCTATTGCCAACAACAATATCCCCTTTGCACCTGATTGTGTTTCTTAATTTCTCAATCCTAATTTTACATCTAAATGTCCAGATCCCTAAATGTACTTTTCAACCATCAATTTAAAATTCACATGTGCCCACATTTAAACTGTCCAGATCCCTGCGTGTACTTTTCAACCATCAATTTAAAATTCACATGTGCCCACATTTAAACTGTCCAGATCCCTAAATGTACTTTTCATCCATCAATTTAAAATTCACATGTGCCCACATTTAAACTGTCCAGATCCCTAAATGTACTTTTCAACCATCAATTTAAAATTCACATGTGCCCACATTTAAACTGTCCAGATCCCTAAATGTACTTTTCATCCATCAATTTAAAATTCGCATGTGCCCACATTTAAACTGTCCAGATCCCTAAATGTACTTTTCATCCATCAGTTTAAAATTCACATGTGCCCACACTTAAACTGTCCAGATCCCTAAATGTACTTTTCAACCATCAGTTTAAAATTCACATGTGCCCACATTTAAACTGTCCAGATCCCTAAATGTACTTTTCATCCATCAATTTAAAATTCACATGTGCCCACATTTAAACTGTCCAGATCCCTAAATGTACTTTTCAACCATCAGTTTAAAATTCACATGTGCCCACATTTAAATTGTCCCGATCCCTACATGTACTTTTCAACCATCAATTTAAAATTCACATGTGCCCACATTTAAATTGTCCCGATCCCTACATGTACTTTTCAACCATCAATTTAAAATTCACATGTGCCCACATTTAAATTGTCCAGATTCCTCAATGTAATTTTTCAACATACTCTAAAACGTACTCTGAAAAACATCTCTAGGATTAGATCCCTTATCCCCCCGGTGACCTGATCACACTGGTGCACACTTTTGTGACCTTAAGGCTCGACTACTGTAACACTCTATAGCTTGGGGGGTCAGTGGAGGTATGCAGCAATGGCTGAAGCTAGTGCAGAACGCAGCTGCTAGGTTGCTGACTGGCCTTTCCGGGTGTAGTCATGTCTCCTCAGCACTGCGTGAACTGCACTGGCTGATGGTTAAGTGGTGTATCTCCTTTAAAGTTGGGTTACTAACTTAAAAGGCCCTACACGGACTGGGCCCAGGATAGATGTCTGACCTCTTTCACCCTTGCATGTCCTCACACTCTCTCTGCTCCATGGAGAAGGGCCTCCTTGTCATTCCCAGAGCCAGGCTTAAAATATCACAGGACCGGGCCTTTGAAATGGTGGGCTCAGTCCTATGGAACTCTCTTCTGATGGCCCTGAAGGAGGCCTCTCTGTGGAGGCCTTTAAAAGGAGTGTTAAAGGCCAATCTTTTTACACAGGCCTATGGGGAGTGAAGCTACCCAGTTTAAGCTGTCCTCATTACTGACTTTTAATTTATGGCAGATATTTATTTAGTTATTTTTTTAATATACAGTTAGTTTTATTAATATTTATTATGTGCGTTTATGTCATTAACAATGGTTTTGTTTTATTCTGCTTCCTTTGTAAATTATAATGGCTCCCTAAGCCTCAGAGGAAGGGTGCCACAAAGAAAGAAAATCTACTGTTACTACTATTCAGATAGGTTGATTAGGATAGGGTAGCTGCAAACTGTGTGGATTCTAGGAAATTATTCAACCATCAGGTGATGTGTTTCAACCAATCATGTTTTTAGGTTTGGTCAGTTCCTTAAACCTCATTTTACAAAAATAACTTATTTTTTATCAAATTGTTTTTGCCATAGGCACCAGGTTATATGGGGCCATGGGGCACAGGCTCCAGCAATATTTCGTGAAGTGGGCCCAGCCCCACCAATAATTTTAACATAATGTTGGCTTTTTGGCAGTTTATTTTTCCTGTGACCCAGACACGCATGTGCTCTCTGTGACCTCACCTGCTGCGGCGGTGCCCCCGCCCCCATTGGGAAGGGAATGATCTCCCTGCTCTATTGGTAATTGGTGGCATTTTTCCAGCTCATTTTGAACTTGCTACCTTGTATAAAATTCCATGCACATGCACATGGATAATCTCATTGGGCGGCAGAGGACATGAGGTGGGCTGCAGCAATAAGGCAACAGTGGGATAGAGCAAGTGGTCGGGAAGAGTAAGACCTACATGGATAAGAGACACCTCTTGGAGAAGTTGGGAGAAAGAGCAAACTGATATGGAATCGGAACAGTCTCCATCTTCAAAGAGGCTGTTCAGTGAGCTATGGTGGTAAGACTCTGAACTTTGGAAGCAGCAGGTTAAGGATGGGTATTTCTTTATGGTTAGACTCTGAAATAAACTGGGAACTAGTGGTGACACTGAAACTGGACAGCAGGCTGTTAGTTTAAAGTGCTAGATGCACTAGTTACACATTGTATTCTTTCTGAATCATTAAAATGGCATCCCCTGTATATATTAAAAGTTTGGTGCTTCTTCCCCTCAAATGCGACGTTTCCCACCTTTAAGGGAGCGAGCTCAGCAAGACTATTCTGCCTACAGCATTTGTTTTCAGACTGTATTAAGATGACAAGCTAGAACATGACTGTGTTCAATAGACCTATGAGACATTGAAACATCACTGGAAAACATTAGAATATTATACTAGTATGCAACTGTTATGATTATGTTCTTCTGCTAAGTTGGAGTGCCAGATGTCTGGTATCATTAGATCCTATCTATGCTTAGATTGTGGTTGGAGCACGGTATCTTATAAATACAAGCTGCACATACGGTACTGTAAGAAATCAGTGTGTAGGACTTTTGAGGTCCTTAGTAAGTTTCATTTTTGCTTTTTCAATATTGTAAACTGCTGCGTACATTGACTGTACCAGCTCATTCTATACAAGTAATGGTTGGACGTATTTAGATGCCTCCTCCTAGTGACGTTACTGTAGTGGGAGTTATAAAATCCTTCCTTAGTGTTGACATTGCTGTGTTTTACTTTGCCTTTAGGTGACATGCCTACACTTAATTAACTGCTGACTTGATTTCTGTATTATGATTTTGCCTAAAAATGAAAATAAAGTTTTAAATAAATGGTAGTTTTAGGACAGAAACTGAGGTTTGGGGAAGTTGCTGACAGATACTAGTAAATGGTTGTGGGACAGAAACTCAGGTACCTGTATTGGGGATTGAGGTAGAGGTACCAGATTTTTGATGCCAAAAAAAGGACACTTCCCTCCCTCGATGAGCCCTTGTGCCAGACCCTGAGTACATAGGTTTTAAAGTCTCCTCCATTTTCACAGCTCACTTACAATGAGGTCCTGGGAAGGAGAGAGTAAAAAAATAATAATAATACAACAGAATAGAGAAGGTACATGAAGAATATTTGGTAGTGGGAAAAGAGGACATACCCTCATAAAAGAGGACATCTGGTAACCCTAGATTGAGGGCAGGGCAGATACTGAGATATAGGGCAGTTTTGTACTTGTGCAACAAATATTGGGGTGTGAGTGGTTACGGGGCACTAGTAAGGTACTGTGATGGTTGTGAGCCAGATATGGATGCCTGGGTTAGTTATTGGTCAATTACTGGGTGTGGGTGAGTCAATGGGTAGATACTGAATTGTGGGGCAATTGAGTATTACATGCAGGAGTAGGTAATTGTAGGGTATATATCAGAGTGTGTTGTAGTTTTAGGCCACAGACTATGATGTGGGTGGTTGTAGGAGCAGAGTTTTGTATTTGGTATTATTGTGAGGCAGATATTGGAGTGTGGGGTGGTTGTGGGGCAGATACTGGGGGTGGAGGTGGGACTCAGGAAAATCAAAGAGAGCAGAATGGGCTGTGAGCTACAGGAAGGCACCAGAAGAGCCAATAGCCAAACCACTGGCATTGTTGAACATCGCACAGGCTAGCACAACTGGTTGCATGCATCAAGAATCTCACAGTCGATGCAGAAGGATTGATCCCCAGAATGAAGACTCGCAGTGAGCTATGCACAGGGCAGGGGCAATGGTGGCAGGCAGGATGGCAACTGACTGTTTTTCTATTCCAGGTATCGGTAGCTGCTGCACTGGAAAGACCCTCTGCGTCCCAGGATATGGTAGGGTTACCGCTTTCGTGTGTGTGTGTGGGGGGGGGTTTTTGTGTGTGTGTGTGTGTGTGTGTGTGTGTGTGTGTGTCTTTAAAAAAATACAATCAATGTGGTTAAAGTTTATATCGCTAAAATTGTAGCCTGCAGTGTCCCTACTTTCCTTCCAAAAACGCTGGTCTTCATAATCTCTTTTGGAAAATGCCACCATTAGAGCATTTCAGTTTGAAAATTCCAGTCTCACAAGTTTTGCTTCAGAAAACAAAACAAAAATGCTAGTGGTCTGTCTAGACACGTCTCTTAATGAAAATGCTTCTTATGCAACTTTTATCATTGAAAATCATAACTGTTAATATAACATGACGGATCCTGGCATGCAGTGGAAAACAAAATAGCTGTAAAACTCATCTGGAGAGGGAGCATGACTGGGGTGACTGGAAGGAGGTTCCTGGGATGACTGGCTTTGTCAGGCATGGAGAAAATAATATAAATAAAAAAATAAGTTTTGGGGGAATGGGACAGTAGTGCAGCAGGTTGGAAATCATTTCGTGCTGGAGGTGCAGGTTCATGCTCAGAGATCAGAACACTACTAGGGGCCTCATATCCTTTGCTTTAATGTTGCGCCGCTGGGCATCCAGAAGAAACACTACTGGTGGAACCCATAGGAAGCACGTGGAATGTTTTGCTAGTGAGAACTGGGACTCTGCCTGGGACAGTAGGAGATGAGTGGGAAGGGAACTCGAGAACGTAGAAACATGGACCATAACGAGGCAGAAAAATCCATCCAGTCTGCCACACCTCTTAACCTTTTAACACTGAAATGAAGGACAACATGGTCCATGGACACTCAAAATGTGGGACAGTGAGGGACACTCACCCTCATAATGAGGCCAGGGACACATCATCAAGGCTCAAACATGGAGGCGTTCGGATCGGCTGCACCATGAATGGGAATGGGGCTGTTGTTGGTCCACAGAAGTCATGGGGGCCTGTTTCACTGGTCTGACCACACTTCAACAATGGCCTATGAGAGCAGAGAGCAGAGAGCATACCTTTACAGATAGGTTAGAGGTTGCCTAGCAACAGGATGTGCCAGGACAGAAAAAACAATGTGTACCACTTTATTCAGAACCTGAAAGAGCAATGTTGTTTTCACTCTGACAATTTGTAGGTTTAATGAATGGATGATGTTACAGTTTGTTGAAATGTCTCCAATGTCATGTGTCTGGCTTGTTTGGCGAGTGTGTAGAATATCGGACCACCACTATTAGTGTAGTGCAAAGCTACGGAGAATACAGTGTACTTTTGTTGCGTGCTTGCTGCGCTTTACTGTAGCTGTACTAGGCTACTTTTGTTGTGTGCTTGCTGTTGATTTAGGGTTTGTCAGTTTAACTGAGTTGGGGGGACTCTGCCCCACCCCTCTTGTTTTCCTAACATGAGGGTGTGGGGGGCAAAGCCGCTTATCTCAAATAAACTAATAAAATAATAACTGACATGTCAACGTGGTGTAGCGCGTACTGTAAGTGAGGTTTTGTTAGTTTATTTGAGTTGGGGAGGCTCTTCCTCCCACACCCCCCTTGTTTTTTAACACAGTGGTGTGGGAGAATAGCCCCCCAACTCAAATAAATGAATAAAAAATAACCGACAGGCTAACGTGACGTTCAGCATGCCATAAGTGGGCAAGTAGCATAACTTGAGCACTACGCTAATAACAGAGATCCGATGATGGTCCAGCTTAACACCCCCTGACCCCCACATATAGTGGTTTCTGCTTCCATAGATCCCTGCTGAGGGATTTGAACCCTGACCACTAGGTCCACCAAAAGTTTTATAAACCCAGCTCCTAAAGTTTTTGCCCAAAGCTCCTCAATGTACACATCCAGTAATTATCCATTTGTGTAGCTAATCTTATATACAATGTACCATAATGTTTATTAATAATAATAATAATAATTTTATTTATCAAGCGCAATTCAAATATCAAAGCACTGTACAGATAAAAAATCATAAAACTTTAAAATACGAATTAAAATCCAATGTATTCAAATAAACCAGTAATTCACAAAAGCAAGACTAAATAGAGGAGTAGTTTTTAGTGCTATTTTGAAGCTCTCCACAGTCTGGCATTCTCGAACCCAACGAGGTGGAGAGTTCCACAGGGTAGGCACTGCAAAAGCAAACAAACAAGCACCAGATGTTTTCAGCTGCACCCTGAGAACCTCTAGCAATCCCTCGTTGGTGGAACAGAGGGGGCAGTAGGGGCAAAGAAGCTCTTGCAGGTAACTCGGGCCCTGTCCGTGTAGGGCTGTATAAGTCAGCAAGCCGACCTTAAAGGTGATCCGCCATTGCACTGGCAGCCAGTGCAGCGCAGCGTATGCCGCACAGGGGTAATATGGCTAGATCAAGAGAGCCCAGTCAGTAGCCTGGCTGACACATTCTGGACTAACTGCAAACGGGGGATATCAGCCCCTGGTAGCCCTAGATAGAGGGCAATGCAATAATCCAAGCAAGAGGTCACAAAGGCATGGACTAAAGTTGGAAGGTCCCCTACTTTGTAATGCTATTTGTAACTAATTCCAGGTCACCCCAGAAAAGGGGACTTGTGTCCACTGGGCCTACCTAGTCACCAAGAACCAATAAATAAATAAACTCTACAAAGACCATATTCTGTCTGTCCCCTCTACTGGGGCAGATACTCCTCCCGCCTTTGCTGGGAATCAAATAGGGATCCTGTGTCCCAGTGACAGAAGCTCTAAAATGTCAACTAAAAAGATAGTTCCCTAAGCTGGGAAGTTAGAGAATTTCTTTGACTTTTCATCTCTGATGTCTCATTGACCACCATTAGAGGTCTCTTTTGCTGTTACAATTACTCATCACTGTTTTGACTCTGCTGCTGACTGCGTTCAATACTTTTCATATGCAGTACTGTTTCCCATTGCCTAATATGCAAATATTGATCAGAGTTGAAGGATATTGTTCCTACTCTTAGAACTATGACTTGTGATTCGCCTATGTCCCGTAAACTGATTCATCACAGCATTCCTCTGCCCTGGAGGTCTTCCTGGACAAAAGACCTAACTCCATGAGGTCGCTAAGCTGTATATAGTGTCATATATGAAGTATCTCTAAACTGTACCTCCGGTACTGCTCTTAGTTGCTACAAGGTGTTTATTTTGTTGTGTACATACTGGCCCAGATATTCAAACTGCGCCAGGCTGTGGCGCAAGCTTGGGTGCAGCTCAACTTGGCTGCGCAGGGGTGTGGACTGGGCGATATTCAACGGAGCTGCACCATGGCTCAGCAGCGTTGAATATCGCACCCTGGCCACTCGCAGTGTGCATGGCGCAGTGGCACTGTGCCAGCGCAAGTGGCACTGCACCAGCGCAAGTGGCCAGAGTGGAGCATGGGGATGCGCTAGCACAAGTTCCATTGCGCCATGCACAGCAACCACGATATTCAAAAATTAACATGCAAATGGGGCCATAATGTATGCAAGGTGCACATGGGGCCATTTCATTTCATTATGGGCCCATTTGTATGCAGGTGCGCCGATCCCCGACGACTTGCACCTGGCACCCTGCCAGGCAGCAGCCGCCAGAGACCGACCCCTGCAGCCAGCAATGTGCTCACAGTCCGATCGCGTGGGCATTTGTATAAATAAATAAGATATATGTCCAATATCCCTGGTGGTCCAGTGGACCACTGTCTCGTCCGCTGGCATCTGTATAAATAAAGACATTTCATTGTCTTGCGGTCTGGTGGCTGTCTGCTCGATACGGCATTCGTAATAGCATTGTTATCTGCGGTTCAGTGTTGTTATTCGTTCATCGCTGGCATTTGAAACAAAGATATGTTCATATTTCGGTGGTCTCAGGTTTTCCTCACTCGCTTACCGCCCCACTGCCAGCCTTCGTCGCTGGCGGCACTCACCGCTTGCTGCGCGACCGCCCGGCCGACCGATATCGTCGGTTAGATGTCACTGGCCCACAGCATGAGCCAATGGGCGCGCACTATACAGAGACATTCCAGAGGTGGAATGAATCCATCGACATATCTGAAATGTGGAATAGTATAGCTGCACACCCATTGGCTCACGCCAGGACCAATGGGCGATAGCCCTGTCGACGGTGTCAGTCGTCGGCGGCAGCGGGCGGCAGGAGGGTGGTGCTGCCCACCGGGTTGACCGGGGCGGGGCGGTGGCTCAGTGGTGGGTGGGAGGGGCACTTCAGACCACCAGGGACATTGGACATATCTTTTACAAATGCCCGCAATCGGGCAGATAGCGGTCCACTGGACCACCAGGGATATTGGACTTATTTACTTTATTTATACAGATGCCCATGACATAGACAGTGGTCCACTGGACCACCAGGGATATTGACTAATTCTTCTTCTTTATTTATACAGATGTTCACGATCGGCAGATAGCGGTCCACTGACCACCAGGGATATTGGACGAATTTTTCTTTTATTTATACAGATGCCCGCGATTGGGCAGATAGCGGTCCACTGGACAACTAGGGATACTGGACATTTAATTCTTTCCTTACAAATGCCCGCAATCAGGCAGATAGCGGTCCACTGGACCACCAGGGATATTGGAAGCACTTGTTCTATTTTTTTACAAATGCCCACGATTGGGCATGAGGGGGGTTCTGCCAGGTGCTGCCGGAGCTCGGATGGCCACCCACAGGTGGCAGCTGCTGTGTTGTGCCCTGCAATGCGGCAGCTCACCTGTGGGTGGCCATCAGTTGTTCCTTTTTTGGATCAGCTTTGTACTGGCGCGGGTGAGGGTTGCATGCATGGCTCTGCACATCCCGGGCTGAATATCGGGCTGTGCAGGGTATGCATGGGCACCCCCCACCTGCGCCTGCATACATTACTGATGCACTCCAGCACATCGGGATTTGTGCGCACTTTTCCCTTTTGAATATAGCTCGGTCAGGTTACATGGCAACACTATTGCACCAGCTAACAACCTCCTTTGAATATCTGGGCCCCTGTATAAATCTATGCCTTACTACATTTTGTATGCTGTTTTGAACCTGTAATCATACTGTCTTCACATGAACTGTAACATGTCTGATTTGTACAGTGTTGTTTTATGTACTTAAATCTGTTATTCCTGTACTCTCCCGGGCCATACCTGAAAATAGGCAATTGTCTTGTCTAGTGTACTTACCTGGTTAACAAAAGCTAAATAAATAAATATGTGTATAACACTCCTACACTTCCCCTGCTATTGTAGAATGTACACTTGTTTTCTACCGTGAACGTTACCTTGTTGTAATATGTTTTCACAAGTAGTCACTGCCATACAGTGTACACTTGATAACGCCTGTACTTTACCCCATTATAATATTTTTCCTAGGTTGGCATTGTTGTACATTGCATTGTTTTATTGTTTGTACTCTCCCGGGTCATGCCTGAAAATCGGCAAATGATTGTCTAGTGCACCCTACCTGGTTAACAAAATCTAAATAAATAAATACATAAATATTGTATGAAACTATTGACCCTGAAGGATGAACTATTGACAGACAATGGATATATTGCCCAAAGCTGAAAGCTAAGAGCAGTATGAGCACTGAAAATCAATAGTTCACCCCAGGGGATCACTAGTTTTCCCAACGCATCCCTCAACTCTGGTCAATATCTTTTTTAACAACCCACCCAAAACATACTTAAAAAAAACACTTAAATCCCCTAAAATTAGCTTTAACTAAGCCCCTCAGGATTACTACATTGAGCCACAAGTACAGCAAGGTGGCTCAGGCTGCAGCTACAGTTGTGCGCATCCCTTCATTAGCGATCAAATATTTTTAAACTACTGCCATTGCTATGGGCTCAGAGGGCAATGCTGCAGGCTATTTCCAATGATGTGACTGGCTTTTTGCCAGTGTGAGGTCTACATTTCAATCCAGGATTCACAAAACAAACTATCCATTCCTCATTACTGTTGTTATATCTTTTCCTTCAACATGGCCAGGCACTCCCCCACCCCTTGCCTGGAATTAAACCTAAGACCCTGAGTCCCAAAGACAGTAGCTCTAGCCCCCTGCCCTCAGCTGAGGAAAGTGTTTCTTTGACCTTTAATACATGCAATCATCATTGTCTTCATTTTTTAATTTTAAAGCACCTCATCCCAAGGGCTCGAAACACTGCAAAAACAAATACCTAAAAATACCATGTAATGTAAACCCATCATATACAGAAACAGATCAGGATCTCTCTAATCACTACACAAGATTAAAACGTACCCTCAAAAGTCAGGGAGAACAGATAGGTCTACAGGACCCTTTTAAAAACCTGCAGTGAGGAGAACCGGTGTAGTGAAATCGTAAGGAATTCTACAGCTGGATGGAGGTTTCCCCAGATAAGGCCCCTATTCCCAGGAAGACTTCAAGTGGGCACGAAGGACTACTAATAGATTCTCCCTCACTGAGTGGTTAGTCCAATCCAAATTATATGGTTGCAGGAAGTCTTTTATATATGTAATCTCGTTGAACACCACTAGAGGTCGACTTTGCTGTTTCAGTTATTCAGCAGTCTTCTGACTCTGCTCTTCTCAGCTTTCATTACTTGGCACTGCGTTTCATAGACTGTATTTTTTCATATGCAACAGACGTAAGTGATGTTGTTTGGCCCCCCCAAAACTAAGGCTTGCTAAGGGGATGGAGGACAAACTGACTCTGAATGGAATGTCCCTACTCAGTAAGAATGAATGAATGCATTTTGGAGTCTACCTGAGCTGTCTCTGCCATTTAATAAACATATAGATACTCTATTACTGTATTATATAGGAACAGTAACACCTGTGTATTAAGGTTGAGTATTACTATGTTAAACTCCGACATTTGCACCTTAATAACTCTGTCCCCGACAAACAATTTGCCTGAAATTTGGTAAGCATGGCATTGGTGCCAGGGTCCCTGAATCCTGAAAATCTGGTGCCAGTCGGATTGGGGGGAGCCAATCTGGCTTGCTGGGTGGGCTGAAGGTGACAAGTTGCAAGAGTCTAAGCAGAGTCAGAAGGTGACAAGCTGCAATAATCTTCAAGCAAGCCCAAGATCAACCAGCTGTTAGCCCTTGATGCATCTTTTGGACCAACAATCCTTACCTTTTTGCTTGCTGCCCTTTGGAGCAGTTGATCCGGAATAGCCAGAACCTACTGTGCCAGTAGCTGAGCCCCAGTCTTCAGGACCATGAGTAACCCATAGCTTGCCCTGGCAAAAAGGGAGCAATTCTATACCAGCTAGAAACTTAGTAAGAGTGCCACTGTCTGTAAGGGCCCCAGTGCTGGCCAACCTGTGGCATCTAGCAGGCCTGCATTAAGACTAGGTATCCAGCTGGGACTGTCAGGACATAGGGGGTTTGAACTGGTACCAAAGGGGGTGAGTATTGTGCGTGTTCTAGCCTATGGGCCCTGTTAACTCCATTAACCTATTTTTCTCTTTAACAGCAATCCTGTGTCCTGGTACCCCCTTTCCTTGCCCACCCCTAAAATGAAGCTGTGTTTTGTTTGTTTCAGTTCCTGTGTTGTGAGTATTTTATAGGTATTAGCTGTCAAGTATATGTGTTTTACAGTATTAGTAAACTACATGGAATCCAGTGTGTGGGGGGTGGTTTGGAAGGGGAAGTGAGTAAGTACAGCATCCCAAGGGGTTGTACCAAACAGACACCTGGCCCACTGTTACTTTACTCTGGGTGGAGGTAAGGCACTACTTTCTTTCCATTCTGGCAAAGAACCCCCAAACTCCATCGCAACAGAACACAGGCCCCTTAACCTGTGTGGTAGTCAACAGGCAGGGGCAGTAGCCCACTGGCACATGGCAGCTGGGCTACATCTTTGGACTCAGCGCTGTGATCTCCTGTTCACCAGCCACTCCAACCATGGATGCCACCAGTGAGAAGGCCACAACTGTTTCCCCAACCCCGGTTCTAAACTCCCCAAACCCAAAATTATGGTCAAGGAGGCAGATAAATCATGATTGGTTAAGTGAAGTGGAGGGCAGGAAATGGACCCCAGAAATCCTTCCTGCTTCTGGGGGTACCTCCCAAGTTAGCCATAGGGAGTATAGAGAGGCATCTGTCTATTATAAAGAGGCTAGGCCAAGTGGTAGTTCATGGCAAAATGTTAGATTCTGTTACAGGGACTTTGACTGTGATGGTTGAATGTATAAATGTAATAGAAACCTCCTGGGTACCTGATGCTTTAAGTCCTATGGGGTTATTGGAGGCATGGCCCATTGTAACTATGACCAGTGTAGTCTCTCAGGGAGAGAATTAGGAGACATGAGTTAATTATGTGATTCCCTTGCTGCAGGACTGGCAGTGCAGTGAGGGGGAAAAATGTAAAAGGTTGACTAAAAGTCTGAAGGGTCCAGCCCTTGACACTATTTTGTCCTTGCGGGCCACTGAACCAGAGGCCAGTATTGAAGATTATACTGCTGCCCTGGGCAGCGTCTTTGGAAGCACCGAGTCCAGTGAGGACCTGCTGTGGGGCTTCAGGGCAACCCAGCAACAGCAAGGGGCACCCATCTCAGGGTATATTCAAAGGTTGCAAAGGGCTTTTGTAAAGGGGGAGGAGGGTTACAGTCTACCAACCTAAACAAAATGCACTTAGAACAGGTGCTGAGTGGTGCCAAGTACTCTGAACTGTTGCTACTTATGTCTAAAGGAGAGGTTGGGTGACCCCCCCCCTTCCTCCAGGTCCTCCTCAGAGAAGTGAGGGAGGTGGAGGAACAAGATGCTCAGTGGGGGCCCTGCCCCAGTGTGGTAGCTGCCACTCAGGTCAGTGAACATGCCCCCTCCACTGAGGCTCCCGAGCTTAAGGCACTTCTCAAAGAGTACAGGGAAGCAATTTACAGGGTTACCTCTGGTGTTCATAGAAATCTCAATACCTATCCAAGTCAGTCTACTCAGCTAACCCCAGCCATCCTCTCGGTGATGGACCTGGGGGTGCAGGCCCAGGTGCCCTCTGTGGCTCCCCAGATTGAAACATGACTCCATGAATTGTGTCAGGCTGTCAGCGAACTGGAAAGTCAAGGCTTGCCAATGCAGGGAGAACTACAGCAGACAGTGGCTATTGCCCAAGTGATTGCCCCAATTCCCCCAGTGTATCATGGGCAACCCAGTCACTAAGACCCCAGGTCTGATGCTGAAGTTTCCTACTCAGCCAGGCAAAGTCGAGGAGACATGTACTGCTATAGGTGTGGGAGGGACAGACACATCTGCTGACAATGTCAATCATGTGAAGACCCAGCCCAAGTAAGGGACCAGCTGTTAGAGAAGAAGCACTAGCGTCAGAGAAACTTCAATGGGGCCAGATAAGGGAGCATACTGGGGCCTCCGCCAAGCCCAGCTCCACAGTGTTCACAAGGAGAGCTAAAGAAAAATCCCCAGAGCCTTCCCTACTTGATATGAATAAGTTGGTGGGACCATTGACTGAAACTACCATCATCACAAATGGGGTATCCACCAGTGCCGTCCTAGACAGTGGCTCCCAGGTGACCATCATCTTTAAAACCTGATGTGACCAACATCTGTCCCACCCTGAATTGCAGCCACTGGAAGGGTTAAATGTGTGGGGTTTTAGCGACAAATTCTATCCCTACCTCGTCTATATTAAAGTGTAAATGGCTTTCCTGTCTAAGGTAACCAGAGTGGGATATACAGTAGAGTCTCTGGCTCTAATTTGCCCTGAAACTGGAGTAAATTATGTGGTGCCTGTACTGGTGGGTACAAAAGCCCACATATTCGGATGCTAGGCACAGCTCTCCAGGCTCAGGAGGCTAAGCAGAGGGACAAGGTCATGCCCATTCACCCAGTAGTAAGGGAAGCATACAAGAAGCAAGTTCAAGTTTCAGCTGAAGAGCAGGATGATCCAGTGGGTGTAGTCTGGAGGCATGATGTGGAGAAAATAGTACTGCCCCAATGCCATGTGCAATATTAGTGGTGTGGTGAGTTTAAAGAAGGAGGTGAAGAACAAGATTCTAATGTTGGACGCCCCTGAGGAGTGTGGGTTACCGGCCAGTCTGCCCATCAAGCCCAGTGTACTACCAGCCAGGGCCCATGCTTATGTCAGAAGGGTCACAGTGCAGGTGAAGAATGTGATGACCAGGAAGTAGTTGTCCAGAAGGGACGCACCTTAGCCCAGGTATATTGCACAGACACAGCATAGTCCAGGAACCAGGTGCATTTATCTATGTGTCTAGGTCCGAAAGGTTTGATGACTATTTCTTATGTAAAAAAGTGTGTAGAATCCAGATTTACCACTCTTATTTGCTCAAAGTTGAATGTTTTCTTGGAAAATGCACTTCTTCAATCAAAAAATGAACTGTCGGTGAAAATTGTGTATATTTTAATTAATGGTTCCTTTAATTTAAATTCTGTAAGTTTTTATTAAAATACTACAGACATTGTAACAAACAGCAACATCTGTATCAAAGGCTTAATATTAACATTATTTATTTTCTTCTATATTTAACTTGAAACAATCAATTTTTTATGACGTTTTAAGAACCTAAGTACAACAATCAGTATTCTTGTTCACTGTCTGACATACTGTATTAAGCAAATCTGTCTCATCAATATCGACATCACAGTCACTGTCATCATCTTCTTCATTTGGATTGTTGTCATGTTCGTTCAGTTGTTCACTTAAGGCTGGTGGTACAACTTCACATGTGAACCACGTTGGTTTGTATTTGCCATCCTCATAGGTCCAGCCATTGACCTCTGGCTTCAGTAGTGTCATTTCTGGTTTGTCTGTGTTTTTCCATAACAATGAAATGTAATTTGCATGGCAGATGTGTTGTGTCAGAGTTGATTTGTATGGTGGCAGCGTGCTTGCATCTGCTCCTTTGATCTTTTCTAAGGGTGCGTCTTTGTCACTCGATCGATACGTGATATTGAACATACTGTAGCAGGCTGTATTGACACTCTTTACTTTCTGTCCATACAAGGTACACACAAAGCTCTCAATTGTATCCTCAGTTTCCTTAGACAAGTGTGGATATCCCAGTTTTCCAAATGTCTGTGTGTACTCTGTATTCTTTTCGATAATTGTTAGAGGTCACACCTTCCCCTTGCCTTTGAATGCTGGTGAATAGTCGCACCATGTCAGTGCATGGAGACCTGGTAGAGCTGCACACACAGGTCTGCCTAACTCTGCTGACAAGTGGGATACATCTATGAATCTTCTTGTGTTATTCACTGAATGGCCAACGTCCATGTGCAGTTTGAGATTATTGTTTAGACTTGCATGATACAGCAGAATGACCAGAATATCAGTATCATCTGCCCTGACCACTACATGCATATCTTTACCCTCATTCTGACTGCAAATGTACAGCAGTGTATGTGTTGCATGATTCTTGTGTCTGCCTCTATGTGTTTGCTTTTTAGGGCCTTGCACTCTAGTCTAAGCATATGTCCAGATTCCACTTTGTATGAGTAACAAGTTTCTCCTACTGCATACATGAGCTTTTCATCACCTAAAACTTCACAGTACACATCAGAATTCCATGCTGTAGTTAGAAAACCTAGGAGTGCCGTCTTGAATGAAGATGAAGACAGGGATCCAGCAAAGTCTCTTGGTCAGCTTTGGTCAGGACCAGTTATGAGATAGGAGAGTGGAGCAATGCTATGCTTTCCTCTCTTCTCTTGTTCAAGACCTTTGATCGATGGTGACTTGTAACAATCACTGACAAAGTGGACTTAATTTGCGGAAGTACAGCAAACAAGAGACAATATTGTTTTGGCCACACCATGGAATGTTGGTGGCAGGTTTGTACAACTTCTGATCAGGAACATGGCATCAACCACAGTGGCATTTATAGCATTGGGGTGGTTACTTTGGACTCTGGTCTCAAGTTTCTTCAGCAGTGTTGACTTCATTGTTGTGTTCATTGATCCATCAATGTTTCCTAAGGAGAGGGGTACCGGGGTTAGCGGGTAAGCAAACACCATCATAAGTTCAACTGTTGAAGTTGCAGATAGATATAGCAAGCTTTCAAAGAGGTCTTGAGTTCCTTTCAACTCGACGATTTTCTTGTCCTTGTTCTTAATCTTCACCTTTATTGCATCATGTGCAAAGTTCTTCAACTTGCAACTTTTGATGGGTTCCTTGAACCTACTGCCTTTGGTAATGCATTCGTCTCTAAACATGATACATCTGAGTACCTATCTCAGTAACCCGTAATACTTCGTTTGTTGCCTCTTGTGATACTGCTTTTTCACTACCTATTGAATAAAGATTGCTGTCCTCAAACACATCCCGGAATGAATTCATGGAGAAGTCTATTGTGTTCAACAGCTTGTTTAGATCCTTCGAATCTCGTTTAACTCTAAAACTCTTCAGTTCTTGGCTGGCTTCTTCATGGCTGAGAAGACCAACTTTTTCCATAAGACTTCCATCAATTTTACTTTGAGCTGACTGCAGAATGTTCTACTTCCTCCTTGCGTTGATGTTCTGTGTCAAAGAAGAAATCCAGGTTAGTTCTGATGCAGCATCGGCATTAATTGTCTGTTCCAAAGTCAAGTCTACATCATTTCTGCTAAACCCTCTCTTTGATCTTGCAATGGTTAATGCTCCATTCTCAAATTTTTTCCTCAGTCCAGGGTGGGTCTCATCCATGTTTAACAAATTCATAAGGTGCAGGGTCATCCACTTGACATAGTTGTGGTGCCCAGTTGTGAAGTAAAGAAGTCAGTTGTTATGGTATTTCACTTCTTTGGCTATGAGATCAATACTGCCTACCATCATATCCATTTGTTGATCGTCCATTTCTTTTGCTGCATTTTTTATGCTGTCTGCTGCCCCATATGTTACACATGTTGTAGGATATTCAAAAGTCTCCTTTGACCCCTCAGGATTCCTTTTCTTATATGATTTGCAAAATATACATTCATTTGGGAATATGCCTGATGTAGATGCTGCAGATTCAGATAGAGTACTATGAACTTGGGAGTGAAGCAATTTTGCTGGATAACTCTTTACGATGTCTTTTTTTAAAGTTATATCATCTGCAAGTTTACTGGAACTCTTATATGCAGTGAAGTTCTTGTAGCAGATATAATGATACCCATGGCTGCTGGAGTAACGTTCAGACAATTCTAGACATACCATGTTGTACTTTGACAGTGTTTGACTAGAACACCTTTCCTTTGCATCAACTATTTTCTCCCAGTGAGCATCGTCAAAAGGTAGCAGGTCTCCATGGTCTGTGCTAACGCTTGGATCAGTGTGCAGGATGTATCACCTCTGCAGTTTGTGAGAAGTCTTGCTTGCCATATCTGAAACAGTAAATAAAGTACATTAAAAACTAAGTAAACCAAGTATATTAAATAAATTAGATAAATTAAATAAATAAGTAAACTGAATCTATTATATAAATGTAAAACTTTTAGTTACCCTTAAGAAAGTGCATTTTCCAAAAAAAAGTACAACTATGGATGAAACAGTTGTAAATCTGAATTCTACACACTTTTCTACATGAGAAACAGTCGTCAGACCTTTCGGACCAAGACACATAGATAAATGCACCTGGCTTCTGCTATAGCAGTGCAACCAGCTTCCTCCGGTGGAGGTGCCTCATCTGGTATCAACCATAACTTATTTGACCTTAGCAACTCCCCCATCCCAGAGGAGTGGAAGGTTCAGATATGACAAAAACTGTCGAGGACTAATGTGTTTTCACTGCATGAATGTGATGTGGGCTGTGTGACAGGGGAGCAACACCATGTATGGCTAACTGACAAGCACCGATTTAGGGAAAGGTCTTAACACTTAGCCCCAGCAGATATTGATGATGTAAGGTGGCATCTTCAGGAATTGTCAGCTGCAGGCATCATTCAGGAGTCCAGGACTCCATAAGCCTCACCCATAGTGGTGATGAGAAAGAAAAGTGGGGTTGTGTGTATGCATGTGGACTACCATACACTAGACAAGTGGACCATACCTGACCAGTACACGATACCCCAGATTCAGGATGCACTGGATTGCTTGAATGGCAGCAAATGGTTCTCGGTGTTGGACCTGAGAAGTGGGTACTGTCAGATCCCTATTGCCCCATAGGACCGAGAAAAGACTGCTTTTATATGCTGCCTCATGTTCTACAGGGAATGTCTGGTGCCCCTGCTACATTCCAACATCTTATGGAAAGGGCCATCAGGGTTATGATTCTGCTGGAGTGTCTCGTGTATCTAGATGATATAATAGTCTTTAGAAAAACCCTGGAAGAGCATGAAGCATGGTTACTAAATGTATTGGATCACCTGGAAGAATTTGGGCTCAAGCTTTCTATCAACAAGTGTCAGTTCTTTCAAGCCTCCATCAAGTATGTCGAGCATATAGTGTCAGCCCAAGGAATCCAAACTGACCCCAGCAAGGTCGAGGCGCTCACCACCTGGCCCCAGCCTCAGAACCTAAAAGAGTTACAGTGTATGTTGGGTTTCTATGGGTATTACCGGTGATTCATCAAGGATTAAACCCGGGTAATCAGACCGCTTCTGAATCTGTTGCAAAGTTATCCTCCAGTCAATAAAAGCAAAAGACTCAGCATCCAGGGGCGCCCACTGAGCAGCAGCATTACTTCAAACTATCCAAACTGTTCGACCTAAGGCAGACTAATGACTTGTTTATTTGTTTGTTTAAATCTTCTGAAATAACCTTTGTGCATGGTGATTTTTTACAAAGGTTCCACGTCATCAACACAAGACAGTTACATGGGTACAAAACACAATTGAGGGTTATCAATTGACTACACAGACATCACTACAATGACATTACTAAGGTGTTTGATAAAATGAGAAAACAAGAAGTAGGATTTAAGTCATGCTGCGAGCAGGAGCAGCCAGGTAAATAGGCATTGCTGATTGTTTATGTTCAGGGCGAGTAAGAGGAGAGAGAAGTGGGGGGTTGGGGACGGTGGGTCTATTAGTAAACCTCAATGGGGAGGGAGTTGAGAGATACAGGGAAAATAGGGAGCGGAGCAGCCAAGGTGAGGGGGGGATGGGTTAGGAAAAGTAGGGGTAAGGTCAGAGAAGGTAAGAGTGTATAGTTAGCGTAGGGAGGCATACAGGTCAAGCAGTAGAGGGCCATTTGGGGGGGTGAATAGGGAGATATTAGGGCATGGGGAAGATGGGGAATGCAGGGAGATGGCATGAAAGATAGGGATAAGAAAGGTTAGAACCAGTTGTTAGGAGGGGTGGCAATGGGTAAGGAAGACAAGGACCATTGAGGGAGTGTTTGGGGGTTAAGTGCACAGAACTAAAGGGGATGTGAATAACAAGGAGACAGGGAGTAAAGAGTTTCCTCTCAAATACAGGGTTATAATAAGGCACAAGTGGGAGGCTGTGGGCAGAGATTGAAGGTCAAGTTGCTTTCCTGCAATTGCATGTATTGGATTTGGCTAGGTGTTACTTCAGTTCCAGCTTGAAGGTTGGGAGGGTCTCGGCATTATTTATTACTACTGGGAGCTCATTCAGTCAGAGGGGGGGCCCTGTATGCAAATGAGCATTGTCCTAGTGAGGTTCTTCTGAAGAGGACACAGAGCGTACTACAAGCTTTACCCTTTGTGACGTATTGCGCGAGAGCCGCTTGGGGAATATTTTGGATGCAGGGAGGTGAGTGGCCTAGTAATACTTTTTTTCCAAGGAGGCATATCTGGAACTTTATCCTGTCATTCAGGTTAAGCCATTTAGTTTGTTCATACAATGCACATGAGTGGGTAAGCTTATCAAACCTAGGGTAAGTCTGCAAGCCTTATTAAGAACCATTGCTACCCATTTGAGTGCCATATTGGAGGCTGCACTGTAAACCACCAGCCAATAGTCTATTATCGACAGTATTAAGCTGGAAACTGTTAAGCAAAGAGCTGTGGGTGTTAGATATTGCCTGTGCCTGTAGAGTACACCAAGTCTGGTATTTACTGCTTTTACTACCATGTCAATATGCTGCGAAAAAGAGAGGGCGTTGTCGATCATGACCCCAAGAATCTTAAAAAACTGGACTTTTTAAAGAGGATCCACCTTATTGTTAGTGATAGTCAGAAGGGGGTTGCTGTTCTTATTTTGATTTATTTATTTGTTTATTTTTTATTTATTGAAAAGCTTCACCAGGAAAGACACACTGAACAATTTCATATTGCTCGTCTCATGGAGTGTCCTGGGGGGAAGGGACAAGGGAGTACATAGTCATATAATATTACAGTATAATTGATGACTAGAGAGAAGCATGTTTTTGTTTTGTTTTTTATAATTAAGTAGCAGTTTTGGTGTGTTAAACCAATCTTCTAGAAGGTTGAAGGTGGACTGTAGGTCATTTGGAGTTGAACTATATGGGAATTGCTGTTTAGGATAACTGCGTCATCAGCATAAAGTATTATTTTACTAGTGCAGGTCCCTGGTAAAGCATTCAGGAGCAAACTGGACAAGAGAAGGCCCAGGATAGACTTTTGAGGGACTCCCAGATTGACTTCTCTAGCGATGGAGACAGCTGTCCCTATTTTTACCCTCTGTGATCTGTGCAATAGGTAGTCCTGAAACCGGAGGGGGGCAGACAGCCCCATAGTTAGCATTTGCTGCAAAAGTAGGGAGTGGTTTATAGCATCAAAAGCTTTAGTGAGGTCTACAAAGATAGACCCCTCAAGCTTGCCATCATCCAAGGACTTAAGGACAAGGTTGGTGAACTCAACCAAAGCAGTAGATGTACTGTGGCCCTTTCAGAAGCCATGTTGCTGAGGGCATTGCAGATTGTGCTTCTGGAGGTAATCTGTGATTTGGTCAGCCACTATTTTCTCCAGTGCTTTTGAGAGAGGGGAAAGGATTGAGATGGGTCTATAGTTTGCAGTGTTATCTCTGTCCCCACTTTTGTGCACTGGGGTTACCAAGGCCTATTTCTAAATCAAGGGAAATTTAGCCAGGGTGAGGGATTTGTTAAAAATTTTCAAGATAGGGACTATCACTTCGTCAAGGGCAAGGGCCACCAGCTTCATGTCTAACTTATCGCTGACGAGTCTTTCCAAGGACCTTTTTACATAAGTCCTAGCCTCCTTGACTTTAATGCTCTCAAAATAAAAATGTGGGTGCTTATTGTTAGTGCTTGGGGTATTAGGGAAGGTTCTGTAGCCTTATGATAGTCTGGGGAGAAGCACGGGATGGAGCTAAGGTCCATGAAGGCTGAGTTGAAAGAGTCAGCAAGAGAGGATCAAGAGTGGGGGTTCCATTGCTGTTAAGCATCGTAGGATGCTCCCTGTCCTCTTTCCCTACTAGATCCTTTATATTCTCCCAGAATCTCTTGCCATCACTCCAGGTTCTCTCCATCTGGTCCTTATAGAATTTTGCTTTGGCAAACCTAATAAGATTTGTGCATTTATTCCTTGCTGCCCTATATTTCTGGTAGTCACTGCTGTTGCCCATGATCTTAGCATTGCTCCACAAGTTGTCCCTGTCCTTCATTTGCTCCAGGAGGTCAGATCCATCCATTACAGAATCCACAGGTTTTCCTCTTCCTAACAGGGTTGAACTTGTCACAAATAGTGTTGAAACTGTCGATGAAGTATTGCAGGCAAGGTCAATGTCCTGTAGTTCATCCAGTGGAGTCCAGTCGATCATGGATAAAACTGCCTTAAATGAGTTAAGCTGACCCCTCAAGAGTATTCTGCTTCAACGATTGTTGTTATTTTATTTGTTCAAATGCAAGTGATGCGTGAGTGTTCACATAATGCATCAGGAAGTACTCAGACCTTTATTATCCTTGACGGGCACCTGGATAGGATCCAGTCTAGGAGTGTACTGTTGCCATGTTTATAGTTTATTCTGTTGGGTTCAGTGACTAATTGTGTGAGGTACACACTGGCAACTAGGTCTTTTTGGGGGACAGACTCCTGACTGAGCCAGTTGATGCTGAAATCACCAATAACAATGATTTTGCTGTTCTTTTTCACTCGGGCGAGAGCTTCGACAACTTTGTCTAGGTCCACCATCATCCTCCTTGGAAGAAGGTAAACTGAAGCTACTGTGAGAGACTTGTTTTGATTGCATTGCAAAAGTTTAAGAGCCAGCAGTTCTTGGTCCTCAGAGGTACCAGATATGGGAAGCATGCTCCCCCTGTATGGTATCCCTGACATAGATGAGACAGCCACCACCCCTTTTACCCATTCTGTCTGGTCTATAGATCTTATATCCTTATAGTGCTTTATCCTTTATTTTAAAGGTTAGCCAGGTTTCTGTTAGGCAGATGATGAAAGGGCTGTGCATAAGTGTCCACGCCTGGAACTGCACCATCTTAGGCAGTAGGCTTCCAATGTTCATGGCGGCAATCTTCAAACCACTGCCCTTGCTACCTTTTCATGCTAGATATGTGGTGGTCCCGGGTTGGGGTGAACATTCCCAGAAAGTAGTAACAGAATTAGTATTGCCTTTCTTGCGGCCTCCACAGAGGTTTCAGAAACTCTGAGTACAACCGGATAGGAGGAAATGACCCAGGCTTCAAGTTCTGGCATTTTTGGATGCAAGCTTTGGCAGTTAAATTGTGCTATTTTGAGGCCCTTAGTATTCACCCATATAGTTGGGGGGGCAGTGGTGGGATAGTATGTGCATGGGGGTCCCAGATTGGACTCCACATCCCCAGCTAGTAGGAGTTGATAGAGTAAATGGAGTAGTACACGCCAGGGAGGGGTGTGGGTGAGGTTTTTGATTTACTATTTTTTTGGTGGGCATGTGTAGGTGATTATGTAGCCAGAACCCAAGATAGATGGCATCCTTTTTAGTCAGGCAGGGAAACAGGAGCAGTCCAAGGAGGCGCTCATCTGGTATGAGCTGTTGTGGGATGCGGAAGCACTGTTCTTGGTAGCAGTTTTGTGCCTTCATTGTGCCAGAGGAGATGAGGAGGTCACAGGACACAAATATAAGGATATATAATGTAGCAAATACCAGACGTAGATGCCGCATTATTCAGGAGCAATATCGGGCAAGTGGGTTTAAACGTGCTCTTAATGCTGTGGAAGGCTAGGCATGGAGGATAAATGTGGATTAGGAGTACATAGATTAAAATTCACTCAATGTGAAAGTTCACTTACCAAAAGGGAATGTTTGATAGAAGGGGTAGTGAGATAGTGAGTCACTAAGAAAGGGTGAGATACTCACTGTCCACTGTGGTCGTGATCATTTGACATATCTGGATTTGTCTTGCTGATGAGTGGTGTCCCTCTAGTGGCTGAAATGTATAAGAAGCCAATGGCAAAGTGGGTAGATAGTGATCCAATCAGAGAACACCAGTGTGGCTATAAAAGTAAGTGTCCAGATAGGGTGGGTAGAACACCAGTATGGCAATAAAAGTAAGTGTCCAGATAGGGTGGGTGGGAGGAGAGTGGGTAGGGAGATGATGCAAAGCAGCACCAGAGACAAGCTCAGCGTTGGAGTAGAAATTATAACTTAATGAAGTATGAGCTCCTAAGCTGTGAGAGCAGAAAAAGATCACAAAAACACCAAAAGTAGCTCTGAGTCTCAGCCAGCCCAAAAGACTGTTTCTTAATTATGAATCTCCAGGAAATAGCAGCGCCTAACTGAGTAGCCATAAGGGCAGAGAGCAATAAGAGTAGAAAAGGTGCCAAGTTTAAAAAGCAAGCCTAGGGCACAGTCTTCAATCAGGTCCTGGGTTCTGAACCTTATTTGCTTGCTGGTAGGTGGAGGGGGAACTCCTCCGAGGGTGGAATGCCAGGGCAGGTAGGGAGTCTATGGAGAGAAAAGAGGATGGACAATAAATCAAAAGGGGCAGAGGAGGTGGCGAGAACTCAAGTTACATAAAGAAGAGGTAGAAATTGGAGAGGTGAGGGAGGGGCAGAGAATAATGGAAGTAAAGTCAGAGCAGGTTTTCAGTTTCGGCAGAAAATGCTAATCAGATGGATTTCAATTCCTAAACAGACTCTAAAACAAGATGGCTTATAGAACTTTAAGCATGCTCTACTGCTAAGACTATAAGTTAATTAAAGCCAGTTCTACTAAAATGGCTGATATCTCTTTAAAAAACTCAGAGTCTCGTTATTTTACTTTCCTTTTTTTGGTTTTTAAAGCATGACAGAATTTTTCTTAATAATCTGCATTCATCTGCTCAGCGTCAGAGAAGAGACAATAACTTAATGAAGTATAAGCTCCGAGGTTGTGAGAGCAGAAGGAGATCACAAAAAAGAACAAAAAAAATGAAACTTGAACAAAAAAGTTAAAAAGTAGCTCTGAGTCTCAGACAGCCCAAAAGACTGCTTCTTAATTAATTATGACTCTCCAGGAAATAGCAGTGCCTAACTGAGGAGCCGTAAGGGCAGAAAAGGCAACACGTTTAAAAAGGAAGGCTGGGGCGCAGTCTCCAATCAGGTCTTGGACTTCATACTTTGTTTGCTTGCTGGCAGGTGGCTGGGGAGCTCCTCTGAGGGCAGAATGCCCAGGGTAGATAGGGGAGCTTGTTTGCTTACTGGTGGGCAGCCAGGGAGCTCCTTCGAGGTGGAATGCCCAGGGCAGGTAGGGAGGATTGTTTGCTTGCTGGTGGGCAGCTGGGGAGCTCCTTCAAGAGAAGAATGCCCAGGGCACATGGGGGGGCCTTGTTTGCTTGGTGGCCAATGGCCGGGGAGCTCCACTGAGGGCATAATGCCCAGGGAAAGTAGGGGACTTGTTTGCTTGCTGGTGGGCAGCCATGGAGTTCATCCGAGGGTGGAATGTCCAGAGTAGGTAGGGGGGCTTGTTTGCTTGCTGGCAGGTGGCCAGGGAGCTTCTCTGAGGGCAGAATGCCCAGGGCAGGCAGGGGGACTTGTTTGCTTGCTGGTGGGCAGTCGGGGAGCTCCTCTGAGGGTGGAATGCCCCAGGCAGGTAGGGGGCTTATTTGCTTGCTGGCAGGTGGCAGACTTGCTCAGGGTCACACAGTATGCAAGTGAAGGGGCTGTGGGATTCAAACCCAGGTCTCCAGATTTGCAGCTCAGAGCCTTAAACCACCATGCTATACTGCCTCCGCTAAGACTGAAAGAGCTTTTGAAGACATCATGGCGGAATGCCCAGGGCACGTGGGGGGGCTTGTTTGCTAGCTGGCCAAAAGCTGGGGAGCTCCTCTGAGGGCAGAATGCCCAGAGCATGTAGGGGACTTGTTTGCTTGCTGGCAGGTGGCCAGGGAGCTCCTCCGAGGGCAGAATGCCCAGGGCAGGAAGGGGGGCTTGTTTGTTTGCTGGTGGGTGGTCAGGGAGCTCCTCCGAGTGTGGAATGCCCCAGGCAGGTAGGGGAGGCTTTAACCACAAAAAGAATCGCTCCATGAAGGGAAGGTGCTCATCAGTCCTGCTCCAAACTAAATGTCAAAAAAGGGACCCAGTACTCCTATCTTCTTATACAGACTGCAAGGCACGCCAGTCTCTTAAAAGTTATAATTTTATTGTGAAACAACACAGATATTACAGAGGTGTAGCCCAGGGAGGCTTCCAAAAAAATGCCCAACGTTTCACGTCCCTTTCGGACGCTTTCAAAGTGTAAACATCTTGCCTTATCCAGTGCATCTTCCAAAACATTCCGGACCCGATTCCGGAACGGTTCCGCAAGGACACAACATGCTTGTGTCAAACAGCAATGACACAAATTGCATCTTGCGTCATTTGTTGTGGCATTCCCTATTCTGGAATGCAGTCTGTGCCGGAGGGGAATTCCACTGCACTGAAGGGCACTGCCCCCAGCCACCTGTCTCTGGCTACGCCAGGTCCAAGGGGGCTTGCACCACAGCGAGGCTCACATTTCTGATTCTGAATGCCCCACCATGGCTGTCACAAGGGGCTCCACTTAGACCTGTCAGGAGGTGGTCTAAGCCCCTTATGACTGAGTGGGACACTGTTTTGGATGGGCTACCAGTGGGGTCCATGGGCAGAAAGGGAACAGATGGACATAGGGAGGGTTATTGTGGCAGCCAGGATGTAAGGAATTGCTTTGGCACCCAGTGGGTGCATATGCCTCGTATATATATATATATATATATATATAGGTCATGGGTTTATGCATCCTGCAGGGGGCTGAACCAATACCAGACCTCCCTGCTGGCACATCAATCCACTGTATGTCCCCTCCTGCCCCCTCACTCCCACTGGGCACTTGTGTACCTCCCTCACCACTACCACTAGTGCAGCCCATCCTGTGTTGTACCAGCAGGAGGGGTGCCAGATCCTTGTGGCATGTGCCGCAGCTGCACCACTGGTTGGGCACTGTATGGCACTTATGGCAATCCCAGGAAGTTTGGTGCAGGAACCCTGCTTTCTTTCAGAATACAGTGCAGGGTTCCTGGTGCACCTGGTATTGCCATAGCCCTTGGAGCAGCACAACTTGCGTCGCTCCAAGGGCTCCTTTCAGAATCGGGCCCCCTCTGTGTAACCCCTAGATAGAAAATTATTTTTCCATTCTCTTGCTTGTGATTCAAAGGTAGCTAAACTGGTACAATTTCTGCAAATATGTCTAAATTGTCCATATGGGATCAACTACTTTAAGTGTGATGGATGGGTGCTAGATGCATGTAGAAGGGTGTTCCCTACAGTGGAATTTCTGAATATTTCAGTGCTAACAGTCTGTCCTAGTGTGCTGCTGAAATTTAAATACAGAAAGGAAATATGTGTGGGGTTGCAAGTGTAAGTAAAACTAAGACCAATTTCATTTAAATTCAAAAAATCAACAAAGGAGGAAATATATAACATGTCACCGTGCTAGGTAATAATGATATTATCAATAAAATTACCTTACATGTGAATGTGGGGTAGAAATGAGTTTCTGCCATGGTTGAAGATGATGGCCCCTCCCGCCAAGCCAAAAAAAGGTTTGCAAAGGAGGGTGCCCAAGTGGTCCTTCGGCAGTCCCTCAGGTCTGAAGGTAATACTTTTTTGTCAAAACGAAATAGTTATTTGTCAAAACCAATTTTTTGCTTCAAGAATGAACTCAGTGGGGAAGTTAGTCACAGCTGGATTGTGGGTTAAATGATATCTCAGGGTCATGAAACCCAAATCATGGTGAATGCTGGTATTTAAGCTTACCATGTCTGTCGTCAAGGCATAGGTCAGAAGCATAGGAAAACTAGGAAAAGTTATAAAATTCGAAAGTAGCGTTTTATTATCAATAACAATAGAAAAAAAATTGTTCTGGGTAGCGAAATACAAAGGCAGTACAAACAGAGAAAACAAAAGTCCTTCATCTGAGGTTTCTTTCCAGTTTCCAAGAAGTCCCTCTAACAAAAATATTGCTGCTCTTCTTATAACAAGTCTATGTCTGAAAATTAATTTCTTCATCCTGAGCTCATTAAGGAGACATCCTGTTTCTCACAAGATGTATCAGAGTTCTTGTCAGTTTCTTTGCAAAACAGACTTGCAAATACAACAGTGTCCCAAGCTGGCCTCCTGCTGACAGCTCTGCAGAAGATTTTTTTTTTTTTTAAGTTGTTGTTTTAACCAGGTATAGCACACTAAGCTGAAAGCTTTTTTACAGGAGCGACCTGGGAGCACGAGGAGGTTAAGTGACTTGCTCAGGGTTACACAGTATGCAAGTGGAAGCTGTGGGATTCAAACCCAGGTCTGGTCTGCTAGATGTCACCAGATTTGCAGCTCAGAGCCTTAGACCACTGTGCTATACTCAAGAGTTTGAAAACAATCGTTAGAGGAGCTTCAATGCATCTCAGGTTAACCCACTAAATTCCAAATAGCTTTTTGCAGTCATTTCAACAGTATAACTATATACGTTTCAAACCAAGGGATCCCAATTTCACATAAAGATTCACATATATTTTTATAACCACAGATATGCAAGGGGGAAGAAAAGACAGAAACAGCAAGAAGACATTACTTACCATAGTAATCCTGTTTCTTCCAAGGGAATCTTACTGTATTCTGAAATATGCAGTATTGTACCACCATAGTACTGCCCAAGAGCTGAAAAGGTTAATAGAACCTATGCAAATGAGAGAATGCTAGTCTCGAGCTCAGTTTTCAAAACACTGTCCCCGGTAAATAATCCATCAACCATCAGATTCTAGCAAAGCTTGCTTAGGAAGCTAACTAACTAATGCTAATCTGAAATAGAATAATAATGATAATAATAATGAAAGTAATCATAGACTCCCAACCCCCTAATTGTCCTCCACTGATAGGCATTATCCCAAAGACTCAAGTCACAGATAACCTAAGTAAAAAAAACAACCCAGGAGTTCACCACAAAGAGCTGTAGTGCAGTGCCCCCAGGTTCCAGAAGGGGAGGAAGGGTGGGACCTCAGAATACAGTAAGATTCCCTTGGAAGAAACAGGATTACTATGGTAAGTAATGTCTTCTAACCCCAGGAAATCTTTTTGTAGTCTGATATATGCAGACTATCCAAGCAGTGCCTTTGGAGGTGGGCACAGAACTTATTTAGGAAACAGGCTCTGCAGTACTGTTGTGCCAAACTTAGCATCACTCCTGATCTGTATATCCAGGCTATAATGTTTGACAAATGTGTGAACAGTTTTCCAGGTAGCTGCTTTACAAATGTCCAATAAGGGTATGTCCCTTGAGGCTGCTATGGAAGTATCAGTGCCCCTTATGGAATGGGCTTGAAGGCCTACAGGAGGCTCTTTACCAGCCTTGCTATAGCAAAATTGGATGCAGGCCACAATCCAGCGAGCAATTGTTCTTTTTGAAGCTGGTTTGCCCTTTCCTACCTCTCCATAAGTGAGGAGCAGCTGGGTCCTATTTTCTCTATGGCCCTTGGTGTGCTCCAGATAGTAACTGATGGCTCTTTTTACATCCAGGCTATGCAATCTGCGTTTGCCTAAGCATAAATGATCAGTTAAAAAGACAAGCAGAGTAATAGACTGATTAAGGTGAAAATCAGACAACACCTTAGGAAGGAATCTCCAGTTTGTTCTCAGGACTACCTTATCCCTATGGAAGGAAATGTAGTCTGGATCTGTAGACAGGGCCTGTAATTCACTGATCCTTCTGGCTGAAGTGATGGCTATTAAGAAGACCGTTTTCCAAGTAACATACTTGAGCTCTGCTGATGACATGGGCTCAAAGGGTGGCTGCATCAGCTGACCAATACAGATGTTCGGATCCCATGCTGGGGTGGGCTCTCTGTGAGGGGAATCCAGTATAGCACAGTGGTTTAAGGCTCCGAGCTGCAAATCTGGAGACCTAGGTTTGAATCCCACAGCCCCCACTTACACACTGTGTGACCCTGAGCAAGTCACTTAAATTCCCTGTGCTCCCAGGTTAGCTGTGTGGAGGGTTTTCTGGAGCTCCTAAGAACCTGGAGTACCCTGTCTGAAAATTCCAAATTGGCAAATTCTAAGTCCTCAAGAACCAGGCCTTAAGTTTAAGAGATTGCAGGTTGGGATAGACAATTCGGCCCTGTGAGGCAGCAGTGAGGAGATTGTGCCTGCAGGATAGGGCTATCAGCTAGCTGACAGACAGAAGTAGAAGCCATGTAGTACCATGGTTGCCTGGCCCAGTCTGGGGCTATGAGGATCATGGTGGCTGACTTGAGACCTGAGTTTGTTCAAAACTCTGAGCAGTAGAGGGAAAGGAGGAAATGCATACAGAAATTGCCCTGTCCAATCCAACAGTACTGCATCCATTGGCACTGTGTCCATTGTGGGAGGCCTGCAACAGTACTGTGGCAGCTGGTGGTTGTCTGGGTGAGCAAAAAGATTCACCTCTGGGGTACCCCACCGTCTGAACACTGTTAGAAGCACCTGTCTGTTCAAAGTCCATTTGTGATGGTTTTGATTGATTCTGCTCAGTGCATCCGCTAGGGTGTTGTCCTTCCCTGGCATGTACACAGCTGTGAGGGACAGATTTAGGGAGTAGGCCAACTTTCATATTAACATGGCCTCTGTGCACAGTGGGGAAGACTGAGTGCCCCCTTGCTTGTTTATGTAGTACATTGTGGTAGTATTGTCTATTCTGACCTGTTCCACCTTGTTTACAAGCTCTGAAGCAAAGGACTGAATCCCCAAGCACACTGCTCAGAGCTCCAGCAGGTTTATATGCAGGAGGGTCTCTTTTTTTGGACCAGATGCCATGAGCAGTGTGGTTCCCTGTGTGTTCCCAACCCTAGGAGGGAAGCATCTGTGGTCATAACCTTTGAGGGGGGCTGTTGCAAGAAAGGAATGCCTTGTCTAAGGTTTTCCCTGTCCTGCCACCACTGCAGAGCCAGAAGGAAATGCCTGGTGACTGGTACCAGAGCAGGCAACTGGCGCTTTCTTTGTAACCAATAAGATCTGAGGTGAAACTGAATGTCCCTCATTTGAAATCTGGCTCCTGGCACCACTGCTGTGGATGCAGCAATGTGTCCTAACAGTTGAAGAAAATGCCTTGCTGGCCTGGAGCAGGATAACTGGAAGGAGCTGGCCAGCTGAAGCAGAGTATCCACCCTTGCTGGTGGAAGGAAGGCTTTTCCTTGTAGTGTGTCCTGCTCTGCTCCTATGAAATCTAGCAGCTGAACTGGGACCAGGACTGACTTTTGGGGATTTAGAAGAAGCCCTAGGGATTGAAGGAGGCTTTGAGCCTAAGCCAGGACATCCAACACTTGCTAAGGAGACTGACCCACCAGCAGCCAGTTGTCCAGGTAGGGAAAGACTGTGACAGCCTACTTCCTCAGGTGTGCCACTACCATGGCCATGCACTTGGTAAATACCCTTGGGGCCAAAGAAAGGCTGAAGGGCATTGCTGTGAACTGATAATGGCTTGATTTGAGCCTGAACCTGAGAAATTTTCTGTGAGATGGCCTGATGGGGATATGAAAGTAGACATCCTTTAAATCTAGTGAGGCTAGCCAATCCCCTTGTCTGAGTGAAGGCAGAATAGTGGCCAGAGTGACCATCTTGAATTTTAGTTTTGTCAGATGTCTGTTTAGTTGTTTGAGGTCCAGGATGGGTCGCAACTCCCCTGTCTTTTTTACTGTTAGGAAATACCTTGAGTAAAACTCTTTCCCCCAGTCTAGGAGTGGAACTAGTTCTACTGTCCTGTCCAGTAACAACTTCTGTACCTCCTCCTCCAGTAGCTGTGATTCTGTCGAGGAGAGAGGATTGAAGACCCTTGTCCTGAGCTTGGGCAAGGCCTTGAAGCTGAGGTTAAGGCCTTGGCCCACTACCTCCAGGACCCACTTGTCTATAGTTATAGATTGCCAGGCCTGGAGGTAGTGGGTGAGCCAACCCCCTACAGAAAGAGGGGAGGAGACCTTGACAGAAACTTTAGGGGTTCTGCTTTGCCTGTGGGGTAGGCTGAGGGCTTGGACCTGCTCTGCCAGTACCCCTTCTACCTCAGCCCCTGAAATAGCCCCTCTGAGGTTGGTAGGTTGGAAGGGCTTGGGTCTGGAAGAATGGCCTATAGTAAGGGTGTGCTCTACCACCCCTGGACTGTTGTTTCTGAAGGGTGGCTGCCTTTTCTTTGGCTGCTGCACTCCTGTAAGCCACTTTCTATTTCATACTGGATACTGGATTTAATAAGACAACCAGAAGGCATAAGCCCATATAGGTAGTCCCCACCATTTCAGTGTAGGAAACTGAAGTTACCAACTGAAATAAAATTGCCTAAACCTATCTTGAAGGCATTAAAGCTTGGAGCCTCTACTAGTTCAGCTGGTAGTTTATTCCATAATCTGATTACTCTAGGTCCAAAGCTAAATTTTCTAAGATTTGACCTGCAACGTTCTTCTTTTAACTGGTATTTGTGCCCTCTTAGGTTGTAATTTTGTTCCCTAGTTTGAAGTACAAGATCTTGTTTTAGCATTTCTTGACCCATAATTTTAAGAAGCAACAGCAGTTCTCCTCTAACATGTCTAATATCCATTGACCATAACCCTAGAACCTTCAATCTTTCTTCATACGGTTTATGTTTTATCCTTTTTATTAGTTTTGTACTGGCCCTTTGAGGCTTTTCAACCATCCTTATGTCCTTCCTCAAATATGGACTCCAAACTGTGGAACAATAATCCAAATGCGGTCTCACATAAGATTTATAAAGAGGCATCAATACCTCTTCCCTTATTGATTGAAAACTTCTTCGGATGCAATTAACTAAGTGCATAGCCTTATTCACCACTATTTTACAATGGGATCCCTTCTTCAGGTCATGGCTAATATGTACCCCCAAGTCCTTTTCACAGACTGAGTCCTTTAATTTTGCACCCTGTATATAATATTCCTGGTTTATGTTTCCCTGCCCCATGTGCATCATTACACATTTTCTAAATTAAAACACATTCAATTAGTGTTTGCCCACTCTGTTATACACAATAGATCCTGTCCAAATCTCAGTCTGTCCTCAAAGGTATTCACTACTCCTCCCAACTTAACATCATCAGCAAACTTTATTAATTTGTTTCCACTAGTGAGGTCCAAGTCGGCAATAAAGATACCAAACAACAGTGGTCCCAACACAGAACCCTGTGGCACCCCACTTGAGACCTGCAAATCAGATAGAAAACCTTGAACCCTAACCAATTGGGTTCTCTCCACTAGCCAATGTTCAATCCATTTAATAATACTGCTATCAATTCCCATATTTTTTTAATTTTAAGATCACTATCCCATGAGGGACCATGTCAAAGGCTCTACTAAAATTACCATATCCACTCTGTCCCTTTGGTCTAATAATTTCCCAACATATTCATAGAAACTAATTAGGTTAGTCTCACAAGATCTGTTCTTTAAAAAAACATGCTGGGTTTTATCAAACAATCCCATGTTCGATACTTAATTTATAATCTCCTCATATATTATCCCTTCAATGATTTTACAGACCACTGATGTCAAACTTACTGGTCGATAATTTGCTGCCTCAGCCCTACTTCCTCTTTTAAACACAGGAACCACATAAGCAGTTCTCCAATCCCTAGGTACATAACCTTAGTGTAATGATTTTTGCCCTATTATGGTAATAGCAGGTGCTAACACATCTCCAAGTTCCCTAATAAACTTTGGATGCGCCCCATCTGGGCCTGCTGATTTATCCATTTTGAGTTTTTGTATTCTCTTAAGAACTTTTTGTCAACAGTGATTATGTCAGTCTGTGCAATATTACCTGATACAGCTATAATATTATCTCCTATATGGTCAGCCTTAACAAACACCTCACTAAATGTTCTACTAAATTCTTTAGTCATTTCCTCAGGTTTTGCTGATAATTCTCTGTCAATAATTAAGGGTCCAACAGAATTATTATTTCCCCTTTTATTATTAACATATGCACCTCCACTACAAAATACCATCCCATCTCCCTCCTCCCCACCCTCGCCAAACTCCAGGAACACCTAGTGCTATCCCAACTCTCCCACTTTCTCTCAGAAACTAACTTCTTCACCCCATTTCAGTCCGGCTTCAGAAAACACCACTCTATCACCTCCTCACTACTAAGACTCACGGACTCCATCCTCACTGGGATGGATAAAAGGCTAATCACTGCCACTATTTTAATTGACCTTGCAAAAGCCTTCGACACGGTATCCCATTCCCTCCTTCTATCCTGCCTAATGGGGGCTGAGTTAGCAGTGTCCGCCACAAACTGGTTCAATGCCTACCTACTAAATAGAACCCAATCCACTAAAATAGCTGACCACACCTCCCCCCTCTCCCTATCACTACCAGCGTTCCCCAAGGCTCAGTTCTTGGTCCCATCCTCTTCTCCATCCTTCTAAATGATTTGCCTAACTCTTGCTCTACTACCGTAATCCATATGTATGCAGACGATACAGTCCTCTTTACATCTGGTCGGACCCACGAAGAACTCATCTCCAAACTTCAAACCGATTTCAGTAAAATCCAACATTGGTTCGATACCAACCAACTCTCCCTAAATGCCAAGAAAACTGTCTATGTCTTTCGGTACTAAACAGCGCCTATCCAAACTCACCCACCCTCTGATCTTCCATACCCTAAATAACACCATCCTCGACGAAGTGCCCTCCTTCAGGTATCTAGGGGTTTGGCTTGACCGCCACCTCTCCTTTTCCACACATGTGGATGCCATCATTTCAAAACTGCGTCATAAACTTGGTGCCCTCTATAGAAACCGCACTAGCCTTCCGCTACCTGTCAGACGTGAACTAGTCCAGAAAATTATTCTTCCCTCCTTCGACTACTGTGATGTCATTTACAGCTCCGCCTCTAAGACCACCCTAGCCAGACTCGAACCCCTCTTTAATGCTTTCTGCTGTTTTGCCCTTGATGCCCCCCACAGCTCACATCACTGCAAGCTATCACTGCTCCCTGGCCCTGCCATCCCTGTGTAATCAGCACCTGATTCATAGAGTCAAATCACATCCAACTTGGCCTGCTCCCTCCCACCCTACTTCAATCCTCCTATCTTTCCACCCACCCCTACACCCATGCCCTCAGGTCTACTGGACGTTAGGCTACTAGTCATCCCTCACGAGGACCACGCGCCAATCGGCCTTCTCTTACCTCTTCCCTAAACTCTGGAACTGCCTACCGGCTCAGATCCGTCTTTCTTCATCCAAACGCTCCCTATCCTCTGCCCTCACTAACTTCCTTGCTCCAAATTGCAACTTCCCCTGACATGCCCCCCAATAGCTTCTCCACCCCCGTTCCCACTTAGCGCCTGACCAGCAGCTTGGCCTTAGCCTAATTGTCTGGCTTATACTCCGCCCTACGCACTTATACTCTCACACTTTCACTCTCTCTAATTCATTCTTTTCACTCCTAATATCTCGCTTCCCTCCCCCATTCTTACCTAACCTACTCTCTTAAGCCTTACTCACAGCTACTAACTCCCCTCTCCTTACCCCCCACCACCACCTAATCCACCCCCCTAACACCTAGGTTCTATTAGTCCACTCCTTCCCTATCTCCACTCTCCAACTCCTACTGTCAACTTGGTGCATCTCGCGCACCACAAGTTCTGTTACTGGCACTTAAGTAATCATGTATTAAGATTGTTGTCTACCCATGAAATGTATACCTTGTCTTTGAAGGTCATGTACTGTACTGTTCTCCCTATGTAACAAGTTCTAATGTATGTAACAAAGTTCAAATGTAATTCCACCCAAACATGTACATTATCTGTATTATTCTACTTCTAAATTCCACTGTTGTATGCATACCTGCCTCCTCTGTAAACCCTTCCCCCAGGTCGTACCGTGAGACAAGCATCTTTTTGCTCAGTGTGCCTTTCCTGGTGAAACATTTTCAATAAATAAATAAAAGAAACTGTGTATCATTTTTTGTTGTTGCTAATCTATATTCCAACTGCTCTTTTGCTTTTTTAATTTCATACTTAACCTTCTGCAATGTTTTTTTTGTACCTAAACCTACTCCCCACTGTCTTTAACTGTTTCACCATTTTAAAGAGTATTTTTTCCTGCTGGTTTAAGCTTCACACTGCTCCTTTCTTTAAGGGGACTCCACCTATCAAATCGATCAATATGTGCCCTCCATAAGGACCTCACTTAGCTCAAATCCTACCAGGACCCACTCCTGATGCACCGAGCTGTACCCCGACTACTCGCCCTAGGGAGAATGCTAGGGGAAGGACCCTACCCCCCCACACTGAGCTGTTCCCTGGTTAAGTACCCGAGGGGTAGTGATAGGCGAAGGTCCCTCCCCCCCACCTACCGTCCAATCACTGGGGTAGGATATTGTTTGCCCTTGGGGGGGAATATAGAATCTAATCCAGGTCCCTACTCCCCTAATCACATCCTCCACAACCCCTTAAACCCCCTGTGGGCCGACTCCAAAGAGCTCAAACTTGCTCACATGAACATCGGCAGTCTAAGGCATAAATTCCATGACCTGGAGGCATGTGTCTCACTCTATAGTCCCGACATATGTGCCGTGACAGAAACCTTGCTCAAATCTCGGATCCTCCCCCACGAAGTGGACCTACTGGGCTGCCTTACCTTCAGAAAGGACAGGGTGGGGAAAAAGGGAGGAGGAGTTATAATTTATGTCAGCACTGCCCTGAAAGCCTTGCAGCTAGACGACCCACCCCTGGGTAGATCTCTAGCTGAAACACTATTCATAAAAATCCTCCTTGGAATACCAAGCCCCTCACCATAGGGTGTGTCTAGCTCCCACCACAAACCGCGACCTCCTCCTTAGAATCCCTAACAAATCACCTGGAGGATTACTCTAAGGGGGAGGCCATACTCCTCGGGGATTTCAATCTCCACTGGCCATCCATAGTCTCCTCCTCTACTAAAAACCCAATAATCGGCTCTCATTTTACTCAGGTCATTGACCTCCCCACAAGACATAACCCTAAGACTGGAAACCACTTTCTTATTGACTGGGTCCTTGTCTCCTGCCCAGGCCATATTTTGTCAGCAGGGATTATGTCTGACTCTCTGAGTGACCACTCTCCTATCTTTTGCACCTGGTCCAACATCCTCCTAAAATTCCCGCTAACGTCATTGAAGCGAGGAACTATAGTAGGTTTGTACCAATCGATTTCTGTTCCGACCTGAGGAAACTTGACTGAGCCCCTATCGTCTCCCTCCCTACACTTGATGAGGCTCTTGAACATTTCACCCAGGCCTTCCTGTCGGCATCTAATAAGCACACCCCAATAAAAAAGATCGGGGTGCAGGGAAAATGCCATAAATGGCTGAGCCCAAGCCTCAAGCATTCCATGCTTCTCCGGGACAAAGCATGGGGCACCTTCAAATCCTCTAGCTTCACATCAGACTGGGAGAAGAGAGCTGAGAAACCAGTGTAAAAAATCTTTGAAACAGGCTAAATCTCAGTACCTAAAAGACATCCAAGCAAGTCACTACATGACCCAAAAAAATTATGGGGCCATATAAACTTACTCCTCAAAGGTTCCACAAGTAGTCAATCTGACTCCTTCCTGGTTGGGGACTCTCTTACCAATGTTCCTTCTGTAGTTGCTGATGCCTTCTGTGCCTCTTTCTCTATCCCAAATGGGCCCTCTTTCCCTGTCCACACCAGGTCTACCCCTTAATCTAGTGAGGTATGGGTGCATCCTAGGCCTCAATTCCACCTGAAGCTGGTCAATCACGCTGAGGTGCTACCTCTCCTACATAAAATTAACCCTTCTTCCTCCCCGGGCCATGACCAGCTTGAACCTCACCTGCTGAGGGCTGCTGCCCTGGCTATCGCCCTTCCTATCACCCTACTCATAAATAGGTCGCTTCTTGAAGGAGTAGTCCCTTCAATGTGGAACGTGACCATCGCCCCCATCCACAAAAGCGGGCCCTGAGACAAACTGGGAAACTACAGACCATCTCCCTCTCAGCCCTCTTGGGAAAATACAGGAGTGACTAGTCTCTAACCAACTCAGGACTACCTAGAGCAACACCTTCTCATGGCTGATGTGCAGCATGGTTTCAGGAAGGGCCATGGGACTGACACAGCACTCATCCGTCTCATAGCGGACATCCTTGCTGCCATGGACCTAGGCTCCCCAACGGGTGCCCTCTTCATTGACCTATCTAAGGCCTTTGACCTGGTCGATCATAATCTCCTTCTCTCCAAACTCTGACTCCTAGGACTGGATGACCACTCACTTTCATGGTTTGAGAGCTACCTGAATGACCGTACCCAAAAAGTCCGCTGGAGAGGTACCCAGTCTGGACCAAGACCCGTTACCTCTGGGGTATCCCAGGGCTCTATCCTGGGCCCCCTGCTTTTCTCACTCTTCCTCAATAATACTGAGTCCAACTGCACACTTAGCAAACTCATTCTTTATGCGGATGACACTGTCATATACTGCAGTGACCCACAACCTAGTGTCATCTCCACTAAACTGCAGGAATTACTGTAAATAATGCTTTTATGTGTATTTTCTCTGTGATTAATCCCGGGTCGCCTCTGAATGCGAACCTGTAAACTGTTGCTATTGTAAATCTGTGAAACTATTGTAATCACTGTAAATAATGCTTTTTTATGTGTCTTTTTCTGTAATTAATTCTGGGTTGCCCCTGAAAAAGGGACTTCTGGTCTCAGTGGGTTTACCCGGTCACCAAAATCCAAATAAATAAAATAAATTCTTCTTACATAATTTAATAATTTTATTATTCATCCAAGGTTTTCTTCCTCCTACTATTATGTACATTCCTTCTGGGAATATGCTTCTCCATCAAATTGTTTATTTGCTTGACAAACACCCCCCATGACTCTTACTGTACTCCAGTCTAATTTGATAAGATTTGTTCTTATATCCTGCTTATTAGCTTTGTTATACAATATCTGAGTTGTCTTTCCCTTATTTGATTTTCTTGTCTTGTTAATTGTAAATGTAATGGTTCCATGATCACTTGTTCCAACTGGAGGTCCAATACTAATATTCTCAGTATCCCCAAATATATTAGTTAATACCACATCTAAGATGTTCTCTCCCCTAGTAGGTTCATTAATACATTGTTGGATTCCTGGTGTTGTCAGCATTTTCTGTAAACATACTCCTAATTTCTCCTCAAATTGTTGTATATTCAAGTCTCCCATTAGTAGTATATCATGGTCTTCTGCTAGGGTGGCAACTTTTTCCATGAAGACTTCTGTATCTCCTACTGTAGTATCTGGTGGTCTGTAAAATACTATCAACTTGAATGGTTTATCTGTCAGTCCCATTACATCTCCAGTAATGGCCTCAATATTACCATAATCATCCTTAGTACTAATGTTTTGACACTCAATGTCTTCCTTAACATATAATGCAATTCCTCCCCTCTCCTAGATAACCGGTTGTACGTAAAGAGTTGGTACCCAGAAATGTGCTGGTTCCATTCCGTATCAATGTTCCACCAGGTTTCCACTACTCCTACTAATCCTATATCTTTCTTTCCAAGTATTAGTTCTAATTCAGCCAATTTTTCTTTATTTAAGCTTCTAGCATTGAACATAAATACATTAGTCTTAGATCCTATCTTCTTATTTCTAGGTATACTGTAGGTATTTGAGGCTTAAGCTGAGAGCCGCTCGTCCCCTTTTTACTCAGTTTAAATGTTTATCAATTTCATTACATATCCGTGTACCAAGTATTCTGCTTCCCCTAAAGCTCAAATGAAGTCCATCCCTACAATACAGTTCTTCTTTATTATTAAAAGTTTCCCAGTGTTTAATTAATGATAGCCCTTGTAATTTTGTCCAGCTACTGAACCATGCATTAGCCAATGCTATTTTCTTTGCTTTATAAGCAGATGCTCTTGGTTCTGGTAGGATTTCCGATATCAGGATTTCACTATCTTTTCCCTCAGTTTCTGAACTAACTCCTTTACTTCTTTTTGGAAGGTTAGCAATGAATTTCTTGCAACATCATTAATGCCTATGCACTGCTGCTATTGGTCTTGGTCTTGGTCCTGCTCTGACAAATATATTATCCACCATGGTGTACAGCTCTCTCACACCTGCACCTGAAAAACTGCTCACCATGTTATTTGCCTTATCCTCTCTACAGATATACTTATCCGTGTATTTTATAGTTGAATCCCCAATAACTATTACTTGTCTTTGGTCCAGACTAGATATTTGCTCCTGAGTATTCATACAATTATCTAATATCTCCCCCTGCTGGTTACTGAGTTCAGCTAATGTCTGAAAACTATTAGCTACTGGAATTCGAAAAGCCAGATTATCGTCTCCTATTTCTCTATGAGCAGATCTTTTTCTCACTATATTACAGGATCTACCAGTGTTTCCATTACCAGGTTCTATGATTTCTCTTGTACAGTTATTTGGAACTGGTTGTAGTGGGCTCCTCCCTCATCTTTTACATTTAACAGTAGTTACTTCATTCCATTCTGCTTTGTCTGTGTTAATACTATTACTTCCCATTTTTCTTTTTCCTAATCCCTCTAGTGGTTCGCAGTTTTTCCTAGCAATATATGTTTCATTAGACTAGACAGAGTCCTCAATTTTGCCTCCAGCTCAAGCTGGCTACTATCCATTAGTCTGCACCCTCCTCTTCCATTTTATACATGCGACAACTTCCACACTGTATCAACAGGTCCCCATCTTTAAGATAAGAGTGCTCGTACCCTATCCTGCCCTTCCATATTTACACTCTCGTAACTAATTAATCCCTCTGTTGCCTGCCTTGGCCTGCTGTAATATAGAATGTATTCACAGTCACTGCTGAACACCTTACTCCTTACTCACCCGCGAACACGCAAACACATGCAGGACACGATGTCTCTGCACGCATCTCACAAGCACTTAATCGCAGATCAAGACTGCTCTTTCGCCAGCTGTAAGTGGAGCTTCTTTTATCTCACTAGCACAAGAAGTATCTGTGCCTCACTTCCTGTGCAGTGATCCACAGCTCACTCCCAAAATTGAAAAGCCCTGATACCGTTTACTGCCTCTTCATGCAGAGGACTTCTAAAAAGGGGGTTCTCTGCACTGCCCTTCTCCTGGCAAGTGCCTTAATATTTAAAAACACACAATTTGGGTGTCTGCTCACTATCTGGTCCTGCTGCTAGGCAATGGATCAGCCAGGACTGATGCCTCTCACCAGAGGCTTGCACTTTGCACTCCCCACACACAAAAGTGTGAAATTCAGCGCAAGTATACACAGAGCAGCAGTCTTGCTATGTAGCAGGCATTAGCAACACATTCATCCATCTTTTTCATATAGGCTTCAGTCTCCTGGCCAAAGAGGGATGAGGGGTCACAGGGAAAATCCAAGGATTTTGATTGAGTGTCCTGAAATAAATTAGTGGTTCTCAACCAAGCAAATCTCCTGAGAGAAATAGAATTAGCCATAAGCCTGGCTGCAGTGTCGTTGGCATCCACAGCCATTCTAAACTGAAACTTGTATGCTTCAACACCCCTTTTCACAGCCTCTGCCAAATCAGCTGCCATAGGTTCAGGGCAGGATTTTTCAATCTCTGAAACTGTACCCCAAAGACTTTTTTGAAATCTGGCCACATAAGCCATATAACTGGTTTGTCGAACGGCTAGAAAAGAACCCAGATAAGATTTTCTGGCTAGAGAATCCATTTTTCTGGAGTCCTTATCAGGGGGATGGGATGCTAGAGGTATGCCAGCCTTATCACAGGCAGCAGCCTGTACAACACCCTCATGGTTGGGGTGTGCAAACAAAAATTCAGCACCAGACTTGGCTACCCAGTACTTCCTATCCAGTTTCTTATCAACTGGAAGAATTAAAGTGGGTGTCCGTAGAACCTTAAAAACATGTTTCTTTGGGTTTTATGGATGGGAAAAAAGCAGCTTCTTTGCTGGAGCCACATCCATCATTTCAACAAAATCAGACTCTTCCTCCTCATCTGTAGTCTCCTGAGTAGGAAGGTCTAAAGTCAGTGCCAACTGTTACATAAAAGCAAACAGGGAGGTAAAGTCCTCAGATCCCTTATCAGGGAATCTGAATGATGAGGGTCAGGAGAAACTTCTGGTTCTACCAGTTCTCCACAGTCCTCTTCTTCCTCCCCCATAATCCACATCCCTCTCATCCTCAAGGTATTGAGAACCAGGATCGAGGGGACTGGTAACAGGGAATGAACCTGGGAGCACAACCACAGGAAATTTAACTGAGGACCATGGAACCTGAACTGGTGGAGACTGGAGGGACTGAATAATCTGAATAGTGTTAGCTATTTCCTCTGTGGTAGGAACCAACAGTTTCACCGGTTGCGGTTCAGTGTGTTTTTCCTTTTCCTTTTTCTTGCCCGTGGTTGCTGGTTCAGCGGCCTGATCAGCAGTGCAATTCTTAGGCTGTGAACCAGTACCCTGGTCAGAGGGTGTTTTGTTCAGTTCAACAGCATTTTTTGATTCAGAAGCTTTGTCTGTAACCGGGCCAGTGGTTGTTTCAGACATTTTCTCCTTCAGTCGGTTCACTCACCTGTCCAGCGTGGACTGAGGAAAATTTCACAATCTGTCTCTAAGTGTTCAAACCAGAGACAGAGAACACACATCAAATGGAGGTCAGCTGTAGCAAATGTTTCCCCACACTCGGTGCAATGTTGGAAACCAGTAGGGCCAGTTCTTTTCTTAGGTGTCTGAGACATGGCCACTATCCCCAAAGCAAAATCTCTTTTTCTCTTTTTTTTGGTCAGTTTAAGGACCAGAGAACAAACCAGGGTTTAGTCTAGTAATGTCCCACAAAGAGAAATTTGAGTCAGAAATATATATACTTACAAGAAAAATAGGAAATAAGAATTAAAATTGGTTCCTGACCGGAGAACCGGACAGAAACCGAGGACTTACTTAACTCTTACTATCTACACTAGTTTACCTTTGTGAACCAGAGATAACGATTTAAAAGTTTTAAACTAAAAGCAGTTGTATAACTGAGAAAAATAAACGTGAGTTTAGTAAAGATGAAGAAGATTCCTCGAGGCATCTGATTAGTCAAGCGGAGTGAAGAATCTGACAGTCGATGGATTGTTTATCAGGGACAGTGGTTTGAAAACTGAGCTCGGGCTTAGCATTCTCTCATTTGCATAGGTTCTATTAACCTTTTCAGTTCCGGGGCAATACTATGGTGGTACAATACTGCATATGTTAGAATACAGTAAGATTTCCTGGGGTTAGAAGTGAAGGCAGAGAGATACTGAGAGGTGGAGAATCACGAGACTGTGAAAGTGAGCAGTTCCCAGGTCTCACAAAACATTTTGTTGCGCAACCAGACAGACAAGAAACAGAAAATGAGAGGATAGAACAGATCCTTGCATTTAACTCTTTTTGTGTTACAAAAGGGACAGGGTCTTATCCAACCCCGTCACAACGTCAACTGAACCCAAACATATTCAGAGAACCAAACTAGCCTTTCCAGCTTGGACAAAATGTCCATGGAATCTGTAATATAAGATGATTGTACATATACTAATTGTTTCAAAAAGTGGTCCACAAAAGTTGACATCTTCTCTCTTAGTGAAACTTTGCCTGAGATTATCGGCCTGCCGGTGGGGTGGGGGGGGGTTGCTTTTATCCTTGTGAATTTTGGGCTACACATAGATGGCTTAAATGGTGGGATAATCCACCTGCACATAGGAAAATTCTACTTTGTAATTGTTCCTAAAGTAAGTGAGTCATTAAGGAAGATATATATTCTTAGTTTTAACCCCTTAGTTGGGTCCTCCTGGCAATTGCCTGTAAATCTCTTTATGGTATTGCTGTTTGTTCCGGAAGACAATTTTTGCTATCCTTGTCTGCTGCTCTAATTTCAATATAGAAACACAGAATCATAGACAATGACAGTGGATAAAGACCACTGGTCCATCCAGTCTGCCCATAAACCCTAACAAACCCAGGACCTATAGCTCCTACAGGGTTCTAACCCATACTATCTACACCCATGTTCCCCACCCTACTGTTATCACCCTGAGCAACCAGTACAATGCACACCCCTCTTGAGGTGGCAGGAAAGGTATATAAGAGGTTAACTTGGTTAACGTAACAATGAATATGCAATAAAATAGATGGTACAGGCTACAAATATGGGCGCTATGCATGAATGTTGCAGAGTGGCTACACATGCGTATCTGGGGTGCAGAGCTACTCCATACCCATTGCGCCCCCCCAAGTGAGATGCACAAGGGGGGGCATGTGGACCCACCGCACCCAATCCCCCATGTCTGCGGACCGAACCATGCTGGGGGCATTCTGGGGGTGTGCCAGCACTACACGGTATTCACTAGTTCTGGCCACATGGGTGCGGAGGGTGGTGCAAGGTATGCCAGGGTAGACCCTGCCGTACCCCCTCTGTGCACCCCCATGGATGCCTCCTGCCAGTTGCAAGGGAACAGGAAATGACCCGCAGTGCCACCCCAGCCCACTAGGCAGATAGAGAGGACTGGGGCTGCTATGCTGTGGCACTGGCAACATGTCCGGTGTCCTGGGGTGTCAGGGCCACAGGGGTGAGGGGTCTGCCACAGCAAGGGATGCACCATGCAGGGGGTGTGGGGTCAGTCTCCCAGGCTGGCTTCCCCCTGGTGTGTGGTCATGCAGGTCCTGGCTCCCAGTGGGGCTATGCACGGCCTGGACCTGTGCCTTCCGGCACAAGGGATCCACTACTGGACCCAGGATGAGCATCCAATTGGATATCTGCCCGGGTCCGTGACTCTTCCCCCAGCCGCCCTGCAGAGTCTTGTGCACCTGGGTGCAGGGCCGCGAGAGAGGGATGTGACTTTTCTGTGTACCCCCACCCGCTTTGTGTGTAGCACCCGTTAACAGTATACAATGGCAGTGGTTCAGGTTTCACACAGTTAGTGCAGCAATACAGGCTATACACCATAATAGCATACAATTACAAAGGTTCATGGTTCAATGCAGTATTCACAACAAGGGAAGGACAGAGGTGAGGAAGGAGGGACAGGCATAAGGAGTGGAGGTAAGTGCAACTTACTCATGGAAGAGCATAGCTAGTAAGTAAGCTTTAGCGTTTTTGCACAGTGCAGAGACAGGTTGCAGCCATGAGGAGCCATGCTTTCAGGATTTGTTTAAAAGCATGATGGGTGGCAGATGAATGAACAGACAGGGGGAGCTTGTTCCATAGTGAGGGAGCTGTGATCAAGAAACCTTGATTTCCCATAGTAGTGGTGATGCAGGGTACATCTAGCAGGGGGATTGAGGAGGCCCTGAGATTCCTTGAGACCACTTTATCTGTCAGTAGGGGTGAATATGGGAGCAGGGGCTGGTTTTGGAGACAGGTGTCCACCAGACAGCCCAAGGCATAGTCAAAGTGATCTTGTAATGGGAGCCATCCTACGGCTCCTGCTACAAAGTAGCTTTGACTATGCCTTGGGCTGTCTGGTGGACAACTCTTTCCAAAACAGCCCCTGTCCACATATTCTACTTCACTCAGCCCTCCACTCTGTTCCAGCTGTGTTTGAAACCATTGATAGTTTTGGTGCCCACCACGTCAGCTGGCAGATTGTTCTACAGCCCCACCACCCTATCTATAAAATAAATGAAGTGCCCCAAAGTTGGGGCATCCCAGAAATATAAATTAATAAAAAAATTAGGGGTTTGCAGGTGCCCAGAATGCCTGCCTTAGGTACAGACTGCAGAGTAAAGAGAAAAAGGGGTCCCTTAAATGTGAATTCCCCTTCCTATAGTGGGGAAAACTCTAAATATTAAAGAAAGTGCCCTGTGCACTTAAAATCTGGTAAAAAAAATAGATTGTGAAGCAGCTTTAGTAACAATGACCTGGATAGAATGCTGTGCTGAGCTGCTCATGCACAGCATCCCACTCCAGCCACTCTAGAACCCTGGTGGGTTCAAGTTTTAAAAAGTTTTAACAGTTGGGGCAGTTGAGAGTTATGGTTGATCCTGGGCAGAGGTAGAGGAGAGTGAGGACACATTAAGACCAAGGGACAGTGTTTAGGGCTTACCTATTGTTGAAGCCATCCCTGTGGGCTTAGCTGTGCTCCTGCTCTGCCTCCTCTACCAGAAGACTCCCGTTTTGGCCATTTGTCACTGTCGGTGGTGCCATCGGGGCACCACAAAGAAAAGTAAGCCTCCAGTTTGGTCATGTTGGGCAGAAGAGCCCCGTCGTTTCTTTATTTTGCCCCCTTATTTTGTTAAAAAGTTTAAATTTGGTCCCCCGTTGGCGGCAGAGAAGCGCCGCATCACTGCAGGTCTTGTTGGCTCTCAGGCCCCCTTGTCACCCGCTGCTGTGACTGTGTCTCCCTACCCACTGGTACTAAATAAATGCCCTGCGGGCACTGAATCTCTAGGTCGACTCCTGCCTCTCCGTGTCCGGGTAACTTATCTTATCCACAATAATTCGGACCTTGGTGTTCCATCCTCCTTCTTCTTGGGAGCACCACATAAAACTTTCTAACTTCCCTCCTGAATCCTCCCCATCAATTTCCACTCATGCCCCCATGTTCTTGGTCCACTACTTACGCTAAATAGTTCCTCGCAGTTTATCTTTTTGTTTGTACTTTATGTTTATTGTTTTACACAAATAAACGCTAAGATGCAGTTTCCATATGCCAGATGTCACAAAGTAATACAGGAGCCATACAAAATCTCGGCACATAAAGTTACGGATATGGGGGAAACAAAGAAATAATATTAGATCCAACGTACAGTTATGAATGGCTGCACCCTACAAGAAAAGGTGGTCAGTCCAGATCAGATTATGTGAGAAAATGTAGAATTCAACAACCAGTGCTGATATGACCCTATACCAAACATGTTCAAATTCACAAAATGCTTAGTGTTCTCCCATTAACTACTACATCTTTATGTGGACTAGTTTAGAGCCAGAAATCACCACTGAAATCTTAATGAATTAAACCGTATAACAGACAAGATAAAGTAAGGCATTTAAGCAAAAAGACCAGCACTCCAGACTCAGAAAAAATTCAGTGAGACAGTAATTAATTTACTGAAACATTGTTTATTATAGTGACAAAATCACAAAGCACGGTGCAAACACAGAGTGGAGAAAATTTAAAGCTCCCACACACACTTCACGCCAAGATAAAGTAAGGCTATTGTCCTCTGAAATTAAAACAAGTCCCATCCAAAGGCATTATGCAGAGGGGCCCATAGTCTTATCCAAGCTTACCACAGCAAATATAATGATCAACCATAACACTTATATATATATATATATATATATATATTCTATATATATATTTATTTATATAATGCAATTGTTAGAAGTGGTCCTTTCACTCACCTCGCAGCCAAACAATAATATTAGGTTACAGTCACCAAATAATAAGATTAGAACAGCAGTGTATGGTTAGAGTTCAAAAATAGTCATTGAGGACACCGCCCCATGGCAAAAGTTCCAGTTTGAAGGCTGCCAGGACCCGCAGCTTATCAGACTCAAGTGTCCTCTTGCTCGGAACTCTGACCCACCATAGAACAATTTTTAGATGCCTCAGATTCCTTCTGGAGCTGTTCTACTCTCTAGTCAGCTTCTGCTGGGTCTGTAAATGGAAACGTATGCCCTCCATAATAAATTCGCAGGCGGGCCGGCATCAGCAAAGAGTGCACCACTCCCAAACTTTGCAACTTGGCCCAGACTCCATCGAACATCTTACACCAGCCCCAGGTTGCATAGGAGAGATCCAGGAAAAGGTGCAGTGTATGACCATCATAGTTCAACTGTTCTGTGTTATGGGCAGCCTGCAATAGTTGCTCCTTAGCCACAATGCTATCTGTGACCAGCAGGACTGTTTGAGGGAGATCCTGCTGTGCCTCCGCTGATCATGGGGAAATCCAGTAAGCCCTAAGAAAGTGCATTCCAAATACCAGAAGGTCTCTGTCATATCTCCTCTCTCTCTCTCTCGTCTGGCCTCCAAGAGTACATGTTCAGTGCCTTAAGTCAATCCTCACAAGATCAGCCCTGCTGGCCCTGAATCATTTTGTCACCCTACATTGCACTGTCTCCAGCCTGTCCTTATCTTTCCTAAGGCGAGGACTCCAGAAGTCTTTGACAATGCAGATGTGGTTTATGGTTCTGGTCTAGGGTTGTCAGAACCCTCTGAAGTTCTGGGTTCTAGTTCTAGTCTAGAACTTTTGAAAAAGTTCTAGGGTTCTAATCTTTTTTAGAACTTTTTAGAACTCGAACCCTATTTTTTTATTGTGCTGCCAGTAACGAAGATAGTAATAAAATACATGTAAAGGAAAAACTGTTCAATATAAGGCGGAGAGAAATTATCTTGTGTGACATTGATAGGAATACAACTAGGTTTATCTATGGTTTCTTCTGTTTGCTAAAGCCAGCAACTTAATACGTAACAGGCCCACCCACCCATATGTTAAAAGTTTTCCTGCTGCAGCTGCATCATAGTTCCTTAGTGAAAGAAAGAGGCACATTAGCCATTTATGTACTCAGCTATATATACTCATCGTCATGAATTATGAGAAAAAATAACTGATATTACCTAATTTCAGCTATTTGCTGCTTTCTGTTTTAAATGAGTAAATCAAAAGTTGCTATGTTTAAAAGATAGCTTTTATAACAAAGTTAAGCCAAGTACTACAGCAGCAGCCTGTGGAACTGTTGCAAAACATATTATGTCATAACGTAGTCAGTCAAGACATTTGAATAAAAAAAATATGCCAGTCATTGTTGCTGGCAAAAATGCATGCAATTTTCTAAGGTAATGCATACATATACCAACATTTTTGTTGGCAAATTGAAGTAATACTTACAACTTTCTAAGATGATGCATTTTTGCAGCTGATACTTCAATAAAATCTGTATTTCAGTCACATAAATAAAAAAAGTGGTTTCCTCACCGCATACTAAGGAACATTTAATGTAGCTGCAGCAATTGGCATGTGATGTTTAAGGGACAGCGTCTGTCAACCCCATTATGTATCAAATTATCACTACTTGTAAAGCAAAAACACTTTATGATACGTCACATTCTGTGAAAACTGCTGATGCAGATTTTCTTTTATTTCTGATTCCTTTATTCTTTTTTTAAAGGGGACAAGACAATTGTGCTAGGTGGCAGCAGTTTGCAATGTATTTAATAAGACTATATATTATGTGTACAGTAGGTTCGGTCTGTCATCATTTTTTCCTCACCATTCCCAGCTGATCACGAATCTGTAAATGAAAGAACTAAAACAACACCCACCTTTCACCCCATCACCCATTCCACTTTTCTTCCACCACCCTCATCTGTGCAGTAGCACCATACCACCCTTACACCATGTTAAAACCAACCCACAACCCTCACCCATGTACTAGCATCCATTTTTCGTTTATGGCTAACATTTCTGTAATTGAAAAAATAATAAACAGCTACCAATTAGAACTCATTGTTTTGTCCTCTTTAAAATTGAAAAATAGACCGTCTCCTGTCCCAGCCCATACTGATGCACCACAAAGTCACAGAAGGTAAATCCAAAAATACATGTTTTCACTTTAACTATAAATAATATGATACAGAAAGGATTGATGTGACAGTGTCCCTTTTATGCCAAATTTGGGCCTGTTCCCACTGATGTTAAAATTGCCCTGTATATAAAACTTGTTGACTTTAGTTTAGACTCTAGCTACAAAGCAGTTTGCCATGAAATGGTGAAAGTTTTGGGGGGTATGTAGTCCAAGGTAGTAGATCGAGAAAGGAGAGAGACGACAACCAAAGTCATCACAGTCTGTAAAGTTTCCTTTTTGGTGCAGAGAGACTCCGTCCCACACAGTATTTACCAGCCACCACCATCTGAGTTGTCATCACCATCAACATCCACAACATCAATCACTTCAGGATCAGTTTGTATACTCTTGTAGGGATACGAAAATCTTGACTTATTAACTTTAATAAAAGTTAACGTGTGTACATTTTCTGGCAGCAACCTATTTCTGGTGTCTGTCACAATATTGCCAGCTGTACTAAACATGCATTCTGAAGAGACACTTGTTGCAGGACAACCAAGATATTTACAGACTTCATCATACAGCTCTGTCCAAATTGACTTTTTTGATCTCCAGTATTCAAAAGGGCATGCATCAATAGGAATAGGCAGTTCTTGCAGGTAACTGTCTACCATGATGGACAGAGACTGCTCAGAAGAGGAATCAGCAGAAGCAGCTGGTATGGCAGCAATTTGGGAAAGGTTTTGCCACAGATTTAGCTTGCTACTAAGGGTTGAAGAAGTGGCAGTTGTGGAACAACTACTGTTAATGTTTGGTGACTTTTCCAGTTCTGCATCCCTTTGTGAAGATGAATCTGCATGTTGTGGTGATGACAACCTGAGGGTATTGTGCGTGTCTGTGTTTGACTCCTGTGAGTGCTGCAGCTCATCTAGCAACATACATTTGTACTGCTCTATATCATCTGTTTTTGGAAGATGTATAGCCTTGAACCTGGGATCTAAGAGAGTTGCAAGGATGTAGTGTCTTGATTTCGTCATTGCAACTAATTTGTCATTGGTTTTGAAGCTCGCTCATTCTCTTTCACGAGATTCCCATGATACAGGCGACATGTTGTCTGCGCTTCAGATCTGTCTTTTTCTATTTGTAGATTTAGAACACTAAGATGATGTGAAATGAGCATTATGAGTGGGATAACCTGACTCACAGATGCACCTTCAGAAGACATGTCCCTTGTAGCTGTCTCAAAAGGAGCTAGGATACAGCACACTGTCTCCATTAATTTCCACTGCAGCACAGATAGCATAATGCCATCTCCAATAATGTAACTGGAGCAGTACTCATGTACAGATTGCTTTTGCTCCAAGAGGCACTGCAGCATATAAAGCATTGAGTTCCAACGAGTGGAAACATTTTGAATCAGCTTTTGCTGGGGCAGCTTGTGTTTTTTTTGCAGTTTGGACAACGTCCGTATAGCCTTGGTTGAATGTGAAAAGTGAATCACAATTTTTTTGCAAACAGCAATCATACTATCCACTTGTGTTTCGTTGCTGAGAAAACCCGTGACAATTAAGTGTAAGTAATGTGCAAAGCAAGAAGCATGCAGAAATCCTCCATCCTGTACTGCTTTTAAGATGTTGGCTCCATTGTCACTTACTATGAAGCCACATTTTAGACCGTGAGAATAAACCCATTCGTCAAGGAGGTCATTTAGTTCCTGCAAGATGTTTGCAGCAGTATGACTTCTTCCAAACTTCTTTATATGCATAGCGCCATCTTTTGGGGTGTCTTTGTTTTGAAGAAGCACAAGAAAACGTGACCCAATGAGCGGTAAGGGACATGTAATGTATGTTTTGAGTGCTGGTCCACATATCTGTTGTGACATGAATAACCCCACCCTCTGCAGTTTTAAGTGCAAGCATCACTGTCGCTTTTAAAGCCTGATAAATGTTTGGTATTTCAACATAGAAAAGTACCTTCGATGAGGAACATTGTAACAAGGCTCTGCTAATGTCATGAGCTCCCTAAATCCTCATGATCTACCAAAGAGTATGGGAGAAGGGCTCCGCTAACAGTTCACCAATTCGGTGATTAAGATGAAGGGTCTTTGGATGATTTCTAGTAAAGGTATTCTTCCTTTCAAATGCCTGAGACAGTGTTAGCTGTTTGCAACATGTCCCTGTTGGTTTATTATACACTGTGCTTGATGGGCAGATGGACGAGAGATGGTGGACTAGGACTTATACATTCAGTGCCATCACTGGATGTGCAACTGGTACTAATGGTGCTGGCATTGGTGGTAACAGTGATCCTAGGGCTGGCAGTGGTTCTGCCTGCATCAAGTTCAGACAATTCAGTATCCATTTCAGATTCCTGACCCTTCTCACATGCGGTCTGGAAGATGGAGGACATGGGTTTTGGATGATCAAGCAAAACTGAATGCTTTTTCAGATGGTGTTTAAGAGCTGTAGTGCCAAGGCATGACACAACTTTACCACGGCTTACACTCTGTTTACACAGGGAACAAATTGCTCTGCATGGATCAGTTTTACTGACAGAGAAATAATTCCACACCTCAGATGTGACAGATTTTGTTTGAGTGCTAGGAAGATAGCTAAAGACTGTTTGTGTCTTTTCACCTGTCCTAACAGAACCTGGGACATGCTCCTTGGTGCTAGAAGAGTGGGCAGAAGACTCTGATGGATTTTCATTGCTGGCCAACACAGAAGTGGTGGATTCAATGGATATGTCCTTTTCATTGCCAACAGTGCTGAATGTATTTGCAAGTGCACTACCTGATTCATTGTCAGCAGACTTGCTCATTTCACTTTGTTGAGGAAGTAATGATTTGTCGCGAGACACAACAGTGTCGGACTGAGACAAAGAGCTACTGTCTGAGTCAGAGAGGAACTCACTGTCACTTGCATTATTGCTGCTAGTCACAGAGATCTTAACAGCATGAATGGCATACCTTATGGTGCCTCTCCGTGGACCCCAGCAGCTGTACAGGTTTTCTTAAAGGTCCCCTTTACCACACTTCACTGTTGCTCTTTGCTGTTTGTTGAATTTTTATCACGTGAAACATTTTTGGTTATTTCTGTTAGCACCAGGATTACCACTACCACCAACACCTGCTCCAACACCAGCACTAGATGCTTCATCTATGTTGCTTGTCAGCCATAACAGACAGTAAGTACCAGTACTACCAGTATACTGCAGGTGAACACACCCACACCAAACAATTCCTGTGTAACAAAGCAATGTGATCTGTGATCACTGGCTACAACTCAAAATTTTATTTGGTTGTGTGACACTGTGATACCATGGACTGAAAGTAATTGAAGAATATGACAGTTTGCAACTAAAGGATCCCAGGTTCAAGGCTTACAGAATGATTGGGCTGCTGGGCATAGGCATACACATAGCAATCAAGGGGTGCACAGCAGCAGGGTGATGGGCTGACCACAGGAGACGGAGTCACATACGCAACCCAGGGAATGAGAATTATATTTCTACATTTCTGTCATGTAAGGTTAATGCCACCACACAACTGACCACTGGGCTTCTCTCTGTAACACACACTGGGTAGGGTACAGTGCAGTCAAGGGGCACACAGCAGCAGGGTGATGGGCTGACCACAGGAGATGGAGTCACATACGTAACCCAGGGAATGAGAATTATATTTCTACATTTCTGTCATGTAAGGATAATGCCACCACACAACTGGCCACTGGGCTTCTCTCTGTAACACACACTGGGTAGGGTACAGTGCAGTCAAGGGGCACACAGCAGCAGGGTGATGGGCTGACCACAGGAGACGGAGTCACATACGCAACCCAGGGAATGAGAATTATATTTCTACGTTTCTGTCATGTAAGGTTAATGCCACCACACAACTGGCCACTGGGCTTCTCTCTGTAACACACACTGGGTAGGGTACAGTGCAGTCAAGGGCACACAGCAGCAGGGTGATGGGCTGACCACAGGAGACGGAGTCACATACACAACCAGGGAATGAGAATTATATTTCTACATTTCTGTCATGTAAGGTTAATGCCACCACACAACTGGCCACTGGGCTTCTCTCTGTAACACACACTGGGTAGGGTACAGTGCAGTCAAGGGACACACAGCAGCAGGGTGATGGGCTGACCACAGGAGACGGAGTCACATACGCAACCAGGGAATGAGAATTATATTTCTACGTTTCTGTCATGTAAGGTTAATGCCACCACACAACTGGCCACTGGGCTTCTCTCTGTAACACACACTGGGTAGGGTACAGTGCAGTCAAGGGGCATACAGCAGCAGGGTGATGGGCTGACCACAGGAGACGGAGTCACATACACAACCAGGGAATGAGAATTATATTTCTACATTTCTGTCATGTAAGGTTAATGCCACCACACAACTGGCCACTGGGCTTCTCTCTGTAACACACACTGGGTAGGGTACAGTGCAGTCAAGGGAACACAGTAGCAGGGTGATGGGCTGACCACAGGAGACGGAGTCACATACACAACCCAGGGAATGAGAATTATATTTCTACGTTTCTGTCATGTAAGGTTAATGCCACCACACAACTGGCCACTGGGCTTCTCTCTGTAACACACACTGGGTAGGGTACAGTGCAGTCAAAGGGCACACAGCAGCAGGGTGATGGGCTGACCACAGGAGACAGGTCACACTCGCAACCCAGGGAATGAGAATTATATTTCTACATTTCTGTCATGTAAGGTTAATGCCACACACAACTGGCCACTGGGCTTCTCTCTGTAACACACACTGGGTAGGGTACAGTGCAGTCAAGGGGCACACAGCAGCAGGGTGATGGGCTGACCACAGGAGACGGAGTCACATACACAACCAGGGAATGAGAAATATATTTCTACATTTCTGTCATGTAAGGTTAATGCCACCACACAACTGGCCATTGGGCTTCTCTCTGTAACACACACTGGGTAGGGTACAGTGCAGTCAAGGGGCACACACTGGGCTTCTCTCTGTGACACACACACTACACTGGGAAGGGTTCAGATTTGTTGCCTTTGCCCCCTTGTATGCTTGTTGCTGGCAGCTGCTGGGTGTGCAGTGTGCACCACTGACTGAGCAGTGCTGCAGTTTCAAATAATCACATTTCACAAAGGTTCTTCACTTCTTCTTATTTTTTTTATTCTCTCTCGAGTCCTCCTGGGTCCTCCTCCAGTCCTGATATTGATTGATCTCGGTCTCGATCCCTCCCTATTCCCCAGTCCCTTCCAATTCTTGATTAATCCTCCACCTGTCCTGAACTCCCCCTAGTCCCCTCCCACCCGATTTTGAGCTTTTTTCAGCCTTTCTCTTGTTCTTGGTCTCACAGGAAAATGGATGATGGAAGTGGCCACTGGACAAGAGTAGCGATGCGCTAACGCTTCTACCTTCTGTTTAGCTAGGCTGCTGCTGCTTCGCTCGATCCTCTGCAAATGGCGCTCCTCCTCGCGGCACATCTCCCTAAATACCCCACAGATCCCACGTGCTCACGCAGCTTACGCGACCCCCACCTGACCCGTACGTAGGTACGCAAGTGCAAACAGATAACGTCTCGCGGTGATTCGAACCCTTTTGCGAACCGTTTAGAGTTCGAGTTCTAAGTTAGAACTCGAACACCAGGGTTCGAGGAGGGTTCGAATCTTTACCGAACTAGTTCTGACAACCCTATACTGGTCCTTCTGTCGTTTTGCCACTAACTCACCCCCTCGCATCCATCTTTGCTCATTCTACTCCTCCCACCTCTTCCTTCCTGTCACCTCCACCACTGTGTATCTTTCATCCCTAAATACTGGTTTGAAGCACTACCCTAGTACCTATCCACACTCATCTCTTTCATTCCATCTGGCTCTTACTCCTTTTGATCCAGGGATCCTTGAACATTCTCCCTCCCTCATCCTCACTCCTCTGCTGTGCACTTAGCTTTCTCCTATCATTTCTCCTCCCTCTGGAACCTCTTCTCATCTTCCATCCATCTCTCACCCTCCCCAACTTCCTTTAAGTATCAGCTTAAACTGCTGCCCTGCCCCTCCTGCTTATGTCAGCTCCCTCCCTGACCTGCCCAGTTTTCCTCTCCCCTTCCCAGTACATGCCCCCTCTCAGTGGTCATTTTTACTTCTCCTAATTTCATTGCACTGATATGTTCAACCAGTTAGATTGTATTTCAAGATCTAGAGTGTATTTTATTCCCGTCACCTGCTTTTATTACTTTGCACTCATGCCATGTTGCTTTTCACATGTTTGCACTTTATTTGTATGTTATACATCAGTTCTATTGTATTTGCTTGATTTGTTTCCCCCTCCCCCCTGAGTTGCACCTGGAATGAGCCTTGACTCAGTGTGCCTTTCCCCATTACCAATTCATTAAATAAATAAATGAATAAAAATTGGGCACAGTACTCCAGGTGGGGCCTCACCAGTGATCAATAGAGAGATATAGTAATACCTCCTTCCTTCTGGTGTCCGTCTCCCTTCCTATACACCCCAGCATCCTGTTTGCCTTACTGTAGGCCTTGTTGCACTAGTTTGATTGTTTCAGGGAGTCACTGATGATGACCCCTAGGTCTGTTCCCTCAGACGTCATGCACAGCTTTATCCCCCCCCACCAAAAAAAATCCGGTACTCTGTCCTTGGGTCCTCATTCCCTATGAGCATCACCTTGCATGTTTTTGCTATTGAATTTCAACTGCCAAACCCCTGACCACCTCTCTAGCTTTTGCAAGTCTCTCTGCATCTCCCTTACCCCTTCTTCACTGTCTACCCTGTTACAGAGCTTAGTGTCATCTGCAGAGAAACACATCCTGCCCTGGATTACTACTCCTATGTAACTAATGAACATACTGAAAAGAAATGGACACAGGACTGATCCTCATGGCTCCCAACTGGTGACCTCCCTCTCTTATAATTTGACCCCATTAACCACAACCCTCTGCTGTTTCCCTTCCAACCAGTTTCTCACCCATCTAACTGTGTATTTTGCTTTACCCAGATCCTCTAGCTTCTTCAGCAACCTTCTATGAGGCACCGACTCGAAAGCCTTGCTGAAATCAAAGTAGAGTAAGTCCTTGTACACTACTCTCATTACGCAGTCAAAGATTACTATCAGGTTGGTTTGGCAAGATTGTCCTGCCATGAACCAATGCTGTTTACTATCTTAGAGTCTCTTGCTCTCCATGTAGTTTATAAGATCCTCTATGACTAGTGTCTCTATCAGTTTACTCACAATGGTCTGTAGTTACCCGGTTGCTCCTTGCCTCCTCACCTTATGAAGCAGGGCTACGCCTGCTATCCTGCAGCCTTTAGGAACTACCCCTGTCTGAATTGAGCTACTGAACAGCCTCACCAGGGGTTCAGTTAGTTCCATTACCAATTCCTTGAGTACCCTCGGATGCATCCCATCTGGCCCTAGGACCTTATATATCTTTAAGGCTGCTAGCTCTTTCTGAACCCTTTCATTGTAAATACTTTCTGCCTCATCTCAAGGATCCCCCTTACAGCTGCCATAATGCCACTCTCTAGCAGAGGCCCTCTGTCTTCCTTGTGAATACAGAGCAAACGTAGTTGTTAAAGAGAACAGCTGCTTTCTGCCTGTCCACCTTAATTACCCTACCTCCCTCTGTCAGCCTAATAATTCCTCATCCCCCATCCTTTCTTTTTTCCTTAATATAGCCAGAGAACTGTTTTTCCCCACCCTTGAACCCACCTCAATTCACAGCTCTGTATCTGCGTTTGCTTCTCTGACTGCCCTTTTGGTTTCCCTTGTTCTTATTTTGGTACTCTCCCCATTCTTCATTGGTATCCAAGTGTACCAGTACACGCAGATACCTTCCCCCTTCTCCACCATACTCCCTAGCCTATCTATATCCCTGATGGCTGAAGCACCAGGAAGGCATCTGACCATTTCACTCCCCTTCCCTCCCCCGGATAACCACCCTCTCTATTCCCTTAATCTTTGAGTCCCCAATCCCTAAGACTCTCCTTGCTGACTTCCTCCTGCTCACACCCTTGTTTGCCTCCAAGTCATCATACTCATTTCCCCCAACAGACTTACAGCCCCAACCAACTGAGTCAGGTATCCAAGCATCCTCCAGGGGTGCAAAGTGATTTGCTGTCTGAATGGTGTGAGACTGGTTGACCCCTTGTGACTGCCCCTACCACCCTTACCCCTTCCCTTCCCCACCACCCTCCAGTCCCCTGGGCCTATGGGCATCTGGGGAGTAGGGGGTGGATCCCAGCTGAGCCAGTGCCACAGCTGAGCTATCTCATCTCTAGCTGCTACCGGCTCAGCATGGAGTTCTGCAAAAGTCCTGCAGATGGGACAGTGCCCCCTCCTCCAGAGCATAACTCTGGAGAAGAGCACCCCACAGTCCCTACAATAGACTACCTCCCCACTGTACCTCATCTTCATACTGATCCTACAATACAAAAGGGCTACCTTATATATGGAGTGCTGTTATATTTGGAGTACTTTCTATACCTCCCTTACTTAATCCCTTACCCTTGGTGAACTACAATTATATAGTTGTATCTGTATAATATACGTATACATAAATATCAAAATTCAATGTTCCATTTGTTTAAACACCTTCAATGCTTGTTTTTCTTTAGTGGAAAGATGTGGATGCTGGTATCTCAGCTTAGATGTGAATAGCTTGTTTACCTCTTACAGGACCAGATTCTGATAGCTCGCAAGTGCTGTGGATCCTGTAGGCAAGGCAAGGTAAATTTTGTTTATATAGCACCCTGTCCAGGGGCTCAGAGCTCTTTACAATAAAAATATCCCAGAGAAATTAAAATAAAATATTTTTAAATAAAACTAAAGGCTTTTTCCAAAAGATAAGTTTTTAAAGAGGCTAAAGGATGCAATGTGGAATGTGGTTTGAAATGAATGTATCTCACCGGCTGTGCAATGTTATTTCCAGTTCTGGCTGTGTGGAGTGCTCCGTGCCCAAATAAAAAGATCAGGATCAACGTCATGGCTTACTGTTGCTTCATAGTCCGATTTTGATAGTAACTCGCTCAGGGTCTGAGTGTCCAAGTTGAAATGTTGGTGTTTATTCCACATTTCCCTACCTCATATTGTTGGAATTGCAGAAATATTTTTTCAAGTTTAACTTTCTGAAAAAGCATTTAAGTTCAATATATATTTGAAATTCGTTGACCTTTGGATCAGGAACAAACATTAAACCATGCTGCAGAACTTTCATCTGGTTGGGGGTAAGAATGGCACTTAATAAATTAATTACTTCAGATTCTGGCTTCTCAAGTTGTCCAGTAGTGATATTTTGGGATTTACCTTGCCCTCTCCTTCAGTTGCAGATTTTGCACTTTTTGGGGGAGTCTGTTTTGTTTACTTTTCTGGCTAGTGGGTCTAAGAAAAGACACCTGTCTAGTTCCAGATTCTTTGATCGGTACTGTGATGTTTTTGTGGGGTTCAGCTGTTTGCTCCACTGGATATGATTTCTTGACTTCCAACAATTGCTTTATCTCCCTCTGCTCAAGGATCTACTTGGTCTTTGCCAGGTAAATATCTTATTGGAATTGCAGTCCTTTGTGTCCCTCTGGAACTTGCCTTTTCTCTGTTCGGATACTTCTTTCACATAAGAAGCTTATTTTTGTAAACTGACTTCAAAGCCTTTGAAGAAATATTACTTACTATAGTAATGTTGTTTCTTCCAAAGGGATCCCTCACTATGTTTAACAACAGCAATCATTCCTGTGGAATGAGCAGCGCTGGAGCTTTAGAAGTTTGTGCAAATTATGGAATTCAGAATGAAATTCAAACTCTGCTCTGTGGCCATGCTCACCCTTGCACTCTAACATCAGATTTATTTCTAAAGCTAAACTGAGCTGTGACCACTCCAACTAGCTAAATGTTTAACAAATATTCTAAAATGTTTACATTTTTGAAAAATGTTTTTTTTTTTTTTATTTTATTTAGTTTTTGTTGACCAGGTAAGTGCACTAGACAAGTCTTGCCTATTTTCAGGCACGACCTGGGGGAAGGGGATAGGGATACAGATGAATGCCAACTGACCTTGAACCAGATTAAGCTGTTGGTGGTATTTTTTTAGTGAATGAGGGAAATTTGGCCAGGACACCAGGGAAATTCCCTTACTCTTTTCGATAAGTGCCATGGGATCTTTAACATCCACCTCAACTACCACCAATCCAGGCAGATGGGACCTCGGTTAAACGTCTCATCTGAAAGACGGCACCTCAGAAGTGCAGCACCCCTCTCATGCTGCACTACAGTGTCAGTACTGGGATGGTGCCAGATGTGGGAACTGAACCCACAGCCCTCTGATCTGCTGGCCTCAGAGGCGAGTGTGCTACCTACTGAGCCACTGACACTGCTGTTGAAACAAGGCAGAACAAATGGATTTGTTATAAAATAAGAAAGTAATTCAGACCACTGAGAAACAATTGCAAAGGCACTGTAACAAGTAATGCTCAAGGAAGTAGAAAATAACTGATTCTTGTAGGAACCTTTTACCAGGTTCTAGAAGGGAAGACAGGGATTAAGGATTGTTAAACATAGTGGGGATCCTGTTGGAAAAAACAACATTACTGCAGTCAGTATTTTTTTTCTTCAAACCCCAGGAATCCCTCACTCATGTTTAACAACAGCAGGACTCCATAACAGTTCCTTGGGAGGGTGGGAGAAGGCCTGCATTGCCAGCTACACTGCCTTGAGTTCCAAGAGACCTATGTGCTCTAGAGTCTCCTGTGTACTCCAGGTGCCACCCACCCAACCTAAGAAGGAGGCATCTGTTGTGGGTATAATTGTAGGAGAGCACTGAAGGAGGGAATTCCCTCTCTCAGGTTGTATTCTTCCTTCCACCACTCCAGTGCATTTAGCAATGTTTTGTGACCGGCACCAATTTGGACAGAGGGCACCACATCCAAGTCCAATGGTCCTCTAGGTGATACTGAACATCTGTTATTTAGAATCTGGCCCCCAGTGCCATGGCAGTGTAGGAGGCCACATGCCCCAGAAACCATAGAAAATCTGTTGTAGGTCTTGGTTGACCTGCCTTGAAGGATTCTGTAGTTGAAATCAGATTTGCCACCCTTGCATGAGGGAGGAATGCCTTTCCTTGCAGGGTATCTAGCTCTGCACCAGTAAGGTCCTGAACTTGAAATGGTTCTGTTTGAGACTTTTGAAGGTTTCTGAGGAAGCCCAAGTCCTTCAATGTGTTCTGAATGAACAGTATAGAGAACCTTTCTTCCTGCTGTGTTTTTCCTGAGATCAACCAGTCATCCAGGTAGGGAAAAACACCACCCCTTTCCTTCTTAAATGTGCTGGCACCACAGCTAGGCACTTTGTAAATACTCTTGAAAGTGAGGTGAGGCCGAAGAGAAGGGCTAAGAACTGGTATTGGCATTTTCCTAACCTGAACAGAGGTATTTTCTGTGACTTGACCTGACGGGTATGTGAAAGAAGGTGTCTTTCAGATCCAGTGACCCCAGGCAGTCTCCTATTTGCAAAGATGGGATCACTGAGCCCAGTATTACTATCTTGAGTTTTTCTTTCTTTAAATGTTTGTTCAGATAACTTAGGTCTAAAATGGGTTGCCACTCCACATTTTTATTGTGGGTCAGGAGGTAACTGAGGTACAGTCCCTTGCCCCAGTCTGTGGCAGGTACTTTTTCAACTGCATTTGCTTGTAACAATTTCTTTACCTCCATTTCCAATATGATTTTTTTTTCATTGACTGTGAGGTTGAAAACCATTGGGCTCTGCAGTTTGGGAAATTTTTTGAACTGCAATGACAGACCTTGACTCATTACTTTCAGGGTCTACTTGTCTGTGATGACTTATGTCCATTCTTGGAAGTAGTGAACCAGTCCCCCCCCCCCGAGCAGACTTCTTAGGGAGTTTGCTTTGGGTGGGGTTTAGGGTGGGTGTTGCAGCTGCACACCCTGAGCCCTTTTTACCCCTGCTCCTAGGGTACTCATATGAAACATAAGCTCAAGGGTAGTATCCCCTACCCTACCTCCCCTTCCATAAGGCCAATAGGACATGAAGCCCAATTCTTTCTGTATTGCTCTTGCAGGTGGTTTTGTACTCAGCCACCTTTTTCAGGTAAGCTTCTGTGTTGTCACCAAACAGGGAATTTCCTTCAAAGGTAAAATCCATCAGTTTTATTTGAGTGTCCTGGGATAGATTGGTAGTTCTAAGACAGGTAAACCTTTTTAAGGGTACAAGTCAAGAAAAGCAGGATTGTAAATATCCTCTTTGCTGAGCTGGTACAAGAGGCGGCCTGCCCCAGTGTGCATCCACCCAACAAGGAAGTCCTTTGCACTCATGGAACCAAAATGTCAACTGTCCAGTCTTGTAGAATGCTTCAAAAAAAGTGTCATCCTTATTCAGGAAAAAAATTGAGATGGTGAACTGCAAATTCTCTACACTCCACAAACAGCCCTGGTGCTTCAAGTCAAATGGCTGTTCATCAGGAGGTGTGGTCAATAAGAGAAAGTGGCACACAATAAATGTTAAAGTTCCATGCATATTTATGAGTGCACATTACTTACAAAAATCGTGATTGGTTAAAACAATACGTGGCTAAAACAGGAGCAGTCTCAGTAACAGAATGCTAAACAAACTTAATAAAGGCTGTAAAGTACAATGATGATCGTGATCCACTTTATCTAGTTCATGTTAACTAGACAGACATAGATGGATTTCTGTACTACCCAAGGGCCTTACATTCATCCCCGTACCACAGATTAATACATTTCAGATATCTGTGGAGTTGCACTGCTTCTTTCATAAAATCCACCTTAAATACTTCTTTTCAAAAAAGAATCTAACTACAGATTGGTCAGACTTGGGTTTTCTGGAAGAAAGAACTAGTCCACTGGTGGAAACCTTGACCTTATCATGGCAGCTGTTGAAGGGGGCAACATTAGTGTGGAGCAACAGAGTATTGATGTTTCCCCCAACTTGATTGACTCAAACTTACAGGCACTTGAATCACTACTGCAAGAAAGCCTCTCATGCGGACAGGACAGTGTTGTCTGTGATGATGTAATTAGAGGTAATATGGTACCTGGTTTATTTTCAGCTGGGGTGTACTTTAAAAACAAAGGAAGATACTGTTTAAGGGAAAGTCCACATGTTATCCAAACACTAGTGATGCGGTTATTACCTCATTTGAGAAAATAGTATTATGTCAAGTAGGAGTCCTGCTGAACAATGTTAAAACCCCTGTCAGACAGAATCTTACTAAACATAAAGGAGCCATAAAGGAGATACAATGGAACAAGTCTGCACTTTTAAATATCTAGGTGTACATCTAGACAACACCCTTACTTTCTCCCCATATATTGACCATGTCATCAAATCTGCATATACAAAACTGTGTGTTCTCGATCGACACCAACATTCCATGACTCCTGACACCTTAAAACTAGTCATATGTTGCTTGGTCTTGTCTAACATAGACTATGGCCTGGTGGTCTATGGGGCTGGCTCTGATACAGCTCTAAAAAGGGTCAAAACCCTGCTCAGTACAGCCTGCCATTTGGTCCTGGGGCCGACCATCTGACCCATGCATGTGCCCTTTACAATGAGACCAGATGGCTTCTCCTCCACCTCAGGGCACAATACCAGACTTTCCTGCTTGTAAAAAAATCAATGCTAGGGCTTATGCCTGCCTCAGCCTCTAGTCTATTTAAAACTGCACAATCTTCCATCAACACTAGAAGTGCGACTAAGGGGGGGGACTTTTGGTGCCTTTTAAGTGAACAACACTAGCTCAGAGATCCCTTTCCTTCCCAGGACCCAAATGGATCAATGACCTGCCACCACCCTAATCGAGTGTAACAAGCTCCGCCAGTTCAAATGTGGTCTCTGTTCCCACCTAGCCCATGAAAATGTTTGTGCCTGCTATACTTAATCCTGGCTAATCCAAAATCTGCCCTTGCCATCTCCTTTACACTTCATCAGTCTTGCCCTCCCCCTTCCCCTTATGCTAGCACCTCCCCCATCCACTCTACTTCACCCTCTCCTCCCACTCCCACCTCCCTGTCTACTTCCCCCCTTACCTCCCTGCCCCACGCCATTCTGCTACACCTCTGACAAAGTCATCTCTGGCTACTTTTCACCCTACTGTACAGTAGCCTGGTATCTTCTGACCCTTGACTGTACTCTGCACTAATGAAAACATTCAAGTAGTGTTGTCGTTGTTGACACTTCCTTGCTGTAATTGTGTTTTTCAAATCTGATGATTCAACATCTGCTGTATTTGCTGTGTAACCAATGTAATATTATGTCATGTATTATATTGTCTGACTTGGAACCTTTGTAAACAAGCCCTCAGATCAAAGGTATTAATCCTAAACTGAATGAATAAAAATAAAATAAAAATAAGAGACTAGCCTTCCAAGATTTCATCAACATTAAAGAAATAGCGATTAAACAGTTACACTTTGTGTCACTTAACTACACTGCAGTTACAGTATAACTATACTATATCTGCATTGCAATTGCAGTGTAGTTACATGCAACAAACATGCAACTACAGTGTAATTATTCCACTCAATGTTTTAGGAAGGAACTACACCAGATTCTTAAAAGAGCCCTTGATACAGATAAAATCAGTGAAAATGAATGTAAATACATTTGGACAAAGAATCCCACGACTCTTAAGTTTTCTATATTCTACCTAAAATTCTCAAGGACATCAACAGGCCCCCCTGGGAGGTCTTTTGTGTCCGGTATTGGGTCCTAAACTGAGAATTTAGGCAAATTTGTAATTTTTTTTTCCGCAACAATATAAATCTGGATTAGCCTCATACCTCAATGATGCTGGTGATATTCTAAGCAAATCTGAAAAGCTTGAGTGGCAAGAAAATGACATCTGGTTAAGGATCGATATTGAATCCCTTTGTACTTTAATTAAACACCAGCAGGGTATCCAGGCATGCAGTTTTGTTTTAGAAAATCATACTGATTGGGAACACATGCCAATTTATTTCATTCTTGAATCATTAGAATTCATACTTACACACAACATCTTTGAATCTGAAGACAGGATATTACTCAAAACATGTGGCATTGCTATGGCTGCCTCCACGGCCCCTAGCTATGCCAACCTATTTGTAGGCTGATGGGAAATTAAATCTACACTCAGTGCTCATAGCAATCCTTATTTCAAGAACTTAAGATGCTGATGTAGATTTATTGATGATGTTGTCTGTGTATGAGAGGTAGTGGAGGCAGACATACAAAGGTTCATTGAGTGGATGAACACAAACGATGTGAAGTTAAGATTCACCTATACCACAGGTAAATCTGAAATGAATGTTTTTGACCTTACACTTACTGGTAAAGAGAAGGAAATAGTAAAAACAGAATGTTTTCATAAACCAACTGCAACCAATTCAGTGTTAAAGGCAGATAGTGCTCCGCCCCCCCAGCATTGAAAACAATCATTCCTTACAGCTAGTTTGTCCAACTATGCAGAGATTGCAATTCACACTGAGACTATGATGAGCAAACTAGCAAATAAGAGCATATATTCAGGGCCAGGGGCTATGATGAGTCACTACTTAGTAGAGCTAGAGACAATGCTAAGGAATTGGATAGACGTAGATTGACTGAAAACACACAGAACCATGAGATAAGTGACAAAAACATTGACCTAACAACTTTTGTTACACAATATAATGATAGGACACCTAGAATAGGGACTATTATTCATAGGACTTAGCCTATATTAACAGGAGATATAGAAGTTGGGAAGGCTGTAGGGGTGAAACCAAGAGTGGAATTTAGTAGAGACACTAATATGAGGGACAGCCTGGTTCATAAAAACACCAACTGAACCATCCCCAGATAGGGGAGCTGTTGACTCCATCCAAGACCAAGAAGTTTTTTTACAAATGCCTATGATGCAATGTATGTAACTATGCCCATCCAGGTAATACCTTCACACACCCCAGTGATGTCAACAAAATGGTGGAGATCAGGGATGTCAGCTATAAAAGAGAGCTGAAACATTTTCTACTTTAAACAAAAACAATTTTGTCAGCTTGTGAGACAGCTGAGGCCATCAGAGCCAATTGGGCTCACTGGGCAGCAGCTGGAGAACTTTGGAGAGCTTTTTGGACCATCAGAGCGGCTTCCGGGTTGTAACTCAGCCCCCTGACTCTCTGTTCTATTCAGGAGCATCGCCTGCATTGGAGCAGGTCTGCTGGGGAGGATAAAATGGAGCACTTCTAATGTGTCCCACATGCTCATGTCCCAGCAGGTGAGTGGAACAGTGAAGGAGTGGAACAGGTAAAAGAATGGCATCTTAGGTGTTGGGAGGCAGAAGCAGGGTACCCTGCCAACAATTAAGGTAAGGAACCTGTTTGCTCCTGTTGTTGCATTCCCTAAACAGGGGAAAGGTGTTAAGCCCATTTATGGTACACATTCAAGAAAAGGAACAAATAACAAAAAAGGGAAGTAACAAGAAATACGATGTCAGGGGTAAGGCATGTAAGGGTAAGGTATATAGTAAAGGATAAGATCTAAACAGGTTATAGAAGTCAACACTCTATCTTGGGTAGGTATAAAAGGGGAGAACAAATAACAACAAGGGGAAAACTACTAACACCCAGTCAGGAGAAGGGTAAATAAATATTGCCTAAAATATACAAGGAAGGGTAGGATTTAAAAATGCTAGGAGTGGTGCAGTATAGTGCTTGTGAGGCAGCAGTCAGTGAGACCTTCTGGAGGCTGCAGTGCTGCCCAGTCTGCATGCACCTCTCTGGGTTGAAGGAGGAGGTTGCTAGACTCCAGTCCCAGTTGATTGAGATGCAGGTAACCTCTTCCTCGACCCAGGGGCCACCAAGTCTGACACCTCTACCTCAGGGGGAACCTATGAAGAGGAGAAGCTGCATTGTGGAGGGCTTGGGAAGAGTTAGGAAACTGGGCCAGAGATATATATCATAACTGGTTCCACAATTTAATTCCTATCCTGTTTTGGGTGGAGGGGAAAGCCAGGACTATGCACCCATGGGTGGTTCCAGTGAGGATGTAGGGATTATCCATAATGGAGACCCAGGGGTGGTAGAGGTCAGGATCCCAAAGGAAGAGGAAACAACTTCTAGTGGGGAACTCAATTGTGAGTGGGGACAGATCTGGGAATAGGGAAGAGGGGAGACAGAGGTTAAGTGGGGAGGTGTCATGGCCTGGAGGGATGGGAAAAGAATAGTTAGGATCAGTACAGCGGCAGGAAGGGTGACAGATCTAGATGTCATTGTCCATATGGGGACTAATGGCCTAGCTAGGAAAGGGGCTGGGATAGTGCAGGGGGAATTTAAGGAGCTGGGAGTTGTCTAAAGCAAGTAGCATGTTCAGTGGCTTTTGCAGAAGTGCTATCTGTCTATAACAGAGGGGAGGAGAGGGATCGTCACACCAGTACCTTTAACTCTTGGTTGAGGCAATGATGTAAAGAGGAAGGATTTGGCTACATTGAGGACTGAAGTACTACCTGGGAGGAAAAAGGTCTATACAAGAAAGATGGCCTACAACCATCCAGGAAGGGGACTGCAGTCCTTAGTGGAAGGTTGAAATGTTACTTTAGTGAACATTTAAACTAGCTGAGGGTAATGGAGAAAGACACTAGGAAGGCAAAAACCGCCAACCCCCAAAGGTTAAGAATAGAATCATTAGAGACAGAGTGGTTATAGAGGGTGGTCAAAAAGAGAAAACAATTATTATCAGGGTGGTAATAAAATCTGGAAGGCTATATATGCGAGTGCTAGGAGTCTAGGACCTAAGATTCCAGATCTAGAGGCACTTAAGGCAGATGCTGACCTAGAAATAGTGGCCATTCCCAAGTCATGTGTAATAAAAACCACAACTGGGACATGGTCACACCAGGCTATAATCTGTTTAGAAAGGACAGGGAGGGTAAAAAAGGGGGTGGGGTTGAGGTTACTATATGAAAGGGAAAGTATTAAAGTAACAGATACAGGGAATACAGGAGGGGGAAGAGGTACTGTGGGTCACCCTGGATAAGGGAAACAGTACCACAGTTCACACTGGTATGATATACAGACTTCTATCACGGGGGGAGATTTAGAAAGGGAACTGGTGGAAGCCATTAGCAAAATGGCAGAACAGGGAGAAATGCTACTCATGAGGGACTTCAATATGCCTGATGTAGATTGGAGTCTCCCAGCTGCAGCTTCAACTTGAAGCAGGGACATCCTGGACTCTCTACAAGGGACATTCCTCACACAACTAGTCAACAAACCCACTCCTGTTGGGGTTGTACTGGATCTGGTACTTATAAAAAGAGACAGTGTGGTAGACATGAAAGTGTGATGTCACCTGGGGACTAGTAATCACCGTATAGTGTGGTTCAATATTAGGACAAAGACTGATTCCAACTGCACTAGGGTGAGAGGCCTCGATTTCAGGAGGGTAGATTTTGTAAAGACAGGAATTGCCTAAAGGGGAAACTGGCAGATGGAGATGACCTAGGTGGTATGGAGGAACAGTGGGTAAAATTAAGGGGAGATGCAAATCAGATTTAGAGAAAGACAATCCACTCACCGGTTATGGTTTTAATATATATTTACATATTTAATAATATATGATATGATACTGCTACAGAAATACATCCTATTGATTGAAACAATGCAATAGTAGTATCCATTTTATAAACATTTTATTAAAACCTTAACCAGTGAGTGGATTATCTTTCACCAGATCTGATTTGCATAGTTCTGAGGTGTTTTTTGGAGCACAACCCCTCCCAGTGATTTTGTTTTTCATTTTCCAGACAACAGGTGGGCCACACTGCCACTTCTTGGTTTCCTTGAAATTAAAGGGTGCCATATTGAAGGTTACAAGCTTTCTGTGCTAGGCAAGTGAGTAAAAGTAAGAGAAAAAACAGACCACTTTGGTTCTCAAGAGATAGTGCGGTGAACACTAAATGGGTGGCTTTCAGAAAATATAAGGAACCACAGAGGGAGGAGGACAGGGAAGTGCATCTGCAGAAACAGAGAGAAGCAGGAAAATCAATAAGGAGGGAAATGGCAAAAACTAAACTGAGGATAGCCCAAGATGTAACACAAGGGGACAATATATTTTTTAATATAAGTGAAACAAGGAGGACGGGGGTTGCAAGGTTAAGAAGGGAATGGGGGGGGGGGAACTGCACAGAGGGAGACCAGAAAAAGGCAGACATATTGAACAAATACTTTTGTTCAATGTTCAAGGTGGAAGAAGAAGGAGAGGAATCCTCCTCTTCTTCTTCTTCTTCTTCTTCTTCTTCTTCTTCTTCTTCTTCCATCTTGAACACTGAACAAAGGACCCACAAAAAAAGCAATTTACGCTCTGTAATGAGGGAAATGGCTACCAGTCCTTTCTCAGAGGAGAGTGTAATATAGAGACTTGCTAGTCTGAAAATATACAAAGAAATGGGACAAAATGGGGTGCATCCTTGGGTATTGAAATAACTCAGAAAGGTACTAGTTGCATCTCTGACAATCCTTTTCAACAGCTCACTAGAAATGGGTGTTGTTCCAGGCAGATGTAGTCCACAATCAAAAAAGTAGTAGCAGGGAGGAGGCTGGAAATTATAGGCCAGTCAGTCTGACCTCGGTGGTAGGAAAGTTAATGGAATCATTGCTGAAGGAAAGGATAATGGATTATCTTGAATCAAATGGGCTACAAAATCAGAGACAACATGGGTTCACAAGAGAGAGGTCATGTCAAACAAATCTGACTGATTTATTTGATCAGATGATGAAAGAAGTAGATCAGGGTGGTACAGTGGATGTGGCATAAGTAGATTTTAGTGAAGCATTTGACTCTGTCCAACATAGGAGACTAATAAACAAGCAGGGGAGCTTAGAAGTGGGTCCAAAGGTGGTAAACTGGGTAAGAAATTGGTTATGGGATAGGAGACAGAGGGTGGTAGTAAATGGAGTTCACTCAGAGGAGGGGAGGGTGACCAGTGGGGTGCTGCATGGTTCACTGCTGGAACTGGTTCTCTAATGTATTTGTAAGTGACACTGCAGAGAAGCTGAAAGGGAAGGTCTGTCTCTTTGTAGATGATACTAAAACCTGTAACAGGGTGGACATTTGGGGGCATGAAAAGGATGTACAGAGACCTGAGAAAACTTGATGAGTGGTCTAGGTTAAAGCCAGATTTAAAAACTGCCCTAGATTGCATCTGCCAGGGAACAGGCAGAGAACAAGAAGAAGGAGCTGTTGTTATAGCTATACTTCTCCACTGGGAACTTCAATTTAGGGTAAAAACAAAAAAAAAGTTAGTGTGTTTGAGTTGGCTGAAGTGAACTGTTACCTGTGCAGTTATCTTGGTGTCTGTCTCAGGTGGCTAAAGGGAATTGTTATCTGTGCAATTAACTAAGTGTAGAAAGAGCTGTAAAGTAGGGGGAGTGGCTTAGCTAGAAGGAAGCCAGGTTAAAGCCAGATTTTAAAACTGCCCTAGATAACTTCTGCCAGGGAACAGGCAGAGAACACCAAGAAGGAGGAGCTGCTGTTATAACTATACTTCTCTACTGGAACTATATTGCCCTCCTTTCCTCCCCTCCACCCTAAGCCAGTTTTACTTTTATAGGCACAGGATTTGACTGACAACAGGAACTTCCTGTTTGGGAGCAAGAAGTGAGTGATCACAGAGCCACAAAAGACTCACCATCCTAGAAGGGCAAGAGTAGCTCTCCATCCCCCCCAGCTGCTGGAGGTCTGACTCTGAGAAGGTAAGGAGACTACTGAGAAATATAGAAACTTCTTGTCTCAGAACAGGAAGATCAGGAGCTTAAAGGGCACAGAGGCAGTAAGTAAGTAGGGAGAAAAATAAATAAATAAATAAAGGAAAGAGTAAGTATTCCAAACAACAGTTAAGGGGCCAGAAATAAGACATGATGGAAGTGGTGCAGTGCAGTGGCTGTGGAGCAGCAGTCTTCCTGGAGAAGTTCTGGAGGATGCAGTGTTGTCCCATCTGCAGGCACCTTTCTGGGCTGTGGGAGGAGGTTGCTCATCTCCAGGCTGAGTTGGCCAGGATTTGGGGGACCTCCTCTCCCACCAAGAGACCACCAGGGCCACTGCCGTTACATCAGAGATTGCTAAGAAAGAGGAGTGGTTGAACCACAGTGGGCTCAGGGAGGGTGAGGGTGGTGGAACAGAGGTGCATCCCTCCAATTGTACCTCTCCACAATTCATATGCTGTTCTGGCAAAGTGTTGTTCCTCTATGCAGGCACCCACAGTGGAGACCAAGGAGGATGCTGGGAACCTCCACAAAGGAGACCCACAGGAGGGTGGCATGGGACCCCACAGGGGAAGGAAACAACTCCTGGTGGGGGACTACATTGTTAGGGGGGCAGAACTGGGGGAGCAAGGGGAGAGGGAGGTAAGGTGCCTTCCTGGCGCCATGGCTTGGAGGAACAGGGAGCGAATCCTCAGGATGGCTGAAGAAGCTGCACAGGGGAGGGAGCTGGATGTCATTGTCCACCTAGAGACAAATGACCTGGCTGAGAAAGGGATCAGAGCAGTGCAGGAAGAGTTTGCAGAGTTGGGGAGAGGCCTTAGGCAAGTAGCATACACGGTAACCTTCTCGGAGGTGCTGCCTGTCTATGGCATGGGTGAGGCTAGGGTGCTCCACACCATGGGATTTAATCAGTGGTTGAAAGACTGGTGCAGAGCTCAGGAATTTGTATTCACTGGGAACTGGGGGTCCACCTGGAGTCATGCAGGCCCATACTGGCATGATGATCTGCATCTGTCGAGGAGGGGAACCAGGATCCTAGGTGATAGGTTTAAATGTTTCATTGGCAAGCATTTAAACTAGCCAAGGGAGAAGGCATTGGAAAGGAGGAGGGAAATCCTAGCCCCCCCCCCAAAAAAAATCAGGGTAGTAAGTGAGGTAAACACCAAGATAGAGATGTTGATAGGGAGAAGGGCAGGGGTAAATGGAGAAAATGACAAAGGCAATAAGGGCAGGGATGGGGCAAAAAGGGGTAAGGCCATCAAGAAATGGAGGATAATGAGTACCAATGCCCACAGTCTGGGCAACAAGCTCCCTGAACTGGTGGCATTGATGAAAGTGGGAATCATAGCAGTCACAGAAACATGGTACACAGAGAACCATGACTGGGAAGTTAACATACCAGGGTACACGACCTACAGGAGAGACAGGGAGGGTAGAAGAGGGGGAGGAGTAGCTCTCTATGTAAGGGAAGGGATAAAAGCAACGGATCAAAAGAGTAAACAGGGAGGAGAGGAGGCACTGTGGGTCACCTGAGAGACTGGAAATGACACCACAATCTGCACAGGGGTTGTATACAGACCCCCATGTCAGGGGGAGAGAATGGATAAGGATATGATAGAAGGCATCCTTAGGATGGCAGAGAAAGAGGAGATAAAGTTGCTGGGGAACCTGAATATGCCAGATGTTAATTGGAGCACCTTTGCTGCAGCCACATCCAAGAGCAGAGCCATTCTCGATGCCCTAAGGGAGCAATCTTAGACCTCGTACTCTCAAATGGGGACAGTGAGAGGATCTCTGATCTAGAAGTGGGTAGTCATCTGGGAACAAGTGACCACCAAACAATGTGGTTGACGATAAACTCAGCTACAGAGTCAAGCCATACAAAAGTGAGGGTAATGGGCTTCAGGAGGGCTGATTTTGGCAATAAGGGAGAGTGCCTTAAAAAAGTACTAGCAAACAGGCTAGAAGGAGGGGTGGAACAACAATGGGGAAACATCAAAACTGCCATCACAGAGGCAACAAGCCATTGTGTGAAGCAAATAAATTAAAATAAAAGAAAAAGCCACTATGGTTTTCAAAAGAGGTAACAGGGAAGGTTAGGGAGAAAAATATAGCATTTAGGAAGTATATGGAAACACAGAAGGAGCAGGACAGAGAACTGTACCAGTTAAGGCAGAAGGAAGCAGGGAGGGTAGTCAGAATAGCAAAGGTACAAACTGAGGAAAAGATAGCTAACTCGGTTAAGAAGGGGGATAAAACCTTTTATAGGTACATCAGGGAGCGTAGAAAGACAAAAGGAGGGATAGTGAGGCTGAATAGAATGGATGGTGAGTGGGCAGAGAGGGACAGTGAAAAAGCAGGGATACTGAATGAATACTTCTGCTCAGTATTCACAAAAGAGGAGAGGGAGGTGCCTAATCCAATTAACAGAAGCTCTCTGGATAGAGGAGTCGATCCTAGTCCTTTCACAGAAGAAAGGGTTCTGAAAGAACTCTTAAAACTGAAGGTGGACAAAGCAATGGGGCCTGATGAAATTCACTCCAGAATTCTAAAAGAATTAAAGGGAGAACTAGTGACACCACGGACTACCCTTTTTAACAACTCATGGGATGATGGTGTGGTACCTGAGAACTGTAGGAAGGCGGATGTGATTTCCCTTCACAAAAGTGGGAGCAAGACAGAGGCAGGAAACTACAGACCTGTCAGTTTGACCTCTGTGGTAGGGAAAGTGATGGAATCACTTCTGAAGGAAAGTATTGTTGAGTACCTAGAGGCCAGTGGGGCACAGGACCTAAGGCAGCATGGGCACAGTGGGAAGGTCATGTCAGATGAATCTAATTGATTTCTTTGACTGGGTGACCAAAGTAGTAGACCAGGGAGGGGCTGTGGACATGGCCTACCCAGACTTTAGCAAGGCATCTGACACAGTCCTACACAAAAGATTAATACTCAAATTAACCAGCCTGGGAGTGGGTCCCAGGGTGGTAGCCTGGGTAAAACATTGGCTGGACAACAGGACACAGAAGGCAATTGTAAATGGAGTCCACTCTGAAGAAAGAGGGGTTACTAGTGGGGTACCGCAGCTTTCAGTACTGGGTCCAGTCCTTTTTAATGTCTTTATAAGTGACATTGCAGAGGGACTGGAAGGAAAAGTATGCCTCTTTGTAGGTAACACAAAGATCTACAACAGGGTTGATACACAAGGAGGAGTGGAAAGGATGAGAAGGGGCTTGGTAAGGTTGGAGGAATGGTCAGAAGTATGGCAGCTTGGATTCAATGCAAAGAAGTGCAAAATAATGCACCTGGGAAACAAAAACCCAGGGGAAGATTACACAATGGGGAGGGGAAGTAGTAACAACAACAAAAATGGAAAGAGACCTGGGGTAATCATATCAGATGACCTTAAGGTTAGCAAGCAATGTGAGAAGGCAGTAGGGAGGGCTGGGAAGATCCTGGGATGTATAGGGAGAGGCATCACCAGCAGAAAACAAGCAGTTGTTATCCATCTGTATAGACAGTTGGTGAGACCCCATCTGGAGTACCTTGTCCAGTTCTGGAGACCTCATCTCTGCAAGGACAAAGACAGGATATAGGCAGTCCAGAGGAGGGCAATTAAAATGGTGCAGGGTCTGCAAGAGAAGCCATATAAGGAGAGACTAAAGGAGCTTAATATGTATACCCTTGAGGAAAGGAGGGAGATGGGGGACAAGATAGAAACTTTTAACAGCCTTAGTGGAATCAACAAAGTCCAAGAGGGTAGCATCTTTCAGCAGAAGAGACGTGCAAGAACATTGGGACACAATTTGAAGGCAAAGGGGGGACGGCTCAGGGGCAATGTGAGGAAGTTTCTTTTCACAGAGAGGGTGGTGGATGCATGGAACAGCCTTCCTGAGGAGGTTGTGGGGTCTAAAACTGTGGGAGAATTCAAGAATGCATGGGACAGACAAATGGCAATTCTTGTTGGGGGGTAGAAAGAAATAGACTGTTGGTTAACTAGGATCTGCTGCTTATCCTGTAGGTAGGGAAATGAACAGACTAGGTGGGCCAAGCGGTCCTTATCTGCCGTCAAAGTCTATGTTTCTCTGTTTCTATGTCTAGGGTATGGTAACTTTGGTGCAATGTCAAAAAAGTGCAAAATAATGCACCTGAGGTACAGAAACCCTGTGTCTTAATACAAAATGGGTGGAATAATACTGACAACAGCCAAGCAGAAGAAAGACCTAGGTGTAATTATCTCAAATGACCTAAAGGGAGACAGACTGTGTGACAAGGCAGTTGGGAAAGCCAGTGGGATGCTGAGTTGCATAGAGAGAGGGATAACCAGCAGAAGTAGGGAGATTGTGTTATCTCTGTATAGATCACTGGTGAGACCTCATCTGGAATACTGTGTACAGTTATGGAGACCACACCTATGAAAGGACATAGAATGGAGCCAGTTCAGCGAGGGCAACTAAAATGGTGCAAGGTCTTCAACAGGAAAGGCAGAGGAAACTCAATATGTACACCCTGTGAGAACAAAGGGAGAGAGAGGATGTGACAGAGATGTTTAAATACAGAAAGGGGATAAATGACACAAGTTGGGAGTATTTTTTAGAAGAAAAGGTGCTCAAGAACAAGGGGGCATGCTATGAAGCTGGGGGGTAGCTTCAGGAGAGATATAAGAAAGTTCTTCTTCACAGGAAGATTGGTGGATTCCTGAAACATGTCACCAGCCATGGTAGTTGGGTGAAAGCAGAGGAGGGTTCAAGAAAGCTTTGGACAGGCACAATGGAATCTTAGGGGAAAGAAACAAGGGATGGGTGAAAGAACCAGCGATCATGTAGGGTCTGTGGGGATACTGTAGGCAGGGTTAAAACTGGGCAGACTGGATGGACCACGGTGTCCTTATCTGCTGACAAATTCTATGTAGCTACTTTATGTATTTATGTAGGGAATGTATCACCTGTTATGCCCACTTCGTGGTTTATGCCCTGTGGTGCCTTGTTGTCCGGTCTACTTAGGAAGGACCATATGTCCTTTAAAAATAAGAATCCAGGAACACGTTAGATCAGTTACTAATCAGAAACAGGACACACCTGTGGGGTAACAGCTTTCTGAAATTCATACATCTGATCCACAGAAGATGAAACTTGTAGGGTTAGAGTATATCCCTCAGCCCAAAATAGGGAGCGACAGACTCAACAAGTTACTAAGGCAAGAAAGTCTGTGGATATTTAAATTGCGGTTTGTCAAGCCTAATGGACTGAATGATCAATGGTATTTGAAGCCATTTTTACAGCTTCTTTATATCTTCATTAAGTTGCCATGACAAATGATATTTACTGTGATTTAGATTTTTTTTAGGCTTATTGCAGTTTTGGGTCTCTCATCTGCATCAACTAAATAAGTATTTTTGTGTCTCCTTCAAGGTATTTTTCACTCTGTCTTATATATGGGCAGTCTCTCAGGAGATCTCCCTCCTTCCCATTTGGCTTCTCCCCACCCCCAATCCCTTTTCCCCAATTCCATTAAGTCCACACACACACACACACACACACATGCACGCACGCGCACACACTCACAGTTTAAGCTCAAAGAATCAACAGAATAAGCAAAAGCTTTATAATCAAAATTTTTAGCCTGAAATGATAACTTTCTTCTGCCATCTACATTTCTATCTAAATGGACTCCCATTTGATTGGTACTACGAGGCATAAAATAGGCACTCTTGCAAGTGGAGATCATAGGTATGGAAAATCAATTGTATTTATAAAGTGCTCTCCCAAGGGCTCAGATCACTGTACATAATTTAAAATTATAAACAAAACAAATCACATGAAAGACAAAACAATAAGAAAGAATACATAGCCAGTAAAATATCTAAACTATTATTGATCTAAAAACTCGCTAGCTAGGGAAGGCCTGCGCCTCCGCCATTCCAGCAGAGTGGACATTCCCTGGAAGAGAATTCCATAGCACTGGAGCTGCTACCTCCAAAACTCCCAACTGTGTCAGACAGGGTGAGGGAACAAGTAGGCCAGCATCACTGAAGCAGAGGGGTTGGGTTGGGAGGTAAGAAACCAGCAGATCTGTCAAGTAGTCAGGTCCCAGACCACGCAGGGCCTTGCATATTAACAAACATATCTTGAAGGTTATGCAGCACCACAAAGGCAATCAGTGCAGTGCACACAGGACCACTGTGATGGGGTCCTTTTGAGATATTCCCATCACCAGCCAAGCTGCAGCATTCTGGACCAGTTGCAGGCATCGCATTAAGCCTCCAGATAGCCCTAAGTACAGAGCATTGCAGTAGTCCAACCTAGAGGTGACGAAAGCATGAACAATCATCCCTGCTGGTCTAGTGTCAGCCTGCAGTCCAAAATGACCTCAAGAATCTTAACCACATCAGCAGCAACAAGGGGTCAGCCACCCAACACAGGAAGGGCTACTGCATCTTCCATCACTGCCGCACCCTATTGGATTCAGCTCGATCAACATGACCTCTGTCTTTCCCAGGTTGATACATGACCAGTTTGAGGCCATCCAGTCATTTATCTCAGCAAGACTTTGCCCCAGCACTGAGGCCTCATGTTCCCTTCCAGGGGAACAAGACAGGTATAGCCGAATATCATCTGCATGACAGTGAAACTCAGTGCTGTATCATCTAATGAACTCCCTCAAAGGCAACATGTACACAAAACAACAACCAAGGAGCAAGGATCGAGCCTTGAAGAACCCCATAGAAGAGGGCAGAAACCCCAGAGATGAACCATCCTAGGGCAACCTGCTGCATTCTCCTGGTTATGTTGGATTCAAACCAGCACAAAACAGTGCCAAAGAGACTGATATAGGTCTTCAGGTGATCCAACAACACCCCATGGTCGACTGTGTCAAATGACGACGAGAGATCAAGAAGGACCAAGATGGAGCAATGTCCTCAGTTCCTTGCCAGGAAGAGGTCATGAGTCACCAGCACAAGTGCAGTCTCAGTGCTATAGCAGGGCCAAAAATCCAGCTGGCAAGGTTCATAGATGTTATAATTCTCCAGGCCATCCACAAGTTGGTCAGCTACTGCCTTCTCAATAACCTTCCCCAGAAAGGGAAGGTTCAAAACAGGTCTGTAATTCACCAGAATGTCAGGGTCCAAGGAAGGCTTTTTTAGGAGGGGTCTAACCACCACTTTTTTCAGAGCAGCTAGAAAAACACCCTTGCTCAAGGAGCCACTGACGATCTTGGTGATCAGTGGACCCAGGAATTCACTGCAACCCAAAAGCTGCCAAATTGGTCATCATAGATGGAACCTCAGTACTATTATATATTAGATGCAACTTCAGTACAGTACTATTATGTAGTATCATAATGTTCTAGAGGTTCATTATTTGTGGTTGTTGCCATTTTGTTTTATGCTTGTGGTATATGCATTTTAACTAGATAAAACTGATATAGGATTATGCTCCTTGCTGCAACTTGCAGTTTGGATTTGAAATGTTTAACACTAATTTTGTATGCGAATTCCATCTATATCTCTCTGGTTAACATGTACTAGCTGAATTGGATTGTAATCTTTGCTGCACTTCACAGCCTTTCATAGGCTTGGGTGGTGTTCTCTTACTTAGATTACTCCTGTTTCAGCCACATATTGTTTCAACCAATCATGATTTCTGTATGTAACATGCACTCATAAATATGTATAAGGGTAAGCACAAAGCTGAAGCTACATTCAGTGAATCGACGAACTTCGGTGGTTTTCACCTGGCCGAAGCCGATCAGAAGATTGCCATCTTCACTTCGGCTGTTCAGCCAGCATGACACAGCTATATTACACTGAGCATGTGCAACACTTTCTGGCAACCACCTGACCTTCAACAACCATACAAGGATATGGAATCTCATTAAAACCGAGTATTCTGTAGCTCTGTATGCCATTGCTGCTCTGGCTCAAAAGAGGAAGGACCTTACTGGGAGTGCTCTCTCTTTCTCTCTCTCTCTCTTTGTGCTGTACTGTCTGTGTGTCAGAAAAAGGTTGCCAAAATCCAATTTTTTGATGACTTTAAGAACAGTTTCTTGGAGTTAAAGCTGCCACTGCTGTTCAGAATCAGATTTTGTTAGGTAGGGAAAGGGAAGGAAAAGAAGAGCATTGTGAAGCCGAGGAGGGAAATGGGGAGTGTGGTCCCAGCCTGCCCGGCAGTCCAGTTGTGCTGTTCTTTTGCCGAACTCTTCCAAACCAAAGTTTTTGGTACCTTTTCTTGACTGGGTGGGTGCCTAAGCCCCAAATCTTAACTTTATCAAATTGTAGTTTTGGTGATTGTTTGTGGGTGACTCATGGCCATGCTGCTGGGTCAGGGACAGCGTGCCAACAGGATCCAGCTTACCTGATCCCCTCCCCCAAAAAATCTTCTGAAATACTTGATCCAATGCAGTGTTCTTTTCGTGAGCGGCAGTGGGTGCCTGGCCTGCCTGAGGGAGCCATATCTGCCCCCCCCCCACACACACACACACACAAATCTTGTAAAACATTTCATTCAATTGCAGCTTAGGTTTTGTGACAGGCAGTGGGTGCCTGGTCCCCAGGCCTGCCTGAGAGAGCTGGAGCCTCCAATATTGTGAAACACTTTATCCAATTGCAGCTTAGTTTTCATGACAGGCAGTTGGTGCCTGGCCTGCCTGAGGGAGCCGGAGGCCCCCTCAGAAATCTTGTGAAACAGATTATCCAGTTGTAGCTTAGTCTTCATGAAGGGCAGGCAGTGAGTGCCTGGCCTATTTGAGGGAGCCCCCCCAAAACAAATAATCTTATGAAACAGACTATCCAATTGCAGCTTAGTCTTCATAACAGGCAGGCAGTGAGTGCCTGGCCTACCTGAGGGAGCTGGAGCACCCGCCAAACAAATCTTGTGAAACACTTTACCCAATTGCAGCTTAGCCTTCATAACAGGCAATGTGTGCTGTGTTTGGCCTGCCTGAGGAGCTGGTGCCCCCCCCCCCCAAAAAAAAAATCTTGTGAAACACTTTATTCGATTGCAGTATAGTTTTCATGACAGGCAGTGTGTGCCATGCCTGGTTTGCCTAAGGAAGCCGGAGTTCTAACTCCAATCCTTGTGAAACACTTCATCCAATTGCATTATAGTTTTTGTGACAGGCAGTGTGTGCCATGCCTGGCCTGCCTGAGGGAGCTGAAGGCGGAGCCCCCCCTCCAAATCTTGTGAAACATTTTATTCAATTACAGTATAGTTTTTGTGACAAGCTAGGTGCACAGTGAGTGTCTGTGAGTGGAAGCAGGGAGAACTGGATGAGGAGGAGGAGAAGCAGGGATAGGTTTCACTATGTTACCCATCTCCATAGCAAGTAGCAGTTCTGCAAGTAACAGTCATAGTTGTATGGCCCATGGTGGGGGTGATGTACATGGTGAGGATGTTAGAGGGAGAAGGACAGAGACAGGGAGTGGTGTTAGTGTTGGTGCTGCTGCTGGTAGTGGTGGGTCCAAGACCGAGAGGCGTACTAGGGTAGGGCATATTATAGTGCTGCCAAAGAAACTATGGGGATTTGTTAGTCAACAGAAGTCAGCTGGTTGTATGCCCGCTGAAAGCAGCTGCTTTCATCATTAGTCACAGTCAGTGTCCAGTGATGCATCCCATGGTGCCGAAACCAGCCAGAGCAAAAGAGAAACACACAGGCCTTCCACTGCTCATGGTCCTACTCCTTCTCCGCCTCCAAGTTTCTTGCTTTCCCCTACCACCCATTTTGGTGATGTAATTCCCAGGATTCCTCAATCACATTCCAAAGATATACAGGCAAGCCCTCCGACTGTGCATCTTGTGTGAATCACACAACAGCAGCTGGCAGTGCCATGTGGGGTGCAAACTCAGCAGTCTGTATACCCGCACCGTGGTGAGCACCATGGGCAATTTCCTGTCAGCCTCCACCAGCCTGCGGCACTATATGATGCTCCTTCTCCAACTGTACCAACAGGCCCCAAATCAGGGAGTGCGCCTGGGTCTGACACTGTTATTCTGTCACCTGAGGAAAAATAATTGGTTGGTGTACGCGGGTGAAGTGCTACTTTTGGTATTTATTTATTTTATTCTTTGTTAACTGGGTAAGGCCCACTAGGCACAGGTGCATGTTTTCAGGAGTGATCCGGGAGCACTGGGAAGGTTATGTGACTTGCTCAGAGTCACAGAGTATGCAAGTAGAGGTTGTGGGAATCAAACCCAGGACTGTCTGCTGGATGTGCCAAGCTCATTCACAGCTCATAACCTCTAGGCTATACTACCAGCCCGGGTATACCAACTGCTATAAAAGCAAAGCAATAGCATGTCCACCACCAGCACACTCGGTTGCAGTAGAAGAGCCTTTGGTTGGCTAGCTCACTTGATTACAATTTATGCAACATTCAGTAGCTCTATATCTCAGTCTCTCTCTCTTTTTTTTCATTTCTAGGCAACCTCCCTTAACCATCCTTCCAATTTCCCCCTCCCTTTCTCCAAAACCCTCCGCACTCCCATATACCCTGTCCAACCCCCTCACTTTCCCTCTTCCCCTCCCCCCTTTTTCCCTTGAACTAACACTATTTTCACTCTTTTATACTGCTTCTTCTTTTCTCTGCCATTAGCTGGTTCTGTAAATAACATGGCAGCTGAATTTCTGAGATATGTTTCCCATTTGTCATTCTAGGTGCCTTTTCTCCGTCAGTGGCTCCTCCACCTATTGAGGGGACAGAGAATTTGCCGTTAGGGGGAGATCACAGCAACAGGAGTATAGTGGGCACTACTTTTTCTGACTTTTCTTAATGTCATCACTTTTACACTTCATTACTTTTTGTCCAAACTGGTGAAGAATAGATACATTCCAAGTGTTGCATATTTTTGGTTTAACTGATAGCATTAGCTATTTCACACTGTGGGACATTTTCTTGCTTTTTGTTTTGCAGGATGTCCAGTCTGAAAAGGACATGAATTTCTAGTATTTGGTTTCTAAAATGAAATGAAATACAACATGGACTCTGTTTCTATCTTGAACAGTTAAATGCTTGTTTTTATTGTGATAATTAGTGTTTTCCCATCATTTTCTGCATTTATATATCTGTGTATGTAACATGAGGAATAACTCGGATGTATTTTTTATTTACATATATGTGTATGTAATATAAGGAATAACTCTGATATATTTTTAATTTACATATCTGTGTATGTAGCATAAGAAGCAACTCGGATGTATTTTTTATTTGCATATCTGTGTGTGTGACATTAGGGACAACTGAAATGTGTTTTTTGGTTTTGAATTTTACACAAACCACATGAGGACTGTAAACTGTTCTAACCCCACCAGTGACCACATGAGTATATTACAATGTAGTTACTAAGGTCAGATGGCATAAAGTTCAGTTAGCTCTAACCACTGGCCTGCCCCCTGATGAAGCTCTAGAAAGCGAAGCCCCAGGACTCAGATATTACCTGTCTTCACCTGTCTGCATCAAATAAAAAGCTGCGATCAGCAAGAATCTTTGGATATGCCTTATTATTTGAATGTTCTGTACGGTGAATGACTGATGTTCCTTGGAGTGCAGTACTATCATGGTCCTCCTCTTTCCAAAAGGCCTGTTGCCTTATGCTGCCAGTATTCAGATGTCCAATAGACACTTGCAATTTATGGCATATGGGACCTACCATGATGGCCACATCCTTCTGAATAGTGACATATAATGTCAATGGTTTGACACACCCAGTAAAAACGAGCAGAATTATGACATAGTTTGTTTAACATAAGGCTGATTTCATCCTTTTACAAGAAACCCATTTGTTTGACACGGATCACGAGACAGTAACCAATTTTGGGTATCATTGGGTCCACTACTCCTCCCATAAAGCTGGATGAAGGAGAGGTGTGGCCATTTTGATCCTAAACAGGTTTACCTTTAATGTCATGGAAGTTCATGCGGACAAAGAGGATCAATAGGTATTACTTACGGGCACCTATAATGGTCAGGTCCTCGCTCTGGTCTCTGTTTACACCGCTTCAGCCGTTGATTGTTCTTTCTTCAATAGCCTGTTCCTGCTCATCTCTGAGAGGGCTGAAGGAGTATTGGTATGAGAGAGGGGGGATTTTAATTTGACCTTTACCCCACAGGTGGATAGCATATCCCTGATACTCCACCAGTGACATGTGGTGGTGAAAAGGGTTAAATCCCATTTGAACAAATTGGGCTACACAGATATCTAGTATTACTTACAGGGGCAAACTAAGCGGTTTACTTTCTTTTCCAAAGCACACCAGATTTATTCACTGCTGGGTATCTTTTTATGTGATAATAAATAACTAGTTAGAGTACAAACATTTATGGTTGGACTGCTGGGCTCTCAGATGATGCACCAGTGACCTTACAAGTAGATCTTCACATGCAGAGAAAGTCCTCCTTCTGGAGACTCAGCGTTTCCTTGTTGCAAGATAAATCAGTCAGGGAGAAGGTATCACAATTTATTAAGCAAGCAGTAAGAGAAAATGAATCACCCGTCATAGCCCCAGGTATCCTATGGAACACTATTAAAGCCATGGTCTGGGGACAATTGATATCTGTAGCAGCAGGGAAGAAAAAAGCTCGGTCAGAGAAGCAAAAGGTATTAGTGAATAAGATTCAAGAAATAGGACTCTTGCAACAAACTCAATTGAATAGGCAAAGGGGAAAGGAAATGTAGGCACTGAGAAAAGAAGTAAGCCAACTGCTGGATTATAAGGAGGAACAACATTTAAAACACTCAGAGAATGTTATTATGACTGAAGGCCTAGAACTTTGAAATTACTAACCTGTAGACTCTGTACTCAAAGAGTTAGGGTCTGTCTATCCAAGGTTAACTACCCCGGTACATGGGCGCAGGGGTTGAAGGTGTCGGGGCAATCTCCAAGGCCTTTCAGCAATATTATTCTGCTTTACATTCGGCTAGAGAGGGGAGTACTGTGGCAGATATGGGAAGGCTTCAGCTTCCCCAGGTTACACAAGAGCAAATGGGGCCCTGTCTGCACCTATTTGAGGGGATGAGATTGTAGAAGAAATTAAGCGCAGTAAAACTGGCAAAGGTCTAGGTTTAGATGACCTCACCTCCAAATTTTATAAACGTTTCAGGGAGGAAATGGTACCCCTCCTAAAGGCCACATATCAGGTGGCCATGACAATAGAGGGAGCCTTGGCACTGTCATGGTGTTACACTGTTGTTTCAGTCCTCCCCAATCCTGGCAGGGACCCTACCCTGTGCCCTTTGTATTGCCCCATATCTATTTTAAATGTTGACTATAAGTTCTACAGAACCATGTTAACACACTGTCTTAAAGCCATTGTCCTGGAACTGATGGGCCTGGACCAGACAGGCTTTGTGGCAGGCAGGCACAGGACAGTGTCTGGCAGACCCTACATATAAAAGACCATCTTTCTAAAACCAAGACTCTGACCATAATTATGAGTATGAATACTGAAAAAGCATCTGACCAAGTCGACTGGTGATATCTCTATAGGGCCCACAGTTCCAAGGAAAAAGAGGAACTGCACTCACCTCCACTTTATGAGGACCTCACAGCAAATGAGGCACAATTTTGTTAGCGCTGAAAGAACGGACCCTTACTCAGAAGTACTCCAGTGCAGACATAGCTTCTTTATTTTCATTTCATAACATGCAATACAAGCAGGAAAAATGTGCTTAATCAAACTGCTTTAGAAGTCTGACATAATTAATCTAAAGGACACCAGATAGACATGCTCACAAGTTAACTGATGGTTTCATGCATTGCGCATCCTCAGAGTTACTACTGTTCTATTGGTCAGCCCTCTTATATAGTCACACATTGAGCCACAGCACATTGTTGTTTGGTAACCAACAGTCCAAATCTTTTTCCGGTTATGTGGTTCCCACAGACTTTAGAATACCAGAACAACATCAAGTATATATTTAAATAAATCCATGCTCAGAATAAACAGTGTCTATTTCATAAATAGACAAGGAGATGGATAACCAGTGAGCAATGCTCCATCAAAAATTCACACTTCTGTCAATGGAAATAGAAAAAAATATATCAATACAAAACTTGTTAAAAACCAGGGGCTTGATTTTCAAAGGGCCACGAAATCGGCACACGTTGTGCTAATCCCTGCCTGCAGCAAACTCTGGGTGTACCAGGGACCCTGTGCCAAATTTTAGTACAACAGGAGTCCCTGCACTAAAGTTCTCAAATTTGTTGCAGGCTGAGTGTTGCACCAAACAGGTGGAACGCCAGTGGGGATTGATGGAGAGTGCCATCAACCACTCTGCCCCGTGCAACACCTCCCCTGACCTGCGATGTTGGGGGGAGGATGCCTGGGAGCCACCAGGTACAGTGACAATGGACCTGTGAGGGTGCCATAGTGGGCGGCAGGTTGTTAGGGTACCCCAATAAGCAGGTGCCATATATGGGTCTGGCAGATGGCATGACCTAGGACCAGCTACCACATATACCAGATTGGGGAAGCTCCATCCCTGCCACTGTACCCTACTGTGTTGTAACGGTATAGGCAGATCCATGCACATGCCCTACTACACTGTGAGGGACTTTCAGCATTAGACAGGTGGGTGTTTTAAAGTATGCCTCCACCCAACCGACCTGTCACTAACATTGTTCCAACACAGTAGGGTTCGGTGGCAGGGATGGAGCTTCCTCACTCCGATATATGTGGTAGCAGGTCCTTGGTCATGCCATCTGCCAGACCCATATGTGGCACCTGCCTATTGAGGTGTCCCAACAACCTGCCATACCTACTGTGGCACCTGTTGCTGCAGTATGCCGGCACACAGAGGGCTGTGCATCTGGGACATGTCGCAACAACCTGCCATACCTACTGTGGCACCTGTAGCTGCAGTATGCCAGCGCACAGAGGGCTGTGCATCTGGAACATGTCGCACTGCCCGGTGTACATCCCTCTCCAACAACAGCATCTCATACTGTGCAGCCCTGGACTGTCTCTGCATGTCGGGGACTTTGCAAGACCTGAGATGGCTGGCAGAACTGCTAGCACCAGGGGGTCCAGGACAGTAGACCTAGATGAGAGGTGCACTCCAGCATGTGATGCAGTTCACAACTAATGTTCAGATGTCTGTTGCTACTAAAATGAAGCACACTGCAGTTCCATATATAAATATCCTGGCATGAAGGTTCCATTTAAATACAATACTGTAGACCACAAGCTGGATTCCAGTAATGTGGGCTTATTTGTTGGACAACAGTGCAGAGACAGTTAGTGTGACACTAACCACTTGCCGGGCACTTCAGGTTCAACAACCCTTCCTCAGGAGGCCCATGATAGTGTCTGCATACTGTGGAGTACCCTGTCTGCAGGTCTGTGGAAATGTACAGGGCACAGCTACCCAGTACCACCAGAGGAGAGAGAGAGAGAGAGAGAGAGAGAGACAAAGACAGAGCTTAATTGGGGGTGTGGCTTAGACCATATAAAAGCAGGTGACTCCAATTACAACTTCCTGTTGCTAGCCTGTAAAGCAGAAAGCAGCTAACTGAAAGAAGGTACAATTTTCTTACTAATTTAACACTTCTACCTCAGCAGAAATCAGTTTCTGTTGAGATTAATCAGACAGATACTTTATTAGAAGTAGAAGGGGTATTATTTAGGGTTAAAAAAAGGAAAAAGAAAGTCAGTGTGTGTTCTGTGCTGTGAAGGGTACTGTATCAACTTACTTTGCTAAATCAGTAGGAGGAGAGAGAGAGCTTAATTGGGGATGTGGCTTAAACCATATGAAAGCAGGTGACTCCAATTACAACTTCCTGTTGCTAGCCTTTTTTCTTACTAATTGCCCTCCATCCCACCCACCCTAAGCCAGTTCTACTTTTATAGCCACTGGATTTGACTGACAACAGGAACTTCCTGTTTGGCAGCAGGAAGGGAAGGATCATAGAGAAACATTAGTTTTGCCAGCCCTAAAGGAAAAAAGTAGATCGCTCTCCCCCCCAGCTGCTGGTGGTCTGACACTGAGCAAGGAAGAAGGAGGCTACTGAAGAATATATGAATTTGCTGTCCCAGAATAGGAAGGGTGAGAGCTGTATGGAGAGGAGAGAGTAAGCATACAGAGAAACAGGAGAGGGGACACAAAATAAGACATGATAGGAGTGGTGCATTGCAATGGCTGTGGAGTGGCAGTGTTCTGGGAGACATTCTGGAGGCTGCGATGCTGCCCTATTTGCAGGCACCTCTCTGGTCTGAGGGAGGAGGTTGCCCGTCTCCAGGCTGACCTGGCTAGGATTCATGAAACCTCCTCCCCCACCCAGGTACCACCAGGGCCAATGCCACTACCTCAGAGGTTGCCAAGAAAGATGAGAGTCTGGACCAGGGTGGGCTCAGGGAAGGAGAGGTTGGTGGAGCAGAGTTGCACTCCTCCAGCTGTACCTCTCCACAATTCATACACTCTTCAGGTGGACAGTGGTTCCTATATGGAGGCACCTGCAGTGGAGACCAAGGAGGATGCTGGGAACCTTCACAAAGGAGACCCACAGGAGGGTGGCATGGGACCCCACAGGGGAAGGAAACAACTCCTGGTGGGGGACTCAATCATTAGGGGGAAGAAGTGGGGGAGGAAGAGGAGAGGGAGGTAAGGTGCCTGCCTGGCATCACGGCTTGGAGGGACAGGAAGCGAATCCTCAGGATCGTGGGAGCAGCTGCACGAGGGAGGGAGCTGGATGTCATTGTCCACCTAGGAACAAATGATCTGGCTATGAATGGGATCAGAGCAGTGCAAGAGGAGTTTTTATAGTTGAGGAGGGGCCTTAGACAAGTAGCGCATATGGTAACCTTCTCGGAGGTGCTGCCTGTCTATGGCAAGGGTAATGCTAGGGTACTCCTCACCAGGGAAATCAATGAATGGTTGAAAAACTGGTGTGGAGCTCAGGGTTTTGGCTTCATTGGGGACTGGGGATCCACCTGGAGGGATGCAGACCTATAATGGCGCGATGGTCTGCATCTGTCCAGGGGGGAACCAGGATCCTAGGCGAGAGGTTCGAATACTTCATTGGAAAGCATTTAAACTAGCAAACAGGGGAGGCACTGAAAAGTAGTGGGGAAATCCCAGCCTCCCCCCACAAAACATTGTAATTAGTGAGGTAAACACCAAGGAAGAGAAGTCATTAGGGAGCAGGACAGAGGTAAATGTAAAAAAAAGGCAAAGGCAGTAAGGACAGGGATGGGGCTAAAAGGGGTAAGGCCAGCACAAAGTGGAGGGTGATGAGTACCAATGCCTGTAGTCTGTTTAACAAGCTCCCTGAACTAGTGGCCTTGATGGAAAAGGGTTGCCTGGATATCGTGGCAGTCACAGAAACATGGTACACAGAGAACCATGACTGGGATGTCAACATACCAGGATACACAATCTACAGGAGGGACAGGGAGGGTAAAAGAGGAGGAGGAGAAGTAGCTTTCTATGTAAAGGAAGGGATCAAAGCAACAGAACTAAAGAGTAAACAGGGAGCAGATGAGGCACTCTGGGTCACCCTGGAGACAGAAAATGGCACCACAATCTGCATGGGGGTTGTATATAGACCCCCCCATCTCAGGGGGAGGGAATGGACAAGGAAATGATAGAAGGCATGCTTAGAATGGCAGAAAAAGGCGAGATATTGTTGATGGGGGACCTGAATATGCCAGATGTTAACTGGAGCACCTTTGTTGCAGGTACATCCAAGAGCAGGGTCATTCTTAATGCCCTACAAGGGGCATGCCTCAGACAGCTAGTATTGGAACCCACTCGGGAGGGAGCAATCTTAGACCTGGTACTATCAAATGGGGAAGAAGAAAGGATCTCAGATTTAGAAGTGGGTAGCCATCTGGGAACAAGCGACCACCAAACAGTGTGGTTCACGATAAACACAGCCATACAATCAAGCCATACAAAAGCAAGAGTATTGGACTTTAGGAGGGCTGACTTTGGAAAATGTGAGAGTGCCTCAGAAAAGCACTAGCAAACAGGCAAGAAGGAGGGGCGGAGGAACAATGGGGAGTAATCAAAACAGCCTTCACAGAGGCAACAAGCCTTTGTGTAAAGCAAATCAACAAAACACAACGAAGGAAAAAACCACTATGGTTCTCAAAAGAGGTGGCAGGGAAGGTTAAGGAGAAAAGGATAGCATTCAGGAAATATAAGGAAACACAGAAGGAGCAGGACAGAGAACTTTATCAGTTAAAGCAGATAGAGGCAGGGAAGGCAGTCAGAATAGCAAAGGCCCAAACTGAGGAAAGGATAGCCAACTCTGTTAAGAAGGGGGTTAAGACCTTTTATAGGTACATTAGGGAGCAAAGAAAGACCAAAGGAGGGAAACTGAGGCTTAATAAAGGGGAGGGAATGTGGGCAGAGGGTGACAGTGAAAAAGCAGAGGTACTGAATGAATATTTATGCTCAGTATTCACAAAGGAAGAGGAGGGGGAGGTACCTAAACCAAACAAGAGAAACACTCTGAAGATGGGGGTCGATACCAGTCCATTTACAGAACAAAGGGTTCTGAAAGAACTAATACAATTGAAGGTGGACAAAGCAATGGGGCCTGATGGGATTCACCCAAGAATTCTAAAAGAACTAAGGGTAGAACTAGTGACACAACTGACTACTCTCTTTAACAAATCATGGGAGGATAGGGTGGTACTTGAGGACTGGAGGAGGGCAGATGTGATTCCTCTTCACAAAAGTGGGAGCAGGACAGAGGCCGGAAACTACAGACCAGTTAGTTTGACCCCAGTGGTAGGGAAAATGATGGAATCACTTCTGAAGGAAAGAATTGTTGCATACCTAGAGGCCAGTGGGGCACAGGACCCAAGGCAGCATAGATTCACAATGGGAAGGTCATGTCAGATGAATCTAATAGATTTCTTTGACTGGGTGACCAAAGTAGTAGACCAGGGAGGGGCGGTGGACATGGCCTACCTAGATTTTAGTAAGGCATTTGATATAGTCCCACACAAAAGATTAATACACAAGTTATCCAGCCGTGGAGTGGGTCCCAAGGTGGTAGCCTGGATAAAAAATTGGCTAAACAACAGGACACAAAAGGTAGTAGTAAACAGAGTCCACAGTGAAGAAAGGAGGGTTACTAGCGGGGTACCGCAGGGTTCAGTACTGGGACCAGTCCTTTTTAATGACTTTATAAGTGACATTGCAGAGGAACTGGAAGGAAAAGTATGTCTCTTTGCAGACGACACAAAGATCTGCAACAGGGTTGATACACAAGATTGAGTGGAAAGGATGAGAAGGGACTTAGCAAGGTTGGAGGAATGGTCAAATGTATAGCAGCTCAGATTCAGTGCAAAGAAGTGCAAGGTAATGCACCTGGGAAACAAAAACCCAGGGGAAGAGTACACAATGGGGGGTGAGATACTGACAGCAGTAAAATTGGAAAGGGACCTGGGGGTAATTATGTCAGATGACCTAAAGGTGGGCAAGCAATGTGAGAAGGCAGTGAGGAAGGCTGGGGGGATACTGGGATGCATAGGGAGAGGCATCAATAGTAGAAAACAGGAAGTTGTTATCCCTCTGTACAGACAGTTGGTGAGACCCCATCTGGAGTACTGTGTGCAGTTCTGGAAACCCCATCTCCGCAAAGACATAGACAAAGTGGAGGCTGTCCAGAGGAGGGCAACCAAAATGATGCAGGGACAGCACCGGAAGACATACAAAGAAAGACTAAAGGAGCTTACTATGTATACCCTTGAGGAAAGAAGGGAGAGAGGGGACATGATAGAAACTTTCAAGTACCTCAAGGGAATCAACAAAGTCCAAGAGGGTAGCATCTTTCAGAAAAAGAGATGTGCAAGAACAAGGGGCAATTTGAAGATAGAGGGGACGGCTCAGAGGTAATGTGAGGAAGTATTTTTCACAGAGAGGTTGGATGCATGGAACAGCCTCCCTGAGGAGGTCGTGGAGTCAAGTACAGTGGGGGAATTCAAGAATGCATGGGACAGACATAAGGCAGTCCTAGTGGGGGGTAGGAGGAAGTAAGCTGTTGGTTAACTAGGATCTGCAGCTTATCTATTAGGTAGGAAAATGGGCAGACTAGGTGGGCCAAGCGGTCCTTATCTGCTGTTAAATGCTATGTTTCTATAGTGTACCCTAGCACACCCTGCTGTGCACACAACACCCACTATGGTCTCCCACAGGTTCACCGTCACTGAACCATGCAACTTGCAGGCTTCTCTCCCCCCCCCCCCCACCTGGCACAGTCCTGACCTGCGGTGCAAGGGCTGTTAGACCAGCTCATGACTGGTCTAACCACAACCCAAACTTGTGACTATGGTGGGGCTTTCAACATCCCAAATTAGAGGATGCTGCTGCCCTGCTGCGGCACAAGCTCCCTTCCACCTTGGTGCACCACCACTTTGGGGGCAAGGGTGGCGTAGGGCTGGTTTGCTGCACAGACTCCAGTTTTCAACATAGCCTGCATTTCAAAATTGGGATTGCCGCAACTTTTGATGCAAGCTGCCACTTGCAATTCTGTTTGATGCAGGCACCTTGCATCAGAAGTGAAGCACTGAAAATCTAGCCCCGTATATGCAAAAAAACTGACATACACACTTAATGACATACAAATAATAAATCTTTATATGCTCTTTGCAGATTTGGTTAACCCCCTTTATACAGTGTGTACAAACTCTATATGCTGCCCCCAGACATACTTATGGGTGAATGGACATCTTTCTGCAGGGTTCTGGTTGGCAAGGGAGACCAGGCAAGGCTGCCCCCCTTACCGATTCTATTTGCACTTTATTTTCAACCCCTAGTGCAAGCCATCCCCTAGAATGCAGTGATAACAGAGGTAACAGTTGGGGCACATGAGCACAGAATCGTGTTTCATGCCAATGATGTGCTTTAGTACTTAACAAAACCGTACACCTCTCTACCCCCAACTTATGGAAGTGGTTCAAGAATTTCTTTGCCCTTTTGGGCTATACACTTAAAAATACAAAAACAGAGGTTTTCACTTTTCACTTTGATCCTCCATTGGCATTGCAGTGGCATTTCCCAAAATGGTGCAACATGGTAAAATTAAAACATCATGGTATATATCTGAGATCCTCTATGGACTTTTATACCAGGATAATTTCACCTATTTGATGCAAACCATTACAACTGATATTAAGAGATGGTCCCCACTGCCCTTCCTGAAATTCAAGCAGTTAAAATGAATCTACTCCCAGATACCTATATTTGTTTCACTGTGCTCCCTTCCTCTTACCACAGGGCTGGTTTGAGGCAACACAGAAAAAGATAATGAAATTTGTATGGGGACAGATGAATCCCAGGGTGCATAACAGACTTTTCAGGGCCAGGAAGAAATAGGGGGATGGGGACTTCCATCATTAGAGGAATACTGGGCCGCAGCTCAGATCAGATTAGCATTGTTATGGAGAGACCCTAAGTATTCAGCCACTTGGAACTTTATGGAAATGACCGACGACATTACCCCTCTTCTTGCCTTTTTGAATAACGCCTTAGACAGGATAACCTTCACGACTTGTCTGCAGCAATGAAGGTCACTTTAGTGGCTGGAGATAAATGTATAAAAAGCAGAGAATAACCAAATACATCTGACGATATAAATGGATAGAATGGGATGTTGACTTCCCTTCAGGTAAAATAGACCCATGGTTTAGAAGACTGCCCAGAGAATATTTTCAATACCCTGTTCATTTACTAACTGAGAACATAATAAAGCCATTCGAAGCATGTCAAGAAAATTTGGCTGGGCCATGGGAGACCACTTTCAATACTTTCAACTACAAGACTATATAGCTGCAGGTTTAACGTGGGAACAGAGTGGGGAAGAGAAGGAGCAACTGGAGGCTATCATCCTCCTTACCCTGTTGTCCACCTTAAAACAGAAAGAGGCAATCACATTATTTTACCCATTCCTCACATGGGACATGGAAAACCAAGTTAATTACCTTACAGAGACATGGCAGACTGAAATGCAGTTGCAGAAGACATGTAACAAATGGGGGAGAATCTGGCAGCACACCCACTCTGCAGTGTGGCCCTCCTTGTACCTGTAATGAGAAAACAAACTGGAAAGGATCTCGCTCCATAAACCCTATTGGCACAACATTTTGGATTCTGATTGTGTTCTGACTCAAAACCAGAACTGGAATGGTGCCCCTCAACTGAATGAACCCTGCAGTCGCCCCTCTAGTCATTGCCCCTGCTGGAATCCCCCCAACCCCATAGTTATTGCCCCAGTTAGAATGGCCCCCATAGTGTTTGTCCCAGGACCAGGGGAATTCTGACATGGGACTAGGAGGCATTTCAGTTCCAAGTATGTTCAGGTTTTTACCAAGTGTCAGAAAACTATGTTAAATCTCAGTCTTGCACTGTAACCCTTACCACCCCCCCCACACATACCTTTATTTATTTACTTATTTTTACCAGAAAAGGAGGGCTAGGAAATACTTCCTGCTTTCAGCCTTGTCCTTGCTGGAAGGAGCTACAGATGCTAACTGACAGATAATGAACGACGTTAAGCTGTTGGTGTTTTTTTCTTTTAGGGAGTAGGAGATACTTGTCAACGACATCAGGGACATTTCCTACTCTTTTTTGAGAGGTGGCCTGGGATCATTTACAGCCACCTGAACCACGAAAACAAACATATGGGACCTCAGTTTAACATCTCATCTGAAAGAAGGCATTTCTGACAGAACAGTGTTCCCCAAACACTATGCTAGGGCAGCAGTTACCTTTTATGCCTGCTTGTGCACATGTGCAGCAAACATACTGTCACAGTAATGGCAGGGTTTAAATTGGGCAGGGTCCCACAGGAACTCAGTTTCACCACCACCAATTAACAAGCATTTGTCAATGCCGAATGTTTCTTTTTCTTTTTTTGCAGTATGGACCCCAAATTTTGAAGATACTTGTTTTAGAATTCGCCTTATAGACAGCACCATGCACTAGAAGCTGCACTCAAAAGGCAAAATATTTTCTCAGGACAGCATGATCCAATTTAACAAAAACACTTTCCTTAGTGCTTCAAAAGTGGCTTTGTGCCAACCCGGTGGCACTGAAGGTTGAGGTTCTGGATGCCATACCTCATGCCACGCTGGCGACCCGGCTTCAGTGATGGACTTGGGTTGCTGGGGGTCGGCCGGGGGGGGGATAGGGATCGAGTGCCTGATGACTGCTCTCCCTCTCCAGGGAGGGCTGTGTGCTAGCCTTGCTGCGTTACTGCCACCTTCTGTGTGAACCTGGGTACTGGCAGTGCAGACGAGGAAGCAGAGAAGGGGGGGGCTGACGACGGCTGAGGGCCCTAAGTGGAGATGGGTCTCTGTGCTCCTCTGCCCTCCATGAGTGCCGACATCAGCAGGGGGAGGGCACAGAACAAAGGAAAAGACACCCTGCAGCTGGTCCAGGCAACAAGCCACCACACCACACTTCCATGAAAAAAGAACCGGGGGCAGACTCTGCTGTGCACAGTCTCCTGAGGATCGAGGGAGGTAAGGGGGAATCCTCCTTCACCCCACCCAGGGGGTTAATTGGGTCTCTAGAAATAAGTGGAGTAGTGCACTCTAGAAGCAGATGCCTCAGCCCTTGAGGTGGAGTGTGAGTACTTAGGGGCTCCGAGAGAGTAGACCAGATGGGGGGAGAGAGAGGAGCAAAAATAGAAATAAAAAAAAGTGTCTTTGTGCACAACAAGCTACGTACTACAGTAGGAATTAGTCCACATAGACACCTGCTGAAGTACATTGCTTGTTTCACACAATGCCACTTTTGCAGCAGTTGCACTCAATAAAGCATTTTTGCTAAATTGGATTATGCTGTCCTGAGAAATATTTTGGATTGTGAGTGCAGCTTCTAGTGTCTGGTGCTGGTCCTCTTCCTTGCTGTTCTAAATGCGATGGGTTGCGATTCCACATATGTTTTATTTTATTTCTTTCAACCAGGTGGCAGTTCCTTTAACTGTCAAGAGTGGACCAGCCTCCAGCCCCAGCCTCTTGACTTAGAGTGTACACTTTGGGTTTGGCTCCTTGCCCAGACTTCTCTGCACAGGACTGGTCTTTCCCCAGCAGAGGCTGTCAGATGATCAAGCTCAACCCATTGAATGTGTGAATGGAGCAAGTTTAAACTGTGCAGCCGGGATCACATAATTTATTTATTTAGTTAATTTTTGATAACCGGGTAAGTGCACTAAACACATAAATGACTATCTCCAGGCACAACCCGGGAGAGTACAAATGAGAAACATTCAAGGAAAATACAAATACAATATGATACAGAAAAAGTGAAGTACAAACTCATCACAATTAGGTTAGAAACATCACTGAAAATAATACAAATCAGAAAAAAAGGGCATAATCCCAACAATAATACCACAGTACTTCAGCAGTAGAAATCCAGCTTCAATACAGTGCAGTGAGACATTATTATTGTAAGTGGGATTTTTTGTTTGTTTGTTTTGCTTTAAAATATTTATTTGGCTGAATTTAAAGCTAGTTTCTATATACTGTATGTTATGTTCATATGTTGTACAAAATGCCCTTGCCTCGTCAGACCTGGAACAGGTCAGTGAAGTCACGCAAAGTATTATACTGCAGTACTGCCATTTCGATACTAACCTGCTGTGTCATATACTGATGGAACCTGATCCACTTGGTTACATAAGAGCTGGGTTTGTAAAATTTTTGGTGGGGCCAATGGGTCAGAGGGCAAAGCACCAACTGGCCAAGTTCTCAAGTTAGCTACTAAAAATACCCTCATGTTCAAAATGTTTTGTAGCAGGACTGTTGCTTTCTCAAAGAATTTGATGTAATTTACTTAAAAAAAGTTCTTGAGTTCACGTTATCTAGAAATGGCACCCAGGGGGAGGCAAACAAGTACAAAAAGGGAGCAGGTGTCATCGGAAAACCAGTCCCCCCTTTAAATAAAAGCCAATTGGGATTGAAAACATCTCCCTGTCACTTTAACATCTAATCAGTATATGCAAGACTAAGCCTAGTGCCTTGGAGCACAAATGATCTGCAAGAATGATGACAAGTGGCAGAGGGGAAAAATGTACTCAGAAATGTAATCACTAAGAAACACAAAATGCAAAAGCCAACCGACACGAACCTTGCATTGCAAATATAGATGCAAATAATCTCCCCCCCCCCGAAAAGGTTAATTTTGCATTCTGAAAAGCTTTCACAGAAAAGACAGCCATGCATGACTGCAGGGGGAAGACAGAGAAGACCATGTCTGTTTTTGCAATGTATTAAATTCAATTTAATCCACTATAAACACAATCATATTATGTCGCTCGGGTAATCTCTTGGGCTCTTCTAGAGCTGCTGTGAGTACATGGTTTCCTCCATTCTTTATGGCTCTGGGATAGTTTTTAAGATTTCTGTGTTTGGTTTGAGGGGGACATGTCTAGGGCAGGGAAGCTCCCAGTGGATCATGGGGGTTCCTGGACAGAGGATGCTGAACAAAAGGAGTCAAAAGGCAAAAGGCAAACTTATTTTTAAGGAGGGTGTGACAGGGTTGAATAAGGCCCTGTCCCATTTATTATGCAGAAAGAGTTAAATGCAAGGATCAGTTCTATCCTCTCCTTTTCTGTCTCTTGTCTGTCCGGTTGCACAACCAAATTTTCTTGTGAGACCTAGGAACTGATCACTCCGACGGTTTTGCAATTCTCTGACTCTCACTATCTCTCTGCCTTCCCTTGCTATTTTTGTCTTTTCTTCCCCTTGCATATCTGTGGGTATAAAAATATATGTGAATCTTTATGTGGAAATGTCACTGATACTGGGATCTCTTTGTTTAAAACTGTATATAATATAGTTATACTGTTAAAATGATTGCAAAAAGCTATTTGGAACTCAAGGGGTTAACTTGAGAAGTTGGTCTTCAAACTCTCTGAGATGCTGGTAACAAGAAGTCAGTTCTGGGTCATTATGTTCTTTTTGCTGCACCTGCAAGAACATTGGAAACTTGCAAGAACATTTTGTGAGAAGCATGCTGTTTTCTTAATTAGTTTCCCAGGCACAGACGTATATGCTTGTGCAAGAGAGAGACAGAGGCTGAGATTTGAAACTCAGAAGAAAAAACTCAGAAGGAGGATTCAGTTTTTTTATGTTTCTACTGCCATTGTAAATAGTTATACTGAATAATTTCTATTTTTTATTTTGCTGTTAATAATAACATGCTATTTGCAAATTTTGAAACTGCTCCTGGTTTTTCTATCCTTCCAAATCTATGCCTCGATGACAGATGGTGTCAGCCTAAGTGGGATATATGCCGTGCTTACTCTAAGCCAGGAGTTTTGTGCGTGGGTACCAGGGAAGCATAAAAAAAGGTATGGATGCTACAGCAGTAAGCACAGAAGTGGTTACCAGGAGGATGGAAGCCAAACTAGCAGAGGCAGAAATTCAAGCTGAGACTGTACAGCTAGAACCAGTTGATCAAAAACCCAAGTCAAAGTTCTAAAATGGCTTGTTGTGGTGGAAAAAAGATAAATCTATTAGACTGAGCTGGACAGATGATAGAAACAGCAGTTTAAAAAGTTTTTTTTTGTTAATATCCTCAAAAGGTCTGAGGTACAATACAGTAGCATCCCCCCTTCCTTCAGATGCCTTTAACACAGAGCAACAAATAGCAAAAATCAAAGGGGGAGTGCACTATTTTGCGGCTGTGGAGGAATACTTCCAAAAGTCCAAACAGGGAGTTCCATGATCAGCCATTTTAGAGCTACAATCTGATCAATGACATCCTGGTACTCTCAAATGGAGAGAGGATCACAAATTTAGAAGTCAGAAGACATCTGGGAACAAGCGACCACTGCACAGTGTGCTTCACAATGAGCACAACCATGAAGATAAGCCATACAGAAACAAGGATACTGAATTTTAGAAGGACTGACTTTGGCAAAATGCATGAATACCTGAAGAATGCACTAGCAAATGGCCAAAAAGGAGGGGTGGAAGAACAATGGAGAAAAATCAAAACTGCCATCACATAGGCAACAAGCCTTTGTGTGAAACAAATAAAGAAAACAAAGCAGAGTAAAAAAACACTATGGGTCTCAAAAGAGGTGGCAGGGAAGGTTAAAGAGAAAAAGGCTGCATTCAAAAAGTATAAGGAATCACAGAAGGAGCACGACAGGGAACTGTATCAATTAAAGCAGAAAGAAGTGGGGAAGGCAGTCAGAATAGCAAAGGCCAAAACTGAGGAAAAAAATAGCCAACTCAGTTAAGAAGGGGGATAAAACCTTTAAGGTACATTAGGGTGCATAGAAAGGTTAAGGGAGGGATAGTGAAGATTAATAAAGGAGAGGGGGTGGGCAGAGGGAGACAGTGAAAAGGCAGAGATACTGAATGAATACTTTGCTCAGTATTCACAAAAGAAGATGAGGAGGAGTTACCTAAACCAGACAATAGAAGCGCTCTGGGTAGGGGGGTTGACACCAGCACATTCACAGAAGAAAGAGTCCTGAAAGAACTCCTAAAACTCAAGGTCAACAAAGCAATGGGGCCTGACAGGATTCACCCCAGAATCCTAAAAGAACTAAGGGAGGACCTAGTGACACTACTGACCACGTTTTTAACAAATCATGGCAGGATGGGGTGGTACCTGAGGACTGGAGGAGGGCAGATGTGATTCCCCTTCTCAAAAGTGGGAGCAAGGCAGAAGCAGGTAACTACAGACCTGTAAGTTTGACCTCAGTGGTAGGGAAAATGATGGAATCACTTCTGAAAGAAAGAATTGTTGAGTACCTAGAGGGCAGTGGGGCACAGGACCCAAAGCAACATGGATTTACAGCAGGAAGGTCATGTCAGATGAATCTAATTGATTTCTTTCACTGGGTGACCAAAGTAATAGACCAGGGAGGGGCTGTGGATATGGCCTACCTAGACTTTAGCAAGGCATCTGACACAGTCCCGCACAAGATATTAATAATCAAGTTAGCCAGCCTGGGAGTGGGTCCCAGGGTGGTAACCTGGGTAGCAAACTGGCTGCACAACAGGACACAGAAGGTAATAGTGAATGGAACACATTCTGAAGAAAGGGGGGTTACTAGTGGAGTACCTCAGGTCTCAGTACTGGGTCCAGTCCTCTTTAACGATCTTTATAGGTGACATTGCAGAGGGTCTGGAGGGAAAAATATGCCTCTTTGCAGATGACACAAAGATCTGTAACAGAGTTGATATACAAGAGGGGGTAGAAAAGATGAGAAGGGACTTGGCAAGGTTGGAGGAATGGTCAGACATATGGCAACTTAGGTTTAATGCAAAGAAGTGCAAAGTAATGCACCTGGGAAACAAAAACCCAGGAGAAGAGTACACAATAGCAGAGGAAGTACTAACAACAACAAAAATGGAAAGGGACCTAGGGGTAGTCATACCAGATGACCTAAAGGTGGGTAAGCAATGTGAGAAGTCAGTAAGGAGAGCCAGGGGATACTGGGATGCATAGGAAGGGGTATCACAAGTAGAACAAGGGAAGTGGTTATCCCTCTATACAGACAGTTGGTGAGACCCCATCTGGAGTACTATGTGCAGTTTTGGAGACCTCATCTACGCAAGGACATAGGCAGGATGGAAGCAGTCCAGAGGAGGGCAACTAAAATGGTGCAGGGTCTGCCTCAGAAACCATATGAAGAGAGGCAGAGAGAGCTTAATATGTATACCCTTGATGAAAGGAGGGACGAGGGGGACATGATAGAAACTTTCAAGTACCTCAAGGGAATCAACAAAGTCCAGGAGGTTAGCATCTTTCAGAAAAAGAGATGTGTAAGAACAAGGGGGCACAATTTAAAGATAGAGGGGGGACGGCTCAGGGGTAATGTGAGGATTTTTTTTTTCACAGAGAGAGTGGTGGATACATGGAACTGCTTCCCCTGGGTTGGTCGTTGGGTCAAAAACAGTGGAGGAATTAAAACATACATGGGACAGACATAAGTCAATTATAGTGGGGGGGGGTTGCAGGAAGTAGGCTGTTGGTTAACTAGAATCTGCAGCTTATCCAGTAGGTAGGGAAAGGGGCAGAATGGGTGGGCCAAGTGGTCCTTATCTGCCATCAAAGTCTATGTTTCTATGTTTCTGTTGTCAGTATTCTGTCTTTTTTGCACTGATGGGGGGAAGGGATTGTCACTGTCTATAATCACAGACTTCAATTTTAGGGAATGTAACCACTGAGTCAAGCTCATTTGCAATGGAGTCCCTTGCAAAAGTTCTGTGTTTCTCAGGGTGGATTTTCGTGTTGGGTTTGTTGCTTAAGGCAGCAGTATTCATGTCTGTTCCTGATTTGAGGCTGTAAGCAGTGTACACCAACCTTTAATATTTAAACTGTGTCATTTTAAAGATCAAAGAATATAAGCATTTAAAGACTTTTTTTCTTATAATTCTTTAGTAACCAGGTATGGCCCACTAGGCACAGGTGCCTGTTTTCTGGGACTACCTGGGAGCACTGAGGAGGTTAAGTGACTTGCTCAGAGTCACACAGTATGCAAGTGGAGGTTGTGGGAATCAAACTTAGGTCTGTGTGCTAGATGCATCAAACTCTTTACTCTAACTTCTAAGGCTATATTGACAGCCCCAGACTTGGCTGGTGTATTCTTTGGTTATTGCATGGATCTGGAATCTATGTACTAGAGCTTAATGTTTGTTTACAGTTTATAAATGTAAATTAATAAATACATGTATTTTTTCCTTTGGTAACCTGGTAAGGCCAGGTAGGCACAGGTGATTGTTTCTTTCGATGACCCAGGAACAATGGGGAAATTAAGTGACTTAATCCGAGCCACACAGTATGGAAATGGAGGTTGTGGGAATCAAACCCATGTCTGGAATGCTGGATGTACAAAACTCATTTACAACTTATTACTCCAACCTCTAGGCTATACTGCCAGCCCCATAAATAGTGAACAATTTATTACTATCTCAAAGGAGAACTGCCTTGAATCGGCAAACATGCATTTCTGACGAAGTAGATGTAATTTTATTTTAAATATCAGTTCTCATTTTGTTACTGCTTAATCTTAACAGGCCTTTTGGTAAATTCAATGAGTGTTTCTGATTCATACACTGCTGGCATTGACCATTTTAGAACAGTATGATCTTGTCAAGAACTTACATTGTTGGTACAATATAATCTGTGTTCTAATTTAGAATTCTTAGGTTCATGGAGACATAAACAACATCATACAATTCTCAGATGGCACTTTGCATCAGTGTGTAACCCACAAATATCCAATGGGTTAACTAAAAGGCCAGCACAAATGGGGCAGAAACAGAAGGGGATCCACTATGTGAAAACAAAGTTTCTACAGGAAACACTACTCACAGGTTCAGTGCAGTTCTCCTTTAACTAAGCTTATGGGGAATGTCAGCTATCGCTGACCAAACTCCCCAAAAGCAAGGGGATTCAAAGCCCTATCCGGGTGACCGACATTCCTGCAAGTCGAACCACCAATGTGGTCTGATCCACTCGCTGGCACAGACTCCCCAGAAGCAAGGTATTTGGCACGCAGCCATCCTTTATTTAAGCAAAAAGAATTTGGTGCCCAAAACAGACTGCTGTTGGAGAAAGTCACCGCACTACACGCTGCTGCTGTGAATCACTAAGGGCAGCTCCTGTACCTTAGTGTACCCAGACAGCTTGTTCCCCGAGCAGTTTGTGGTGGCCAAATTTTTGGCCCACCCCCACCCTTTATTAAATACTCTAAACTGCAACAAGTCCCATCCTCTCAATAAACAAGCCCAGCCTCCATTAAAGGTGCAACAATGCCTAATTACCAGTACCTGTGCAATCTGCAGCAGCTAAGGCATCTGATCTAAACTCAGAAAAAATCTTCTGGGTACTATATCAGGGTTTCACCTCTCCACTGTCACAATGACATTTACACAATCTCTCATTCTCTTCAGCTGCCTTCTATTCCTATTAATTACCCCCACTCTTAAACTCATAGAAACCTCCTCAAGTCAGGGGTTGCATGATAGAAATGCAGCCTAATTAACAAACAAATCTGTTATTGTTCCATCAGGAACTAACCCCCAACAAATCAATACACTTTTCCCACACCATCCCTTCCAAGTACTATCAGATATCATTGTCAGTATCAGCAAAAACAGTATTGCATGCAATGTCCCTCTTCAACAAGATCATTGCCTCCCACAGACCACCCCTAAAAACCCCATATATAAAGAGACAAAACACACGCATTATCAAGGGTCTTATAATCGGACTCAGGAACGTAATTCTTCTCTTACTAGTATGCTCAAGGAATGTCAAATTAAATCCTGGTCCTCCCTTATCCTTAGAGGCCAAACCAGAACTACCCCAGCTAAAGGCGATTCGTTTTCTCCACTTAAATGTCTGCAGCCTACTAAAAAAACTAGACTTACTCAAGCCTGGGTACTTCATACATCCCCAGATATTCTAATGGTATCTGAGCCTTGACTCAGGAGCTCCACTCCTGACCATAGCATCTATATCCCAGCATATAATGTCTTCAGATCTGATAGACTCTCCAGGGGTGGGGGTGTTGCTGTATATATATAAAGGATAAGTTCTCTGTTACAGTAACAAATGTAGCCACTACCTCCAAAGGAATTTGAGAGCCTCACATTAAGGGTGACCCAGACCTCTGTAGAGGCCATATCAATTACTGCCTGCTACAGGCCACCATCAGGCGGTTTAGGGATCCTATCTCACCTTCATAACATCTTGGAGAAAGTCAACTCTGAGTGCACTATCATGGGAGACCTAAATCTGAACTGGAAAGACACCTACTCCAAACCACTGAAGCATTTTTGTGATGAGCATGGCCTCTCACAAATGACCCCTGACATCACCCCACCAAACAGCAAAAACCCAAGTCAAAGCACCCATCTGGACCTCATACTCATTAACAAGCTGCATAACATCTCACATACAGGAGTATTCCACAACGACTTAAGTGAATACAGTGCTACCGCCTGTATATGACGTACCCCAAAACTTACCTCAACATCCACCTTTAAAATAAAAAGATGTCTAAAAAACTTTAGTCAATCCAACTTCCTAGCAGACATAAGTAAGATTAGATGGCAGAACTTTTACTTGGCTCCTTCGCTTGCCGATGCTTACAACATCTTCCATAACCTTGTTTTGGGCGTGGTAGATGAGCATGCGCCACTTGCCAAACTTAAGACTAGGAAAAGATCAACACCCTGTTTTACACCTACACTAAAAGCAGCCTTAAAGGACAGAGACAGATTGTGGAAAAGGGCCTGAAAAACTAAATCTGACTCGGATTGGCTGGCTTTCCATGTTGCAAGAAATTTCTGCACAAAACTGATCCAAGCAGGAAAAGCACACTACTTTCAAACATCCTCAGAAGAATCCAAAAATAGTTTCACCAAATTCTGGAATATACTTAAGAGAGATTGAGGGCTGCACTCCATCCACTCCACTGCCTCCAAAGATTGTTGTTGGACATACTTCGGACACAGACAAGGCTGATGTCCTGGAGCAACTTAATAACCATTTTGCCACAGCAGGCCTAGCATTCGATGTCTCCCCAGCTAACAGGCTCCTGACTCAACCCAGTAGTAAGGTTGCCCCATGCCTTGGCAATGTGAAAAGCCAGAAATCATCCTCTTTTAGCTTCAGCCCAGTGACCTTTAAACAGGTTGAGGACCTACTACTGTCACTGGACATTAAGAAAAGCGCTGGCACCAATTTCCTAGAACCTCTGTTCTTGAAAATTGGTTACTACCACTTGACTGCCCCCATTACACATCTTTTCAATCTATCCCTAGCACTAGGTGACCTACCAGCGATCTGGAAAATCGTTCATATTATCCCCCTTTTTAAGTCTGGGGATACATGAGACCTGAACAATTACCGGCCAATTTCCCTACTTCCTATTTTATCAAAACTATTGGAAAAGGTAGTTAATAACCAACTGAGAGATTACCTGGAAGCTGAAGACTTGCTTAACACTATACAGTCAGGTTTCAGACCAAAGCATAGCATGGTATCTGCCCTAGCCAAAGTAACTAGTGATTGGCAAAACTCGCTGGACTCAAAAGAGTACACCTATGCACTGTTTCTAGACTTAAGCAAAGCTTTGGATACCATCGAGCACGCCTACTTTTTTCTACCTTGCGTCACCTTGACCTTGACGCTATCACTATAAAATGGTTCAGCTGCTACCTTACTAACAGAATGCAACAAATCAAAGCTCAAGGAGATTTTTCCCCACTTAAGATTCTTCCTCAAGGAATGCCACAAGGATCTATCCTGGGTCCCATTCTTTTTGCAATCTACATCAATAATTTAGACTCCAAGGTTCATGTGGCAAAGATGAATCTCTTTGCAGATGACACCATGCTATACACTGCTAGTCCCTCCTCTGAGGTTGGTTGCATTTTAAAGAGCTACAGAATGATTTTGACATCCTGCAACATAACCTTCTACACCTTAAATTGCTCCTTAACGCTAAGAAAACAAAAACTATGCTTCTCTGCTCCCAACCGTAGTGGCAAACTGCAACTACTCAAAACCTTACGTTACATACCCTACTTGGAGAAGCATTCGAAACAGTGGACAGGTTTAAATACTTGGGTTTTTGGCTAGACAGTTAGCTTAACTTCATAGTTCACTTGGATGAACTAGTTTAAAAACTGAGGCAGCGCCTGGGCATCTTTTACCAGATTAGACACCTTCTCACCTTCAAGGCAAAGAGAAATCTAGTCCAAACTACGTCTCTCCCACTCTTAGATTACATAGACATTCTCTATAGCCACTGTCCTAAGTCAGCTCTAACTAAACTTGACTCACTTTACCACCGGGCTTTGAGATTCATCACTAATACTACTCTAAACACCCACCATTGCTTGCTCTATGCAATCATAAGCTGGACCTCCCTGACTGTCAGGAGGCAGAGAAACTTGTGCCTTTCGATCCACAGCACAATTACTAGTAAACTACCCACATATATCTCCAATCTCTTTACTCGAAGTTCGGGTTTCTATGGCTTGAGGCACTATTCACTTGTAATGTTCAAAGTGCCTAAAGTCAGAACTCAATATGGCACTGCAGCTATCACTTTTGCCCTTCCATCCCTTTGGAATGCACTCCAGAAGTCACTAAAGCTCTGCACCATTCTGGGCATATCTACTCTTAAGATCCTACTATCTTCTGTGCTGAAAGAAAATTTCATATGCCATCAATAATTGCCCAAAGCCTACAGTTGGCAACTCCCAGCACTTGAGCAGTTATCCCATTCCCTGCACTTCTCCTACAACCCCTCCACTACCCTCTTCCATCCCTCCCCATACTCCTCTGCCTCCCTCGCACTCCTTTTTCTACTACCCCCTACCTACTCCCTCCCTTCCTGGACTCCCCTCACCTCCCAGCATAAGGTACTACATAAGTATTTTTGGGTTGCTATGTTTATACAGTTGTACCATGAATAATTTTGTATCCATCCTGGGACGTATTGTATGTACTGTGTAATAGGTATGTGCATGTTGTTAGGTGCTGCCAAGTAGCGCATAAATGGATAAAAATTCTTTACCTCCTTACTTGTTTAGATGCACTATTGTGTTTATGTATCACCTGTATAGTTTCTCAATAGCCATTGTATCGGTAATGTCCTCTATGTCTTCCAGGACCATCTTGTAAATGAGCCTGCTCAAAGGTATATAGCCTGGTTAAATAATGTTCGATTGATTGATTGATTGATTTTATCTAAATGGTAAGGAACTCCATCCTGGATATTTTTTGTAACACCATAGACCATTTTTAACAGATGGATATTGCAATACATGATTACAGTAAAAGACTAAGCAAAACTATCTTGCTTATAATATCACATACAATTCAATTTGTAAACCATTGTTTGCATATTTTAAAGGTAATATTGTCAATATGTCACCATTTTATCTCTTTTTTTTTAATTGCACTGTTGTTTTCTGTAGACTTGGATGGTGTTTTATTGCTGTCTAATAGGATAATGTATCTTTGTGGCTCACTTTTCTAACTTTGAAAAACAAGTTAGAACTGTTATACATGACCTGAACCCTTAATATTACATATTAAATATTCTGGCATGGTATAAAGGTATGTTTAAAATTACTATCATTGTCATAAATGTGCATTTACTGTATATAAAAACCTGGTTTGGAAAAAGTGCCCTTTATAATGCAACAAGTGCCCTTTATATCTTTGGCACCCCCACCTTTTACAATCTTCCAGCACCCCTGGGGGCACGCACACACACACAGTACCATGGACTCTGACTAAATAAATTTAGGAGGACTGAATTAACAGCATTCCAGTTTTTGATGATTGTGACTAAACAGCACTATATGGAACCAACAAGAAAACAACTTTGGTCATTTGGTAGCTCTTCACAGCCCTATTGGCTCTGGCTAGAACTTGTTTCAAATGATGAGCTATGCAACAAAAAGAGATGGAGAAACAGAGACGAGAGGAGATGCAGCAGAGAGAAAAAGATTTTAAAATTTAGAGACACTAAGAAAAAAGGCAGCAACTTGAGAAGCAGAAAAAAGAAGAGACGCAGTGACAGGAGCAACAAAGAAGAGAAGAGATGCAGTGATGGATGGATGCTTTGCAAGTTTTAAAAGCTGGAGGATCTGGCACTGGTCCAGCAGCACAGCAAGACACAAACAACTTAAAATACATTAAACTTACAAAGTTGTGTCCCTCAGATGATATCGAAGCATACCAGATAACTTTTGAAAGGGTTGCTGCAGCCTGCCAGTGGCCAAAGCAGCAATGGACAATCAGACTGGTACCTTACTTGACAGGGAAAGCCCAACTTCCTTACAGCAATATGGACACTACACACAGAAAACTATGACCTGGTGAACAGTGAAATCCTGAAAAGGTATGACATCTCAGGAGAGACATACAGGCAGAGATTTCGGTCTCTGAAGTACCACTCAGTCAACAATCCTTGAGAAACCTTCACCTGACTCAGAGAAGTACTTATGAAATGGCTCCAACCAGAGGGCAATACAATCCCACAGATCATTGAAACATTTGTAATGGAGCAGTTCTTCAACATCCTACCCACAGATGTACAACTTTGGGTAAAAGAACACCATCCAGAAAGTGGCAAAAAGGCTGTTTCTTTGGCAGAAGACTACCAAACAAAGACAGACACCTCAGCAGTGAGGTAACAGACACACACTGGTAAGACATTCTTCTTCCCATTTAAACCCCAAGTCTGATAAGAACTCTGGTGAGGGTGACAAATCTGCACCCAAAGACTTTATTTACTATAACTGTAATAAGCCAGGTCATATTACAAGAAATTGCCATAGTAAGAAGAGTGACACTGGAGCACATTTGTCCTTAACAGATGTGAAGGTGGGAGATAAGACTGTGAAAGGACTTATAGATTCAGGAAGCAGACAGACCCTAGTGCATATTGAAGTGCTAAGAATACACTGTCCAAAGGGACCAGGTACTGGTGTCATCTACATCCATGGGGACACTCGATACTATCCCACCAGCCAAGTGATTCTAACTATTAATGGGGTGTCACACCAAATGAAAGTGGGGGTAGTACCTAAGTTACCTGCACCTGTGATTACTGGAAATGACTTTCCAGGATTTATGGAGTCAATCAAAGAGGGAGTAACTTCTGATATTTCAGCAGCTGTGGTAACAAGAGCTCAGGCAAAGAAAATCTCAGATGGTGGGGACTCTTTTCGTTTCACTGATTTTGAGTCAGACTTGTTTGAGCAGAGCTCCACGATCCAGAAGTCCAGACAAGAAAGATGATGCCTGAAGAAACAGTGGCAACAAAAGACTGATGGGCATAAAGGGTTAAACATATGAAAATGTTGAAACTAAACTGCTAATTGTGGTTTTCTTTCAGAACAAGCTAACAATGTTTCTCTCCAGGGTTACTTTAAGCAGCTGGGGGTGAAACCAAAACAGGGTGAACCTATGTTTAAAAAATGTAATGGGCTGCTATACAGAGTTTGGGTTAAACCTCAGACACAGGACCATATAGAACACCATTGGTTATACCACAAAAGTTTAGATCTGAGTTGTTACGGATAGCACATGATAGCCCTATGGCTGGTCACTCAGGGAGGGATCACACCCTTGCCAGATTGCTGTACAGATTTTACTGGTCTGGAATTCATGAAGATGTTGCTACCTACTGCAGTTCCTGTGCTGAGTGTCAGAAAGTAGCCTCAGTGACTAAAAAAGACAAGGTCCCCCAGTGCCCCTACCCTTGATATATGTGCCTTTTGAGAGAATTGCAATGGATGTGGTTGGCCCCTTAGACAAAAGTAAAAAGGGTAATCAATTTATTATGTTAGTATGTGACTATGCTACTTTGATACCCAGAGGCAGTTCCAATGCGTACTGTTACAGCCCCAAAAGTGGCAGCAGAGCTTGCCAACATTTTCAGCAGGGTGGGCATATCTAAAGAGATTATTATTGATCAGGGTAGAAATTTTGGTTCTGTATTACTGAAGGAGCTGTACCGACTACTAGGTATCACTGCCATAAGAACCTCCCCTTATCACCATCAGACTGACAGTCTTGTTCAGCATTTTAATCAAACCCTAAAACACATGTTAAAAAAGTTTGTAAAACGGGAAGGGAAAGACTGGGACCAATACTTACCTTACCTGCTTTTTGCCTACAGAGAAGTGCCACAGGCATCATCAGGTTTTTCACCATTTGAAATGTTGTATGATAGACAACCTAGAGGGCCACTAGATGTAATAAAAGAAACATGGGAAGGTAACCCCCATCAGAAACAATCTATTACATCTTATATGTGTGTCCTGAGAAAGAAGCTAGCAAAATATGTTGAAATCGCCCATAGTAATCAGGAAGAGGCCCAAAACCAGCCAAAGGTGTCTTGTGATCATGAGGTAAAATAAAAAGTTTTTGAACCAGGTGAAAACATCTTGCTACTGTTATCCACTAAAGAAAATAAACCGTTAATGAAGTGGCAAGGGCATTATAAAGTGTTTAAACGTACTGGCACAGTTAACTATGAGATTGAGGCCCCTGACAGGAAAAATCCTACTAAGATATACCAAGCTAACCTTCTCAAGAAATGGGTTGAAACAGCACCAAAAGCTGATTTGTTGGTTTTACTAGAAACTGATAAAGAAGATATTGATATTGCTTATGACAGACTGGAACAAACTGTAACTACTGATGCTGTTAAGGCGAATATTTCCTTAACCTCTGAACAAACCGCAGAAATCTGTAACTTGCTAAATACATTTAACAGTACTTTTACCACAGCACCAGGCTGAGCAAAAGGGGTCAAGCATGTAATAGTGATAAGGAATGCTCACCCTACTAGACAAAAGACATACAGATTATCAGAATGGTTAAGAGCAGACGTGATTAAGGAAATACAAAAAATGAAAGACTTGGGTATCATAGAAGAGTCAAGAAGTGCTTGGCCATCACCAATGGTGTCTGTAAACAAAAAAGAAGGAGGTGTAAGAATCTGCCTTGATTTTAGGAAACTTAACCAGGTGTCAGAATTTGACAGTTATCCTATGGCCAGAATAGATGATTTGGTGTCGATCTGGCCAAGGGTTAATGCCAAAACCGCCTAGCTAAAGAATCCAGAGACAAAACTGCATTTGCCACTCCTATAGGATTCTATCAGTTCACCACCATGCCGTTTGGTTTACGTAGTGTACACACTACATTCCAACAGTACATGGATGTAATTTTATATGCTCACACTGGTTATTGTGCTGCATACCTGGATGATGTTGTGGTTTACAGTCCAGACTGGAAAAGCCACCTGGAACACCTACGGGCAGTTATTCAATCACTCAAAATGGCAGGTCTGACAATTAATCCTACCAAGTGTGTACTGGGCATGCAGGAAACCAGATATTTGGGCTATGTTTGGAGAAATGAAGTAGTCAAGCCAGAGGGTTCCAAGATAGAAGCTATAGCTAACTGCCCTGTCCCCAAAACCAAGAAACATGTCAGGTCATTTTTAGGGCTGACTAGTTATTATCGGAGATTTGCTCCCAGCTTTGCTGAGTTAGCTACTCCCCTCACTGAACTCATGAAAAAACAGTTCCCGAATAATGTGAAATGGACCCCAGAGTGTGACGAGGCTTTTCGGGCCATTAAGGCTGCATTATGTTCAACCCCTGTTTTAAGAAGCCCAGATTTTGAGAAACAATTTCTTTTTCAGACTGATGCATCAGAGGTAGGCCTAGGTGCAGTCTTGAGTCAGCATATAGACGGGAAAGAACATACTATTCTATACATAAGTAGGAAATTGCATGACAGAGAAAAAAGGTACTCCACCAGTGAAAAGGAATGCCTTGTGGCAAAGTGGGCCATGGAGTCCCTTAAGTTTTACTTACTAGGAGCTGACTTTGTACTTGTAACAGATCACAATCTTCTCTGTTGGCTTAACCAAATGAAGGATAATAATTCTAGAATCACACGGTAGTACCTTGCACTACAGCCATTTAAATTTAGAGTGATGCACAAATCTGGGAAAGAGAATGTCAATGCTGATTTTATGTCAAGATGTGGATCAGGAATTGAGAATTCCGAAGGTTGAAAAAAAACAAAAATGTGTGAGTTTAAATTTCTCTGTTTGCTATGCTGCATATGCACTGAACTATAAAAGTTACTTATAAGCTAATGCTGGAAGGTAAATAAAAGAAAGTTTTGGAAAACCTGTTTTTGTAAAACAGGTTTGCTCTTAAAGAAGGAGGTATGTGTGCTGGCCCACCAGTGCAGCGGTACAGCTACCACTTGCAACGCCAGTGTCCCAGGTTTGGTTGTGAGCCTGGGTTACTGGAGGGTCAGCCAAGGGGAGAAGGATCGAGTTCCCGTGGGGCCACTGTCCTTCTCCGGGGGAGGGTGGGCTGTAGTCCTCGCTGCTATACCACCACCTGGGTGACCACGGGTGGAGGTGCAGCTGAGGATGCAGTAGTGTCGGGAGGGGTGTACGTCGGCCGAGGGCCTGGAGTGAAGACTTGTCTCATCGTGCCTTCATCTCATTGGCCCTCCTCGAGCACTGGTGTCTGCAGCAGTGGGGACCAAAAACACAAGAAAAACACGCCCCATAGTCACACCAGAAGAATGATCCCTGCAACTGTGACTGGGGGAGCATGAGGAGAAGTTCTGAGTGTCCAGTCCAGTTGAGGTACGGTGGGTTTGGGGGAGTCCCATCTGCCCCACCCGGGGAGTTATCCAGTGCTGGTATGGTTCCAGGAGCAGGGCAGTTAATGAGGGCAGGCATCCTCGGGTCCTCCCAGCACAGCCTGTGTGGTGCTCTTGGGACCCCGATGGAAAGGGAAGCTGTGGCGATGGAAGGGGGCATAAAGACTAAGTAAAATCAAAAAGAGGGGGGTGTGGGACAGGGTTGAATAAGGCCCTGTCCCATTTGTTATGCAGAAAGAGTTAAATGCAAGGATCAGTTCTATCCTCTCCTTTTCTGTCTCTTGTCTGTCTGTTTGTGCAACCAAATTTCCCTGTGAGACCTAGGAACTGATCATTCCGACGGTTTGCAATTCTCCACCTCTCGCTATCTCTCTCTGCCTTCCCTTGCTATTTCTGTCTTTTCTTCCCCTTGCATATATGTGGGTATAAAAATATATGTGACTCTTTATGTGGAAATGTCACAGATACTGGGACCTCTTTGTTTAAAACTGTATATATTTATACTGTTGAAATGATTGCAAAAAGCTATTTGGAACTCAAGGGGTTAACCTGTGAAGCTGATCTACAAACTCTCCGAGATGCTGGCAACAAGAGGTAAATTCTGGGTCATTATGTTCTTTTTGCTGCAACTGCAGGAACATTGGAAACTTACAAGAACATTGTGTGAGAAGCATGCTGTTTTCTTAATGAGTTTCCCAGGCACAGACTTATAAAAAGAGCAGCAATCCTTGTGCAAGAGAGAGAGAGACAGAGATTCAGATTTGAAACTGAGAAGAAAAAACTCAGAAGAAGGACTCTGTTTTCTATGTTTGTACTGCCATTGTAAATAGTTTTACTGAATCATTTTTAATTTTTTATTTTGCTGTTATTAATAATAAAACGCTATTAGTGAATTCTGAATCTGCTCCTGGGTTTCCTATGGTTCCTGACCTGTGACTCGATGACAGGGAGCAGCAAATGCCTTGTTGTGTGGCTGAGCTGACAAACTGCAAAAGCAGTTGATGGGAAAAAGGAAGAGGGGGGAGAGGGATATGTAGCCTCCATTGTACTAACCACCTAAAAAGCAAAAATCAATATATACTGTAGCATACGTATAAATAACATGTTGTCTATAATAAGGTTCAAAATCAGAACCAAAGAACAGAGACACAGCAAACATGAAAAAAACAGCAGCCTATGTAAGCCATTGGGAACTATGGAGGGGAAAATGAGCAGGAAAAAGTAAGGAAGAAACAGGATTAGGTAATGGGAGGTGGATAGGATGGGGACAAAAACCTGGGGGGTGCAAATTTTTTTTTTGACAGTATTGTTTCTACCTTGTCAGTTTCATAGCCTACAGATATCGGTCTGTATTTGCACTTTTTGTTAGCTTTTGTGATACTGGTAATTTTAGCTCACATTTGTTTTGACATTTGTCCCATCTCCATTGTCACCACTCCCCCATGTTTCATTTGAAAATGAGCATTGGCATCAGTGTTCCTTTCTTGGCCACCAATTCTCAAATAAAACAATAAGTGACTCATCAGCCAGGGAGGAGTCACATACAATACATATCAGTGACTGCCAGATCTCATATTTTTTTGTTTGCAAATGCTACCTCCCTGAGTTAGAACCTGTTCAACTGGATTGGCACTTATTTTGCATAGCACCTAATTCAAAACTGGGGAGGAGGGGTGAAAATTCAGGGTGTTTGAGATGAACAGAAAAAAAATGAGAGCCTGGAACCTACAGATTCCAGCTACAATGGACCTCTAGTCTGCTACTCTTTCATAGCATAATAAAGTGCAGCTCCCTCTGATATTGCTGAAGCCAGTCTTTATTTTACAAACCAGCGGTAATGGAAACCTACCCCAGTACCTTTTTCTGCAACTATCCATGATACTCAGGGAAACAGCATACAAAAATACAGCTCCAGCTTTCCTCCCCATTCATCAATTCCCCACTCCCGATCACCAGTGGGCAGAGGCAGCAGCATACTACAGACATCCTCTGTCAATCATCCAATAAATTCAGAGCGAGCAATGCAGATGGGCTGGTGCTTGAGAGAACAACTCATAGAGGACTACTGGAGATCAGGGGACAGCATAAAGACTGCTACTGGCTTTTGTGGAAACAACAAAGAGATGATGACTAGCAGTTGAGGAAGCAGTTAAAGAATGACTTGGAGATTGAGGAAGCAGGTTCAAGATGGCTACTGGCCTATGCAAAAGGACCCAAATAAAGGTCTTCTGCATGGTGCCATGCTACTTTACCATGCAAAAGGTCTTCTGCATGGTAAGGCAATGTGATAAACCCAGCAACACATTACGCACACTTGTTTGATGAATAGTGTTTGTAAGACAATGGGGACATAACTGGCCTGTCTTTAGCCTGATCCCCACTGCCTTTGCTTCAGAGCTATGATGGCCCTGTGTTAAAAATAAGATGACCCACCCAGTGTGTGTAACTTGGGCTCATTTTAGAGCTATGGGGTCCCTGTCCATAAACTGAGCTCCCCCACTCAATATAAGTAAATGCCAACATTGTATGAGTTACTGTTGCTCTTTATGTGTAAACTGAACCACCGATTTACTATAAGTAAATGCCAGTGTTGTATAGGCTACTGGGGCTCACTTTAGAGCTCTGAGGCCCTGTGTATAACCTAAGACATTCCCCAACCCATTATAAGTAATTGACAGCATTGTAAGAGTTACTGAGGCTCACTTCAGAGTTACAGGGACCCTGGACCCAATTTTCACATGGCCAAACATGGCCTACAGATTTAGCACCAATGTGCAACTCACTGGTGTAAAGTTAAAATCCCTGCACCAGTTGGAATGCTATGTTTATCATTCTGTGTGCATGGCTGGCAATTTTATGGTGGTTGCAGCTTTAAAGGAATGCTAAGCCTGGAATTACCAGGTGAGACAATATGGAGCACCTGCCCTGAGGGCTCTCTGCCCTGAGGGAGGAAGTTGCCCGTCTTCAGGCCACACTGGACAGCAGTAAGAGAACCTTCCCCCAGGCCAGACTGGATGGTAGGTAGAGAGGAACCCCCCATCCAGGGAGCACCAGAGCCACCACCACTACCTCAGAGGTTGCAAAGAAAGCACAGCAGTTGGACCACAGTGGGCTCAGGAGGGTGAGAGGGTGGAACAGAGGCACACCCAGTCAGTTGTTCCACTCCACAATCCATACACCATTCTGGGGAGCACAGCTCCCCTATGGATGCACCCACGGAGCAGATTAAGGAGGCTGAGGACACCTGTCACAAGGGAGGCCCACAGGAAGGAGGCAGAGGATGCCACAAGGAAAGGAAGCAGCTCCTGGTGGGGGACTCAATTATTAGGGGGACAGAACTGGGGGGAGCAGGAAAAACTGAAGTAAAGTGCCTGCCTGGTGCCATGGTTTGTAGGGACAGGAAGCCATCCTCAGGATCATGAGAACAGCTGCACGGGAGTCTGAGCTGGATGTCATTGTCCACCTAGGGACAAATGACTTAGCGCAACATGAGATTAGAGCAGTGCAGAAGGACTTTGTAGAACTGGGGAAGGGCCTAAGACAAGTAGCATACACAGTATCCTTCTCAGAGGTGCTGCCTGTAAATGGCATGAGTGAGGCAAGGGTACTTTGCACCATGCAGTTTAATGAGTGGTTGAAAAAATGGTGTGGAGCACAGGGTTTGGCTTCATTGGGGACTGGGGTTCCACCTGGAGGGACACCAGCCTATACTGGCAGGATGGTCTGCATCTGTCCAGGAAGGGAACAAGTCTTTTGAGCAATCGGTTTAAATGCTTCATTGGCAAGCTTTTAAACTAGTCAAGGGGGGAGGCACTGATAAGCAGCAGGAAAATCCCAGCCTCTCCCTACAAAACAGGGTACTAAATGGGAAAAAGACCGAGGTAGAAAGGTCAGTGGGGGATGCTGCAACAGAAAGTAAAGCCATCAAAAAATGGAAAGCAATGAGTACCAATGCATGTAGTCTGAGTAACAAGCTTCCTGAATTAGTGGCCTTGATGGAGGAGGAACATCTGGATATCATGGCAATCACAGAAACATGGTTCGCACAAAACCATGACTGGGACGTAAACATACCAGGATACACTATCTACAGGAGAGACAGAGAGGGTAAAAGAGGAGGAGGAGTAGCTCTTTACATAAGGGAAGGAATCAAAGTAACAGAACAAAAGAGAAAACAGGAGGAAGAAGCACTGTGGGTACAATTTGGAGACCGCAATGGCACCACAATCCACACAGGGGTTGTATACAGACCTTCTTCAGGGGAGGAAATGGACAAGGAAATGATAGAAAGTATACTTAGTATGGCAAAAAGGGAGATATTGCTGATGGGTGATCTGAATATGCCAGATGTTAACTGGAGTGCAGTTGCAGCAGCCACTTCAAAGAGTGGGGTTATTCTAGATGCCCTACAGGGGGCATGCTTTAGACAACTAGTATTGGAGCCCACTCGAGAGGAGCAATCTTAGACCTGGTTCTCTCAAATGGAGATGAAGTGAGGATCACAGATGTAGAAGTGGGTAGCCATCTGGGAACTAGCGACCATCGAACAGTATGGTTCACAATAAATACAGCAATAGAGTCAAGCCATACAAAGGCAAAGGTACTGGACTTTAGGAGGCTGACTTTGCCAAAATGGTAAGTGCCTAAGGAATGCACTAGCAAATGGGCAGGAAGGAGGGTGGAAGAACAATGGGAAATAATAAAACTGCCATCACAGAGGCAACAAGCCTTTGTGTGAAGCAAATAAACAAAACTAAACGATGTAAGAAACCACTATGGTTCTCAAAGGAAGTGGCAGTGAAGGTTCAAGAGAAAAAAAGCTTTCAGGAAGTACAAGGAATCACAGAAGGAGCAGGACAGAGAACTGTATCAGTTAAAGCAAAAGGAAGCTGGAAGGCAGTCAGAACAGCAAAGGCCCAAACCGAGGAAAGGATAGCCAACTCAGTTAAGAAGGTGGATAAAACCTTTTATAGGTACATCAGGGAGCGAAGGAAGATCAAGGGAGGGATAGTGAGGCTTAATAAAGGGAGGGAGGGGGCAGAGGGAGACTGTGAAAAGGCAGAGATACTAAACAAATATTTTTGCTCAGTATTTACAAAGGAAGAGGGGGTACCTAGAACAAACAGTAGAAACACACTGGATACAGAAGTTGATACCAGCCCATTTACTGAAGAAAGGGTTCTGAAAGAACTCTTAAAACTGAAGGTGGACAAAGCAATGGGGCCTGATGGGATTCATCCCAGAATTCTAAAAGAACTAAGGGTAGAATTAGTGACACCACTGACTACCCTGTTTAACAAATCATGGGAGGATGGGGTGGTACCCGAGGACTGGAGGAGGGCAGGATTCCCCTTCACAAAAGTGGGAGCAAGGCAGAAGCAGGAAACTACAGACCTGTTAGTTTAACCTCAGTGGTAGGGAAAATGATGGAATCACTTCTGAAGGAAAGAATTGTCAGTATCTAGAGGCCAGAGGGGCTAGGACCCAAGGCAGCATGGATTCACAGCAGGAAGGTCATGCCAGACAAATCTGATAGATTTCTTTGACTGAGTGACCAAGTAGTAGATCAGGGAGGGGCTGTGGACATGGCCTACCTAGACTTTAGCAAGGCATTTGACACAGTCCCACACAAAAGATTAATATACAGTTAGCTAGCTTGGAGTGGTCCCAAGATGACAGCCTGGGTAAAAATTGGCTGGAAAATAGGACACAGAGAGTAATAGTAAATGGAGTCCACTCTGATGAAAGGGAGGTTACTAGTGGGGTACCACAGGGTTCAGTATTAGGACCAGTCCTCTTCAATGTCTTTATAAGCGACATTGCAGAGGGACTGGAAGGAAAAGTATGTCTCTTTGCAGATGACACAAAGATCTGCAACAGAGTTGATGCACAAGGTGGGGTGGAAAGGATGAAAAGGGACTTGGCAAGGTTAGAAGAATGGTCAAAGTATGGCATCTTAGATTCAGTGCTAAGGTGCAAGGTAATGCACCTGGGAAACAAAAACCCAGGGGAAGAGTACACAATGGGGGGTGAGATACTAACAACAACAAAAATGGAAAGGGACCTGGGGTAGTCATATCAGATGACCTAAAGGTGGGCAAGCAATGTGAGAGGGCAGCAATGAGGGCTGTGGGGATATTGGGATGCATAGGGAGAGGCATCACCAGTAGAAAACAGGAATTTATTATCCCTCTGTACAGACAGCTGGTCAGACCCCATCTGGAGTACTGCGTGCAGTTCTGGAGACCCAGTCTTCGCAAAGACATAGACAGGATGGAAGCTGTCCAGATGAGGGCAACTAAAATGGCGCTGTGTCTGCACCGGAAGACATGAAAAGAGACTAAAGGAGCTTAATATGTATAGCCTCGAGGAAAGGAGGGAGAGGGGGGACATGATAGAAACTTTCAAGTACCTCAAGGGAATCAACAAAGTCCAAGAGGGTAGCATCTTTCAAAAAAAGAGGTGTGCAAGAACAAGGGGGCACAATTTGAAGATAGAGGGGCGGCTCAGAGGTAATTTAAGGAAGTATTTTTTCACAGAGAGGGTTGTGGATGCATGGAACGGCCTTCCGGAGGAGGTCGTGGAGTCACAAACAGTGGTGGAATTCAAGCATGCATGGGACAGTCATAAGGCAATTCTAGGGGATGGGGGTAGGAAGAAGTAGGCTGCTGGTTAACTAGGATCTGCAGCTTATCCAGTAGGCAGGGAAGTGGGCAGACTGGGTGGGCCAAGCGGTCCTTATCTGCCATCAAATTCTATGTTTCTATGTTTCTGTGCATGGAATCTGTTTGGAGGCTGTCATAAATCACGGGAATGGTCACAAAATGACTCCCCCTACAAAAAAAATGCAAAAACTTGTAGTGACAGTGTAGCACACTCGCCTCTGAGGCCGGGAGATCAGAAGGCTGTGGATTCTAGCCCCACACCAGGCACTTGGGTTAATATCCCAATACTCACACTGCAGTGCAGCACGAGGGGGGTGCTGCACTCCTGAGGTGCCGTATTTCGGATAAGACGTTAAACCAAGGTCCCATCTGCCTGTTCTGGTAGTAGTTCAGGTGGATGTTAAAGATCCCATGGCATTTCTCGAAAAGAGTAGGAGAATTTTTTATTAGAACAAAAAACACATTACATCACAGGTAGTAATGGTGACCACAGAATATTACAGAAAAAGGAAAAATGCAGAAAGGAGGAAATAAAAGAGAAAAACAAACAAAAAAATAAACACCCAACTCAGAAAAATCCCAGCATGAACACAAAAATCTGAAAGTGTTCCTCATACAATGCCATGAAACCAAAACAAGAAAACCTGAAACTAATACATGAGAGTACTAAGCTCAAAACATCGTCCCTCAAACTCCCCCACCAATACATCCTCCAGGAAAAATAAAAGGCTACAAAAGAAATACATCAGGTGACAAAACCCACGTTCCTCCAGTAAACCTGAATCATGTCCCTTGTAAACTTTTTCCCATCATTTTCCTTAACCTGGGATATTGCAGATTCAATATGGGAGATTAAAACTGCAGGGGGCAACTTTATCTGTTGTATCACCAGCTGACACCTACCCTGCCAGAAGTAATATTTAATAACAGCAAATATCAGTCTCAAAGTACTGGCATGAAACATCTTCCATATTCTGGAAAAATCTCCTAACACTAAGGTTTGATAACTTAATCTGTGTACAAAGGGCCAATTACATTTAAGTCCTAACTCTTGCCAGAAAAACTGCGTCTCTGGGCACTCCAAAAGGAAGTGCTACATAGTTTCTTCAACTGCATGGCAGGAGATCTGCAGACAGTACCTCTCCTGTACCACTTTATGTTTCAAGTTACCCTGAACCCCCAACTTACCATGGCAACAAAGCCAGGTAACATCCCACATAAAATTAGGTATGCATTTGTCATTTAGAATTTTGAGAACCTGGGGTGTCTGTCTAGGGGTAGAGTGCAGAAAAAGTAATGGTTCCAAACTGTTGTACCCTATCACTCTATGGTACAACTGTTTATGCTGTAGACTTCGAAAATCGTTTTCACCAATTTCCATTGCCTTAATTTTTTTTAAGAATTTACAGCATATTCCGGTAGTGCCTACTGTTGCAAAACCTTCGGGAGTAACAAAAGCCTTTTATCCATAAAAAGTTGTAAAGCTTCCTTAACCCATTGTTGACCAATTGTGAGCTTATCCAACTTATGAATCTTTGAAATCCCATCTAAAAACATAGTGTGAAAAAAACATATAGGATTAATCATGTTTAAGCCACCCTTATTCAACGGTCTATAAGTAATGTCCCTTTTAACTGGGTTCAGCCTACTGCCCCATAACATCTGAAAAAAAAATACTAAAAAGCCAGGCCTCAGTTTGGGCTGGGGGACTAAATACCGAACTCAAGAAAATAAAAAGAGGCAATAAACATTTCTTATTTAACAGGACCCTCTTCTGTTTTCCCAATTTCCAATTTTTCCATATCCAGACCTTAGCCTCACAAATACCCAATTGTTTGTCCCAATTAAAGGAAGCCGCATCTGACATACCAAACCAAATACCCAATATTTTCTGAGGATCTCTACTAAGCTTAATTACTGCTCAAGTACGGTTTGGGTCTCCCCCTTGTTGTAATGGGATGACTACACTCTTGTCAATGTTTATGGCCACTCCAGAGGGCTGTGCAAATTTTGAGAATATTTATAAAGCTCGAACGCCCAAGCCCTCATTTTGCACAAGCAGCACAAGATCATCAGCATAGGCCGTAACCTTGACAACCTGACTGTCATGTTTTGGGGATAAACCCAAAATCTGTGAGTCCCATTTTAACTCCTGGATTAATGGGGTCCAGAGCGAAAATAAACAAAAGTGGGCTCAATGGGCATCCCTGTCTCATACCTTTCTTAAAGGGAATTGCGGCACCTAACAGGCCATTAACAAATAAAATGCATTTCGCTTCTTTATACAAGATTTGTATCCATGACATGACAGTAGGGGGAATCCCGTACCTTTCCAAGATCTGCCATAAAAAATGGTGCCTTACTCTATCGAAGGCCTTGGCCTGATCGAAGGCCATAACAAAACCTATGTTAGTTTGGTTTCTTTTTACATCAAAAATTTCTCTCAAAATAAAAAGATTATGTTGAATACTCCTATGAGATACAGAGCAAGTCTGAGCCTCATCAGTCAAACTATGTGCGACTCTTTGCAATCTAGTACTTAAGATTTTGGCCAGAATCTTGTAGTCACAATTCAAAAGACTGATTGCTCTCCAATGCTCTAAGGACAATTTATCTCCTTTTTTATAAATGTAACTAATGATTGCAGTGCTAAAATCCTGCAGGGAAGCCCCTTCATGGTTTAAGACATAATCATACACCTGCTGTAGAATCACACTAAGTTCTGACGAAAACATCTTATAAAAATCATATGTTAAACCATCAAGTCCTGGTGATGTCCCAGTTTTCAAGCTTTTAAGGGTGGTTAGAATTTCCTCTCTAGTAATTGGAGAAAGTAAAAGTTTGGTATCCGTGACTGAAAGGTTAGGTGTGGGAGCTGAAAGCAATATGTCAAGCCTGCCCTCTGCCGGCCTCCCATCAGAGAATTCCTTTAGCAGATGACTATGTATCAATTGCAACATGTTCCCATCCTTTCTTTCAACGATACCTGTCGCATGATAAAGGCTAACCATCAGAGTTTTGTCCAACCTCTGTTTGTAGGCCATGAAAGAATCCGACACAGGAGAATATTAGTACCATATCGCATCTCAGCATCCAGAGATTTTGCTCGATCATACTGGTACTGTACCATACCTTTTTTTATTTCCAAAATTTGTTTTGTGTACTGAACTCATTCCCTGTCCGGAATAGACATCAGTTTGTAAAACTGATTCCTATAGCCAAGATATTTAATATAATCTAAGGTCGATTTTTCTCTCCCATAGGAAATGTTGTATCAACCCACCATTGCCAGGTATCATCGTACAGACACAGTACCAAAACTCTGGCAACTAACAGAGTTTCCATTCTACATAATATAGCTGCCTGTGTCAAGGCCACAGTATTTAACTTCCATCTACTATATGAAAATAGTTTAGGTGGCAGAACCCATGTTATATTCCCCAATTAACAGAAAATGGTCTGAAAATTCCGTGGGCTGCAACAGAACACTCACCGGAAGACAATATTTTGAAACAAATAAATAATCAATTCTAGTGGAGTATATATTCCTATGATATGTGGTCCCAGAACCCTTTTTGAGTGTCCATTAAGGTCCAAGAGGAAGGCATCTTTAACAATAAAGGGCATGGGAATCACAATAAAGTTTCTTTTGATCAGAAAGTGGGGGTGTCCAAACTGCAACTAAAGTCTCCGCCCCCATATAATGTGTTTTTTTTGTATATAAGTAAAAGCTTTACTAAATTAAACAAATCAATTCTCAGAGCTTTCGTTTGAGGTGCATATATGTTAATACACCAAAAATCTAAATCCCTATGCCTACAGTCCAACACTATAGCCCGGCCCGGGGAAATGTCCATAACTCTAGTGTTGGAGAAATTAGGGTTTTTAAAAAGAAGTCCCAAGCCATCCGAAGTATCCTTCCCAAACGACCAATAGGAAGGCCCCCAAACCCAACTTCTTTTTAATTGAGTCATCTCAGATAATGAAGAAGTGTGGGTTTCTTGCAAGAAAAAAACATCAGCCTGTAAAGTTTGGAAATAGGACATGATCGTTAATTTCCTTTTGTAGCTTTTAAGACTACGGACATTAAAGGTGGCAAAGGTAATGGAGGCCATCCGTCGTGAAAAAAATCAGCCCAAAGAAAAAAAAAACCCTGTACAAACTATCCTTCCTCGTCCTGAACCTCTCTTTCCTTCCTTTTTTTAACCTTTACTTTTTTCTTGACCTTACTCAGGGGACGTTTATCCTCTTCCTCAATTTCTGAGGCCACCCCTGATTGCAAAGAAGTATCGGATTCATGCTCAGAATCCCCCCTTCACCCTGTAGAGGTAAAAAGGGATTATGTGTCAGTAAAGCAGAGACACCCTGACTTTGTCTTGTATGAGCTCTTGTCACACTCCTGGAGTGTACAGATGGGGGGGGGGCATTATGCCTTTCTGGCCTTCTTGACCAGGCTTTGTTTTATCCAAATCCAGTGTAGCAGCAGGGATGGAATCAGAAGTATCATTTCATGTGTGGTGAAGCCTTGTCTCAAGCATTGTTCCTTGTTCTGGGCTAGTGGAGCAAATCAGATCCTGAGCCCGTACCTCAGGCTCTATTTGTTCCTGCTATGTATAAGGAGTCTTAGTCTCTGGAGCATTATCATCATGGGGAGTGTTGGGCCCCACCCTACCCCTCCTATCTTGGGCAGTTTGTACCAGATTCTCCTGGTCCCACCCTTGAGCCCTATTCCTTTCTGCCCAGGGACACTGATGATACGCATGTCCCTTTTCATCACACAAGTTACATTGAAAAATATTGTCACAGTTCCCATTCAGATGATCATACCCTCCACAGAAGGAGCATTTCAACATATCACATGTACTACTCAAATACGTCCGAGCCAAACATTTATAACAGGCCTTCGGTTGACCCCCATAAAACAAAACTCCCCAGTCCTTGCCCAAAAAGAAACTATTGGGGAGATAAGTGACCTCAGAATTTACCTGGAAGAGTTTGACCTTGAACTTCCAACCCCCCCCCCCATCCAAAGGCCCTCATCATCCACAATAGCCTAAGGAGGCCCAAGGACATCACACCGATTTTGTAACCAGTGGTAAATGTCACTAACATTAACCCCCACATTGTGAAACATAACTGTGATAGTTCTAAAGGCCAGTTTTGTCAGAGGGACAGCAATAAAAGGGATCCATAAAGGCACTTTTTTACATGTTCATATTTGCTCCAAAATTCCTCTAGACCAACATTAGTTCTGAAACTAATGTCAAAAGTATCCTCTCCGGATACATGGATCAAGGCAGAAATATCTATGGGCAAAAACTGCATGGAGCTTTTCAAGAGATGTCTTACCACATAATATCCATCTGGGTGTTCCGGTAAACCACCTCTATATCGGAGGCATACTACATTTCGTCTGGGGTCCTGTTCTAGTTTACTCTTGAACAAATCTGCTAACTTGGGCCCTTTCCCCCATCTGTTAGAGGACTCCGAGGGTCCCCCATTATTATTAGAATGATCGTGGTGTTCATTGTCAGGTAGAGTACTAACAGGCAACAATATCCCTGGGGACCCTCCGCTCCCTCCCTGCAGTAGTTTTTCTCCCATGGGTAGACCCCCTCCCAGAGCCCCAGGCAGGACAGGACTATCATATATCACAATAGCGAGTACAATAGCAGGATCAGAAACCAACATCCCCATAACTACAGGTTGCAAAACAGAATTGTCCAAAGAGTCCTGACTAAGTGGAGCTGCAGACGGATGACAGGGAAGTGGTGGAACAAAGTCACAGTGCACAGTGGGCAATGGCCGAGCAACACCTCTTGATACTGGCAGTACCTTGTGAGAGTTTGTAGAGGAACCAGTACCTTCTCCGGGATCCAGGATGTCTGATCTAGCCAAAACACAATTCTACCTGTTGTCCCAGTCATCATTCAGAACCCAGTGGCCGTCCGACAGTTGCAACCAGCCAACATTCCTCAGGGAATCCTCCAAGGACCAGTCCTGAACTTCTTCCACTGGTTTGCGTGTAATGCCAAAATGAGCAAAAACCACTTGCGATACAGTTGCAGCTTCATGACGCCGTGCAACGACATCAGTTTCTCCCAGGCACTGAGTTTCCCCAGCAGATCCCTTGACACAAATCTCAGGAGGAAAACATTTGGAAGCATCCTGTAAAGGTTCTGAAGAACTAAGTCTCACAGGTAATGAACTCCTTGTCTCCATTTCTTCTGAGCCAAAATCAGGGTCGCTAATAGCGGGAACAAACAGAACTGCCTGGTTATCTTCAGAAATCTCCGAACAAACCACAGCAATGGTCTCCACAACCTCCTCCACGTCCATCCCAACTGCAAATGGCTCCACCATCGTGATCGCAAGGGCCCCCTACTGTCAGAGTAGGGGAATGTTCCTGGTGCACTGGTCAAATGTCCCCCCATTCACTAAAATAGCACCAACAGCTTAATCTGTTTCAAAGTCAGTTGGCATTCATCTGTATCCCCTTCCCCTGGGTTGTGCCTGAAAATGGGCAGAATTTGTCTAGTGCACTTACCCAGTCAACAAAAACTAAATAAATAAATAAGGAAAGCCCTCGTGCACACCGTTTATGCTGCCCGTGTGCATTTTTCTTATTCCTCTGAAAATCCATCCCCCTGCCTATAAACTGAGCACCACTTCTATGTAAATGGTAGTGTTGTATGAGTTAGTGGTGCTCATTGCAGTGCTATGGTGGCCCTTTTTATTACCTGAGTGCCTCACCCCAGTTATATGTAAATGTCAGTATTATATGAGTTACTACGGCACACTTCAATGCTATGGGGCCCTGTCTATTAATTAAGTTCCCACTCACCGTGTCAAGCAAATGTCAGAGCTGTATGAGTTACTGTGCTCACTTCAGAGCTATGGGGACCCTCTCTATTAACTGACCACCCCCCATTATAAGTAAATGTTAGTGTACTTATACCCGTCATCCCTCCTCTTTCCCTTACTCTATGTATCCCCATACTATTCAGTTCTCTATCCCAGTAGGTTATTCTCAGTACTTGCCTACATTGTATATATTATGTAATTGTTGTCATTATATGAGAGCTTATTACATATTTTTCTATAAGTTGCTGTGTTCTGAGTTGTTTTATTACCCCATTGCTTTTGTCCTTACCCATGTTGATCCTATTATACCGCTGTACTGACAATGTGTTTCTGTTATTTTGCTGTACTGATTATGTGTATTCTCCCAGGACCACCTTGTAAATTAGCTTGCTCAAAGGTGTTCCACCTGGTAAAATAAATATTGATTGATTGAGATGTCAGTGACCGGGGTTCACTTAAGAATTATGTGAACCCTGTCTATAAACTGAGCCCCCCCCCCCATTGTAAGTAAATGTGAGTTCTGTAGGAGTTACTGGGCCTCCCTTCAGAGCTATGGGGGCCTTGTCCATAAACTGAATCCCCACATTATAAGAAAATGGCATTGTCCATAAACTGAACCCCCACATTATAAGAAAATGGCAGAGTTGTATGAGTTACAGGGGCTCACATCAGAGCTATGGGGCCCTGTCCATAAACTGAGTCCCCCCCCATTATAAGTAAATGGCAGTGTTGTAGGAGTTACTGGGGTGCACTTCAGAACTATGGGGGCCCCCATCTATAAGAAAAAACCCCACCCCATACCATTATAAGTAAATGGCACTGCTGTATCAGTTGCTGGGGACCCTGTCTATAAGCTCATCCTCCTATTATAAGAAAGTAGTACTGCCATATCTGTTACTGGGGCTCACTTCAGAACTATGAGGGCCCTGTCTCTAAGTTGAGTCTCACCTCCCCCTCCTCCCCTTCATAAGCAAATGGCACTGCAATATCAGTTACTGGGGAGCACTTTAGAAATACACCACCATGTGCCTCAAACATTCCCACCAGTTCCAAAATGACATCGAATAAAATTAAAAATACACCCCCAATCAATTTCTGTATCAGACGAGGGTTCCTTTTTTTAATTTTATTAAAAATGAACAAAACTGGACAACTGGGGAATGGGGTTGAACTGGCCTCTTTAAATGTAAGCAGTCATATCATTAGAAGAAAGGTAGGTGATTTTGGCAATCAGCCACAGTTTCTTTGATTTAAAAAAAGAGCTGGTGTACCATAAAATTATGTTTAGGCCAAGGAAAAGGCAGGTCTACCATGAAGAGGAAACTGGAGAGCAGAGGTCAGAATAACATAAGCTACTGTGCAGCAAGCTTGATGCTCTGCACCCATTTTAATGTAAACAGGACTGGAGTGTTCCAGTCAGAGCCACTGCTGATGGATGACAAACTCAGCAGGGAGGCTCTAATAATGCACTTCAATGACCTGTCACCTGTCAAGGGCTTCAAAGCTCTGCTTCTCCGTCATCCTGTATGACACAGTCATGATTCCAGCCACCTCTGCCTGCCGGGTCCAACTCTATCTCTCTCTCTCTCTGAGTCAGCCTGAGCCCCAAACCAAACTGGAATCCCAACCACAACTTGATGACTGACACTGGATCACTGACTCCAAGCCAATTTTATTTATTTTTTATTTAGTTTTTGTTGACCGGGTAAGTGCACTAGACAAATCCTGCCTATTTTCAGGCATGACCTGGGGGAGGGGGGATACAGATGAATGCCAACTGACCTTGAATCAGATTAAGCTGTTGGTGGTATTTTTAGTGAATGAGGGAAATTTGGCCAGGACACCGGGGAAATTCCCCTACTCTACGGCTGCTTTGCAACCAGTAGAGGGCTCCGTTGCAGAATGGCAGATGGAGGATGAATGTGTGAGGTGCAGGACGTGTCTCTGGAAGCTCCTGCAACTGCAGGAGCAGATTTTGAGGAGACTATCTCGGAAACTGTCCCTAAGAGTGGGACCTTGGCTGCTGAGATGTCGGGAGCACTTGAGAGAGAAACTAGCGGTGGGCTAGTTCGGGAGAATGAATTGGACAGCATCATTATTGTGGACGACCGGGTTGCTTCTATACAGATGCCTTTACAAACTGGGACTTCTTCTGGCCTGGGTCTCGTTGTTTCTCCGGACCCTATATTGCAGATGGAACTTCCGGGTATGGTACCCGGCCTTCTTGAGCAGTCGGCTGTGCTACAGATGCCGACTAATGTTGCTACCACTTCTCAAGTGCTACGTAAAGGGTTCGGTCTTTCTTCAGACTCTGCAGATTTTTTGATGGACTGGTTGGCTGATGAAACCCTTGCTAAATCGGGATGAATACGATCGACTTTGGGGATTTGGATTCCTGACCCGAACTGGGTGGACAGCGGGCCTACTACCTCTTCTCCACAGCATGCCAACAAAATGAGCTCAGGTATTTCTTCTGGACTTGACTCTTCCAGTACAACTTCTAGTAAAGGTGCAAACCAAATGCAGGGGGAGTCTGAGGCCAGTTCTGGCCCTAGTACGACCTCGGAGGGGGGCGAGGGAGGTCTTTCTCAGAATGCTACTGATTTGGGGAGCTCTAAACATCTTTCTATGGCAGATCTGTTTAAAAATAAGTTAGAGCAGGCCCCCCGGAGAAACGCAGTATGTTTAAGGTACAAGGGTGGGCTTTCTACTCCCCCAGATAGGTATTATGTTGTTAACCATTTGCTTAGAGGATCTATGCATTTTTTTCCCTCAGATTTGTATGCTCTAATCCATGTTTCTGGGGAAGACTCCTTCGATATTAGTTTTCAGCTCAATAGCAGTTTAGAGAAATTTTTGGAAAAATATTCTGCCCTTAAAAACACTCCCTTATGGACTCCCTTTTTTGCTATCCCCTTAACTAGGCCACAAATCAGGTATGTGATGATCATATTCCGTAATGAAGGGGTAAATGTCAGTGACATTTATCACTGGCTACAAAAGAGATGTGATATTCTGGGACCCCCTGAAGCCCTGGTGGATTTAGAGGGTATTTGGACTGGGGGCTGGAAATTTAAGGTTAAATTGTTCCAGGTAAATTCTGATATCATCCACTTACCTAATAGTTTTTTTTTAGGTAAAGACAGGGAGGTTTGTTTTTACAGTGTCCAACCCAGGGCTTGCTATAAATGTGGCTCACGCACACATATTAGCAGCTCCTGTGACATGCTCAAATGTTCTCTTTGTGGTGGCTACGGTCATTCGGTAGATTTATGTGAGAACATTTTTCAGTGCAACCTCTGTGATGCAAAAGGCCATGCCTTTCACCAATGCCCATGGGCTAAACAAAATAGACAAGAGGGTTGGGATCGTGATGACCTGGTTTTTAAGGCACAGGAAAAAAATCAGGGTCCTCCTCCTTCTGGCTCCCATTCTGAGACTGCCCCTGTCACTAACCCTCCTACGGTAGCCCCTCTTGATGTATCTGAGTCTTTAGAGCAACCTCCCCTGACAATTGCACAGGACTCTGTTCCTGCTTCTACTCTAAACACTGATGTTGATGGTGGTTTATCTGTATTTCCGAATGATAATACTATGCCCCCTCCTTTTGAAACTGTGAAAGGACGTAGATTTAACAGGTCCTCTCTTAAAATTCTCCCTCTGTGTCCTCTCCCTACAGAGAATTCTTTTTCTTCTCTTCAGGATGAGTTAGGGGATTCTGACTTGGAGTCAGATATTTCACACAGGTCTGAGCTAGTCACTGAGGATGAGGAGAGTAAATCCACTGAGCTATCCAAAGAAAAGAAGGGGAAAAAAGGAAAAAAGAGAAAAGCTAGCTATTGTTTGAAGGGACGGCCTTGAATGTGACTATTATACAAATGGCTACCCTGAAATTGGCATCTTTTAATGCCTGTAGCTTGAAAACATATAAGAAACAGATTTCTCTGTTTTCCTTTTTTGACACCCTTGACGTAGACGTTTTCTTTGTTCAGGAAACACGCCTCTCCTCCCTTGTTGAGGTGGAACAGATTAAGAATCAATAGCATTGGGGTCCTTCCTTCTGGACCTTTGGTTTGGAAGCGGCGGACGGGATTGGTATCCTTTTTAAATCTACCCATTTTCATGTCACCAGGCTTACTGATGTTAAACCGGGGAGGGCTTTAGTGCTTGACTGCTCCCTTGGGGATTTTTCCTTTCGATTTCTCAATATCTATGCACCCCAACTCAAATCGACCAGAATTGAGCTGTTTGAGGACTTTAAACCCTTTTTATATACTAGGAAGCATGTTATTTGGGGAGGTGACTAATTGTTCCTTGGACATTAAATTTAAAAATTACACACAGAAGAAGGTTTACTGTGACTCTAATGCCTTAACACAGATTGTCTCTGGTGCTAATTTACAGGATGCTTTTCGCAGCCTGCATGCTGCAGGTATAGGAGCTACATATCACAGACACATATACTCTACCCGCATTGATATGTTTTTTGTTTCCAAATACTTTATTCCTCTTTTTTGTATTTCCCAGCCTTCGGAATTTTCCGATCATAATCTTTTGTTTTGTTCTTTAAGTTTATCCACTGTACCTCCAAAAAATGTTTTTCTTCCCATACTCGTTGGTGATTCAACCTGTCTCTTTTAGATTCTTCTTCCCTGTTTTCTCATATTGAGATTTTTTTTGCATGTCGAGACTCTGTTATGTGCTCTTATGATTCACTGTTACATTGGTGGTTGGATACTAAAGTAGAGCTTAAACACCTTATGCTGTCTTTTAGTAGACATAAAGCTAATTCTGATTATCTACGTTATCTTCTTTTTAGGAATCAATTGTACAAATTAATGTCTTATCCTCCACATGATAAGCAAGACTTTGCTTCACAGATTTTTGAAATTAAAAGGCAAATGAAATCCTATCAGTATGATCGGGCTAAATCGCTAGAAATGGAATTTAGATTCAATACTAAAAAGACACCGGCATCAGATCTCTATGCAGCCTGTAAGCAACGGCTTGATAGCACTCTCATGACTCATCTGGTCACATCACAGGGTAACATAGTTATATCAGATTTAGAAATACTGAAGGTGGTCCAGCAGTATGTAGATGCCACATTTCATCTGGTATCGGACCTCTTCTCATATTGTCTGGCTACTGCACGTCCAGGTACCTGCTACTATGGTACAATCCCTAATACAACCCATACTTTCAAAAGAGGTTGAAGATGCTATATCTCAATTGAATACTGGCACTTCTCCTGGCCTAGATGGGATTCCTAACGATTTTTATAAACGTTTTTTGTCCCATATGGTTCACTTTCTTACCTTGGTCTTTAATTTTATGTTAACTTTCTCCTCTTCCTGTTTTGGTTTTAATACCTCTCTACTGGTTTTTTTTTTTGTATAAATCAGGGAATAAAGTCCTTTTGACTAATTGGAGACCTCTTAGCCTTCTAAATAGTGACTACAAAATTCTAGCAAAGATTTTTCATAATAGATTATTGGGGGTGGCTGATCTTCTTATTCATCCAGCTCAGACTTGTGCTGTACCTGACAGACGCATACAGCATAATTTATATCTTTTGAGAGATTTATTTGAAGCAGCTAACAAGCATTCTCTTTCTGGATTTGTGGTAACTTTGGACCAGGCTAAAGCCTTTGACAAGGTTCATCATGATTATCTGTTTCCCCTTTTATTAAAATATGGCTTTCCGAAAACTTTTGTGTACTGGTTGCACCTTCTTTACACTGATGCAACTATTATTCCTATGGTTAATGGTCTTTTTGGCACAGATGTTCCTTTAACCGTTGGAGTTAGACAAGGTTGCCCCTTGAGTCCTATTTTATATTCTTTTGTTTTGGACCCTGTAATTCGACAAATTATTTGGGACACCAGTATTATAGGTTTAGCTCCCTCCCCCCTTTTACCATATGAGAAGATTTCCACTTATGCGGATGATGTTACTTTATTAGTTCAAGATGTTTCCTCTTTAAAGTCGGCCTTGCAGATTTTTTCCGACTTTGGATCTTTTTCTGGAGCTGTCCTTAACATGGATAAAAGTTTTATTTTTTCTTTACATACTCCTTTCCCTGCCTCTTCAGATATTTTAGGGATTCAGGTAGTTTCTGCCCCTCATAAGATTTTGGGTATTTGGTTTGGACCGGGTGATATGGCTTCTTATAATTGGGAACGACAGTTGCATGTGGGAGAAAATAAGGTACATAGATGGAGAGGGTGGAAATTTGGGAAACGGAAAAGAGTTCAGATTATTAAACAGTTTCTTTTACCTGTTTTTTATATTTATTTATGTTTTCACTTCATTGCATCTTGAGACTAGAATTCTTAGCCTTTTTCCAGATGCTTTGGGGTAATAGATTGAACCCTGTGAAACGGATGTTATTGTTACCCATCCACAAAGGTGGATTGGCTATGATTAACCCCATTGTTTTTATCACTCTATATACTTTTTGGGACATTTAATTATTTATGGACTCTGCTACCCTTTCATGGCAGTTGTGGACACAATTTCTTTGGTCTAAATATTTTCTTAAATGGACAGTGTTACCCCCTAAACTTTTATTCTCAGATCTTTTACCATCTTATGGCACTTCAACTCTTAAGAAGTTGTTTCAATGGAAGGTTTCTTTGCCTATGTTACTGACTATGCAAATGAAATCTTTTTATGCCTTTATAGTTTATGAAGTACAGAAGATTATTTGGATATTCCCTGAATGTGTACCCACGAAAATGAGTCTGGCTATTCACAAATTAATGGATTCAAGGATTCTTCCTCATGTTTGGGATGTTGTGTGGTTGTCCATCCAAGGTAAATTAGGGGTTCGGGGTAATTTGAAATATAAACCCATGACTGAGAGATTCTGCCTTAGGCCTACTTGCATTAATAGTGAAGAAACTATGTTGCATTTTTTTGTTACTTGCCCCCATAGCCAATCTTTTTAGCAGTACGCTGCTACTCATTGTCATTTACCTTTTTTGAACCATATTTCATATCACACTATTGTTTTAGGGGATTATACGGGGATCTGGAAGCATTATCATAAAAGTACATTGAATGTGGTTTTTTCCCCTTATACAGTATTTTTTATGGTTAGCTCATTGCCAATTTGTTTTACATCAACAATGTATATTAAATAGCACTATTTTTTCTCAGATTGACACTGGTTTACTAACTGTTAAAGAAAATGGTACTCGACGGGTCCCCAAAGCTAAGGTTGATATTCTATGGAGACATTTCTTTTTTTGATGGATGTTTTACTGTAACAATGTTATTATCTGATCTAAGTTTATTCTTTTTGTTTTTGTATTTGATTTGATGTATCATTGATTGTTTTGTGATGTTATGATTTCTTGTCAATAAACTTCCCCTACACTTTTCGATAAGTGCCATGGGATCTTTAACATCTACCTGAACTACCACCAATCCAGGCAGATGGGACCTCAGTTTAACGTCTCATCTGAAGATGGCACCTCAAGTGCAGCACCCTCTCTACCTTTTCAAAGTGTCAGTACTGGGATATTAACCCAAGTGCCAGATGTGGGAACTGAACCCATAGCCCTCTGATCTCCCGGCCTCAGAGGCGAGTTTGCTACCTACTGAGCCACTGACACTGCAAATTGACCAACTGAACTCGGTCATGAGCACCCATCTGACCTGTGTCAGTCACACAACAACAAATTTAACTGCTGTCCTACTGCTTGCTCTATAAAGCAAGGTTCATGCCACCTGTATGAAGTGGCAGAAGCACAGGCTGGTGAAAAGCTGCCAATAGTCGGCTCCTCCGGTCTCCTGGCTACTGACTGAAGAGGGGGATCATTGCCCTGACAATGTGGAACAACCAGGTAGGGCAGGCACATAAACTGATGTCCTTCCCTCAGTTTATTTTTCTTTCTGTTTTTTGTTTGTTTGTTTGAACAGGCTTGGGATAAAAAAAAGAGAGATCTGAGATCAGAGCGGAGCCAGAAAGGTTAGGCTGCTCATGAAAAATGAGCCACATGTGTAAAAGTACTTTTTTGGGGAAAAGAGCTTAATTACAGACCAAAGGCCTCTCTGATTGGAGCGCTAACATCCTCTGAAGTATACAAAGTTTCAGCCCACCAGGGAGAGAATGATGTCAGGACTACAGTGTGTGGTCATTGGTGTAGACTGCTGAGCCCGTTCTTTTGTGAACTGCAATAAGCTCAGCACTGACACCCGCCTCAATCCATTATTCTTGTTACAAAATGTTGGATGTGCAAGCGCGGCCAACGTAAAAATTGTATGATGGATCCACCACCTCAGCCATCTTTTTCCATTGACTACTATGGGAGATTTCCACTTCCACCATCTAAAAATGACAGTTCCACCACCTAGAAATCTAGATGTGAGAGCTCTCCCACCTAAACATTTCTAATTTAACCACTAAGTAGTGGCCTTCATGGGGACACACCTTAAGGCTCAGAAGTATTAAGTTCAGGGATAATGTTAATAGGCTCTTCTTGTTCCAGAGGGTAGTGAACCTATATAACAGCCTACCAGCAGTGACAGTGTATATGAAGACAGTACAGGCCATCAAGGTAAACCTGGACAAATGTCTGCTTACCAGGGGCATCACAAGATATCCTGGTAGTGGAGTGGGTACATTGACTAGAAATGTTGCACAACATACTGAAGCATTCCTGCTTATGAAGTTGTGAGTGGAGCCAATAGAGTCAGAGTCCCTTTTGACCTCAAATTACAGTGTTACTATTTACTGTAGTGTCTAGAGCATGAGAGGTATGATAGTGTTTTCTTCGGTAGAGCTAAGTTTGTGGAAGCACAAACTACTATCTTTTAAAAAGGGCTGCAGAAAAATAAAAATTTCGTAAACCCCAAATTATTTATAGAAAAAGGAAGATTCCTATTGCAATACCAGAACCACACAGTGACACCTGCAGGGAAAGGCTGGGATAACAGTGTGCTCCAAAACAATACTGATCAGCAGCAATTTTGCATGGGAGCAACAGCGTAGTAGTATATCATTTAGATCCATTGTGACCTTCTCTGACAGTCTGGCCAATGTTACTCAGTAATGTAAAGCACACTGCACCCCCCCATGCTTAGCTGCCAGCTCGTAGTTTAGGAAACAGTTGGTATTGTAGTGAGAAGAGAGTCGACTTGAGCATCCAGGATTGCATCCTTGCCCCACATTACGGCTCAGGGATGGCACATGGCCATCTGATATTAAATTAAAGGTTACAGCGCCTATAATGGGATACCTGGGAGTTCAAGTTAATGAAGAGAGAATTCACTAAGGATGGTGTTGGGTTGGGGTGAAGCTGGTAGGATGCTAGATGGGTGGAAGCTGCTTTTTTGGGGGAAAGAGGGGCCATGGGGAGCAGCACTGGACTAACTCTGGCCACCTGGTGGCAGGGGGAAAGCTGGGCAATTGATTATACTCTCATGTGAGGCTCCTCTTGCTACAGTTGGACACAAAAAGGGCTTGTAGTTCATAACAGACAAGGGGCTGAAATATGACAAGCAGTGTGCATGTGTGTGTGTGTGTGTGTGTGTGTGTGTGTCTACTGTCAAGAGGACTTGCAGAATAACAAAAAAGATGTTGTGCACAGGCAGGTATAAAGTAATAATAAAGAGAGAGAATAATAATTCTCTCTAACACAATAGGATGTTGCTTCAAGTATTGCATCCTTAATGCTGGCCCACTTTGCCTATACCCCCCTCACCTGTATTTCTTTCTGCCAGGGCTAGCTTAACTCTGTTGGCCATCTTAAAGTCAGCTCCTCTGAAGTCCCATATTTTTGCCTTGGATTGGGATAATTTAGTTCTGGTGGCCAAAGTGAACCATACCATGTGATGGTCACTGACCCCCAAGTGACCTTCTACCTGGAGATCTGTGATCCTTTCCCCAGCTGATTCATTTCATCTACATAAAGCCACCCAGCAACCAGCTGAGCAGCTTCATTACTGCAGCTACCTCAAATAAATCAGCTTGTTTCATTTTGGCTTACCTAAGATAACTTTCACAGTCATGGCAATTTTCAGAAAGTCTTGCAATATGTGTGAAACTTTTGGTTGTATGGGAATTGCCGGCCTGATTGCAGACATAATTCAAAGCTAGAGTAACTGCTAATTCAGTGAAATGTGTTCTTAAACTTTTCTTCTTTTTAAATATTAACTGGAGATTGTGACTCTTCACCCTTATTGCCTCAAATCTATGTCAAAGGACAAGCAAGCAAAGAGGTCTATTGCCATAATGCCCAGGTGCTTCAGCACCCGGAACCAACAGTGAAAGACCACAATATATGAAATGTGCAATTTTACACATTCACAGCATGGGGTAGGCTGTTTTGGAATGTCCTCTAGGAAAAATAATCAGAATGTTTAACTGCGTTGAATATGGCATGATCAGCTTACACAGACAACTGAAATAAACTTCTTATTTCAACCTTTGTATCCTAAAAACAATAACCATGGGTAGTGGCAAGTGTATATTCATTTTTAGATTTGCCAAAAGAAAACTACATTCTAGATACATTTATGCTCAGCTCTGTTTATAACTTAAAGTGACGTGGGCACATTGTTTTGCTAAATGAAGCAAATCCTACCCTGCCTTTTCCAATTCTCAAAGCCATAAAACAACCAGAGGTGGCGTTACATTGATTTTGCCAGCATTTCTTGTAACAGCTTTCAATATGCTGCCATGCACACTGTTCTATTTTGTATTAAAAAGCCAAATTTACAAATATGTCCATTGATGGCTGATTCAAACTATGTACTTTTTAGAGAGAGATGCTAACGCAGCAACTTGATTCCACCACCACCACCACCCCCCATGCTTGCCAGCATTAACATATTTTACTGTTTATTTACCTTGCTCACTGACAGAGAAATGTGAAGAAAGATTATGGCTCTTATAATCATTTTCTTGTGTGCTGAGTTGCTGTTTTCTTCAATTATGAAATGCATTAGCTGCGACTGTGAAACACACAGTGTATTAAACTGGGCAGCTAAAATAATAAATCAGCTTATGTGTATGAATATGCTCTCCTATTATTAGTGTCTATGTGGATCAAGAATATATGCCATATAATTAAAATAAATAAGTCAAGAGTCAATATATGACTGAGCAGGAAACTAGCACTTGTGGTACCTACATAAGTATGTATTCAATTCTTTGCAAAAAATTTGTTAATGCATTAGTTAGGGTTGAAGTGACAAATGTAGGGAAATGTGGCATTAGGGTTTCCAACCCTAACACCCCACCCCCACCCTGCAGGTAGCAATAGGTGTGGGGTGTGTCTTGGGGTTGTCAACCCTAACGCTCACCACATTCTTATACACTGTACCCAATCTCAGCTTATTTACTCATGGAATGGGGTGAGTGTTAGGCATGACAACTGCAAAGCACACCCCATGCCTTTCGATACCTGTAAGGTGGGAGTGGTGTGTTTGGGTTGGAAACCCTAATGCTACATTTTCCTTCTTTTGTCACTTCAAACCTAACTAGTACATTAACAAAGTTTTTCAAAGAATTTCAGTACTTTTTGAGATAGTATAATTGTATCCTCATTTGTTTGTGGGAGTGCAGGGCCCTCTGGGCCCTGCACCCCATCCCTCCTTAGCTGCGTACATATATATTGCTGTGCAAGCACACAAGGCCCAGGCCCTGAGCTTGCATTTGTAGTAAAACAGAAATTAAATTGTCAGCCTAGCCTTCTGATTAACCCACCTCATGAACCCAGTAATGAAAATGTTTAAATTCCCGACCACACATGATGCCACACCACCTCAACACCATTGTGCACCACAGGTGCTAAAACACAGTTTGTCCAGGTTTTAAAAAATGACTGTGATCACATTCATGAGGTGGAGTAAAAATATGTTTATGTTGAAAATTTAGAATCAAAATATTTAAAATTGCCAAAGCTATGAGGGAGCATAGTAACATTTTAACGTCTGTGCATAACTTAGGCATTTTTACATATTTTGACCCCAGAATTTCAACAAAGCCTTTATATGATCCCATGTGATGAATAAGGGTGATAAAAATGTTCAAATCCTGCCCAAAAGGTGATTTCACCAAGCAACTGTGAAATCACCTTTCCAGACAGATTTGCGTAATCCCACTGATATTGTTCCTGAGATGGGATCCCAAATAGGCCATGTTGAAAATTTTAGCTCAAAATATGCAAAGATGACAAAGCTATGCCACAAAATTGAAAACACCCATTGAAATACATTGAAGCTTCATATGAAAAAGGAATTTCCCCTCATAAAAAAGGATGACATCAAACAAAAAATATTCTTTTTTCATATTATGAGTCACAAAAAAGATTTCTATTGTTATAAAAATGACATTTTAAGGACATTTCTCCAACAGTTAAGTGCAGAATCTAGCTAAAGAGGTCCCAGTAAGCAAGATACAGTACACGTGTTGGTCACTGGCCAGAATGTAATTTTTGTGGCTATTGAAATGTTAATTTTCCCTAGGGAAAACGAGAAAACAAAATGGTAGCTAAATGAAAAAGGATTTTCCCCTCAAGAAAAAGGATGTCAATATAAAAAAACAATTCTTTTTTCATTTCATACAGCTATTTTTGGTGCTTACTGAGCATGCTCAGAACCAGTTATTCAAAATTTCAAAATTAAATAATTTTGGAACGGATTAATATTTTTTCACCAAACAAGCAAAAGGCATATCTGCGGGCCAGCCCCTTTCTACCCAGAAAATTACAGACAACAATTGCAAACCATCTGGGCATGAGCCAAATTGACAGAAAACCCATTGAAATCAATGGGAAAAAATCCCGAAATATTAACTTTTTCACTATCTGTATTTCCAAATTCGCACATCCAACAGGAACGAAACTTGGTACATACAGATATCTACCATGTGAAACCTTGCATGCAACATTGAGTGCAAATCCATTGAATGGCTGGAAAGTTATTAAAGTGCAAAAATTGGGGTTCAACGTTGAAGTGCCCATATAACCCTAACTATAGGGGCGCTAACGCACCCCTATAATAACACAGGACACGGTATGTATGTGTGTGGGGGGTATTCTGATAAACCCATGAGACTGGTGTTGGAGCCGTGAGGTGAAGAGAGAGACTGAGTGGCTTTGGTGCTTGTTGTGGAGTGGCTTTATAGAGTACCATTCAAAAGTCTTGGATAATGATGTTGCACTTGCTAAATGACTGTCATTTACAAGAAAAATGCAAGAAATTGTTTCAAAAGGGATGACAAAACTCCAAATTATTATTAAACATTGGATCAAAACAATGTTACCTCATTGGACAAAACATTGTCACATGACTACAAAACAGCTGATACTGGTGCCTTCACAGACCCCTAGAAACAGGTAATATTCTTCACAGTACCATTATTTCCACTTCCTCTTTTCACTTCAACATTTATAGCACACACAATGTGCTCTATTCTGCATCACCTGATGCAGACCACCTGCATGAGACAGCCATCACACTGACAAGCCACCTGAAGGCTGTCAGCCAGTGCCCAACAATGTAGCGGGCATGACTGACCTGGGAACCACCCCATCCATTGGCTTGATACTTCTGTCCATCACCACTTTGAAATAAGGTGGCCATCACTGCAACGTGCCCAAACACAGTCTGTAACCACTGACTGCCTTCCTATGCCTGTTCAGTCAGCAATCACCAAGTCCATTTCAGACACCAGGAGACATGGGGCACCACTTAGGCTATCTTTCCTCCTCCTCCTCCTCCTCCTAACAGCCCCCTATAAAAAACTAGAGTTAGCAGCATGATCAAGTCCTGGAACACTCACTTGGAAAAGCATGCAGGAGCCCCAGAATCCACTGAAGAAAGTATAATCTTCATCGCCTTAAGAAAATCTCTTGGCTCAGCTGCCAGAATGTCCAACAAATTCTAGTAACACTTTTTTAATCTAAATGTTGAGCTCAAGTTTCTCAAGACATTTGTGTGTACGTTTGTAGAGGAATCATGATGTGGTCTAACTTTGTGCTGATCTTCTCTGTTTTAATTATGCATCTGTTTTTTTCAAAATATTGTAGCCAGGAATCATCACAGAGGCCCAGAGGGACCATGTCCCATTCCCAAAACATAGAGAATAATGTATGGGCAACCATACACAACAAGGCTGTGTTTCCATTAAGGGGTTGAGATGACAGCATATGGACCTCGAGAGCAAAGCTCGAGGGGTATGTTGCTGTCATCTCAACCCTGAGATGGAAACACCTGCCAAGTTGTGTGTGGTTGCCCATATTTTATTTTATATAGTATATGGTTTGTACACAGAAATCACAGAAGTGTTACCTCCCTAAATAAAAACAAAAGAAAACACAAAAAAAACTAGCCATTTCTTTGTTCTGTTTTACAATTAAAATTAAATTTATAGTCTTTACAAGTTAAAAGGTACAAATCTGGGCACTGGGTGGTTAGTAATCAGCTATGTGCGGGGTGAATGAAGAATTTAAAATTTTATGACCTTTGAACTGTGCTGAACAACTGCTCGGAATGCGCACAAGAGTTTAGAATGTGTACAACAAGGTTTTCGAACAGAGTGATTTTTATACAGAACAAAGGCCAACCATACAGTATACTATAGTGAGTTATTGCTTTTTTTATTCATTTTTGTTTACCAGGTAAACGCAATGAGTCAAAGGCCCATTTTCATGCATGACCCAGGACCATATAAATACAGTCAAGATGTTACATGCAGTAAAAAACTATTAACATAAATAAAATGCAAAAAAATATGTCACTGTGTGTTCCTATAGTAACCTTTCTTGCAAATGTCAGAAGGGTTTGCTGACTATATACTGAACATGAATGACTTCAGGCTGTAAAACTGTCCTGTGAATCACCTGAACTTGTTTTCCCTAGTCTCTGTTTACTGAATGTATCTCATCTACAAACCTTTTAATGATCATAGATATAAATAGTACAGTGCAGGAAAAAAAGTCAGTTTACTGACCCAGTGGCTTAAGGCATTATAACAGCCTTAAAATACTTCTAACCCAGCCCTACCATTTGCACTTAAAAGTATCACCCAATTCTCAAAAACCCAGCTCTACCATTTGCACCAAGTTTCACCCAGTGTCTCCTACCCTTTCCTACACTAGGTTCTCGATTTCCCCTCCCCCCACATGGTTATGAAAATTCTCCCCCTCCTTTCACCCCACCTTCTAAGACTTATTTCACCCCTAAGAACCCTTCCCCTCCGTCAACTCCACTATCAAAACTAATGCTTGCTGTAACCCTACCTTTTTTCCTTTTCCCCCAATTGTTCCCAGTCCTATCCCCGTGATCCTTTGAAGTCTAAACTGGGCACACCTATTAGTTCCCGTCACAATCTGCTGTTGTCTAATCTATTTAGCTCAAATATATCAAAACCTAATTCGATGCACTTATGACAAAAACTGTTATTAATCATGTTCACTGTATCTCTTTCCAGTTATGTCCTTCTTGTGATGATAATTTTGTTTCAGCACATAAGACTTCCCTTCATAAGTTGGATGTAATGTATAACAACATTTGTAGGTATGCCTCCTTGTCTCCTCACCTTATGCATCACTGCCAGCTATTCAAGGACTTAAAATGGCTCTCCCCCTCAGCTCATAGGAAAAATGCTCTGTGCTCACTCGTTGATTCTGTTCTTCGTCTGAACACTCCATCCTCACTTGCTGAACTGCTTGTTCCCCAAAACTCCTAACATGGCCTGCACTCGACTGATCAATCCTTACTCCACATAACTAGATGTCGCACCTCCAAAGGTACTACAGCCTTCCAGCACTCTGCCCCTCGAATCTGGAACTCTCATCCCCCAGACTTGTGGCTGCCTAAGTCTCATCTCTGCTTCAAAAGGGAGCTGAGGCTTTATTTATCTATGGCTGACACCTGCACTTGCTTTAGCCATACTTGATTACCCCTATCCCTATCATCTCTCCCTCCCCTCCAATTACTTTTCTTTATATGTTTCTCTACCCCTGACCTGCTGTCTTCCTTTTACCTACCCCATTCCTTCTACCTCTAGCTCCTACATGTTTTACTCCTTTCACCTTGTATACTACCATTGATGTGTACAGCACTTATGTAAAAGATATTATTTTTTCCTCTGTATTTTCTGATGACATGGAATGTAACCCCACATCTGTATGTATCGTAATTGCTCTCTAGAATTGCTATCTGTTTGTATTTACCTGTTGTACTCTCCCATGCCTGAAAATAGTCAATCTTGGCTAGTGCACTTACCCAGTTAACAAAAACTAAATAAAAAAAATAAAAATAAAATAATATCATTACTGTGTTTTGTTTGTACTTGTTTACTGTTTTTTATTACTGACATGGAACCTCTGTAAACAAGCTTTTAGCTCAAAGGTATTTGTAATTCAAGATTTTAATAAATAAAAAATAAAAAAAAGTAAACAAATCAATAGATTTGTCTTTAGTACCTATCCCATGTGCAGAATCCTGTGAGTATTTTACATTTATTTGAATTTATATGAAACTGCCATTTCCTGTATCCTTATGTTTTACATATAATATCTGAAATAATGTATTAGCTGAATATTCTTACTACAAGTAAGAAAACTGAATTTATAGAGTAGCTTTTCAACTTTTAAAGTCATATTGTCAGAATATTTGCCCCTTCTTTTCACTGACATCGAGCAGGATACTCGAACACCTAGTTGGCGAACGTTGTGTCTGCTATGGTGCCGCTTAGATCCAAAGCTGGATGTCCTCGAGCTGGCTGAGACTCAACCTGGACAAAACTGAAGTACTGGTGATTGAGCCAGGTAAGGTGGATGGGGATTAGTAGTATCTGAGAGGGTACTGGATCTCCATCTTAGTACCTCCTGCCTTGATATTGCCCAAAAGGTGGAGAATCTGAGTGTCATTCTGGATGAAGGGCTGACTTTTGAGGCTCAGGTGTCAGCATACATCTGGAATGGTTTCTACTACTACCTTAGAAATATCAATTGGATTCATTCCCTTATCCCTCCTGAAGATCTGCCATCGATGTTGCATGCCTTTATGATAACTCGTCTCGATTACTACAATGCTTTCTACTTTGTGGTCAGTGGAGGTACATTACAATGCCTGCAGCTAGTGCAGAATGCAGCTTCGAGACTGTTGACAGGCCTTTCTAGGTTGAGTTAAATTACTCCTGTGCTGCAGGAACTGTACTGGTTGCTGGTTAAGTGGCATATCTCCTATAAGGTTGGTTTGTTAACCCATAAGACCCTGCACAGGCTGGGTCTGGGCTAACTGCATGATCTTCCACATCTGTATCTTCCCACTTGCTTCCTCCATTCTTCTGATGAGGACCTCCTGGTTGTCCCCAGGACCGGACTTAAAACATCAGGGGACAGAGCCTTCAAGGTGGCAGGCCTAGTACTGTGGAACTCACAACCAAGCGTTCTGAAGGAGGCCCCATCATAAGAAGCCTTTAAAAAAAGGCCTTAAAACTTATCTATTTGCTCAGAAGATTGTTATTTAAGTAGGTTGTTAGCCAGTATTTAACTATGTTTTATGGTTTTTAAGAGCTTTTATTGTTTATTATGTTATTATCGTTAACTACCACTGGTTGGATGTGTAGTTTTTATTCATTGTAATGATGCTCTGAGCTCCAGGGAAGAGTGCCACACACAAATAAAACTACTACTACTGCTACTACAAAACTGTGTTTTTGTGAAAGTCCCAGCTAAGGAGAAATTAGCTCATTTTTATAGACCATCAAGAGGGATCCTCTATCACACCTGTTTGGAACCATCCACATGCCTTACATCCAGGTTTGGGACTTCATCCCCAAGAATTCCAAGAGGGCTTTCCTGGAGAGTACCACTTTCTGCCATGTGCTCACTGTGTGGAGTCTGTTGCAGTAGAGGGGGAATGCCAGCCCCAGTCCTCAATAACTGTTCCAGAATTTTCTCTGCACTCTCAAAGAAGGATGAGACTCTGTATCCATTCATAAATCCCTGAGGAAGATCACACTTTGGTCAAAGCGGTGGGGCCATTGGGTCTGGAGCAGCATCTTCCACGTGTGTGAGATGAGCTGTCTGGAATTATCTATTTAACAAAATTAAAGTTTTGAATTTTGAATGGATACAGTGTCTTGTCCTTCTTTGAGAGTGTAGAGAAAATTTTGGAACATTTCCTGGAGAGTAGCAGTGTCTATTTCAGGCTGGATCTCTCCAACCCATACACCATCTCAACCCTGACCAGCTATCAGATGCTGCCCCATGGGGAGAACCTGCAAGATGAGCTGCCCAGGGACCTATACGGGAGACTCAAGTGGCACCTGAAGTATGTGAAGCCGTGATGCCCCACTGGATGACCCTGAATGGCAAGGGAAAGGACCTCTGCATGGACTATTTGTTCAGCACTGTAGATGGGAACTGGTAGAGGGAGTGGCCCATCTGGGTGATGTTGCAACTCTTTGATGGAGATGGACATCAAGTCCCAGGGAGTACTTGTGCTGGTCTGCTACCTGACCCAGGAGGCCATGAGGATGAAGAAGAAGACTAGGGCAATGTAGAGGATGGAGGAGCAGTGCCATCCCTCAGTGAGCTAAATTTCTCTCAGGTAGCAGGTTCTCATCGTCTGTGGCTTCTAAATGGTAGTCATGTTAAAGAGCAGCTGACAGGATCATGGCAGGTAACCCATACCATGGAGTTGCCTGCATTCTGAGCTATCCTAGCTGTATTTTGCATTTTTTTTGTGCAGTATTTAAAAAGTTACAGCCTCCGAAACACATGGCTTGTAACTTCCGTGTATGAGCTGAGTGATCACCAGGTGCTGCAGCCCCACCCCTTAAAACTGCATAATTATGATATGAAGTAGGGAACAGGGCTGCAGGTACTCTATGGACACTGTAATGGAATCAGGGGAGGGGGGCTGCCTTAATGTACATAGAATATATTTGCTGGCAGGTATTCATGTATGGGGCTATAATATAGCACATATTATAGGCCCATATATGTATACCTGTTAGCAAAGATAATCTACATACATTCAGGCAGCACCCCTCCCCTGATTCCATTACAATATCCATAGAGCACCTGCAGCCTCATTCCCTACTTCATGTCATAATTATGCAGTTTTTAAGGGCAGCGCTACAACACTCAGCAATCGCCCAGCTCATATATGGAAGTTACAAGCCAGGTGTTACAGAGGCTATAACTTTTTGAATACTGCACAAAATAAATGCAAAATGTACCTAGGATAGTTTCTAGGGCAGGCAACTGCATGGTACAAGTTGCCTACCCATAGCCAAAACTGATGTCAGATGCTCTTTCAGAGGGATAAGCATAACCCATACTGCATTTGCAGCACAGGATGCAGAAATGTAGTTGTAGAGTTCTGGCCACATCAGTTACCCAGTGTTCCAACCCAGTTAGCACCCAAATTTAGTAAAAATCTACCATTCTTGCATAGATCAAACACTGTGTGTGTGGGAGGAGGGCTCATTGCACAAAGATGAAAAGTTTTGTGGGGTCTCACACTGGCTTTTTTACACTGTGTCACATGTCTTATTGCATGTGTGACTCCTTAGCAGTTCACAACGAAGCTCCAGATGAAAGCATAGTCAGCAGTACTAAAGATATCTTTAAAACACGACTCGATAAGTTCATTCTTGCTGGCTCACTTCTTAATTATTATTAACTGTGGTTCAGAGCTCAGTGCTTATGTTACATACTGTAGCTGGATACTGTAAGTTGTGCTTGGATACAGAGGCCAGACCAGTAAGTAGGATAATGCTTGTAAGGTATCAGTAATAGTATGAAATGATTCATGCTTAGGTACTTCGTGCTTAGGTACTTGGCATAGACATGAGCAAGTCAGTGATTATAGTACATATGAACTGGATAGTATGCAAGGTGCTTAGATACATGAACTGATGAGTCACTTGTTATGATTTGATAGTTTTGGCCTTTCTCTGTATCCCACCATAGAAAGGATGCTTAGTTCAGTAGTATGAGACCCCCCCCCAAAAAATAATGATATCCACGATTGTTCTGCATCCAACTGTTGAAGGAGTCGAGTAGGAAGACACCCCCAATATGAGTAGCAGTATGATCACCTCCTCCAGCTCCAGAGAGTGTGGCCAGTAGCATGCAGGAGAGGAAAAAACCCCTTGGGGGGAAACCTCTGAGGACCCATGGCTACTGACCTGCCCGTCCTTTTGGGCATGCTAAAGGAGAGTAATCCTAAATATTTTAAACGGCTAATCCGAACCCCAAGTTGTAGAGCTGAGCCAGAGAAATCCTTTTTTATTTGGTAGAATGATGTTTTGTTTTTTTTTTCCAGGGTAATGCTTTAACTACCTCAGCACAAATCTCAATTACACTTCTTTAATATACTGTTATACAAAGTTTAGTATTTTAAGATTATAGGGTAAACCGTATCTTGAGATTCACTAATTACTCTACACGCCTAGTAGTGTAGAGTGAGAGTCCTGGTATAGTTACCGACTCTTATTGCTCTGCATTTCAAAATGAGTTTATACTAACGTTTGTTGGTTCTAATGTTTAATTACTTGATATTCCTATCTCTATACTCTCCCTCTGCGAGACAAAATGAATACAAATACTCAATCATCTCGAACCCATACAAGTTAAGGGCCCTGCATACATTTGTTTATTATATATATTTACCTTTTGAATCTGTGACATCCTCCAAATTAATGGTATTGAGTCCCTCATTCCTATTTGTAACTAATTACCTTATATCCTAGTACCATGAGTGATCTAATCTTACATTCATGGAATGTCAAGGACTCAACTCGCCTTGTAAACGTAAGCAAGTACTTACCTATCTTAAAAAGCATAAAACACATATTGCTTTCTTACAAGAAACTAAACTTTTATCAGAGGATGTCGACAGACTTAAAAGGGACTGGGTCGGTCAAGTATATGCGTCATCTTCTCCATCCAAAAAACATGGGGTTGCTATCTTAATACATAAATCTCTTAATTAGACCCGGATGGTAGGTGGATTATAACCCTATTAAACACCACAGCAGGTCCGCTTATGTTTGTGAATGTATATGCACCCAACTTTGATTCACCCATTTTCTTCCATAATCTATCCCAACAAATTATGATTAATAATAAAAATAATTCACCTATTCTTATTGGTGGTGACTTTAACTTAGCACTACAAGCATATTTAGACAGAAGTAACTCATCACATGATGCCTACCCCGTAGTATTAATGCTCTATCAATGCTTATGAAGGATTTAGGTCTCTCTGACATTTGGAGACTACATCATCCCAGACAACGAGATTACACCTTTTATTCCTCTTTACATAAATCATATAGTAGGATTGATTATTGGTTCTCTTCTCCCTAATTACTGAAAAATTATTGATACATCGATTCTCCCTATTGTTATATCTGATCATTCCCCTATCAGTTTGCATTTACTCTGGGGTCCACCTTCTTCTAAATCCCCATCTTGGTGTTTAGACCCACTTTTACTCAGAGACCCTGAATTCACTCCTTGGATTAAAACCCAGATTCAAGATTTTCTTTCTATTAACGATACTCCAGATATGTCTCAAGGTACTATCTGGGAAGCATTAAAAGCCACTATTAGAGGTAAAATTATTAGTTATGCAGTGCATAGAAAGAAATTAAGAGAACAACAATTAGCTAATTTAGAAAAATCCCTAAAAAAAAAGAAACCCAATACTATAAATTAAATAAACCCAATCATAATTCACAGCTTCATCTGGAAATTCTACAATTAAGAATTAAAATTAACGAGTTGATATCCAGGAAAGCTGAACTTGCCATTTTTAGGATTAAACATGGTTACTGGGAACAAGGGGATAAATGTGGAAAGTTGCTCTCTTACCAGCTAAAAACTCAACAGATGCAGAGACATATAGCAGGTCAAAAGATCCATCAGGTCAGACACACACAGACAACCTTTCAATCAATCGTATTATGCAATCCTTTTACCATCAACTATACTCGCAACCTAATACTACAAATCCCAACCTAATACAACATTTTCTGGAAAAATTGAATCTACTCCACCTATCCCTCAGGACAAAGCTGTGCTTGATAAACCAATCACTTTACAGGAAATCCAAACTGCTTTATCATCATTAAAAAATGGTAAAGCACCTGGCAGTGATGGGTTCTCTATTGATTTTTATAAAACCCTATCTGACACTCTTTGTCCTGTATTAGTCAATGTATTCCAAGAAGCAACCTTAATAAAGAAACTCCCATGCACAATGACCGAAGCCATCATAACAGTCTTACCAAAAAAAGACAAAGACCCTTACTTCCTTCAAACTATAGACCGATCTCACTTCTTAATACTGATGGAAAAATCTTTTGCCAAATTATTAACTCTCCGCTTAGAATCTTTAATGACTAAACTCATCCATACTTCTCAATCAGGATTTATCAAAAATAGAAACAGTTCCGATCATCTTCGCTCATTACTCAATTTAATTCACAAAGCGAAAACTCTTAAACCCCTGCAGCTGCAATAGCCATTGACTTTGAGAAAGCATTTGACTCTCTCAATTGGGAATATCTATATCAGGTGCTATCTCATTTTGGCTTTACAAATAATTTTTGTGCTTGGATTCAATTATTGTATACCTCCCCTTCAGCTCGCATTCTCACGAACTCTATTTTGTCCCCCTCCTTTTACTTAGCAAGAGGCACCAGACAAGGATGCCCCTTATCGCCTTCATTGTTTATACTTGCCATGGAACCTCTTTCTGCATCCCTACGTCAATCCGGTACAATTAAAGGCATTACTATTGGTAACTCACTATACTTCTCTCATATGCAGATGGTCTCCTTATTTTACTTGAAAACCTCGAAAGTTCTGGGCAACCTTTAGTTAAACTACTGAATGACTTCACCTCCCACTCCAGACTAGCTCTAAACCTTAACAAATCCGAAACGCTACCACTGAATACCATTTGTAGTCCCCTCATGAAAAACTCATTAGGCTTTCGTTGGGCCCCCCAAGGTATATCTTATCTTGGCATTCAGATCACCCCGACATTGAATAAATTATGGGTTGCTAATCTTTCCCCTCTGTTAACCAGTATCCAAACAACACTTGATAGATGGAAGCTACTTAAACTTTCTTTTAATGGTAAAATTTCTGCCATTAAAATGTCAATAACTCCTAAAATATTATACCTATTTTCCAATATCCCTTTGATACTTCCCTCTAGTTTTCTTACCAAAACAGACAAAATTATCTGCAGCTTCATTTGGGAAGGCAAAATACCTAGATTTAGTCGTAATAAACTTAGATCCCATTGGTCAAAAGGTGGCTTTGGCCTTCCTTGGTTCCAAGCCTACTATGGGCTTTCCGTACATCTCAAACAATTAAATGGTTTAACAAACCCAACATCCAGTCTCCTTTATGGGTCAATATGGAAAAATCCTTATGTCCTGGTAATGTGGCGACTTCTTTCCTTTATAACACCCTTACCTCTTCTTTAAAGTCTCACCCTACCATAGCTGCTTCTATATTCTATTGGAAAATCATTCACAAGCATATTAAATCTAACCCCAAACCTTTAGCTTACAGCTCCATCTGGGGTAACCACCATATATCTCTGGATAATCACCCCATTTTTTGTCGTACCTGGAAAAATAAGGGTATTCTCTTTTGCAGGATATACTTGAACCTAAGTCATTAAAGTTAAAATCTTACACCGACCTACGAGGCATATGGAATCTTCCCCATCAAGATTTTTGGAAATATCTACAGCTTCGTACCACATGCAACTCTTACCTCACACCCTTCTCCATCAATTCTCTGTATGATAAGCACATCTCTAAATGGATAAAAACAACATCCAATTTAAATAGCACTGTTTACAAAGATATTTGTGATATCCTTCCTGACTACTCTGTCAATGCTAAAACAGATGGAGTACTTTGCTACAATATAATATCAAAGCACAATGGTCCAGATGTTGGCTCTCCTGTCACAAATCTTTTAATGATAAACGCAGTTCCTCATTCAAACCAAGATCCTTCATTTGTGGTACAGAACTCCTGTTGTATTACAAAAATGGGTTTATTGAACAATAACAATTGCTGGTGCAGTTCCCCAATGGGATTTATTGCATATCTTATGGCACTGTCCCTCATACAAAAGATTTGGCACTGTACTCACAGATTTGCAATGAAAGTGGCAGGTCAGCCTTTTACACTAGACCCTAAACATTGCATTCTTGGTATTTTTAATCACCGTTCTTATAAAATTTCATATTCATGAGCAGATGGTTAAATATACTCTTCCTTCAAGTTAAGCACAATCCTCATGCATTGGAGATCCAACACAATCCCTACCCTTCCCAGTATCATTAACCAACTATTGCAATATGCCTCTCTGAACCGTATGACATATATCTTGTCTGACCGACTCATGTTATATAACAATTGTTGGCAGGGCTTTTTTAATTTTTTGGAATCAACTAAATCTTCCAACACCAATGTATGGACTTAATATATATGGATTTTCCCCTTTTACTGATACATCATTGTAGTCTCGATTTTTTCCCCTTTTTTCCCCTTTTTTTATAGTTTCCTCTCTCTCTTCTTAACTTTCTTATATATCTTTTCTTTCCTATACTCTGTTCTCCAATCGTTCTTTATTACTCCACAATCCTTTTACAAATGTACTTTTTTCCCTTTGCAGCATCATATATAATTATGTAACATTTAATATAAACCGTATCTAATCATACTATCCGCTTTAAGTTCACTACAAATGTCAAGTATATGCTAATTACATGACCTGTATTGTTTACTATATTTTAAACCAAAAGCTCCTTGTATTATTGTAGCAATGTTCTTATTATATGCTGCCTCAATTTCTTTAAAAAAAAAATCCTCACATTGTACTGTACTGTAAGAGGTTTGTCTGTATATCTTATGAAAAATTAATAAAAAAGTTTAACTGCAAACAAATTCAAATGTGAGTCCATGGTAAAGAGTTCCAAGGTTGGTAGACATGGCAAGGCGTAAGTAGAATATGCAGACCTCCAGGCACCGAGCTGAGCAAGGCAGGTGAAAAGTAGAAGTAGTTAAACTCCAGGCCCAAAGTGCGGGCAGGTGATAGAATCAGGCTAATATGGTGCAGTAAATTAAGGACCTCCAGCCTGTAGGGGCACGTGTCTTTGAAGTGTGATGCAGTGAACCTCGGGCCCTGCAGGGTGAGGCAGGTTATAGAGCAGTGGTAGATAAAATAATAGTAATGTCTAGCTGCATGCAATGCAGAAAGTAGCAACGTAGCAAGGAATAGATTGTAATAGTATAGCAAATGGTAGCATGATCCTAAGCCTATCCGTGTAGCGTAGAAATATTCTGAGGCTGGTAGATAAAGTAGCAGTGATGTCGAACTGCATGCAATGCAGGACTAGTATCCAGGTAGTGCGGAATGGATTGTAAGCATACTGCTGAGCCAATTCTATGCAGCGGAGAAATATAATCTGTGGCATGCTTATGAAATTGTAGAAGGGTGCTGTAGACTGTCGTTTCCTGTTTAAGATGGTAAAGCATGCAATAAATCAACCTTGGAGGAGGAGTTGGCGACTCAACCAGAAGCAAAGCATCCAAAACTGCACTAGGAAGTTCAAAGGAGTTGAAGTGTTATGGCAAGAAGCATCCTAGGAACTGAGGCGAAAATCCGATGCAATCCAGAATGAATTCCCCATGGAAAGTAGAAGTATATCTTGACACGTGGAAGTAAGTGTGAGCAGTAAGGTGAGGGCTGTGAAGTCCAGTATCCGAGTAGTATGAATGAAGGTGAGGAGTACATGGCAGTGCGTCCAATCCTGAGAAGTAAGGTGAATGGACAATAGTAGCTAAAGCTACGTAGGCTAGCATAGTGACTGGACCACACGTAGGTCAGTCGGTAAGTAAGTAGAGTGTGGCAGCTAAACCCCAAGGCAAGCATGTGTGGCTGGAAAACATGTAGAACAGCCGGTAAAGTGAATAGAGTGTGGCAGCTAAACCCCATGAATGCTAGCATGCTCGACTGGACCACGGAGGTCAGCTGGTAAGGTAAATAAATAGTGGCAGCTTGTGGACCACATAAGTTTAGGAAATTAGATAGTAAGTAGCAAGTAAATGGACCAAGTTGGTCAGTAAATAAGTAATAGAACATGGCAGCTAGCCCCTTGGTAAGATGCGCAGCTTAATCGTCAGCCAGTGAAGGAAGTAGAGGCGGCTAGCTCCAGGTAATCATGAAAGTACAGCCAGACTTTCGTAGGTCTGATGGTAGTAATAAAATGTGGCAGCTAGTCTCAGTGAGATTTGCAGCTTATCCATCAGTTGGTGAGGTAAGTAGAGAGGCGGCTAGCTCCAGGTAATCATGAAAGCGCAGCCAGACCATCGTATGTCTGCTGGTAAGTGAACCTCAAGTCCTAAAGGCGAAGCAGGTACGAGGTAGAAATACGGACCTCCAGGCCTAGAATGGGCATGGCAGGTTGACAGAATTTATAAACCTCCGGGCCGATGTTGACAAGGCAGGCATGGTAAACGAATAGTCGAACCTCCAGGCCGCATCGCGGCGAGGCTGGTGTAGTGAAACAACCTTAGGAATTTGCTGAATGAGCTGAGAACTGATCTGAATAAGTATTCTAATGTGAGACGGTTGCAGGTTCAGTAGATAGGTAATTTCCAGACAGCCTGGGAAGAGCAGGAAGTAAATACGTTGCATAGCGTGAGCAGTAGGCAACGAGCCATAAGCATAAGTGTATCCTTGACAAGAAAGTCAGTGAACGGGCAAGAAGGCAGCAGCAGCCGAACTCTAGAATGCCTGAAACCATTTATAATGAAATAGTGAGAATTAGACTGATCCTCCCGAATGTAGATTGATGTGGTGACAATAGAGCAAATCGCAGCAAAGACCAGAATGTAAAGCAAAGTCTTTATGGTGGGCAATTACAAGTGTACATGAAAGGCCCCATATAATCAGTAATAGGAGTAATCTAATCAGCTGAGTCTATCGGTTTAATTTGTGCCTCCAGAAGGAGCTGCCATGGTATGAGGAGCATCAGGGAGCTGCGGAGCAAAGATAATATGAATGCAGAAGTCAGAGCGCTGAGCAGTGCACAGCAGTATGAATAGGCGGTGGATGAATGGTGAGGCACTTAGCTAATGTTGCCATGAAGCAATGAGGTAGTAGCAGTTGAGGCATAGGATGGTTGAAGCAATGCTGAGTCTCGAACAGACACTCATGTGTGGTAGCAGTCTTAGACAGAGTGAATTAAATACTGTAGCGTTGAGCTCCACTAACATCCCTATCTGCAAGCTGTGCAATCGGGAGCAGAGAAAGCAACCAGCTGTAAGGTAGCGAAGCAAAGGTAAGTGTGCAGCGTAAATGGCAGGCAGCTGCAGAGTTCAAAAGCCATGGCGCATTCCTGGCAGTGAGTGGATGGACCAAGCCAGACAGCGGATCGAATAGGGAGAGAGCTGAGATTAGCGGCAGGTAGCGATGAGGTAGCTGGTGCGACAGCGGGCTAGTAGAACCCACGTCTGGTAGGAGCAGAGAGAGAGAGCGACAAGAAAATGGAACCAAAGCAGCGACAGACTGGGCATGGAACCGGGGCTGCTCAAGGAAACGGAGGAGAGGTAGTAAGGAGGTAGGCAGAATGGAAAGCGAGTGATAGCGGGAAACACAGTGCTCGAGGAATGAGCTACAGAACACCCCCCAAAAAAAAATCACAACACGCAGGGACAGAACAACAAGAGGAACAGCGAGAAGGGAGGCGAGGGGAAAGCAACAGAACAGACCAGGCGGGACGGACGGGGGCGGGGCCAACAGGAGAGCAGCCATGGACCAGCAGCGGCAAGTCAGCGAGTGCAACTCGTTCTAAGCAGGACAGTGCACTGCTTGCAGGTTTAAGTAGGATTTGGGGGACAAGCTCTTTCCCCACTTAACTACGGGCATAGCCCTAAATTTAGTATATAGGAACAATTATGGACCTTATGGTTCTCTCGCTCCTTATAGATCCTAGTATGAAACCTAGTATACTGTGCCGCTTTCTATAAAGTTTGTTGGCATTTCATTTGTGGTTGTGGTATACTGCTGTGGAAAACAAAGGCAACAAGGGCATGAAATGTAGTCATGATAAGAGAAATGATAGAGTCATGTGAATCAAGTTTCGGTTTCTTTGTATTCATAATTAGGATTTGCCCAAAAGAAATACCATCATCATCATCACCATCTCCAAATCATTACAATACAGCAGTGACAAACCTAGATTGCTTACTGAAAAATGAAAGTGAGTGGCAGACTTCTTCTGCCTGGATGTTTTATCCCACATAAAGAGGGACTTTTGAAATTGGACAGAGTTCATGAACATACGAACATACAAAGAAGCCAGCAGAAGGACATTTGACCTATCCAGTCTGCTCATATTGCAGGGTCCACAGCTTGAGCTACTGTCCCTGCTCCCCCTCCCAAGTCCTCCTATCCTCACTACCCATGATCCTTATCTTCCACCATGCCTATTCCAGCCTTTCTTGAATCTGCCCACTGTCTTCAACGAGACCACCTCTTCTGGCAGCACATTCCAAGAGTCCACCACCCTCTCCATGAACATTGGAACATACGAAATTACCAGCAGATAAAGGCCTTACAGTCTATTGAGTCTGCTCAATTGTGCAGCTAGCAGACCTTATACTGCAGCTGCCCCCCTCCCATGACCCTCCCCCTTATCCTGTCCCATCCCCTTTTGAAGGAGCTCACTGTTCTACAGGATACAACTTCCTTTGGCAATGCATTCCACTCAGACACCAGCCTCTCCGTAAAAAAGTGTCTCCTCATTTCCCTCCTGAACCTTTCTCCCCTTCAATCTCAGATCATGCCCTTGAGTGTCCCTCCCCTCCCTTAATTTGAAAAGCCCCGCTGTGGCTGTCCTATTTACTCCTTTCAGGTACTTGAAGGTTTCTATCATGTCCCCTCTATCCCTCCTCTCCTCCAGGGAGTACATGTTCAACTCCCTCAGCCTGCTCTCATAGGGTATCTCCCCTAGCCCTTGGATCATCTTCATTGCCCTGCACTGCACCCCTCCAGTAAACTAATGTCCTTCATCAGGTACAGTCGCTAGTACTGCATGTAGTACTCCAGGTGCGGTCTAACCAGTGACCTATATAGCGGTAGGATCACCTCACCCCTCCTGAAGGATATGCTCCTGGCAATACAACCCAGCATCCTGTTGTCCTATGCAGCTGCAACTCTACACTGTGCTGAATTATTCATTGCGCCCATAATGATCACCCCCAGATCCTTCTCCTCCTCCGTCTTGGCTAGTTGAATCCCCCTCCCCCAGCTGGTAGTTCCTCCTTGGGTTTTCTGTGCTGAAATGTAGCACATTGCACTTCTTAGCATTGAACCCCAGCTGCCACGTGTCCAACCAGGCCTCCAATTTTGCCAGATCATCCTGCAACCCCTGCCACCCACCCATGTCATCCACTACTGCTCCCATCTTTGTGTCATCTGCAAACAGACTGATCTTGCTCTTGATGCCTATTGAGATGTCTGCCATGAAGATCCCAAACAACACCAGCCCCAAAACCAAGCCCTGTGGCTCCACACTTGTCACCGCCCTTGGAGATGAGAGCTCCCCTTCCACCACCTCCCTCTGCTGTTTCCCCTGCAGCCAGTTCACTATCCATCCCACCCATCTTTGCCCCCGCTACTGTGCCTTCCAGTTTACTTCCTAGCCTCCCATGCAGCACCGAATCGAATGCCTTACTGAAGTCCAAGTACAATATATCTACTGCATAGCTCCTCTCTAACTGCCTGGTTAACCAGTCATAGTACTCCACCAGGTTGATCTGATAGGATCTGCCTGAGCCAAACCCATGCTGTCTACCACCCTGCAGCCCATTCGCCTCTAGGAGGGAAACCAGCCTCTCCTTCAGGATTGTCTCCATCAGCTTCCCCACAATGGATGTGAGGCTTACTGGTCTGTAGTTCCCTGGCCTATCTTTGGGGGTGCTTTTATGGATGGGTACCATGTGCGCCATCCCCCAATCTTGAGGTACCCTTACCGAGTCCAGGGAGGCATTGAACAGGTCTGCCAAGGGTTCTGCCAGGACTTCTGCCAGCTCTTTCAACACCCTGGGGTGTATGCCATCCAGTCCAGGCGCCTTGACAACCCTCAGCACCTTCAAGCCCTCCAGTACGCTGCACACTGGGATTTCCCCATCTGTCACCTCCTGTGCCTACCCTCCCACCCCCCTTGGGTACACCCCCACTTTTTCTTTAATAAATACTGACCAGAAGTATTTGTTTAATGCTTCTGCCTGTTCTGCCTCTGTTTCTACCCCCCTCCTCTTAATACTTATGATTTGGTCCTTATAGCTCCTCATCTCTCTGATGTACATGAAGAAGTCCTTCTCCCCCTCCTTAATGCCCTGTGCCAGCCTGAGTTTCCTGGATGCCTTGGCTGCCATGACTGCCCTCGTCACCTCCTTTGACTCCCTCCGGTACTCCTCTCTGCCCATCCCTGTTTTGTTGTACCTCCTAAGGGCAGATCTTCTCTTCCTTATTTTTCCATGACCCCCCCTGCTCACCCAGCTTGGTTTCTTGGCCCTAGCTCTCTTACTCAGAACCCTTGTACATGTTTAGGTTGCCTCCTGAATTCCCAGTTTAATGACTTCCCACCTCTGATCAGTGCCCATATTTAGATGGGTTCTAGCCAGATACCCCTGTGCTATTCCCCCTTCCCCATCCTCCCAAAGTCGGCCCTCCTGAAGTCTAAGACCCTTGTGCTTGTTCTTACCCCTTCTTTTCCTAAGTTTATCATGAACCACACTGAGTGGTGGTCACTTCCCACCAGCGGCTCCTTCACCCCCAGCTCCCTCAGAAACTCCCCATTAGCCAGCATGATTTCTAGGGTGTCTCCCAACCTGGTTAGCTCACTGACCATTTTCACTAGGAAGCTGTCCTGGAAGGTGCCCAGAAGTACCTGCTCCCTTCTATTCATGGTGGCTGGAATACCCCAATCCACTCCTGGCTGACTGAAGTCCCTCACAGTCATCCTGGTGCCCTTCCCACAGGTCCTTCTGATCTGTTCTGCTAGCACCCTGTCTAACTCCTCAGTTTGACAGGGTGGCCTGTACACCAGTCCCATCCTGAGAGTCCTATTTTTGGAGTCCTGGAGCTGCATCCATAATGACTCCATGCTGCCCTCCTCCCCCGCCTCCCTGACACACTTCAGTCCTTCCCTCACATACCACATCACCTCCCCCCCCTTTCCTTCTACCCTGCCCCCCTGAAATATCCTATATCCTGGTACTGCCAAGTCCCAGTCGTGGTAATGGGTGGCCCATGTTTTGGTGATAGCCACCATGTCAACCTCCCCATCCGCCGTTAGAGCCTGTAACTTCGCTGTTTTGTTCCCTAAATGCCTAGAATTCAGGGTTACCACCCTCCACCTCACTTTCTTCACCCCTCTCCTGAATTGTTCTTCCTCTCTAGCATCCCCTCCTGAACTCTCCCCAAGTCCCTTTATTCTGGTACGGAGGGTAAGCTCATTTGGCTTCCCTTCCAGTGGATCTTGCATGACTCCTGCCCACTTGCCACCCCCCCCATAGTTTAAATTCTCATTATTTGCTATGTATTCCCCCAGTCTCTGTTTCAATACCCTCCTCATTTAAGTGTAGCCTTTCTTTAGCGTAGAGATCACTGTCTTCCCATGTCCTCCCCACCCCCCAGCATCCCATACCCTTTAGACTGACACCAGTTTCTTAGCCACGACTTAAATTCCTTTATCCTCAGTTTCCTTGCAGTACTTGCTTTGGGCACTGTGAGTACTTCTGAGAAAGTTTTTGACCTTCCTGCCTCCTCACATTGCACCCCAGCTCCTTAAACCTCCCCTGCACTACATCAACCATTTTTCCCGCCAGGTTGTTTGTTCCCAAGTGTAAAATTATATGAGGCTTCCCCTAGCCCTCCTAGCATATTTCAAAACAGAATGACCCACCCTTTATGCTGTCATTCCTGGCATGGCCTCCACCCATATGTGACTATGCCGCTCCCCCTTGCTTCCCCATCTGACCGGTTTTAGTATAGAGTCCCTCAGTATCAAAATTTCACCCTTGTTGCCCTATTCTGTTTTCCCTGGCCTCCACCTATCCCGTCCCCTACTTCCCCTCTCCTCCTCTAGCACAGTTATTCCCCCAACTACCACTGTTGTACCATCCCCAGTCCCTATCCCCACTCTGCCTTCTCCCCCTTTCCCTCCCATCTTTACTTCCCCTACCCACAGGGCTGTACCTGCCTCCTCCCCTAGATGCATCCCTACCCTTTTCGTCTCATACCTCCCCTCCCACTTCCCCCTTCCACAACTCCAATTACTGGACCCCCTCCCCTCATCCCTCTCTCCTGTACTTGTCTGCTCTGGTCTATCTCCAGCTATTCCACTAAGCACTCCCCCTAACTCATCCCCAAATCCTGCTAATGCTGCAAACCTATTTTTTATTGTCTCTTCACTGCCATGCGTTATTCCCTCCTTCCTGTCTCTAGCCACTCAACTTCTGATGACTCTGCTGCTGCTAGATCCCCCCTTCCCTCCCCTTTTCTGGCTTCACTTGCCCTTGGTACTGGACCCCCCTGCCTCATTACCCAATCTGCCACTCTTTTTATGCTCATCATCCCCCCTCATTCCAATCTGATTTGTCTGCCCATCAGATACCCTTCTACCATCCCCAACTGCTGAGCATCCCTCTATTGCAATTCATAGTCCCCTACTCAGCTCTGCTTGCAAATATCTGATCTTATTCCTAAGCTGCATTATTTGTTTGCACACCAAACATCCTCTCACTTTCCATGCAATTTTAAAAAAGATTGCTGCCCCACATTTGTTGCATCCTACTACCCCCCTCTTCACTCTATTAGCCCACCAGCATTCCCCCTCATATTCAGTTGAAGCCTGCCCATACAGCCACCAATCCCGTGTCCCCATGCTTTCCCCCCCTTACCAGTTCTTTCCATGTTCCACCTGTACTCTGATATTTTTTCCCCCTTGCAAAAGTTGGACCTACCTCCAAAAGCAGTTTGCCCCTTATCTCCACATGCAATCTTCCTAGTCCCTTTAATAATATATCCTTCCCTGCAATGTACTTACTGCCTTATGACCACATGCAATTTCCTAGTCCCTCTAATAATATATCCTACCCTGCAACGTACTTACTACCTAAATTGCTGACTCCATTGACTGAAAATAGGCAATATAAAACAATCACATAGTCCCTACTTTATATATCAGGAACCTTTGGAATAACAAGCCTTTTAGAGATAAAGTCAACCAGAAATGTTTACAGGAAATTTATTTCCCTTTTTTGGAAAAGTCCATACCTTGCTCCTCCCTTCCCTCCTGTGGCTGAAATGCTCCTTGTAACAAGAAACAATCTCCCATTCTCCTCCTATTGCAGTGGGTAGCCCCCTCTGAAAGAAGTGCTTCCTGACCTCCCTCCTAACCCCCCACCAGCTTAAGACTCTGCCCCTTTGTGTTATGGTTGCCATTCAGCTTAAAGAGAACCTCCTTATCCAGCTTATTTGCCCCTTTCAAGTACTTGAAGGTTTCAATCATATCCCTCCTCTCTCTCTCTCCAGTCCTCCAGGGAGTACATGTTCAGATCCTCAACCTCGCCTTGTATGAAGAGTGTGAAGTACTCATATGAAGTGTAATACTGTACTTAATCAAAACATTTATTTTTCCAGCACTGTATTTTTACTCTAGTTATTGTGCTAGCTACAGTGTCTTTGAACAGGAGATGTCTCCCTTATAGTCCATCAGTTTCTACTGCCTGATCATGTGATTGTATCACAATCCTCTATTTGTGACATCACAGGTTGTTACCATGGTGCTGACAGCTGTGCCATACACAAATGATTGTGACTTTACTATCTGTTTAAGCAGAGGGAGTACACGTGAACTGTCAGGGAGGCAATTCTTGTTCATGCATAGACATTTTAAATAATTGCAGTTGTTGATAATAGTAAAATGGGCGAGCACATTATAGATAACAGGATTATTTGTAATATTGTGAATTTTAACTCACATTTTCAACATACTCATGTTTTTAACCCCATCTAATGAACATGGCAGGTGTCATTATCAAGTCACCCTCCAAAACTTGTTTTCACGGTTGTTCCACTAAACAATGTTTTGGGTCGCGTTTCATAAAAGACACCTGTCATGTTCATATGCTGGGGCAAAAAAAAAATACTATTTTGAAAATGCAAGGTCACAATCTAAGAAAACAACACCAAGTCATGACAATTTCGCTATTATAATGTGTGTTAAAGTATCGCCTCTGCACCATCGATGCCAAACACCTGTACAGCAAATACAAGCAAGCAGTCAGCATTGACAAATGCTTGTCTATAAATGTTGGTTAGCATGTTCCTAAGCCATTTGTAGATTGGTGTTGTGAGGTTGAATCCAACAACAAATACGAGTTCCCACCAAAATTGTTCCATTTGACACACTGAGCTTCTGACTATGCAGTGCTAATGAGTGCAGCTGTCCTTCCCTGGAAAGTGACTGTTATCATTCTCTAAGGATGTGGCAATGGTGGTGAAAAGTTAAAGGTTGACTTCAGGAGGTATAAGGAAACACACAGGGAGGAGAACAGAGAGGTATACAAAGTAAAACAGAAAGAAGCAGGTAAGAGGGTGAGGGAAGAAAAGGCACAAACAGAATAAAGGATTGCCAAAAGAGTCATTAAAGGAGATAAGACTTCAGATACATAAATGAGAAGAGGAAAGCAAGGGGAGGGATAGTAAGCAGTCAACAGAAGGAAAGGGGAGACTGCTCAGAAGGGGACCAAGAAAAAGTTGACATCCTAAACAGGTACTTCTGCTCAGTCTTCACAGTGGATGGAGAAGGGAATGGACCAGCAGGAAAAAGCAGGAGTGGAGGCACAAGTCCATTTTCAGAGAAAGGAGTTCTAAAAGGACTAACAGCACTGAAGGAGCACAAGGCTATGAGACTGGATGGGATACACCCCCCTGCAGTATAAAAGAAGTCAGGGAGGAGCTAGCTGCCCCACTAACAGACAGCCTTGTTCAACAACTCAGTGGAAACAGGCATGATTCTGGAGCAGTGGTTCTTAAATGGTGAGGCCAGCCTCCCAAGACAGGCCTCAAACTGTTCCAAGGAGGCCCAGTCAAGTCTGAGAATGTACAGTATTTAAATTTTAAGTTCTGGATGTTTTGTGTGATAGGAAGAAGCAAACCAAATATGGATAATGGCAGAAGGATTTCTTTACTTATGCTCAAAGTTGTGACCAAGAAATGCCCATTGAGCCAAAGCTTGTTTCTAGGTGTGTATTTATATGTAAATTTGTGACTAGACATCATACTGAGACAAAGCTTGTTTGTACAGTGCTTATATGCAAATTAGTGACTAGAAAAGGCACACTGAATCAGGGCTTGTTTTCAGGTGTGACCTGGAGTAAGGGTACAGGAAGTGGCTTGACAACAGGGCAAGACGGGGAGAGATGGTTTTCAGGTGTGACCTGGGTAAGGGTACAGGAAGTGGCTTGACAACAGGCTAAGAGGGGGAGAGATGAAGTGGGCTAGGTTAGTTCCAGATAGAGAGGAAGCACAGTAACAAGGGCCTAAGAGTCAGAAAAGTGAAAGATAAATTGGGGTGTGGGGTTGGGGTGGAGAACAGTAAGTTGAATGAAATGGGACTACACTCAGTCAACCTTATTAGTCTCACTTTATTCCTGTTGTACTATGCAAAGTATATTTTTCTCTATGGAGAGGCCCATATTTTTTTTCTGAATTTGAGGGAGGCTCAAAAGCTTTTTCATGGATTGGGGGAGGCTCACTATCACAAAGTGTGAGAACTAATATTCTGGAGGATTCTGGAGGACTGAAAAAGAGCTAATGTGGTCCCTCTACACAAGAGCAGTAGCAGGAAGGAGGCTAGTAAGTATAGGTTGATCAGTCTTACTCCTTCTAGTTTCCTTTATGTCTCTATCCTTTTGCATTTCTCTCTGTCCTGTGGTTATCAGTAATGGTGGTCACCGTACGGCAGAGATAAATCTCAAATGATAGCAATATAAAGTAAATAGAACAGGAACTAGAAGGAAACATTGCCATGAAAGTATGAACAAAGTGGTCAGCAACTAAGAAGAGAATAAAAAGACAGAAGAAAGTGAAGTTTTCCAGAGATAAAAGAAATGAGGCAGCACAAGGTCTAAATCAATTTCCTGGTGAAGCAATGTATTTAGCTGTGAAGCGCCGAAATAGTGAATGACCAGTTGTGGCTATAATAAATAAAAACAGAGAAGAATATACAAAACATTTGGTGAGCTGCATTCATATTTCAGAACATATTTGGATGGTCATTCATAAGGTACTCATACAGCTGTACCAGCAGCCCTGCAGAACATCTGAGAGAGTGGAAGCGTTGCTGAGACAGAAGGTGAATGCCAATGCACCCTTAATTGAAGCAATGTGTCTGAGGTCCTTATTCCAGTTTAAATTCATTTAGATTCACACTAGTGGGGAACTCAACCTAGGATCCCTAGTGGTATCCTCCTCAGGGGGAGCCCTCTCCTCCATGATAGAGGTCATTAAAATAATTAATTAGTACCTAATTCCACCAAGAGTTGGGCCTGGATGGTGGTTCTGTAAATTCCTCATCAGGAGCTTCCCTATCACTTTGGATTATTTCTGTACATCCTATTTATTTTCTCTTTTTGGCAGTTTTCCCTAAGGTACCTTTGGTCTGAGGGGACTTCATTCCTGATGAACCTCATGGAATAGATTCCTATGTCTTCATGGCCCCTCAAAAGGGTGGTAGTCCCTCAGCTGCAACAGAGAGCATATGCCGCACAAGCATTCCAGCTTCATCACCATACAACTGTTCTCTCTCCCCATCTCAGTACAATGTACACAGTACCTAACATCTTTCATCATGCCAATCATTTGACTATGTTGCCTAAGCGTTCCTACATAAGTCACCTGATGTACCAGTGAACTGACAAACTATGCTTATGGTTTGGATGGGCAGTAGGCAACTCATGCCATGCCCCCCTCTGAGTGGTATTTAACAATGAATATGCAAGGTTCCTTTGGACACCCTTTTTATTGCATCATCCTTCTCCTCTGGTAGCTGTTGTTCTTCCTTATGGGTCTCTTGGACTCTCTTTCCTGTGAGGTTCACAGACTACATCCACCAATCTTTGGATTCAGGGTACTATGTGTCTGTTGTGTCAGTGGACCTCACCAAGGCACTCAACCCTGTGGATCATGAGTTATTAGCCCATGCTCAGGCCATGGGCAAATTTTTGGCTGGTGTAGTTGGGTGATTTAGAAGTTACTTGATATACAGGTATAGAGCACATGGGACTGTGATTTATTATTCAGTCTCTGATTCTAATCAGATCATATGTGGAGTACCTAAAGGGTCAATCTGTGGACCCTTACTTTTTTCTTTATTTTTAAATTTTTTGTCCATATCTCTCTGATTGTTTCAGTAGCCAAACTTATTTTACTCTGGCACTGGATGGATGAAGACACCCTGACCTATGCAAATAGCATTGGGAACTCATGTTTGCTCTTAATGTTGAGTGTTCGACGGCAGTTCTCTGCCATAGGTACTCTTCTTTCCACAAACAGTGGGAAGCGATGCTGAATTGATTGTCCATTTAAGTTTACCTTACTCTTGTGACTTTTCTTTTGTTATAATCTATTATCTTGACCCAACTTTTTTCCAACCCCATATTTGACTATTTGAATGTCTGAATGTATTGTGCTTACTTTTAGTACATTGTAATTTGATTAGTTTGTTCTTACCATATTTCTGGGACTTTTTTATTTGGTCTAAATGTTGTTGATTCCACCTACAATTGGTTTATTTTTGGTATGTATTGTGAGGGTGCAGGCCACAAGGAGGGAGTGTGGCAGGGATTTTTGTTCCTCTACTGTATGTTCGCCAATCTTTTCTTGTGTTTGTTATTGTGATCATTTCTGTTTTTGCTGACTTTGGTTGTATAATAACATTTTCAGTAAAGTATATTTAATAAAAACAAAGTTTTTGCCCAGTGCCTGACTCTTGACAAAACTTGTTCTTTATGCAAATGATGCAATAATATTTAGTAGGGGCAGGGACCTAGTGAGACTGAACAAGCTGGTCCAGTGGATCTTCAACTATCTTAAGGAGGAGTTTATTTCCCATAAATTAGTCTTAAATACTAAAAAAAAAACTAAGCCTTCTCTGGGGAAAAATCATTGAGAGTGATTAAGGCATTACAAACTATAATAGAGAAACTGTGGAATGGATAAAGTGTTTTAAATATTTAGGTGTGACTCTGATAGTGCCCTCTCTTTTGAACAACATGTCTGTAAAAGGGTACAAACAATTTGTCAGAGAGTGGGACTCTTGTAGAGGGTTAAAAAGTTTTGGTCCCTAAATCCAGGAGACTTTTGAAACATAGAAACATATAATTTGTCAGCAGAAAAGGACCCCTTGGACTATCCAGTCTGCACAGATGTTCCCTGCCTTATCTGTCTCAGCAGACCCTAACTGATCTCCAATGACTCTTCAACCTCCCTGCCTGTTTTCTAATATACCTCCATGGCCTGAAGCTCCCACCACACTGTTTTCACTTCCATTGGTAGTCTATTCCTGGTGTCTACCATACTTTCAACAAAGAAATATTTTCCCACATCTCTCAAATTCTACCCCTCCAGCTTCATTGCATGCCTCCAGTAATGGTTCTTCTTTCCCATTTGAAAGAGACTCCCCCCCTGCACCCTGTTCACCCCCTGTGAGGTACTTGTAGGTCTTTATCATGTCCCCTCTCTTTCAGAGTGTACATGTTGAGACTCTTCAGTCTCTCCTCATAGGGTTTCTCGTGCAACCCCTGCAAACAGCAAAGTTTAGTTTTGTGTTTTTGGTCATTGACTTTGGGTCTTTGATTTACTCAGCAACTTAAGAGAGGGTACTTTCCAGAGTCAGAGTTTCCTACAATAGTATCTGTCATTTTATAACTAGTTTACCTTTTCATGGCTCCACATCAAGTCATCGAGAGGAAATCCAGCACAGCACAGCACAAACAGCACAGACAAAGCCCCGAAACTCAAAACTGTGCATCCAAAACACTGGTGCAGATTTTGGAGAAAGTAAGATTTGCTATTACAACACCACGCCACCATGGACAACCACTGTAGTGAAATCTTGTAACTTGCTTGTTTTTCCTTCCTCGGCTGTATTCTGGATGGATGAGTTTCGTACCTTTGTCTGCATTATTTCCGACAGAGCCAGCTTCCCTCTCAAGGACTTGATGCACTACTACTTTTTGTTTTTGTACATGTCACTGCTTATTGTATTATTCATCTTGTTGTTATTTTTAGAAGATAGCTTTTTTTAACAAATCAGTTGTGTTTTTACATAACGTTGCACGTGGCTTAATGCCTGATGGTATTTCAGAACTATTTCAAAGGTATATTCATGGTTTGAGTACCAGATCCCACACCAGATTCTCCTTCAAATTACAACTTAGATCCACTACACTTGGATAGAAATCCTTGTTGTTACAGGCAATAGGTCACTATAATAGTTTGGCTTTAGAGGTTATTAAAGGAAATAAAATTACAGCTAAGAACAGGTTATGTAGACTCCTGTTTGAGCAATGTAAGTGCTCCTGTAATGGTTGATATGTGTTTTGTTGTTTCATTTTCATTGTACCTATGTAATGTTTTATTGTTTGTAAGTGGTTGCTTATAAAATAGGCATTTTTCTGAAAGAAAGAAAGAGAGAGAGAGAGAGAGGCTACACAATGGCTTGACTCAAGATTTGGAATTCATGTTCAAGTATGAGGAGGCAAGATCACAGGCTACCATCATCTGTTCGCTTGTCCCCCTCCCACCTCTCCTTTAAATCTAACCTAAGATCCTGGCTCATGACCGAATCCACTTGCAACTGTTTCCCTGCACAGTCATAATGTCAAAATCTGTCCCTGCCTTGCTTTTCTCTGCTCTTCTTTGTATCCTTGCTCCCTAGTACTGCTGCTCCCTTGTCCTGTCCTGCTCTCTTATCAGTCCCTGAGGCGCTTTCTCTCTGACTGTCTCTCGACCTGTTAGGCATGTTAGCTTGTGTGAGTTGTATTTTTTGCCACATTTAGCATGTATCTACTGCCAGCTATTTCCGTAATGACCTTGAATCCTCCTGTTTAGTATATGTGTTCACCTTGTATTGCTTGAAAGTTGATTTGTATCTTTATTAGCTTAACTACATTGTATCTGTGATGTGATCATATCTTTGTATTCTCTGTATTTTATTACTTCTGTAGAATGATTTCTGCCACCTGTGTGGCCCGGGCCGTGACTGAAATCAATCCTTTGGATCAGCTCACTCACCCAGTTACCAAAGACATACACGTAAATAAATTCATTAGTGAGGAAGACAAGAGTGAGATATGAAACTCTTAAACCATTACAAATGGAAATAATTTGTGTATTTTGAGCCAAGCTATTGTGTATTCGATTCATGCATCAGATTAACAGTTATAACTTCTAAAATCTGATTTTTTTATGTGACGGATTTACTATTTTTCTATAATTTGAACTGTTGGCATCAGTGTTGCACAGGCCCATTATGATGTAATCAGCATTGTGATAGCTGCACTCAGATTGGTTCTCTTCTGTGCAAAGGTCAAGGAAAGTGACTGTGACGTAATTAACCTCTGAATATAGAGAATAATGTGCAGTTTGTGCAACCAGACACAGCGAGTCTGAGTTACTGTCTCAGGGTGAGAGCACATCATAGACCTTGCGACTTGCGAGCAAAGCTCAAGAGGTCTCTATGATGTCATTTCAACCCAAGACTTGCTGTGTATGGTTGCTCATGCATTATTCTGTATAGTATATGTTTGCTTTAATTAATTTACCATTTTCTGACTCTGTCTTGAACTTGAAAAGGTAAAGGCTAAAAGGGTAGCATTCAAAAGGTATAAAGAGATGCAGAGGGAAGAAGATAAGGAGGAGTAGAAGGAGAAATAGAGGGAAGCTGGGAAAGCAGTGAGGAGCACAAAGGCACAAACTGAGAAAAGAATGACCCAAGGGGTAAATAAAGAAGATGAGACCTTTGAAGGTACATAAGTGAAAAGAGGAAGACTAGGGGAGGAGTTGTGAGGTTAGGGGAGGGATTGTGAGGTTAAAATGGGTAAGAGAGGACTGTGCAGAGGAGGATCAGGAAAAAGCCGATATTCTGAACAAATACTTGTGTTCAGTCTTCACCGAGGAAGGGGAAGGGGATGGGCCACATAAAAACAATAGGAGCATTGGGGGAGGAAGGTAGATACTAGTTCTTTTTCAGAGGAGAGAGCCCTCAAGGGACTCGCTAACCTGAAAGAGGACAAAGCAATGGGGTCAGATGTGGTGCATCCAAGGATCTTGAGAGAGCTCTGGGAGGTATTGGCTGCACTGCTGACAGCCCTATTCAACTCACTGCAAACAGGAGTGGTTCTGGGGGACTGGAGGAGGGCAGATGTAGTCTCATTTCATAAAAGCTGTAGCAGGAAGGAGGCTGGAAGCTACAGGCTGGTCAGTCTGACATCGGTGGTGGGAAATTAATGGAGTCACAGACAAAGGAAAGGACTATGAAGTATCTTGAATCCAGTGAGTTACAAGACCCAAGACAGCATGGATTCATGGTGGGTGTGGGGGGGGGGTCATGTCAGACAAATCTGATTGAATTCCTTGACTGAGTGACCAAGGAAATAGATCAGGGTGGGGCAGTGGACATGACCTATTTAGATTGTAGTAAGGCACTTGACACTGTACTACACAGGAGATGTATAAGGAAACTGGGCAATTTTGGAATGGGTCCTAAGACGGTAAACTGGGAAAGGAATTTGTTAATGGATAAGCGACAGAGGGTGGTGGTAAACGGAATTCAGTCCTGGGAAGTGAGGGTGATTAGTGGAGTGCCTCAGGGCTCAGTACTGGGACCAGTCCTCTTTAATGTCTTTGAAAGTGACATTGCAGAAGGGCTAGAGTAGTGGTAACCTTTGCTCCCACCCAGAAGCCACCTTGTCTGCAACCACTACCACAATGGCTGTCCAGACAGAGGGCAGGCTGGACTACAGTGGGCTCAGAGAGGTTGAGGGAGGGGGGTGAGAGGCACATCCCCCATCTGGTCCAACTTAGAAACTCCTTTGTTGTCCTGGAGGAGTGGGAGAGTCCCACAGGGGCATCCAAGGTTGAGACCAGGGAGGAAGAGCAGGTCCTCCAGGAGGGAGACCCAGGGGTGGGGGGAAGAGGACACCAGAGGAAGAGGAAGTTACTCCTAGTGGGGGACTCAATAGTCCAGGAATGGATTTGAGCACAGCTAGTGGGGTGAAGAGGGAGGTAAAGTGCCTTCTAGGAGTTACAGCTTGGAGGAAGCGGATTCTGAGGATCGCTAAGGAAGTAACAAGAGGGGGTTGGAGGTCACTGTCCACTTGGGAACAAATTACCTAGCCAGGGATGAGGGGAACATACAGCAGGTTCAGGGGGACTTCAGGGTGTTAGGAAGTTGCATTGGGGAGGTAGTGAGCTCCATGACATTCTTGGTGGTGCTGCCAGTCCTCGGCAGGAGGGTAGGCTAGGAATCTCGGCATCAGAAACTTCAACACTTGGTTTAAGGGCTGGTGCAGTGAGAAGGGTTTTGGCTTCATTAGGAACTATGGACCCACCTGGGGGGATGTGTTTCTGTACAAGGATGATGCCCTGCACCCGTCCAGGAAGGGGGATGGTGGTCCTCAATGAACGGTTTAAATGCTTCCTTGGCAAGCATTTAAACTAGCCAAGGGGGAGGGTGGATGGGAGCAGAGAGACTCAAGTGGCCCACCCCCACAGGTTAGAGCAGCCAAAAGGGAAGATCAGGAGAATAAGCTGATGACAAGTAAACCTGAACTGATTACAAGGGGTATGGTGCAGAAAGGAAGGCAGCAAAATAAAGAAACAGGAGTCAGAAAAAGGACACAGGAGGGCAAAAGCAGGAACAGCGGGGGAAAGGCAGTGAAATATGGAAGGCCATGTTTACAGATACACGCAGTCTGGGAAATAACATCCCAGACCTGGTGGCCTTGATGGTGGAGGTGGACTTACATATAGTGGCAATAACAGAGGCGTGGTACATGTGGAACCACAACTGGGAGGTAACTGTACCAGGGTATGCTCTATTCAGGAGGGATATAGAGGGTAGAAAGGGAGAGGGGTGGCTCTTTATGCCAGAGAAGGCATAAAAGCAACTACAGTACAGGGTAGACAGGTGGAGGCCGAGGCATTGTGGGTAACCCTTGAGCCAGGTAATGGTATAACAGTTCACACAGGCATGATCTACAGGCCTCCAGCACAGGGGGAGGAGGTAGACAGAAATCCATGAGATGGCAGCAGAGAGGGAGGTATTGTTGCTGGGCAATTTTAATATGCCAGATGTGGACTAGAACATTCCAGCGGCTGCACCAGCCAGGAGCAGAGACATCTTGGAAGCCATACATGAGGAGGCCTCAGGCAGTTAGTGCTAGAACCCACCAGGGACAGGGCAGTTCTGGACCTGGTGCTAACCAATGGAGACAGAGTCAAGGAAGCCCAGATGGACAGGCAACCTGGGGTCCAGTGACCACCACACAGTGTGGTTTAATATGGGTACAGGGACACAGTTAAGCCACACAAAGGTGAGTGTCATCGAGGCACAGGTCAGGAAGCACAGGGAAAACCAGGAGCAATTGTAGAATTCACCAAAAATATTTATTTCCAGTAGCAGTAACATAAAAAAAATAAACTTGTTCATAATAACTATATACAGAGGGGAAATTAAATAGTTTTTTCTTTCAGTCTCTGCTTCCCTTTTTCTTCTAATCTTTCTTGCAGTTGCAGCTTAGCTCTTATAAGTCCTTTCAACCCCCATCCTTAGCAAGCATCCTGTTTTTTTGTAAATATCAGATGGGGCTGCTAGAACACAGTGAGCTTGAGCTGAGAGGCCCCCTTTTGCAGCTTTTGCAAAAGGCTGGAAGAGTTGCACTCAAGTAACCTCTAGAGTTTACAATAGCTTTCTGCAATCATCTCAAAATATAATTATATACATTTCAACAGTAATGCTATATATTTTCTAAATAAGGGGATCCCAATATCAGTTACATTTCCATACAAAGAACTGCATATATTTTATCTTAGCAGATATGCAAGGGAGGGCTGAGACACAGTAAGAGAAAACTGAGAGACAGTGAGAGGTAAAGAACTGCGTGATTGTCAGGGTGATCAAATCCGAAGTCTCACAGGAAAACTGGGTTGCGCAACCAGAGAAGAGACAGGAAAGGAAAGGATCCTTGCATTTTAAACACTTTCTCCATAACAAATGGGACAGGGTCCTATTCTACCCTGTCACATACACCCCCTCCTTAAGAGGGAACCCGTTTTATTAAACAGGTTTCCCAAAACTTTCTATTAATTCTCCATTAACTTTTGCTGCTTTCAGCAATTAAGCACATGTGCATTCAGTTTTTTTTTATAACAGTACAGCAAACAGTAAAGTTTAAACCCATACATTTGTTTTTCAACCTTCAGAACCCTCAATTTCTGATCCACATCTTGACAGAAAATCAGCATTGCTATTCTCTTTACCAGATTTGTGTATCACAGTGAATTTAGATGGCTGAAGTGCCAAGTACCACCTTGTGATTCTGGAATTTTTATCTTTCATCTGGTTAAGCCAACATTGTGATCTGTTACAAGAACAAAGGCACTTCCTAGCAAATAATACTTAAGGGACCCCATGGCCCACTTTGCTGCTAAACATTACTTTTCGATAGTGGAGTACCTTTTCTCGCTGTCATGCAACTTCCTGCTTTTGTACAGAATAGGATGTTCTGTCCCATCTACATTTTGACTCAGAACTGCACCTAGACCTGCCTCTGATGCATCTGTTTGTAACAAAAATGTTTTTCAAAGTCTGGGCTTCTCAAAACAGGGGCTGGACATAATGTAGCCTTAATGACTTGAAAAGCTTCGTCACACTCTGAGGTCCATGTCACATTATTTGGGTACCGTTTCTTCGTCAGTTCAGTGAGGGGAGTAGCTAACTCAGCAAAGTTGGGAACAAATCTCCGATAATAACCAGCCAGCCCTATAAATGACCGGACATGTTTCTTTGTTTTAGGCACTGGGCTGTTAGCTAAAGCTTCTATCTTAGAAATCTCTGGCTTAACTTCTCCATTTCCCAACACATAACCCAAATATCTGGTTTCCTGCATGCCCAATGCACATTTGGTGGGATTAATAGTCAGACTTGCATCTTTGATAGTTTGGATAACTGCTTGTAGGTGTTCTAGGTGGCTTTTTTAGTCTGGACTGTACACCACGGCATCATCCAGGTACACAGCAAAATAACCAGTGTGAGGGGATGAAATGACATTCATGTACCATTCGAATGTAGCTGGTGCACGTTTAAACCAAAGGGCATGGTGATGAACTGATAGAATTGTATAGGGTGGCAAATACAGTTTTATCTCTGGATTCTTTAGCTAAACGTATTTGCCAGTAACCCTTGGTTAGATTGAGGGTACTGATATACTTTTCACTCCCCAGTCTGTCCACCAAATCATCTATTCTTGGCATAGGATAACTGTCAAATTCTGACACCTGATTAAGTTTCCTAAAATCAAGGTAGATTCTAACACCCCCTTCTTTTTTGTTTACAATTACCATTGGAGATGACCAAGCACTCCTTGACTCCTCTGAGATACCCAATTCTTTCATTTTTTGTATTTCCTTAGCCAAATCATCTCTTAACCGCTCTGGCAACCTGTTAGTCTTTTGCCTAACAGGACGAGCATTCCTTGTCACTGTTACATGGTCGATCCCTTTTGCTCAGCCTGGTACTGTGGTAAAAGTGCTGTTAAATGCCTTTAGCACATCACGAATGTCTGCAGTTTGTTCGGAGGTTAAGGAAACATTCACCTTTACAGCATCAGCATTTACAGTTTGTTCCAGTTTGCCATAAGCTACATCAATATCTTCTTTATCAGTTTCTGATAAAACTAGCAAAGCAGCTTTTGTCATTTTTTTCAACCCATTTTTTGAGGAGGTTAGCATGGTATATCTTAGTAGGATTTTTTCTGTCAGGGGTGGCAATGTCATATTTAACAGTGCTAGTACATCCAAGAACCGTATATGGTCCTTGCCACTTCATTAACAGTTTCTTTTCTATTGTGGGCAACAGTAGCAAAACCTTTTCACCTGGCTCGAAAACTTTTTTCTTTTACCCCATGGTCATAATATACCTTCTGCTGATTTGGGGCCTCTTCCTGATTACTATGGGCAATTTCAACATATTTTGCCAGCTTTTTTCTTAGGACATACATATAAGAAGTTATAGATTGTTTCTGAGTGGGGTTATCTTCCCGCATTTCTTTTATCACATCCAGTGGCCCTCTTGGCTGCCTATCATACAGCATTTCAAATGATGAAAATCCTTTTGATGCCTGTGGCACTTCTCTGTAAGCAAAAATTAGGTAAGGCAGGTATTGGCCCCAGTCTTTCCCTTCCCCTTTTACAAACCTTTTTAACATGCATTTTAGGGTTTGGTTAAAATGCTCAACAAGACCGTCTGTCTGAGGGTGATGGGGGAGGTTCTTATGGCAGTGATACCTAGCAGTCTGCACATCTCTTTAAGCAATGCAGCACCAAAATTACTGCACTGATCAGTAATAATTTCTTTAGGTATGCCCACTCTGCTGAGACTTTTGGCAAGCTCTGCTGCAACTTTTGGGGCTGTAAGAGTACGCATTATAACTGCTTCTGGGTATCGAGTAGCATAGTTGCATATTACCAGGATAAATCTATTACCCTTTTCACTTTTGTCTAAAGGACCAACCACATCCATTGCAATTCTCTCAAAAGACACATCTATTAAGGGTAGGGGCACCTTGTCTTTTCTACTGACTGGGGCTACTTTCTGACACTCAACACAGGAATTACAATAGGTAGCAACATCTTCATGAATTCCAGGCCAGTAAAATCTATACAGCAATCTGGCAAGGGTGCGATCCCTCCCTGAGTGACCAGCCATAGGACGATTATGTGCTTTCTGTAATAAATCTGTTCTATACTTCTGTGGTATAACCAGTTCTGTCTGTTCCTGTGTCTGAGGTTTAACCCAAACTTGGTACAGTAACCCATTACATTTTTTAAACCTTGATCCACCCTGGTTTGGTTTCACCCCCAGCTGCTTAAAATACCCCTGAAGAGAAACATTGCTAGCTTGTTCTGAAAGAAAATCACAATCAGTTATCAATTTAGTTTCAGCATTTTCATATTTTAACCCTTCATGTCCATCAGTCATTTGTTGCCATAGTTTCTTCAGGCTTCATCTTTCTTTCCTGGATTTCCGGATCTTGGAGCTGTGCTCAAACAAGTCTGAATCAAAATCTTTGAAAGGAAAAGCGTTCCCAAAGTCTGAAATTTTCTTTGCCTGAGCTCTTGTCACCACAGCTGCTGAAACATCAGGATTTACTCCCGCCTTGATTAGCTCAGTAAATCCTGGAAAGTCATTACCAATAATCACAGATACAGGTAACTTCGGCACTACCCCCACTTTCATTTGCTGTGAGACACCCTTAATGGTCAGAGTCACTTGGGTGGTGGGATAGTATCGGGTGTCCCCATGGATGCAGATGACGCCAGTATCTGGTCCTTTTGCGCAGTGTTTTCCCAGCAGTTTAACATGCACTAGGGTCTGTCTGCTTCCCGAATCAATGCATCCCTTCAGAGTCTTATTCCCCACCTATACATCTGTTAAGTACTTGTCCCCAATTTGCCAAGCACAAATCTGCTCCAGTGCCACTCTCATTACTAAGGCAATTTCTTATGAAATAGCCTGGCTTATGATAGTTATAGCAGATAACATCTTTGGGCACAGAATTGTTACCCCTACCAGACTTCTTATCAGGCTTGGAGTTTAAATGGAAAAAAGATTGTCTTACCAGTGCTTGACTGTTACCTCACTGCTGTGGCGTCTGTCTGGCCATTTGGTAGTCCTCGGCCAAAGAAACAGCCTTTTCCCCACTCTCTGGTCCGTGTTCCTTTAACCACAGCTGCACATCTGTAGGCAAAATGTTGATGAACTGCTCCATGGCAAATGTGATGATAATCTGTGGGACTGTTTTGCTGTCTGGTTGGAGCCATTTTATCAGGAGTTCTCTGAGTCAGGTGAAGGCTTCTTGAGGATTGTCGACAGAGTTGTACCTCAGAGATTGAAATCTCTGCCTGTGAGTCTCTCTGGAGATGTCATACCTTTTCAGGATTTCGCTTTTCACCAGGTCATAGTTTTCTGACTGTGCAGTGTCCATTCTGCTGTAGGCAAGTTAGGCTTTCCCTGTCAGGTAGAGCACCACTCTGATTGTCCACTGCTGCTTTGGCCATTGGCAGGCTGTGGCAACTCTTTCAAAAGTTGTCAGGTATGCCTCAATATCATCTGAGGGACACAACTTTGTAAGATTAATGGCTTTTAAGTTGCTTTTTAAGTTTTTGTTACTCATCTGGATCTGTGTCAGATCCTCTGCCTTTGATAGCTTGCAAGGCATCCAGCCATCGCTGCTCCCATCGCTGCAACTCTTTTCTCATCTGTCTGCTGCTCCTGTTGCTGCATCTCTTCTTTCCTCTGCTGCTCCCGTCACTGTATCTCTTCTCTCCTCTAAGCATCTAAACATTGAAGTTCTTTTTCTCTCTGCTTCTCCATCTCTTTTTGTTGTATAGCCCACCATTTGAAAAAGTCCATCAGACTTTCAGGTTTTGTCACTGCCTGTTCTTTTTCCATAACTTTTGCTGGCTGTACAATCTCAGACTGGACTTCTGTCTCTGCTAGTTTGGCTGCCATTCTCCAGGTAACCACTCCTGGCCTTACTGCTGCAGAATACATACCTTACTCTGTGCTTCCCTGGTACTAGGTCCAGTACCCACGCACAAAACTCGTGTCTTAGGGTATGCACAGTGTAAATCCCACTTAGGCTGACACCATTGGTCATCGAGGCAAAGGTCAGGAAGCACAGGGAAAACCAGGAGCAGTTGTAGAATTCACCAAAAATATTTATTTATAGTAGCAGTAACATAAAAAAAATAAACTTGTTCATAATAACTATGTAAAGAGGAGAAACAAATTTTTTTCTTTCAGTCTCTGTGTCCCTTTTTCTTGTAATCTTCTGCAGTTGCAGCTTAGCTCTTATAAATCCTTTCAACCTCCATCTTTAGCAAGCATCCTGTTTTTTGTAAATATCAGATAGGGCTGCTAGAACACAGTGTGCTTGAGCTGAGGCCTCCTTTTTCCAAAAGCTGGAAGATTTGCACTCAAGTAACCTCTAGAGTTTACAATAGCTTTTTGCAATCATCTCAAAATGTAATTATATACATTTCAACAGTAATGCTATATATTTTCTAAATAAAGGGATCCCAATATCAGTTACATTTCCATACAAAGAACTGCATATATTTTTATGTTAGTAGATATGCAAGGGAGGGCTGAGAGACAATAAGAGAAAACTGAGAGACATTGAGAGGCAAAGAACTGCGAGATTGTCAGGGTGAACAAATCCGATGCCTCACAGGAAAATTGGGTTATGCAACCAGACAGAGAAGAGACAGAAAAGGAAAGGATCCTTGCATTTTAAACACTTTCTCCATAACTAATGGGACAGGGTCCTACTCTACCCTGTCACAGTGAGGGACTTAGATTTCAGGAGGGTGACTTCCCTAGGATGAGAATAAGTATCAAAGCCCTAGCGAGGAAGGCAACTAGAGGGGTGGAAGGACAGTGGGCAGTCCTTAAAGGAGCCATAATGGAGGCAACAAATGCGTGCATTAGGCAGAGGGATAAGGGCAAAAGAAATAAAAAGCCACTATGGTTCTCAAAGGATGTGGCTGAGAAGGTAAGGGCCAAAAAGTTGGCCTTCTGAAAATATAAGGAATGACAGAAGAAAGAAGGTGGGGGTGTACCTAAATATACAGAGGGAAGCAGGGAGGGCAGTTAGGAGAACAAAGGTACAAACGGAAGAACGGTTAGTGCAGAGAGTAATGGAATGGGACAAGACATTTTATAGGTAAATCAGCAAAACAGAAAGGCCAGGGATGGGATTGTAAGGCTCAAAATAGAAGAATGGGACAGCGTGCAAGGTGACCAAGAAAAAGAGTCAATATTGAACAAATGCTTACATTCTGTATTCACTGAAGAAGGGAGGGATGAGGGCCAAAACTAGCCACCAGAATCAAAGAGGAGAGGAAGGTGAACACCAGTCCTTTTACAGAAGACAGTCCTAGAGATACTCACAAAACTGAGGGTGGACAAAGCAATGGGGCATATAGTGAAGGATTTTAAAGGAACTAAGGATGGTGCTTGCAATACCACTGGCAGACCTGTTTAATGACTTCCTCAATACAAGTGTGGTTCCAGAGGACTGGAGAAGGGTTCATGTAGTCCCTCTTCATAACAGTCGAAGCAGGGAGGAGGCAGTCAACTATAGACCAGTCAGCCTCACCTCAGTACTGGGGAAGTGTATGGAGGTGCTTCTTAAGGAAAGGATTGTGGAACACTTGGAATCCAGCGGAGCATAGGTTCTGAGGCAGCATGCATTTACAGTGGGGAGATCATGTCAGACAAATCTGATAGATTTCTTTGACTGTGACAAAGAAGGAGGATCAGGGAGAGTGGTGGATGTCACCTGCATTGATTTTAGCAGGGCGTTTGACACCGTTCCACATAAGAGGCTGGTAAGCAAGCTGGGGAGCTTGGATGTGGGCCCAAAGATGATGAATTGGGTCAGTAACTGGTTAAGGGACAGAAAGCAGACAGTGGTGGTAAATGGGGTCCAATCTGAGGAACAGAGGTGGCCAGTGGCCTACCACAAGGATCAGTCCTGGGGCCAGTTCTTTTTAATGTCTTCATTAGTGACATTGCTGAAGGACTGGAAGAGAAGATTTTCATATTTGCAGGTGACACCAAGATCTGCAATAGGGTAGATACTCCAGAAGGGGTGGGAAAATGAGGGACTTAGGGAAGCTGGAAAAATGGTCTGAGGATTGGCAGCTAAGATTCAACGCGAGGAAGTTCAAAATCTTGCACCTACTGTAGGTGCAAAAACCCTGAGGAGAGTTACTGGATGGGGGGAAGGCAGTTCCTGACAGTCACAAGGGAAGAAAGGGATTTAGGAATAATTATCTCAAATGACCTAAAGGTGGCCAAGCAGTGTACTAAGGCAGTGGGGAGGGCTAGTGATGTGTTGGGGTGCATAGGAAGGAGTATTGCTAGTAGAAGAAGGGAGGCAGTGATGACTTTGTACAGAAAACTGGTGAGACCTCATCTGGAATACTGTGTTCAGTTTTAGAGGCCACATCTGTGGAAGGACATAGTGGGGTGGAGGCAGTTCAGAGAAGGGCAACTAAGATGGTGCAGGGCTCGCAAAATGAGAGATTAAAAGACCTCAATATGTATACTCAGGAGGAGAGGTGAGAACAAGGGGATATGATTGAAACCTTCAGGTACCTTAAGGTCATCAAAAAGGTGAACGTGGGAGTCATCTTTCAGTTTAGGACATGTAATAAGAACGAAGGAGCATAGATACATAGGTACACAGAATGTGTCGGCAGATGGGGACCAGTGATCGATCTAGTCTGCCCATGTTTTGGCCCCCCAACCCACCCCTTCACAATCTCCCTGTCTTTATTGTCACAATTCCTTTGTATCTATCCTATGCATTCTTGAATTCCCTAACTGTCTTGGCTTTCACCATCTACTCAGGCAACCCATTCAATGGTGCACTACTCTCTCCGTGAAGAAGAACTTGCGCTTGTTGCTCTTAAAACTCCTCCCCCTCCCAATCTCAAGCCATGACATTGCATCCCTGTGGATGCATTCAGCTGGAACAACTCATTTGTCTGGACTCTGTTTAACCCTTTGAGGTATTTAAAGGTCTCTATCACATACCCCCATCCCTCCATTGTTTCAAAGAGTACATGTTGAGCTCACCGGGTCTGTCCTCATAGCTCTTTTCCTGGAGTCCGTGTATCATTTTATCTGCCCTCCTCTGGATTGTCTCCACCCTGTCAATATCCTTCCTCAAGTATGGCCTCCAGAACTGGACTCTGTACTCAATGTGGGCCTCACCAATGACCTGTACAGAGGCAGGACTACCTCCCTGTCTGCTAGTGATGCCCCTACCTATGCATCCCAGCATACAGTTTGCTTTTAGTGCTGCTTTCTCACACTGGCTATCAACCTTCAAGTCCTCCAAAATGATGACCCCCAAATCCCACTCTTGACTTGATGCGGTAAGTTTTTCCCCTCCTAAGTAGTATTCAGCCTTGGTGTTGCCCTTTCTAAGGTGCATGACTTTACACTTCTTGGCATTCAATTTCAGTTGCCATGTGGAAGACCATTTCTCAAGTTTGTGGAGGTCATCTCTCATTTGATTTACCCCTTCCACTGTGTCTACCTTATTACAGCGCTTGGTGTCATCAGGAAATAGGTACACCCTCCCCCCCCCAGCTCCTCTGTGATGTCACTACTGTAATATGCTGAAGAGTAGAGGCCATAGGACTGACCCCTGGGGCACCATGCTTGTCACGTCCTTCTCACTAGATACGGCTCCATTACATACATACAAAGATACTGTCAGCAGATAAGGGCCTATGGCCCACCCAGTCTGCTCATTTGAGCTTGTAAGATTACTTTAAATTTCTCTAGAAGTCGGTCACCCCTTACCCCGACCTCCAGGATTCCCTTATGTCTATCCCATGCATTATTCAATTCTGTGATTGTTTCAGCCGCCACCACTTCCACAGGCAGGGTGTTCCACTTGCCTACCATCCTTTCTATGAAGAAATTCTTCCTCACATTTCCTCTGAATCGTCCTCCCTCCAACTTCATCCCATGCCCTCTAGTCCTGGAACATCTTTTTCAGTGGAAAATAGTGTTTTCCTGCACCCTGTTCCTCCCCATAAGGTACTTGTATGGCTCTATCATATCCCCTCTCTCCCTTTTCTCCTCCAGGGAGTACATATTCAAGTCCTTCAGCCTGTCCTTATAGGACTTGTGATGCAATCCCTGTACCATCTTTGTTGCCCTTCTCTGAACCTTCTCCACTCTGTCTATGTCCTTACGTAGGTAAGGTTTCCATAAATGGACACTGTACTCCAGGGGGGGGGCCTCACTAGTGTCTTGTATAGTGGAATTATGACCTCCCTTTTCCTGCTGGTGATGCTCCTGCCTATGCATCCCATCATCCTATTTGCTTTACCTGCCACTTTGTCACACTGTTTCCCTACCTTGAGGTCATCAGAGATGAGAACCCCAAGCTCCTTTTCCTGCCTGGTGCATGCTATATCCTCACCCCCCCCCAACTGATATGTTGTTCCAGGGTTTTTGTGCCCCATATGCATTATTTAGCACTTTTTTGCGTTAAATTTCAAATGCCAAATCCTTGACCATTCTTCAAGCTTCTACTGGTCCCAAATCATTCTGTCTACACCCTCTGGCATGTCCACTCTGTTACAGAGCTTTGTCTCATCAGCGAACAGGGAAATTCTGCCTTCTAGATCCTGTGCAATGTCATTGATGAAGATGTTGAATAGGACCCATCCCAGTACTGATCCCGGTGGCACCCCATTGGTTATTCTTCCCTCTGGAGTGACAGCAATTTACCACCACCCTCTGTGTCCTGCCACCCAGCCAATTACCCACCCACCGCACTACTGTCCTGCCCACTCCCATATTCCCCAGTTTGTTTAAAAGTCTTCAATGTGGCACAGTGTCAAAGGCCTTACTGAAGTCCAGATAGGCCACATCCACTGCCCTCCCCTGATCCACCTCCCTTGTCACCTAGTCGAAAAATCCAATAAGGTTGGTCTGGCATGACCTCCCCCCGGTGAAACCATGCTGCCTTGGGTCCTGCAGTCCGTTGGCAACCAGATGTTCCACCAGTCTCTACTTCAGTAGTGCTTCCATGATCTTCCTCACTACTGAGGTCAGGCTGACTTGTCTGTAGTTCCCAGCTTCCTCTTTATTCCCACTTTTGCATAAGGGGACTACATCTGCTGTCCCCCAGTCTTTGGGTACCTTACCTGTTTACAGTGACTGGTTAAACAGGATTGTCAGAGGTTCAGTCACCACCTCTCTTAGTTCCTTTAGGACCCTGGGATGCACCCCATCTGGCCCCATTGCTTTATCAACTCTTATTCCTTCCAGTTCCTTTAGGATCCTTTCTCTTGTAAAGGGACTTGTGCCCATTTCTGTGCCCTTCCCAACCCCTGTACTCACTTCTGGCCCAGTACCCTCCCCTTCCTCAGTAAAGACTGAGCAGAAATATCTGTTCAGTATGTCAGTTTTACTGTTGTCATCCTCCACATTACCACCGTCTTCCCCCTTCAGTCTCACTATCCCTTCCTTCACCCTTCTTTTTTCACTTATGTACCTGTAAAAGGTTTTGTTCCCTCTAACCACTGATTTTGCAAAGTGCTGTTCTGTCTGAGCTTTAGCTTCCCTTACTGATCTTCCTGCTTCCTTTTGCTTCTCCTAGTACTTCTCCCTATCCTCTTCCGCCTGTGTCTTTTTGTATTGCCCGAATGTGATCTTTTTGGCTTTCACTTTCTCTGTTACCTCTACTACCTAGCATTTACCATGACCTTTTCTATTCTGCTCCCCAACCAGTTTCTTATCCATGATACTATCTCCTCCCCCCGACTCCCACCTGCCTTAGCTTCTTTAGCAGCCTTCTGTGGGGTACAGAGTCAAAAGCCTTACTAAAGTCCAGGTAGATGACATCTACCACTCCTCCCTGGTCTACTGTTCTTGTGATCCAGTCAAAACACTGTATTGGGTTGGTCTGGCAGGATCTGCCTGTCATGAACACAAGCTGCCTGGAGTCCTGCTGCCCACTGGCCTCCAGAAATGCCTCGCTCCTCTCCTTGAGCAGGGATTCCATCAGTTTACCAACCAAAGAGGTCAGACTGACTGGCTTGTAATTTCAAGACTCCTCCTTGCTTCACTCCTTGTGAGCAGGGACTACCGTGGCCCTCCTCCAGTCCTCTGGCACTATCCCTTCATGTAGAGACTTGTTAAAGAGATCCGTCAGAGGTGCTGCTAGCAACTCTCTTAGCTCTGTTAGTATCCTTGCATGAATCCCATCTGGACCCATGGCCTTGTCTGTTTTTATGGCTGTGGGTGCAGCCTACAGCCATATCACTTTAGCTTGAAAAGGGGTTTCATGGAACACATTTTTTAGTAGTTTTCTGTGTATCCTTCCATAACACTGCAAATTCCTATGGCAGTTAAAAAATATTCCCTTCTTTCTTTTTAGAATGATGGACACAGAACACCAAGCTGCTTTTCTCTGAGAACAAATGTGCACACCTTCCAAACAAATCTAAATATCTTTAAAACTACTCAAGGTGCACACAAAAAACAGTGTGAATGTTGTTCAGGGCAAAAAGACCCTTTACAGGAGGGCAGTCACTAATCTGAATTGTTTATATTTTGCAAAATATAGTCTTCCAAACAACCTCATTTTTTTTCTGTCTGAGTGAACACAGTAGGAGTCATGCCAAACAAATGTAAATATCTCAGAAAGTATACAAGTTACCAATGTACAACCAACATGAAAGTTGTTCAGGACAAAATGACCTTTGAAATGAGGGTAGTCACTAATCCAAATTCATTAGATTTTTTTTAAATATAGCCATCTGAAAGGTGAAAATTGTGATGAAAAATGAAAATTCAGGTAATCTGATGGCCATAGTTTAAAAAATATAGTTAGTGTGGCTTAATGAATATGTTCATTTGAAAGGTATTTTTGTCCTGAACAAATTTCATACCGATGGGTTATGAGTAACTCCTATACTTTTGGATATTTACATTTGTTTGGGATAACTCCTATTGCATTTCTGACAGCCTGATTTCTGAAACCACTACGCTAAGACAAGAACATGTGGTTTATCTCTTGTCATGCCTAATTTAACAGCAGATCCCAAGTTATTTTTTTTTTATTTTATTTAGTTTTTGTTTACCAAGCAGGTGCACTAGCCAAAAAATGACTATTTTCAGGCACGACCCGGGAGAGTACAGAGACAAACTTCAAATGATACATTTTGGTACATAATTCATGTTGCATGTAGATATTTAAGGCATTAACAGCAGTAAAATAACTAGAATAGAGGAAGTAAGAACAACTAACAGCATTTAAGCTTTATATGTGACACTACATTTGAGGCAAATATAAAATGACTGAACAATGTTAAAAACAAAAGATAAGTGCTAGGAGAGCAAAATGTGGCCCAGCAGAGATAGGTATAGGGGGAAACTAAAGTGAAAGGGGAGGGAGTAGGAAGAACAAGAGTGGGGGGTGTAGGTTGGGGTACAGAATAAGTACAAGTTACCCAGAAAGGTAGAGTAGGGAAATGGTAGATGAAATTCCAGAAATTAGAAAATTGAAAGAAATTGTTGCATGTTGGTGTTGAACCCAGGAGACCTGAGATGGAGTGGAGGAGTTAGAGAGTGAGGGGCTAGGGTGGCTTGAAACAGGAGCATTTGTGGAGGGAGATGAGATAGTGGCATAGTTCTTTCTTAAAGAAATGTGGGATGCTGCTTGGTGTAGGGTTAACGGGAGCGAGTTCCAGAAATTGGGTGCATGACAGGCAAAGGCACTGCCACCTTTTGTGGTGCGGTGTCTTGGGATGTGAACAGGGGCATTGTCCACTGAGTGTAGACCATAGCTGGTATACTGGTATAGAAAGAGACACGCCAGGGGTTTTGGTATATGGGATCTGATAATGTTGTCTGTGATGGAGCCAAGCGCATATGACTGTAATGCTTGGGGTGGAAACTATCCTAGATCAGCATAGAGAAGACAGTGATGTTTAAGCCAGAGGGAGGAGGATGCATAGCAGCAGATATTATAGGTAACATCCCACTTGCACAGACTCGAGTTGCTGGCAGGCATCGTAGCAACGCATGGTGAGAGATATCAGGCAAGCCATGAAGCCTAGCAGAGGGAGCAAGCCCATAGCTGATATGGTAAGCAATCCCAAGCTTGGAGTTTACCTGCTTACTGGCAGTTTGGATGTGTAGTTCGAAGCTCAGCGATGGGTCAAGAGTGATGCCCAGATATTTGAAGGAGTTTACCACCTCAACAGAGGGTAGAGACATTGAAGACTGTGAGTGTTTGAGTTTGAGACTGGAGCCAAATAACATTGCTTGGGTCTTAGATTTATTTAGAACAAGTTTGTGATTGACGAGCAATGTACAGAACTTAAATGAAATTTTTTAGTTCTTAATATGAAGAAAAAACAGCTTGAAACAAAATTATCTGCTTATTGGGGGCACGTTAGTTCTTTTCAGGATGGGATCATGTTACATTTTTTCAAGAAAAAAAGCAGCAGGTTAATTTTAGTAATTATTAGCCAGCAATATCTATATGTGAAGCCGACACTGACCAGACAGAGGGAAGAAGACACAGAAGAAAACAATGCTCACACACATAAAGAAGACCTACTGTAGCTGTCTGTGAAACATTTAGAAGCAAATGGTTTGATACCTTTTAGGCATCTATGCTGCACCACTGATATTTTCTTTTAGAATGTCATCTTTGGCAACTTCTATTATTAAAACGCATTAAATGTATAGTTTACTAAATCTTGACCTTGGGATACCTCTTGAATGACTCCCAAATACGTTTTAAGCCATTCCCTTTACGGGAGATCAAGACCTGTGCAAAAGGTCAAGTGTTATTTTTTCATATTTTTTTTACAAATTTCCAAAGTAAAAGTGTGGAGAAACGCAAAAGTATGTACAACTAATCTCCTATGCGTTTTCAACTAGGAGAGAAGGTAATAGTTGCACAAAACAAACTCAAAGTTTATACAGTTTTGTTCTAAAGTTATTTTATTCTAAATCTTATTGGACCATTGATGAACAGAGCAAAGAAATGTTTAGATAAAACACATTGATGACTCCAGGATTGGGAGGTCATTAACACTGCAAAAGGTCAAATTATGAAACCTTAAATTAACTCATTAAGATCATTTTTCTTAGTGTGTAATTATAATGAATTAAATACATTTGAAAGGATAGTGACAAAAAGGTACACTTGTTATGAATATAGACCTACAATTATTCAACCATTGTGATACATCTTTTTAGAATCAGAGGGATGGTGCAAGGCTGCTGAAATCATGGTGATCCAACTGCTTCAACGCTTCGGTGTGCGTGATTCAAACTAATAAAAGCTTCTATGTTCTCCCAATAAACAATTTTATTATATTTGATTTAACCTGAAAATACAAAATAGCAACAAGGAAGTAAAACAATCAAAATGAGATTTCAGAGTTCTCCAACCATACATAAAGGCTTCTATCTTCTTCTTCAAAGCAATTACATTTTATTTTGATGTATTTAATATTCTGATCTAAGTAGACACTAGAAAAAAGTTTATTGGGTGTTTGGAAATAGGCAAATGCAACCAGACATAGAAGGAAGTCAAAAAAGAGCATCAGTTGCGTGGGCAAGTAACAAATCAAGGAGCTTGCTTGACCACTCCAATGGAGGCCACCCACCAACACTACTGATCATTGGTGGGCACTGGTAACAGAGTAGGAGCTGGGCAAGCGTTGCGAACGAACAGTCAGTGTCGGAGGAGGAGGAAGCAGATGTCAGGCTGCCTGCAATAGTCCAGTTCTTGTTTTAAATCCCCAGTGGTGCCTGAGTGGCTGTAGCAATCGTCTGTGCAGCAGCCCTCCGTCTGTAGGGATTAAGGGAACTCAGTTTAGCTGTCTTGTTGTATTCAGGTAGGATCAAGCTCCATTACAGCAGGAGGTCTGACAGGAGCCCAGGACCCCCGATTCTGCTACTTGTACAGGACTAACCACTGAGAGGTCCCCCCACCACCACCACTACCACTACCACCATTTGCTGCCTCCCCTTTAGCCAATTTGTGATCCATTTCACCATTTTTGGTCCCACCCCCATATATTACAGTCTCCCCCCCAACCTCCCATGCAGCACTGAATCAAAGGCCTTGCTGAAGTCCTAATACAGGACATCCACTGCATGGCCCTTGTCCAGTTCCCATGTCACCCAGTTGTAGTACTCTTCAAGGTTTGTCTGGCAGGATCTGACCATGCAGGAGGTAGAATGGAAGGAGAAAATGCTTCACATGTGCAGAGATGGGGAATGGCGTGTTGGGTGCCAATGTTCTCAGGCCACCCACTGGATCTAGACCACAACCCCATTTCCACCCGCCTGGAGCCCACCAGGCTAGATAGAAACAGGTGTGGTATGGCAAATGTGCAACTCACATTTCTGTCTCTGGCTGGGGCAGCCAATGTGCAGTGGTGGGATGGTTGTGGTGGGGGCACCAATCACCAACTTCTGCCAGGCCACAGTCCATAATTTGCCTTGGGCTGCCTACCTGGAGGTCACCTTGTCACTGTGTCATCCTGTGTGGATTGGGATGGGTGTGGAGGGAAAGATAAGAAACCTACATCAGTCTCTGGCTACTGCAGAATATTCCATATGTGCTTATGTGAAATGGAGGTGTAGGGGAGCAGCAGCTGCCCAGGGGTGCCCATCCAGTGCCCACCCTACACTTTGCTAGTCAATGTGAAGTGGTAGATATGTGACCCACATATTTGTCTCTGGCTCTCTCTGGGTACTCTTGTGCAGTGGTGAAATAGATGCATCAAGTTTGTTTCTCTCTCTCTCCCTCTCTCGTCAGAAAGACAAACTGACAGCAAGGTGTCAGAAGAGTGAATGGCAATAAAATGGATGGCAACCGAGCTTGGGCACACACTGTACTCCACCTCTGTTTTGGGGGGGGGGTTGACACCGTCTCTGACTGGAACGCATTTTACCTGCACACATATGCTGCACTGGAAGCAGCTCTCACTGTTGCCCTATCAGTCTCGGGGGGGGGGGGGGGGGGGAGAGTTGACACCGCTGGATATGGGCCACCCATTGAAATGCACGTTTGTTCAAGTGCAGGTCTGGGAGCCGCCGATTATCGTGATCATGGTCACTACATTGCACTACCCCCAATTTCATACTGCCAAGGTAGTGCTGCAATAGTGACAGCCAGTCACCTGGTGAGCACTTTCATTCTGCTTACTTGCCACATCTTAACATGTTGCCATCACTGTTTGGAGGCTTTCTCTCTGCTCTGTCCCTGACACTGGTGCCACTCACCATCTCTTTCGATACTCCTTCAGGGAGGGCTGCAGCCTCTCCTTCTCAGTGTCTGTCCCTGCAGCCCAAGTCTCTCTCTCCCCACCACCCAGGGTTAAGCTACAGCTCTACAGGCAATGCTGCCTCACTTCTCAGCACTCACTCACTGTATTGTGCGGCGAGGTGGGGGACACACTGAAGCAGCATGGACACTAGGAGATCCACAGGGCAGGTCAGTGGGTACCATCACAGAGAACAATGCTCAGGCTGGGCATTGTGGCTCACTTGAGCCACCAGAGAGAGAGGTGCTCAGGGACAAGGACATGTACTATCATTCACACAGAGACACAAAAAAGTTCAACGCGGACGTCTGTTGGGGGAAGGATAACTAATATTTATTTGTTCTCTTCTGCTAGGACGTTTTACTGCTTATGCCACAGAGAGTGGGGGATCGAGTGTATGGCTGGGTACCTGCAGATCTGCAAGGTGGGCGGGGAGACAAACAGTAAGATCAGTAAGGGCATGAATGAATGGTGACAGGTATTTGTCTGTAGTAAAACATGGTTGGCTGAGACTCAGCCAATCAGGTCTTACTATAGGCAAATACATCACCGTTCATTAATCTTATTACTGTTATTGAACACTGTACAGTTTGGAGGCGCTCTGCACTAAGGGATTGACAGCCGTTAACTGGCTTTAAACAAATTTTTTGGGGTTGCTGACGGTGGAGGAAATATGTTAAGCATCATTATCGGGGTCTCTGGTTTGGTGGGGGAGATGGGTGGAGTGTCTTTTGGTATGCGGGGGTGGGGGAAGGGTACAATACTCCACAGACATCAGGGCAGCATTTTGTAAATGAAAGGAATGAAGCACTCCTAAAAGCTCTCCACAGCCATCTCGGCTCTGACCAGAATTTGCTAGCTTTGCTAATTCTTTCATAACCCTTTCCACCTAAAAAAGGGCTTAAGTCCACACCCTCAGCCTGTCTGGTTCCAGTTATCAAGTTGGGTCCATCTCCTCCTGCTTCATTCGGAAATACTAAGCAGCAGTATTTGTTTAGTGCTTCTGTTGTTTCAATGTCCCCTTCTATCATCTCCCTCCTTTCCGATTTGAATCTGACTATTCCCCATTTGTTCTTCTTTTTATCACTAATATATCTGAAGAAATTATTGGTACCTCCCAAGATGTCTGTTGCAATATTTTCTTCTGCTTGCGCCTTGGTCGTCCTGATTTTTCTACTGGCTTCCTTCAATTTGATCCTATAAATATCCATGTCCTCACTCTTTTTAGAGGCTTTGTACTTTTTGAATGCTTTTTTCCTTTTCCCTTATCGTGACCTGTACTTCCCTTGTGAACCAAATTGGGTTTCTTCTCCTTTTTGTCTTCCTGACTATTCTTATGCATCCTCCTCCCACCTTATTTAATGCCTCTTTAAGGTGGTTCCAACTCTCCTCTACTCCCCAGTGTGTTTTTTCTTACGATGCCTTCCTGAGGCAGCTTCTCATCTCTGCAAAATTTGCTTTCTTCAAATAGTAGGCCTTGGTCTTTGAGTGGCTAAGGTCCTCCTTTACAGTGATTTCAAGCCAAACAGTTTTATGGTCACTTGATCCCAAATGACTCCCGACTCCAACCCCATAACCTTTCTACTGCTTGTTAGGACTAAATCAAAGATAAAATCCCCCCTAGTGGGGTCAGTAACGAGTTGCTCAAGTCCAGCTCTTCTCAGGGCTCTGATAATGTCCTTATTTCTGGATGAAGTGGCCATGAAGGATTTCCAATTTACATCTGGTACATAGAAATCCCCCAACAGAATCACTTCCCCCTGGTAGATCATGTTAATGTTTTCTAGTAGGCTTTTCTCTGCCTCCGCATCATGTGCTGGAGGCCTGGAAGCTACTCCAATCTGCGTGACCAAGCCTTTGCCTTCTTCAGTCATGATACATGGGATCTCTGGCCCCTGTTTGTGCTCCCTGGACCTAGGTCCCCTTTATACCTTCCCTTATGTACAATGTTACCTCCCCCTTCTAAAGAGATTAAAGCCTGGAATGGCTACCTCCCATTCATGGTCATCATTGAACCATGTTTCAGTTACTGCTATCCAATCAAGTTTTGCATCCACAATGAAGGCCACTAGCTCCGCCATTTTATTTGGTAGACTATGTGCATTTACTACCATTGTCTTCCACATCTGCCTTTCTGGTTTTGTTGCATTTGTGTTTGCTCTGTTTGTATTCTTAGTATCCTTGTATTTTGTTTTTGCTGAGTGTTTTCCATTTGTAGTGTGGTGAGAAGTGACCTAGACTCTGTTTTGCAAGACCAGTTTAGCCACCATCTCCCCATCCGCTAGTTTAAACTCCCCACAAAAACATTGAGTTTCTGACCAAGTGCTCTTACCCCTTCCTTGGTGAGGTGGAGGCCATCCCACCTAAAGAGCCTCCTGTCCCAAAAATCATTTTGATCACCGAGGTAGTGATGCCTTTTTTCTAGGCACCAAGCTCGTAGCCATGAGTTTAACTTGTTGATATCCTTTTCCCTGATTTTTTGTATGCCGTACCTCCTATCCCATACTGGTAGTACCTCGGAGAAGGCTAGGACAGATGAAAAAGGGGTTAGTTTGTCGTTGAGAGCTAAGATGTGTGTTTTGGTTTCCTCCAGTGATTTACACGTGATATTGTTTGTACTGATGTGAACAATGATGCCCTTTATGCCACTTTCTTGGTCCATAATGTTGATGATACATTCTGTCTCTCTTTGCGCCGTGGCTTCTCTGAGGCATCTAACTTTACCTCCGTAGGGACACTGCTACTCAGGTGAGGTTCTGTTTCCTTTATCTTTGAATCCTCCATGATTATTATGCTACTTTTACCCCTATCTGCTGAGATCCTGTTTTTTCCTTCTTTTGTCTGGATGTTTTCAGTTTGCTTTTGCAGCTGTGCTGTAGCAACCTCAGCCTGCTCAGTGTCCAAATCCTGGAGCAGTGAAAACATGTTGCTTTCTGCTGTGGTAATCCTTTGTCCCCTGTTTGATTGGGCCCAGCCATGACTGCCCCTGGGCACCACTTGCCATCCACCTATTGCCATTTTTCTTGGTGGAAGTGGCACACAATCATGGGCATGGATGATGACGGAGTCTTTGTGGGGTGATGACGTGGACCCTGTGTGGATGCCCCCCTAGAGCTTTGTTGCCGAAGAAGTCCATTGGGTGGATACACCCTCCTAGGGTCTGGGTATCACCAAGGTAAGTAGAAGAGTGGGTCATGACACCCAGCTGATGCCACAGCCAGAAAATGTCATCCCTTGCCTTTTGAAGCTGTGTCCTGAGATCCTGTGCAGCCCAACATGTGGGGCATTTCCCTGGAATGTTCAGGGTAGATGTGCTATATAACCTTCCCACATTGTTGGCAATCCATGTATTTCATGGAAAATGTTATCAGGTGGAAAATGAAACTGAAAGAGAAAATTTATTTTTTCTTTTTTTCCCTTTATTGATACCCTCCTACTGTCATGCAGTCCTTTCCACTTCCTGTGCCTGGCAGGAAATGTGAGCATGATAGGCAGTCTATAAAGGTCGATGAGCTGGGGTGGGTGGGAATGGGGGAGGTGAGTGGGTTCTTCCTTTGCTTCCCTGCCTGTATGAAAATAATCAGGTGAATTTGTAAATTGCAGCCCCTAGAAACAATGTTTTTACAGCCTGCATTTATATTGTACCTCTCAGCCTTTCCCCTGAGTGATTGTGTCCTGTTGTAAGGGGCTTTTTAAATCCTCCAGATTTGGCTCGCTTTTTGAGAGCCTTTTGTTCTGCTGCAGTCACATTTGTTCCCGTAGCGGATGGTGGAGGGATTATTCCTCTAGCTCCCCAGGTAAGCAGCCTCTGAGGAAAAATATCAGTCACTCTACTCTGAATGCAGGCGAAGCTGGACAAAAGTAATATACTATCAGTAAGCAGTAAGTGAGAAAATAAAAGCAGAAATGCAGGTGTACCGTTTGCTACCAGGAGAAAAGATTAAATCAGTAAGCAGACAAAAGTAAATAGTAAATGAAAGTCAGGAAATGTTGGTCTACTGTTTGTTATCAGGACACAAACCTGTATCCGTCTACAGCAGCCCCTCTGTCCATACGACTACTGATACCACTGATGCCCTAGTTTCACCATAAACTTGACAAATTGCACCCTATCAACCCTACCCATTTTTGTTACCTCCTCAACTGGGTTGCCGCCTGCACCCCAACTGCTCAAATAGTCTGTTGGCCCCTCAATCCTACTTCCCCATTTCCACGCAGGACTCATAACCCTATACTCCACCGCCAAGTCCCCCCCCAAGGTAACTGTAAAACCACAGATCACCACACACAAGCTGCAATGCTCCAAACCTGTCACCAAACTCTTGGTAATGCTACTACTCCTACTTTTGGGGGACATTGAGCCAAACCCCAGGCCAAACACCCACCCTCAGTTACCACCATGAGGCCTAAAATTAATGTACCTTAATATCTGCAGCCTACTGCATAAACTAGCTATGCTGCAGCCAACTGTATTATCCTTAAGGCCTGAAATCTTGATTATTTCTGACACCTGGCTGAAGCCACACAACAATGACACAGAAATCACTATCCCTGGTTACACCATTATCTGCTACGACCACCCAGACAACAAAAGAGGTGGTGGCATAGCTATGTATTTCAGCCACCCTCCAGTTTACCCCATCAATCTGCCCTTGCCCATGTAGTCCATTGACACCTTGTTGATCAAACTCTCCCTACCCCACACCATCCCCCTATTTATAGCTGGCTCTTACTGCTCCCCTGACACCTCTACGCCCTCCATCCTGGACCATCTGGGCACCTTGAAAACTAGTGCCACAGGGTGTGAGCTCTATATCCTGGGGGATTTCAACTTAAATTGGCTCTCCAGTGCCACTTCCAAGTTCCACAACCAGGTGACCACCCTAAACCTGATACAGATGATTACAGAACCCACACGTCTAAACCTCAAAGCGCAGAACCACTCTCTTCTGGACTGATCCCTTACCTCTCAACAACACCAGATAACTGCCTTGGGTCTCTTACCTGACTCTTTAAGTGATCACCACATGATGTACTTGGTTCAGAAAATATTCAGGCCTAAGGGCCCCCCTCCCAGAACCATTCTTACCCAGTCATATAATTCCCTGGATCTTGGCTCACTCCTAGGTGACCTGGTAGCCACAGACTGGTCCTTCATCCCCAGGTCAACCTCTATTGACTCTGCTCTGGAGTACTTCAAGGCCAGGTTCCTGGCCATCTGGGATTACTATACCCCACTCAGATGGACTTGAGTGAGGGGCGCTTACCTGTCTTGGATCACAGCCAACATTATGTCCCACATCAGAGCCAGAGGCCAGGCATGGAAGGCACTCAAAGCATCCAGTTCCCATGCTGACCACTAAAAATATCACTCCTTGCACAACACCTGTACTAGACTCATCCAACAGACAAAAGCTAACTATTTCAAAGCCTCCTTTCCATCCAATTTAAATCACATGGTCAAATTCTGGAAGGTGGTAAAATCCCTCTTCTCCCACCCTCCAACCCCTACTTCTGTGCTAAATGTAGAGTGGTACCACGTAACCAACTCTCTTGTAGTAGCCTCAGAATTTAACTCCTTTTTTACAAGCTGCACCTCGGCACTGCTATCCACTCTCCCCATGCAACAGCAAAGCAACACCCCCGGCCCCCTGCACAGGCCCATTCTACTGCCCCTTCTTTCTCCTTCTGGCCAGTCACCCCATCAGAAGTTTCCAATGCCTTGATTTCCCTAAATCTGACCAAGGGCATATGCCCCTCCAGGCTGGACTCCAAGATGCTCTACCTGGCTGCTCCTGCCATCACCACCCCCCTGGCTGCACTTTTCAACTTCTCTTTCTCCCTAGCTTCAATCCCTTCAGAATGAAAACATGCAACTGTTATCCTACTTCCAAAGGGCAGTGACCTCTCCATCCCCGGTAACTACCGCCCAGTTTCCTTCCTCCCAATACTAGCTAAACTCCAGGAGAACCTTGTCCTCTCCCAACTCTCTCCCCTTCTCAATTCCTCCTCTTTCTTCTTTCCCTACCAGTCTGGCTTTAAGAAGAACCACTCCACTGCCACATCTCTTCTATGGTTCACATACTCCATTTTTGATGGTATGGACAAAGGGCACATCACCGCAGCAATTTTCATTGACCTGGCAAAGGCATTCAGCACTGTCTCTCATGCTGTCCTCCTGGACTAGCTCTGTCTCGCAAGGCTCTCTACCATGGCCTCCAGCTGGTTCCACTCCTGCCTGGTAGGCGGGTCATAATCAGTTAGAATTGGAGTCTCCACCTCCACTTCCCTTCCAGTCACCGCAGGAGTCTCCCAAGGCTCAGTCCTCGGCCCGCTCTTATTCTCCATCTTCCTTAATGATCTGCTGACCCCCTGTCCACACACATCCATACACATGTATACGGATGACAGTACTGTATACATCAGGCCCCTCAACCGCTGACTTGGTGACCAGTTTACAGCAGGACTTCAATGATGTTCAGCTCTGGTTTTGTGCTAACCAGCTTTTTCTTAATGCCAAGAACATGGTCTCAATGATCTTCAGCATGATTTATTTATTTAATTTATTGAATTTTGGTAACCGGGTGGGCCCGATGAGGCAGAGACTCTCTCGGCTACATAGATACATAGATACATAGACAGTGTCGGCAGATAAGGGCCTATGGCCCACCTAGTCTGCCCATTTGAGCTTGTAAGTTCAGTTTGTTTTCCTAGAAGTCTATTTCCCCTTACCCCTGACCTCTAGAATTCCTTTATGTCTATCCCATGCATTCTTAAATCCCATGATTGTTTCAGCCCCCACCACTTCCTCTGGCAGGGTGTTCCACTTGTCCACCACCCGTTCTGTGAAGAAATTCTTTCTCATGTTTCCTCTGAATCGTCCTCCTCCAACTTCATCCCATGCCCTCTAGTCCTGAAACATCTTTTTCGCTTAAAAATAGTGTTTTCCTGCACCCTGTTCCTCCCTGTAAGATACTTGTATGTCTCTATCATATCCCCTCTCCTCCTCTCCTCCAGGGAGTACATGTTCAGTTCCTTCAACCTGTCTTCATAGGATTTGTGATGCAACCCATGCACCATCTTTGTTGCCCTCTCTGAACCTTCTCTACCCTGTCTATGTCCTTACGTGAGGTATGGTCTCCAGAACTGTACACTGTACTCCAGGTGGGGCCTCACTAGTGTCTTGTATAGTGGAATTATGACCTCCCTTTTCCTGCTGGTGATGCCTCTGCCTATACATCCCAGCATCCTATTTCTTTACCTGATGCCTTGTCACTGTTTCCCTACCTTGAGGTCATCAGAGATGACACCCCAAGATCCCTTTCCTGCTTGGTGCATGCTATATCCTCACCCCCAACTGATATATTGTGCCAGGGTTTTTGTGCCCCATATGCATTATCTTGCACTTCTTTGCATTGAATTTCAACTGCCAAACCCTTGACCATTCTTCAAGTTTCTGCAGGTCCCTTCTCATTCTGTCTACACTCTCTGGTGTGTCTACTCTGTTACAGAGCTTTGTGTCATCAGCGAACAGTGAAATTCTGCCTTCTATATCCTGTGCAATGTCACTGATGAAGATGTTGAATAGGACCGGTCCCAGCACTGATCCCTGTGGTACCCCACTGGTCACTCTTCCCTCTGTGGAGTGACAGCCATTTACTACCTCCCTATCACTCCCTCCTTCGACACCCTGGATGGGACCACTCCAGAGGCTTGCTCCTCCTTTAGATTCCTCAGGGTCTGGCTCGACCAGCACCTGGACTTTTCTGTACATGTTGATGCCATCCACAGAAAGTTCCACCCCAAGCTGGGTGCCCTATATCGCAACCGTGGTTGCATCCTGCTGCCAGCCGACATGCACTAGTACAAAAAATGATTCTCCCTATTTTCGATTACAGAGATGTAGTCTACAGTGCCACTCCCAAGTCCACCCTAGCCAGACTGGACCCCCCTTTTCCACTCATTCTGCCGTTTCACCCTGGAATTGCCCGCCCTCCACTCACCACTGTGTTCTCTACCAGGCTCTCAACCTCCCCTCACTCCAGGATCGTAGACAAACCCATTGTGCCAGGCTCACAGCCAAGTTCTGCTCCCAGTCCTTGCCAACATATCTCACTTCTGTCCTAACAGAGCATACCCCTCCTGCATACTCACTCAGGAAGTTCAACACCTGTCTCCTGGTTGTGCCGCACATGTCCTCCTCGACTGGCCAGACAGCCTTCAGACATCACTTGCCTAAATTGTGGAACTCCATCCCCATGGGCATCCGGCACACTCCCTCTACTCAGCACCTCAACTCCCACATAAATGAGTATTTGTCCACCACTTGTGCCTGTGGATAATGTCAGCCTCTCCACGCACATTGGCACAGGTCACTATCCTTGTCCAGTTTTAATGACCCTGGCTGTCTATGCTTCATGATCCGTGCTTGCCCTAGCTACTGAACTAGATGTTATGTTACATACTTCTCAGTTGTACCTGCCATTCTAATCTGCCAGCCACTGTTATACTCATTGTTAGGACTAATTGTATTATTGCATAAATGTCATCCTTTGTTAGCACTAATTGTATTCTGTTTATATGCCATGTCTATTCTCCACAGTTCCTCTCCCCAAGATGCATCTGGAATTGAGCAGTACTCTGCTCAGTGTGCCTTCCTGGTAAATCTTTTAAATAAATATAATAAATAAATATCCCCTGCCCATTTTAAAATGCTGAGTGCTGGATGGAAGAAAACTTGCTAGCAGGGACCACCCAGGCAGCTGACCGTGCTGCTCCTCTCCTCTCTCCTGTGCAGCTTTCCCCTGATATGATATGAGATTGAAGACTGGTAAAAACAGTAAGAGGAAGGAGACAGCTGCTAGAACTCCTCTACTGGGACTAAAGAACTAAAACTCTACTACTGGGATCTTCAATTAGGGTAAAAAACAAACAAAAAACAAGAGTTGGTATGCTTGTCTGAGCTGGGGAAAGGAACTGTTATCTGTGCTGTTAGCTAGGTGAAGAGAAGAGCTATAAATTAGGGGGCATGGCTTAGGCAACAGAAAGTCAGGTGTCTGCATTTAAAACTTCCCTAGTTAGCTTTTGACAGAGAGCAGCAAGAGGAAGGAGGCAGCTGCTAGAACTCTACTGGGACTACATAGCCCTCCCTCCCTCAGCCAGTTCCACTTTTATGGCCACTGAATTTGACTGACAACAGAAACTTCCTGTTTGGGAGAAGGAAGGGAGTGATCACAGAGGTACAAAAGGCTCACCATCCTAGAAGGAAAAGAACAGCTCCCCCACCCCAGCTGCTGGAATTCTGTCTCTGGGCAAGTAAGAAGGAGACTACTGAGAAATACAAGTAGAAGACTTGGTTTGCTGGCCAAGGCACCTAGCTTCACCTGAGCTATTTCCTTCTAGATTGCTTGAAAGGACAGAGCAGAAAACCTTACCAGAGCAAGGGAAAGGATTAAGACTTCTTTTGGCTAAGCAGATTTACTGTGTGTTGTTATTTTTATTTTGTACTCACAGGGATTGCTACTGTTTGTTGCTAACATTTCAGTGCTTTATTTTTCTCTGATTCAAATTGTTGTTGCTGGTATACCTTCTTCTGCATTATTACAAGGTGTGCCTATAGGTGTGTGCTAACAGATTACTGCTGTAATCTTCTGATTCAAATTGTCTTTTGCAAGGTATATCTTCTGTTACTGCTTTATTTTTCTCTGTAGCAAAGTGTTTCTTACAGGGTATATCTTCTCTGAAATTATTACAGGTGGTGCTTTACAGGTTTTACAGTTTTGTCTAACATTAGGATAAACTTTCAGGGTTACTGCATTTGTTGTTGACTGATTGTTTCTGCTCTTACCTCCTTGTTCTTTCGTCCGTGGTTCTTCTTTTTCAGCAGGGATGTCTCCCAGGTACATCGGCATGGAGAGACACTGACTGCATTGCTAAAATTGTTCAGGAAGCAGGAGAAAAACATTGACGTCCTGGTACACATAGGGACTAATGATCTCGCCAGCCGGTCAGTTGTGGAGACCAAGGAACAGCTGACCAGGCTGGGTGACAAACTATCATCCATTTCATCCGTCATCTCCTTCTCTGAGATCCTGCCAGTCTGGGAGAGGGAGACAGATGGACAGAAGGTCAGAGAAGGGGAGATAGGGGAGCTAAACATGTAGCTCATGGGCTGGTGCCAGGAAAAAGGACACAGATTTGAAGGGAACTGGCAACAGTTTTGGGAGTGAAGTTCTTTAAATTTGATGGCCTGCATCTGACTAAGGAGGGAGTCAGTGCATTGGGGCAGAAGTTTGACGTCTTTGCAGAATATTTAAAATAGCAAATGGGGAGAGGGGTGCAGCACTCCATACATCAAATGGGAAGAACACCCCTCCCCCCTCAGCTAGTGGTCAAACAGGGATTCAGTATGTTTGCTGTTCATTTGCATCACCAGGTAAGAAAAAAGGTCTGTCTCCACATACGATGCACAGGGGAAATGCCAAACCTCACCCAACAACTAACACACTGAAATCTGGCCAATGGAAAATCATGTACACAAATGCTCACAGCCTGGGAAATAAGATCCCAAACCTGCAGACAATAATGTCAGAGGCTAAACAGGACATAGTAACAATTAGTCACAAGTGGGGTACCTCAGGGATCAGTCCTGAAGCCGGTCCTCTTCAATATCTTCATTAGTGACATTGCAGATGGACTAGAGGGTAAGGCTTGTCTCTTTGCAGATGACACCAAGCTCTGCAACAGAGTAGATGATCCAGATGGGGTGGGCAGAATGAAAAGAGTTAAGGATAAACTAGCAAAATGGTCGGAAGAGTGGCAACTGAGATTTAATACAAAGAAATGCAAGATCATGCACATAGGGAAGAGAAACCCTGAAGCCACCTATAGGCTGGGAGGGGAGTTGCTGGCAGTCACAAAGGAAGGAAGAAAGACTTGGGCATCATCATCACCGATGACCTGAAATCATCCAAGCAGACCTCTAAAGCAGTAGGTAAGGCTAGGGGATGTTAGGGTGTATTAGTAGGGGTACCACAAGTCGTAAGAGGGAGGTAATAATCCCTCTTTACAAGACACTGGTTAGGCCCCATCTGGAGTACTGTGTGCAGTACTGGAGGCCACACCTTCACAAGGACATTAACCAAATTGAGGCAGTCCAGAGAAGGGCAACCAAAATGGTGCAGGGACTGCATCAGCACAATATGTATACCCTAGAGCGAAGGAGGGAGAGAGGTGATATGATCGAAACATTCAAACACCTTAAGGGCATTAACAAGGTGAAAGAGTCTAACATGTTTCAATATAAGAAAAATAGCAGGACAAGAGGACACAGCATGAGAGTAGAGGGAGGCCGATTAAGGGGTAATGTGAGGAAGTTCTTTTTCACAGAAAGGGTGGTAGATGCATGGAACAGCTGACCTCCGGAAGTGGTGGCTATGAATACAGTGCATGGTTTCAAACAGGTATGGGATAGTCGTAAGGGAGCAATACATTTGAGTATGACTAGATAGGCCACTGACAGAGCAAAGGCCGATGGCACATTTATAAGGTAGAAAAAGAAATGGGAGGACTGGATGGGCCTTGCAGTCCTTATCTGCCATCAACTTCTGTGTTTCTATGTTTCCTGTCCTAGAACAGGAATGGCAGGAGTGGTAAAGGCACACAGGAAGTAGGAAAATAAGGAGAAAAAAAAGTAAACGGAGAGAGGAAAGGGTAAGCATACAAAACAACAGTTGAGGGACCACAAATAAGACATCATGGGAGTGGTGCAGTGCAGTGGCTGTGGAGCAGCAGTTTTCCAGGAGATGTTCTGGAGGATGCAGTGTTGTCCTATCTGCAGGCACCTCTCTGGGCTAAAGGAGGAGGTTACTCATCGCCAGGCTGAGTTTGCCAGGATTCAGGAAATCTCCTCTCCCACCCAGGGACCACCAAGGCCAATGCTGCTGCCTCAGAGGTTGCCAAAAAAGAGAAGTGGTTGGACCATGGTGGGCTAAGGGAGGGTGAGCGTGGAGGAACAGAGGCACATCCCTCTGATTGTACCTCTCCACAATTCATATGCTGTTCTGGCAGAGCATGGTTCCTCTATGGAGGTACCCACAGTGGAGACCAAGGAAGATGCTGGGATCCCCCACAAAGGAGACCCACAGGAAGGTGGCACGGGACCCCACAGGGGAAGGAAACAACTCCTGGTGGGGGACTTAGTTGTAAAAGGGGTAGAACTGGGGGAGGGAGGGGAGAAGGAGGTAAGGTGTCTGCCCGGCACCATGGCTTGGAGGGACAGTGACTGAATCCTTGGGATCACGGGGGCAGCTGCACAGGGGAAGGAAACGGACATCATTGTCTACCTCAGGACAAATTATCTGGCTAGGAATGGGATCAGAGCAGTGCAGAAGGAGTTTGTGGAGTTGGGGAGGGGCCTTAGACAAGTAGCATGCACGGTAAACTTCTCGGAGGAACTGCCTGTCTATGGCATGGGTGAGGTTAGGGTGCTCCACACCATGGGATTCAATCAATGGTTAACAAAACTAGAGCAGAGCTCAGGGTTTTGGCTTCACTGGGGACTGGGGGTCCACCTGGAAGGATACAGGCCTATACTAGTGTGACTGTCTTCATCTGTCCAGGAGGGGAACCAGGATCCCAGGTGATAGGTTTAAATGCTTCATTGGAAAGCATTTAAAATAGCCAAGGGGGGAGGCACTGATAAGGAGCAGGGAAATCACAGTCCCCCCTCAAAAAAAACAGGGGAGTTAGTGAGATAAACAGCAAGATAGAGAAGTTGATAGAGAGAAGGGCAGGGGTAAATGGAGAAATAGGCAAAGGCAGTAAGGACAAGAATGAGGCAAAAAGGGGTAAGGCCATCAAAAAATGGAGGGCAGTGAGTACCAACACCTGTAGTCTGGGTAATCAGCTCCCTGAACTGGTGGCCTTGATGGAAGAGGGATGCCTGGATATCGTGGCAGTCACAGAAACATGGTACACAAAGAACCATGACTGGGATGTCAACATTCCAGGTTACACAGTCTACAGGAAGGACAGGGATGGTAGAAGAGGAGGAGAAGTAGCTCTCTACATAAGGGAAGGGATCAAAGCAATGGAACTAAAGGGTAAACAGGGAGGAGAGGAGGCACTGTGGGTCACCCTGGAGACAGGAAATGTCACCACAATCTACATGGGTGTTGTATACAGACCCCCATCTCAGGGGGAGGAAATGGACAAGGAAATGATAGAAGGAATCCTTAGGATGGCAGAAAAAGAGGAGATATTGTTGATGGGGGACCTGAATATGCCAGATGTTAACTGGAGCACCTTTGCTGCAGCCACATCCAAGAGCAGGGTCATTCTCAATGCCCTACAGGGAGCATGCCTCAGATAGCTAGTGCTGGAACCCACTTGGGAGGGAGCAATCATAGACCTGGTACTCTCAAATGGGGATGGAGACAGGATCTCAAATTTAGAAGTGGGTAGCCATCTGGGAACAAGTGACCACCAAACAGTGTGGTTTACGATAAACACAGTTGTAGAGTCAAGTCATATAAAAGTGAAGGTACTGGACTTTAGAAGGGCTGACTTAGTCAAAATGGGAGAGTGTCTCAGAAAAGCAATAGCAAATGGACAAGAAGGGGGGGTGGAGCAACAATGGGGAAACATCATAATTGCCATCACAGAGGCAACAAGCCTTTGTGTGAAGCAAATAAACAAATCAAAACAAAGGAAAAAAACATTATGGTTCTCAAAAGAGGTGGAGGGGAAGGTGAGGGAGAAAATAATAGCATTCAGAAATTATAAGAAAACACAGAAGGAGCAGGACAGAGAACTGTACCAGTTAAAGCAGAAGGAAGCGGGGAAGGCAGTCAGAATAGCAAAGGCCCAAACTGGGGAAAAAATACAGTAGCCAACTCAGTTAAGAAGGGGGATAAAACCTTCTATAGGTATATTAGGGAGCGAAGAAAGATGAAGGAGGAAAGTGAGGCTTAATAAAGGGGAGGAGGGAGGGCAGAGGGTGACAGTGAAAAAACAGGGCTACTGAATGAATACTTCTGCTCAGTATTCACGAAGAAGAGAATGGGAGGTACCTAATCCAATCAATAGAAGCACTCTGGATAGGGGGTCGATACCAGTCCATTCACAGAAGAAAGTGTTCTGAAAGAACTCCTAAAACTGAGGGTGGACAAAGCAATGGGCCCTGATGGGATTCACCCCCAAATTCTAAAAGAACTAAGGGGAGAACTAATGATGCCACTAACTACCCTTTTTAACAAATCATAGGAGGATGGTGTGGTACTTAAGGACTGGAGGAGAGCGGATGTGATTCCCCTTCACTAAAGTGGGAGCAAAGCAGAGGCAGGAAACTACAGACCTGTTAGTTTGAACTCTGGTAGGGAAAATGATTGAGTCACTTCTGAAAGAAAGAATTGTTTAGTACCTAGAGACCAGGGGGGCACAGGACTCAAGGCAGCATACATTCACAGCGAGAAGGTCATGTCAGACGAATCTAATAGATTTCTTTGACTGGGTGACCAAAGTAGAAGACCAGGGAGGGACTATGTACATGGCCTACCTAGACTTTAGCAAGGCATTTAACACAGTCCTACACAAAAGATTAATAAACAAATTAGCCAGTTTGGGAGAGGGTCCCAGGGTTGTAGCCTGGGTAAAAAACTGACTGGACAACAGGAAATAGAGGGTAATAGTAAATGGAGTCCACTCCAAAGAAAGGGGGGTTGCTAGCAGGGTACCGCAGGGTTCAGAACTAGGTCCAGTCCTTTTAAATGCCTTTATAAATGAAATTACAGAGGGACTGGAAGGAAAAGTATGCCTCTTTGCAGATGACACCAAGATCTGCAACAGGGTTGATACACAAAGGGGGGGAAGGATGAGAAGGGACTTGGCAAGGTTAGAGGAATGGTCTAAAGTATGGCAGCTTAGAATCAATGCAAAGAAGTACAAAGTAATGCACCTAGGAAACAAAAACCCAGGGGAAAAGTACGCAATGTGGGGAGGTACTAACAACACAAAAATTTAAAGGGACTTGGGGGTAGTCATATCAGATGACCTAAAGGTAAGCAAGCAATGTGAGAAAGCAGTAAGGAGGGCTGGCGGGATACTGCGATGTATAAGAAGAGGCATCACCAGTAGAAAACAGGAAGTTGTTACCCCATTATACAGACAGTTGGTGAGACCCTATCTGGAGTACTGCATGTAGTTCTGGAGACCCCATCTCCACAAGGACATAGACAGGATGGAGGCAGTCCAGAGGAGGGCAACTAAAATGGTGCAGGGTTGGCAGCAGAAGCCATACGAAGAGAGACTAAAGGAGCTTAATATGTATACCCTTGAGGAACGGAGGGAGAGTGGGGACATGATTGAAACTTTCAAGTACCTCAAGGGAATCAACAAAGTCCAGAAGGATAGCATCTTTCAGAAAAAGAGATGGGAAAAGAACAAGGAGGCACAATTTGAAGATAGAGGGGGATGGCTCAAGGACAATGTGAGGAAGCATTTTTTTTTTTCATGGAGAGGGTGGTGGACACATGGAACAGCCTTCCTGAGGAAGTCGTGGGGTCAAAAACAGTGGGGGAATTCAAGAATGCATGGGACAGACATAAGGCAATTCTGATGGGGGTAGGAGGAAGTAGGCTGTTGGTTAACTAGGATCTGCAGCTTATCTAATAGGTAGAGAAATGGGCAGACTGGGTGGGCTAGGTGGCCCTTATCTGCCATCAAAGTCTATGTTTCTATGATATGAGATTGGAAGGGGCAGGATAAGGGGGAATGGGAGAAAGTTTTTCTTCACAGAAAGGGTGGTGGATGCATGCAACAGCCTACCCCAGGAGGTGGTGGGTGCAAACAGTGGGGGTTCAAAAATGCAGGGGATAGGTACAAGGGAATCCTAGAGGTGGAAAAGAAGCTAAAGCTGATGACCAAGTAGGGTCAGTGACCAATGGTAGAGGTAGGGAAGATGGGAAGGCTGGATGGACCTAGCAGTCCTTATCTGCCATCAAATTCTACGTTTCTATGGAAGGCAAGGTATGCCTCTTTGCAGATGACACCAAAATCTGTAATAGGGTAGACACTCCAGAGGGTGTGGAAAGAATGTGCAGAAACTTATTTTACAGTTATTCTTTTCATTGGCATATGTTTTTTACGTAGAGTTATAAGTATAGAAGGATGCACATGACTACAATACATTTGAACCTTGATGCTGCATTAAAATACATGTTATAATCAGATTTCTATAGCAGTTGTACAAGACATTGTTTGTAGCAATGGCATCTACTGTACTCTGAAAAGTGAATATGCGAGTATGTTGCACATGCCATTTAAATAAAACCAGAACAAAAAGAACCAGCACACTTCAAGAACCAAGACATCATGAAAACAGCAAACAGATTTGACTAGGGTGACCCATAGAAACATAGAATTTGGTAAATGGCAGTAGAATATATCAGTTTTCCAACCCTCTAGAAGCCGGAAAACTGCTGACTAAAATTGAACAGTACTGTTTTGGCTGTGGAGATGGATCAGATTCAGAAACGGAGGAGACTCCCTGAGGTGTGGCTGAATGAGTAATTGTGTAATCCAAAAGCTCAAAAGCACCTATTTTCTTTTTTAACAACTTTGTTGGTCCAATAAAATATATAAAATGAAGGGAAATCCTTCTGGGACAACATAAGAAATATCATTGGTCAGCAGTCCAAATCCTCTCCTACAATAATGAATGTGGATGGAACCACTACATTAGACTCAGAGATCATTGCAAACACCCTAAATGATACCTTCACGGACCTTAGTGGTGTCCTCTCATCTGATTTCTTCACTGCTGCTGACCCTCCAATTTCTACTTCTACTACTGCCTCTCCAACCAAACCACCCTTCCATTTCAAACAAGTAAAGGCACATGAAGTCTATAAATATGTAAAGAAGGCCATTTCTAAGTCCTGAGCAAGCAGCGACACTATTGACCTTAAACTTCTGTCCCTCACTCTGGAGGAAGTACTGCACCCCCTCACAAAAATTTTCAATCTCTCCCTCTACTACAGCCAATTCCCTAGGAAATGGAAGGCTGCAGTTGTCACTCCGGTGCACAAAAGTGGTGATAAGTCACTGCCTGGTAACTATCACCCAATATCAATACTACCACCTCTCTCTAAGGCCCTTGAACGCTTGGTGGCGGACCAACTTTCAGACTACCTGGAAAAGCACATCCTATGCACTCAGCAACATGGATTTAGGAAAGGCCACAGCACATCGACTGCCCTTCTTGAATTCTCAGGCGCAATCCACAATGCCATGGACAAAGGAAACCTAACTGGAGCAGTCTACATTGACTTAACCAAGGCATTTGATACAGTACACCATGGCCTACTTATCAAACAACTACTATCCCTAGGGCTCTCGCAGGGTCCTGGTGACTGGGTAAAAAATTACCTTGCTCAGCGCTCTCAATCTGTAAAAGTAGCTGGAGTTCTCTAGACTCAAAGCCGGTTCGCTCGGGAGTTCCCCAGGGATCCATCCTGGGCCCCCTCCTTTTCAGCCTTTTCCTAAACTCCCTCCCCAAATCCTGCCATGAACAAATAGTCCTCTATGCCGATGATGCCGTGATTCTTGCCACTCATAAAGATCCGAACCTCTCGCGCCTCAACCTTCAGCATGCTTTTTCCAAAGTTGAGATGTGGTTCCTTGAACATAAGCTGGTTCTAAACCACAAAAAAACTAAATCCATGCTCTTCTCTAACCCGCAAAACAAGAAACGGCAAGTCCCACTCGCCATTAATACATACCTGGGAAATACCCTTGAACAAGTGCCAATTTTCAAATATGTTAGAATCAACTTTGATCAAGGCCTAACCTTTGCAACTCACATTGATAGTACAGCAAAAACTATTAATCAGCGAATTGGGATTCTGTATCGGAACCGACAGCTCCATACCCATTCTGCACTGAGGATTGCCATCCAATCCTCTATCATCTCAGTCATTGACCATGGCTTAGTTATATACAGATCTGCCACTACTACAGCACTTAGTCGCATTACAACATCCCTAAATAAGGCCTGTCGGCTGCTCACTGGTGCACGTCGACGTACCCACACATGCGAACTCTATGCTGACTCAGGTCGGTTGCAACTCTCAAACTGGATAAAGTACCTTACCTGCCTGATGGTGAAAAAATCCACTCTGGGCCTCACTCCACCTTGTATCCAAGACCTGTTATGCCCGAGCACTAGCACCCGTTTTACCAGAAGATCAGAACACCAGCCTCTCCAAGTTCCCCAATGCCGGACTTCTCAGGGACAAAGATCATTTGCCTATCGTGCCCCCAGCTGGCTAAATGCCCTCAGCACTCATATTACTGCCTCCACCTCTCTAGGTATTTTCAAATCAAGGCTGTTCTCTCACCTTGCCACCTCCAGCTCCTGTGACTGCCCTGATTAAACCTCCTATTTTCTCACTTCCCACCCTGTTCCGTTATTTGACAAAGACATGTTTGGGAAACCTTTTCTCCTGCTATTGTCTGCTCCCCACACCTTTCACTTACACTCTCTGTTCTGGACTTTTTCCCTATTTGTTTCTCCTAATCTGGCATGACCTCTTTCTTGAAATAATAATGTGATTATTGATATCGCATGTCCTTTTGCACAAATGATTTGATATGTATTTGTATATGTTTTCTCGCTCTTGACACAGCACAAATTGTTGTGTTATCTATGTAACCTTTTTTTGTACTGTACCTAATTGACGTGGAACCTTTGTAAAAGAGCCTCTGGCTCAAAGGTAGTAATTCCTAGAACAATAAACTAAACTAAAATAATCTGTTTGTGTGGTGATTGTTGATGGTGGCAGGGAGTGAGAAGGGGATCTAAAGTGAACAATTTATGTGACTCTGTTAACCCTATTTTGATTGCGGGCATTATTGAGAACATATGAACATTTCTGTTTTTGCACTGCTGATTAGTTTTTGCTACCACAAATTCAATACAATGGGAGACTTTAGTATTGGCATCACTATAGATGGAGTTTCATTTCTACTTTCCTTGACTCCCTCAGCAGTGTGGTATTTTTGCACTCTTTTTGAACTTTGGGGATGGTTTCCAGAAACTTTATCAGAGTCCGGGATGAATAGGTGACTGTAGAACCTTTTTCAAGAAAAAATGGTTTAATTGCGTAATATGATATTGCAGTCATTCTTTTGTTGATTAGATTTATGTAACCAGGTATCAGTGTTTTAGGTTAAGTTTAAAACAGCAATTTTTCAGCTACATGGCTGTTACAAAAGTTACTCAATTTAATTCATCTTACTAGAATGTATGTACTGTAAGTGTTAAGTAAGGGGATTCTGTGGTTGTTTTTTTAACAATTTTAGAGAGATATGTTTAGCTGTGTTGTATGCTTAGATTATCAAATTGCATATTTCCCCTTTGTGGGGATATTGGGGATGTATAGCCTCTTAAAAGGGTACACGATGTATGGGAATTTTATTAACACTGATCATCACTGCTCATTGCAGTGATAGCCTGCTAATATGTCTAATATGTCTAATTAATGTTTGAGGATACCCCCCATGCTGTAACATGTATAGAAGTATGATCACCTCTTACTGTTAAAATGCAGTTACATGTTATTCTTATGTACTTTCCTGCCAGAATGACTTGTAGCAATTGAATTTAAACTCAATAAATATAACTTAAAAAAACAGAATTTGACATCAGATGAGGACCTCATGGCCATGATCACTATCTGACAGCTGATAAGGACAGCTTGGCCCACCCAGTCTGACCATTTTCCCTGCCAACATTATTACTGCAGACTGTACTTGACCTGCAGGGAGAAAGAACTGTAGAACAAGTACAGTCTGCAATAATAATGTAGGTAGGGAAAATGGGCAGACTGGGTGGGCCAAGCTGTCCTTATCTGCCGTGAGATAGTGATCATAGTGACAGACTTATCTACTGTATCAGTTTCCATTGAGCAGTTTGATCAACAGATGAGGTTCTTCCCCCTTTCATCTGATGCCTATCCTAGGGGCCAAGAATTAAAGGTAAGAGCACCAGCATATGTAATATTTTTGGAGGGAGAATGTGCAGAGACTTGAGAAAACTTGGGGAGTGGTCAAGGGCACAGATGCTGTGTTTCAATGTGAAAAAGTGCAAACTCATGCACCTAGGTCACAGAAACCCAGAGGGGGGGAGTGCAAAATGGGAGAAGAGGTATTGACAGTCACCAAACAGGAAAGGGACCTGGGAGTGACCACATCTGATGACTACAACGTGGTGAGACAGTGTGACAAGGCAGTAGGTAGGGCCAGTGGCATGCTAGGGTGCATAGGAAGGGATATCACCAGCAGAAGGAGGGAGGTGGTGTTGCCACTATATGGATCACTGGTGAGACCCCACTGCAGCAAAGCCTCCATCCTACAGCTGTCTGAAAAAGCTACTGCCTTTTACCATCAAAGGGCCTGCAGAGAACTGTTTTATATGTGACTGTGCTGACATGTTCTTTTTGTCTCAAACTCCTCAGCTATCTAAGGGGATATACAGATGTATCAGAGTCCGGGCATGTCACTTCGGGGTGGGGCTAATTGATTTAGAAGCCCACACCACACAAACAGGCCAGCTGCAGCAAAGTCTTCCTCCTACGGCAATCTGAACCAGTTACTGCCTTTGACCATCGAGTCCCTGCAGAGAAATGTTGTATAGTATACCTGACTGTGCTGACTTGTTCCCTTTTGTTTCAAATCCTGAGCTGTCTAAGGGGATATGGGGGCATACCAGAGGCCAGGTGAATCACTCAGGGGTGGAGTTTATTGATTTAAAAGTCAGTGCTACCCATGAGGAGCACAAGCGCCACTCCCGAAGAAAATTCCAAACTTTTAACTGCAGCAGCTATATCTGGCATTGCTCTTAATCTTATTTGAACTACTGTCATGAATATATCAATGTTTTAACTAGGATTACCAATACTTTTAATAATTTGTTAAATGTTATATATATGTAACCCCTCACCCCTGCCTTTCTAGCAAAATGACAGGTGGCATGCTGTTGAAGCTGACAGCAGTACCCGATGGGGACCTGGGTTCGGGGAGGATGCGGTTACTCGGCACAGGGGACCTAGGTTTGGCTACTCTGAACGGGGGCACCCAAGTAAATCCGAACACAGGAAGCAATAACTGTAATGTCCAGAACCAGGAATGGGATTCTTCAGTGTGGCTTTTATTCACATCCAAGCTGAACAAACAAAGCATATACAGACCCTCATGGGGCTACATTTCCTGGTAATGCAGATTAGAGACAACAGAACACTTTATCACTATTTCCAGCCCTCAGGCTCTAAACCCACCAGGCACACAGCCCAGACTTGCACGCAGCTTTGGGTACACAGCCCGACTTGTACACACTTGGGTTTTCCTCACTGGCCCGGCTCCCCCACCAGCCACTTGATCCACTGTCCATTTGAGGAATGAACCAATTATCCTGTTGTGGCTCCCCAAACCACACTAGAGTCTGCAACTCTTAGAGAGAATTTTCCTTACAATCCCACATCTGGGTACTTCCCCCATCACTGGCCAAATGCCTGAGGCAAAGTAGAAAAACACAGAAGAAATCCGTAGAGGTGGACCTGGTCACTAAAGATGGGGGGCCACCCACCTCCAGCTCCCACAGCCTATACCCGGCCATTTCTCTGGAAACTGAACAAGTCCTGTACTGAACTTTTAAATGTAGATTAAGGGTAGACATCTCTCACATCACCTCTACATATTATTTGCATCCCAAACAAACTCTGGAACTTGAAACTACTTTTACTTTGCTTAGCCCATTTCTCTAGGCTTCCCAATATTTAGTAGTTCAATCCCCACATTGTCACACAAGTCGCAGGGTGAAAACATAGGCCCTTTTAGCCAGAGCAGACACTCACCCTTACATTGCAGGTGCCCCACAGGCGACTCACAAATTTTCTTTTCTCCCAAATAAATACTGGAACGAACAGGCAGCTTTTCCTCCACAAGCAGGACTAGGGGGTTGCCCCAGGAATCTGCAGGGAATCCTTCTCATCCCCCCCCCAGAGGGAGGGAGCACTGAGACCCGAAAACAGCGGTCTCCACCACTTCAGTACTCTTCTGTGTCTCTCTTTAAGGTGGAGACACAAACCGTATTACTTAAAAGTAGCCCTCTGTCAGGGCTGAGACTCCTAGAGCCTTTACTGAGCTGCTTTAACAGCAAGCTCCCAACTTCTCACACACTCACTGAACACCAACTGAAAACTGACTTCAAAACTCCCAACGTTCTAACTCCCTTTGCTGCAGACTCCAATGTGACTAAAGCAGCTGCGATAGTTCTATTGGTGATGTCATCCCTCAGTCTCAGGTGAGACTGAGAACAGAGTGAGACAGTGTGAAACCCATTTAACTGGAGTTTCACAAGCTGCCTTCCCTGCCTACCACTAGGTCTTACTGGGATTCTAGTAACCCCGGGTAACAAGGGGTTACACTCGCCCTTGACCAGGAAAATGACTGTCCGCAGTCATTATTTACCCGGCCTTAGGCCATCCCACCCTATGTGCTACCTGCAGAGGGGGTGATCAGGCCCCCTCCTACCATGTGCAAGCACAGGCAGGCAACACTAAGGGCCTAGAGGCCTTTAGTTGACATGTCAGCCTCTACTCTATCCACTTACTATGGACACCTAGTGGCTCTGGTAGAACCATCCAGAGCATAGCCCTGATAGATCAGCACTGCAGTCCCTACTGCAGGTCAAGGCCACAGCTTGTCCATCCCCTTAACCCTCTAGGGAAAACCTATCTGCCTTCTAACCTAATACCCCCAAAACAAAAACAACCCAGGGACCTCCCCGGCCTTGGGCAACCTGCAACCACACACCATTGAAATACCATTTTTTATACCATGTTACTGTCTCCTCCCTACCCCCACAACCACACCTGTGGAAGGAAAGGGTTAATACAGCAATAACAACAATAACACCACAGTACTTTAAATTTCTAAACACTAAAGTACTAATGAGGAACTCCGATGAGCCCCTCCTCCTCTTCTTGTCTTCTCTTCTGTCTTCCCAGGAACACCTGTAAGAAAAAGAAAGACAACACACACTCCTAATCTGCACACACAGTCTACCTAGACCCCTACCATCTAAACACTAAAGAACCCCAAAAGATTTTTTTTTTTAGAAAAAAAAGGTAGAAAAACAGTATTTACATTAGAAAACAATGACATTATTTACAATACACATTTTGGGGGATGGAGTGCCCTAAAAGTCCCAACTAGTGACCACAATGCCCGAAGGCTAGTCCAATAAAGAGTCTCTCCTGGGCTGGAGCCCGGTGAAGCACAGTTCTAACAGGCCAAAGTCCCGAAGGGGAGAGTCTTTGAGGACAGTTCACACATTTTTGAAGTCTGCTAGTGTGGGGTGTGTACTGCAACGTCATAAAGACAGAAAAGTTCGGACTTACCAGCCACTTGTAGTACGAAATTCGGCACCGACCTGCACCTCTGACGAAGACTCTCCCTGGCAGCATTTCTTCCGATACAGCTGGGCGGACATTTTCCGGGAACCACAGGAGGGCACATCTGGGAACTGCTGGGTTGATGTCATCTCTGGAGATGGAACCTTAGAACAGGAACAAAAAGAAAACAGCTGGTCCGACGTCATCCGATTACCAGGTGATGAACAGGATACAGCTGGGATGGTGTCCTCTCTGGATCTGAAGTCATCTGGTGGGCCAGTCGATGGTTTCTGGAAAGGACAGTACACTGTAGACTGATCAATGTGGGGCACCTGGGTCCTGGTCATATTGGCTGATCAATAAGGCACTTCACAGTCTGGTGTGGCAGTACTGACTACCACTGCTTGGCTTTCCATTTAGTAGGCACAGGCACATTTGCTGAGAGGTCCTTGCACTGAGGCTAATAGTACCTGGGGTCAGGAGCTTGAATTATTACCCCGTCTGGGTGCACATAATTCACACAGTGGGAGATTGCACGTCCCTCTCCGTCCACTATCCTCACTCTGTCTATAAACAGTGTCCTGCCTCTCTTCCACTGGGTATACTTTTCGTGGAACAGTCTGTTCTTTACATGCTTGTCGGCCCCAGGATGCACACTTTTCATGGCTTTGTCCCAGATCCAGGATTTCCTGCAGTTCTCAATCTCCTCCCAGACCTTCCGAGGAAAGGTAGGAAAGGTCATACCATAGATCTCATTTGCCTTCCTACAAACCAGTCTCTCCTCTTTACTTGCTTTGGTCAATCTGAGACCGCTGGCCTGGCTTGGGGGTGGCCAGTCCTGGTTCTGCCAGCTTTGCATCCTTAAAGAAATTAGAAACGGATCCCTGACTTCTTCCTCTTGCGAAGCCAGGGCAGTGGCATCACCACTCTCTTCCATACATTCCTCCGAGGCAAGATCTTGAGGCTGTGTACCCGTTCCTTTTTCACAAGGCCACACAGGTTCCCCTTTATCTTCCTCTTAATTGAGGATCTGAGCCCAGGAGTGAGCAGTCGTTCTCACTCCTGAGACTATCCACTCATCACTAGGCGTGGAGGTCGACACCTCCCACTGAAAGGCCTCCCGCATCTCATCTTCGTCTAAGAGACTTGGGCTAGGCCCCCCCCCCAGGGTCTGTTGATGCTTTATCCGAACTTTCCTTTTGGGATCCAGCATCTGAAACTTCAACTTCTTGATCTGTCTCTAACTCTGCACCCTCTAGCTTTGTGCCACACTCCCCCGAGGGGCCTTTCTCCACAGGCTCCGCCTGGTGCTGTGTGCTGCCAACTGCAGATTCCTGAACCTTTGTCCATGTGGGAGCCAAACGGATTTGAGGCACTTTATACAAGCCATATTTTTCTAAGCATCCAGCACAGTGAGGAATCATGAAGACGTCCCTTCCAGCTCTCAAGCATATTTGACATACATGCACTGGAAAACCAGGAACCGCCACATGAGGAGGCAGTTGTCCTCCATAGCACCACTTTTCAATATTCCTCAGTCTATTTACTGCTGCTGTTACTGCAACCCGGGCATGATCCGGGTAACAAGCTAGTCCTGAAGCCATAACGGCAGAAAAATAAACAAAAGTTCACTGTAACTGAAAGTCACACTTTATTGAACACATCTCTTTAATTGTAAAATGGTTCCTCTGCTGCTGTGCTTACTTTACTACCCCACCCTGTAATGGCGGCGGCAGCACTCCCGTGCATCAACATTTAGAATCTGGGTGAAGCCACTGCGCACCCAATTTACACAAACTACTGATAACTTTTGCTCAAACTGCACAACTTGCTCTGTTTTTGCTTTAAACACATTTACAGGATTTTCCACGGACTTTTTACATGCTGGTAACATTTCTTTTACTACAGTCCCTTAAAGCTTCAGGTTTTTAGTACAGGATTGCCTGTATAACTAGTGCTACACTTTGGCTACAACCCACAGTCTCTCTCTGGCTGCAAACTTTAAACTGAGGCTAAATTCATTACTATGCATACAGTTAATGGCTTAACAGACTTGCACTTGCTGGCAGGACTTGACACAGTCGTTACTGGCAAAGCGATTACACTGCTGCACCCACATTTATATGGCATAGGGCTGAAAATCACTGTTTGAGCAGTTTTAGGGTTGTTACTTACTGTTATCAGTAGCAGTTTGCTGCGGTGGGGAAAAACAGCCTGCAGCCAGTTCTTGGAGGCCTCAGAACAGAAACGCGCGGGCAGTCCTTCCGATCGTCTTTTTAACCACCACTTTTGCAATTCCGACGATCGATAAGCGGGTTGAGCCTGATTTTAAACTATAAAGTCTAATTTTTGAAAGTTTACAGCGATTTTAACACTGCGACGCTCCTCCACTGCCAGTACACGCACTCCACTTACACTCCCTCTCGAATGCTGGGGCAGTCTCTGTAGAGCTGGCTGAGGGGCGGGACTGATTGCAGCCTGACCAACCACATGACGCCATGCAAATGAGCCTCTTCTTCCTCGCGAGGGCTCTTCTCCTCACGGCGATCGTTGAGCAGGCAAATTTAAACTGCAGAATGCAACTTTTTTTTCTTCACCAACTGACTCCACGGCGGGAGCCCATTTCAACCATTTAACATAGCCATTTACACTACAGTCTCTCAGTCAATTCAAAAAGCAATTCCAACGTCCAGGGCACAATTTTCCTGTTGCTACCCGTAGTCTTCCACACTTTTCTTTACAACAGTTCATTTTAAAAGCATTTCAAACGTCCAGGGCACAATTTTCCTGTTGCTACCCCTAGTCTTCCACACTTTTCTTTACCACAGTTTATTTTAACAAGCAAGCAAAATGTTGTAAACAATTTTGATGCAGGACAAGGGCACACTGTTTGGCTTTGCTGCTCCTTGGTAAACAGTTGGCAATTTTAAACAGCAGCACAAGATCCACAGCACACAGCAACACACTAGGGAAATTGCTTCAGCTTTTTTGGGCTACCCACTGCCAGATAGCCAAAACGCTAGCCCCCTTGCCTGAGCACCTTCCTCCCTGAACAAAATCCAAAGCGGTGCCTCCATTTTTGTAACCCCTCACCTCTGCCTTTCTAGCAAAATGACAGATGGCATGCTGTTGAAGCTGACAGCAGTACCTGGTGGGGACCTGGGTTCGGGGAGGATGAGGTTACTCGGCACAGGGGACCTAGGTTTGGCTACTCTGAACAGGGGCACCCAAGTAAATCCAAACACAGGGAGCAATAACTGCAATGTCCAGAACCAGGAATGGGATTCTTCAGTGTGGCTTTTATTCACATCCAAGCTGAACAAACAAAGCATAGACGGATCCCCATGGGGCTACATTTCCTGGTAATGCAGATTAGAGACAACAGAACACTATCACTATTTCCAGCCCTCAGGCTCTAAACCCACCAGGCACACAGCCCAGACTTGCACACAGCTTTGGGTACACAGTCCGACTTGTACACACTTGGGTTATCCCCACTAGCCGGCTCCCAGCTGCGACCCTGAGATCCACGGTCCATTTGAGGAATGAACCAATTATCCTGTTGTGGCTCCCCAAACCACACTAGAGTCTGCGACTCTTAGAGAGAATTTTCCTTACAATCCCATGTCTGGGTACTTTCCCCATCACTGGCCAAGTGCCTGAGGCAAAATAGAAAAACACAGAAGAAATCCGTAGAGGTGGTCCTGGTCACTAAAGATGGGGGGCCACCCACCTCCAGCTCCCACAGCCCATACCTGGCCATTTCTCTGGAAACTGAACAATTCCTGTACTGAACTTTTAAATGTAGATTAAGGGTAGACGTCTGTCACATCACCTCTACTGTACATATTATTTGCATCCCAAACAAACTCTGGAACTTGATACTACTTTTACTTTGCTTAGCCCATTTCTCTAGGCTTCCCAATATTTAGTAGTTCAATCCCCACATTGTCACACAAGTCGCAGGGTGAAAACATCGGCCCTTTTAGCCAGAGCAGACACTCACCCTTACATTGCAGGTGCCCCACAGGCGACTCACAAATCTTCTTTTCTCCCAAATAAATACTGGAACGAACAGGCAGCTTTTCCTCCACAAGCAGGACTAGGGGGTTGCCCCAGGAATCTGCAGGGAATCCTTCTCATCCCCCCCCCCAGAGGGAGGGGGCACTGAGACCCAAAAACAGCGGTCTCCACCACTTCAGTACTGTTCTGTGTCTCTCTTTAAGATGGAGACACACACCCTATTACTTAAAAGTAGCCCTCTGTCAGGGCTGAGGCTCCTAGAGCCTTTACTGAGCTGCTTTAACAGCAAGCTCCCAACTTCTCACACACTCACTGAACACCAACTGAAGACTGACTTCAAAACTCCCAACGTTCTACCTAGCTCCCTTTGCTGCAGATTCCAATGTGGCTCATGCAGCTGCGATAGTTCTATTGGTGATGTTATCCCTCAGTCTCAGGTGAGACTGAGAACAGAGTGAGACAGTGTGAAACCCATTTAACTGGAGTTTCACAAGCTGCCTTCCTTGCCTACCACTAGGTCTTACTGGGATTCTAGTAACCCCGGGTAACAAGGGGGTTACATATATATTGGCGTTTGGGTAGTCTCTCATAAGAGAGTACCTAGCATGCTGTGTCACGCTGCCCTAAAAGCTCCTGTATATCAGAAGAACTGCTAAGTCTGGGTGATAAACTGGACTATAGAGACCTCATTTGCTGTGGTTGTTTGAAACAGCGAGCTACAATGTGATATAATTCTTGTGCAAAGCTCTAAAATAGAAGTTTACATTTTTAAATATAGTTTACATATTTTTCCTTTTATCTTTCCTTGGTCAGACCTAGCCCCAATTAAAATTTATATAACAGAGTATAGTTTTGGGTTTGGGTGTAAACAATGAAAACAACACATTTTTTGTAGGGTGGAGGTTTTAATACTGCTAGGGGATGTTACTATATTTTACATTTAATAAATCATTTTTAAACGTTCCCTAGAGTTGGGAGTTTTGTGCTACTTAGGGCGAGCAGACTAGCTTTTTGCTTTTTGCATGTGCTTGCTCTCTTTACTTGGCTCCATCTGTCTGCTTCCTGAGCCACCCCTTACTGTTTGTGTGGTTATCAGCTGCACCATGTATGCTGACGCAAAACTCGTTGGCTTGGTATCATGCTTATGGAGGCATCAGCTCATATATACTGCTGAAGCACCATTGTATTCAATTTGTTTACCTGTAAAATGGAAACTGTTATTAGACCTTGTAGAGTGTGATTACATAAGACTTGTAGCCTTGAGTTTGTCTACTGCCCTTAATACAGAAGTGTACATGAAGAGGGAGAAATGGAGAATTAATGATTTGTATTATATAAAACTGTTACAAATTTAAGGAGTTAAGAAAACTGGAGTAGGAAGGCTAGCTCTTTGTATGTTCCTCAGGCAGGACCTCCCGCAGAGCTGCTCCTATCCCCCAGCCGTCCCAGCTCAGCTCTACCTCAGGCAGGACCTCCTGCAGAGTTGCTCCCGTCCCCCTGCCATCCCAGCTCAGCTCTACCTCAGGTAGGACCTCCTGCAGAGTTGCTCCCGTCCCCCTGCCATCCCAGCTCAGCTCTACCTCAGGCAGAACCTCCCACAGAGCTGCTCCCATCCCAGCTCAGGTACACTGCGCTCACCATCCTTTGTTCTGGACTTTTGAACTTGGCGCCTTTTTTCCTTGGCTACCAGGTTACCCTCGGGGGCTTGCTGGTAGCTCTTCAGGCTGATTCCTTGCATGTACTGCGTCAGCTGCTTTTGAACTATTTTACTACCAAAAGCAAGGGGATTTTAAAGCAAAGGGAGATTGCTAATTCTTTGTAGCCTCAGGGGAGCCACGGCCCTTTCTGAACATGCGGCCAGCTCTGACTCTGCTGAACTAACCCAAACTGTGGCTGTAAATTCTTAGAGGGAGCTGCAAGCTGTTTTATGCCTGAGCTGTGGCTATAAATTCTTAGAGGGAGCTGCAAGCTGTTTTTTGCTTGCTCCCTGCTTAATTCGGAGCTTTTTGTGGAGCCCAAGTGAAGTGCATCTCCGAGCAACTGATGGTCATTCAGGCTGCCGGCTCAGTTCAGGGGCTGCCAAGCAGATCCCCGCCCACCCCTAGCTGTGTTCGAATTTATACTAAAGGGTCTCACACGAAGTCATTCTTCTCACTATTTCCCTACATTTCCATCCACACTTTATACGCAATCCCTACTAGAGGTTGCCTGTACTCCAGTCGATTCTAACTCCCTGTCGCTGCTCTCTGTGTTTCTCGGTGTCTACTGCTCCAGTGCTGGATTCCACTTCAACCTCGTTTGTCTTCTCTTATCCCTGCCTACCTCAGCCTATAGTACTTTCTCGCCATGTACCCTAAAACTATTCATCCCCTGCTAGTATCAGGTGCCATGCTGTTTCTTGTTGTATTAACTGGTCCTACCGAGCATCCCCCTACTCGCCTCTTTTGCTCTCCTGACAACGTCTGCTACTCCAACTTGCTCACTGACTGCACCCCTAAACCTCTACCTATGCTGGGGCTCAATAATAAACCCCTTGGGTTTTTACTTAGGAATATCTTACGGAGATACACTCTCTCCCCAATGAGTGTCTCCCATGCATTTGTCATTGCCTCCCTCTGGATAACCAGCCTCTCCCTTACTCTTGCTGGTGACGTTGAGACCAATCCTGGACCCTCTGCAGATAATGTCACCTCCCAGTCTCCCACCACCAATTGCTGGCATCAAACATCTAGTTTCACCTTTGCCCACCTTAACATTAGGAGCCTTACTGCTAATCTCCCTGAACTAGAGGCTTGGGTCACATCAATTAATCCAGAAGTTCTGTCCCTGTCTTAAACTTGGCTGAAACCTTCTATTACAGACTCCCTCTGCTCCTTGCCTGGTTATAATATGCTTCGGTCTGATCTCTATAATGCCAAGAGATGGGGTGGCCTGGCTGTGTACTTTAAGTCTCACCTCAATGTGTCTCTTATTCAAAGTCCCCCTCTGGCTAACTGCGAGGTGCTCCATTCACTTCTGCTACTTGGGGGAGTTAAAACAAAATTCATATCTTCTGTGTTTACACACCCCCTAGAAACTAGAGGCTGGGTCTGGAAGAGTTTATTGAACTTGTGCCCTCTGTGACTGGGAAAAACGAAGTCATTTGCATGGGTGATTTTAATCTGGGCTGGACCCAGTTCCTCCCTCTTATCCTCTATTACAAGCAAGGCAAACCTTACTCAGCTCATCAGGAGCCCCACCAGAATCTCCCATCAGGGCACCATCTCCATCCTTCTAGACTGGATATTCACCAATAGGAGTAAGAACTTCCCCTCAGCAGGAGTCCTACCTGACTCCATAAGTGATCACTGCCCAGTGTACTGCACCTGGGACACCTCCCCTCCCTTCTACCCAGCCAAAGTCTCATCTTTCTCCAACATCTCTAAACATAACCATGCTGCATTTCTACATGATCTTAGTATGGTTGACTGGTCCCCACTCTACATAACTAATAATGTCAACAAAGTGGTAGGTTACTTTAATGATACCCTATTCTCCCTCCAGAACCTTCATATTCTGGTCACTACACACAGAGTACAAGGTAAAGTCACCAAATGGCTCAAGCGCCCCCCTACTTCAGCTGCTAAAATGGAGGGACAACCTCTGGTCAGTTTGGAAGTCCACTTCCCTTCAAGCTGACTTTGAGGCGTACAGGTCCTTACGGAATGCCTGTAAAAGGGAAATTTGTGCGCCCAAGAGCGTATACTACTGTAACCTTCTCAGTTCATCGTTCTCTAACCCTAAACGGTACTGGTCCTATATTAAAGAAATTCTGGGTAATTATAAGTCTATGAACCCGAACGATATGCTGATAAATGACACCCACTACAATAACCCCCTTACCATTGCTAATGCTTTTAACTCCCTGTTTTCTACCCTTCCTAGCCCCTCCATCTGCCGATACCTCCCTTGCATCCCCATGCCCGTCAGCCACTGCTCCTCCGGCCCTTAAACTATCATCAGTCACTTGTCTTGAGGTGCTTAAGCTACTAAGGTATTTACAGCTAATGGCAGTGCAGACCCAGATAGTATACATCCTAGGATTCTCAGGCAGTTTGCCTCTAGTCTTACAGTACCTGTAACCAGACTCTTCAACCTCTCCATCTGCTCTGCCACAGTGCCCTCGGTCTGGAAAGTTGCCAGAACTATATCAATCTTTAAGAAAGGGGATGCCAGGATCATGTCCAACTACAGGCCCATTTCACTCCTACCCACTCTCAGCAAGCTGCTTGAGAAACTTGTTCAGCGGCAGGTCTCTGCACACCTTCTTAACTTTGACCTACAATCCCCCGTACAACATGGTTTTAGGGCAGGGCACAGCACTTCTACTGCCCTTACGCAGCTGACCAGTGATGTAAAAAATAATATGGACAAGGACTTGCTTACTGGAGCAGTGTTCATTGATCTCTCCAAAGCATTTGACAGGGTTCATCACCCACTTCTACTGGCTAAGCTGGACACTCTTGGTGCCTCTGACTCTACCTTTTCCTGGCTGGGCAGCTACCTAGAAAATTGGTCTCAGGCTGTATCCTTCTGTAAGTCTATCTCCACCCCATCCCTGTTACCTGTGGTATTCCTCAGGGTTCAATCCTTGGTCCTCTACTTTTCTCCCTCTTCATTAATGAAATTCCCACTCCATCTTCTTACTGTAACATTATAATGTATGCAGACGACCTGGTGCTTTACTCGTCTTCCAAGTCTATTGCTGACATCAATCTTCATCTCTCCTCCGCATTTCAGTCCCTTCATTCCTGGTTCTCATCCAACTACCAAGTCCTAAACATATCCAAGACCTAGGCCATGCTCTTTGGGTCCCACAGAAAGGTGCCCACCGAGTCCCCTAAACTCCTGGTGCGCTGCTGTGATGGGACTGCTGTATCCAACACTTCATCCTTCAAGTATCTAGGGATGATGCTGGACCCTGTACTTGACTACTCGATGCATGTTAGTGAGGTGTGTCGCTTGGTTAATGCCAAAACTGGAGCGGCCTACAAAGTGCGCCACTCTCTCACCTCGGCTGCCAGGATCTCTATTATGCAAGGGTTTTACTCCCACAACTGCTTTATGCCCTGCCATTGCTTTCACATGCCAACATGGGTGTCCTTCACAAATGGGACACATCTTACAACAATATCTGTAGATCTGCCCTTTCTGCTCCCCGTTTTACACATCACTGTCATCTCTATACTTCTTTAAAATGGCTGTCTCCTGATGCCCTTCGTTCATACTTCCTAGGTTGTTTTATTGACTCCTTAACCAGAACACCTCGTCCTACCTCTCTGGGGGACATGTTTACCCCGGTCTCTCACTCTTGCTCCCTCAGGTCCTTGACCTCCCCGTTATCTACTCAGACTTGCTCCATGAAAATGGGAGAGCAAGCCTTCTCCTACTTTGCCCCTAGGTTGTGGAACTCTCTCCCATGCCATGTCAAGAACTCCTCATCTCACCTTACGTTTAAGCATGCTCTATTGTCCCACCTCCTTGTTTCTGGAACCTGTAACTGCACTTAACATCTCTTCTGTCTCTCCTCTTGTCACTTCTCTTGACTTGGACTACCTGTTTGTGACCTTCCCACCCCTTGGAATTGCTGTATATCTTGAGTTAATAACTGTCTGCCTCCCTCATCCCTAGGCCTGATGTATATGTCTATCATGCTATATTGGGTATCTGCAGTTAGCTGTGCCTACCAGATTGCCCGCTCCCAGCCAGGCCTCCTGAATGATTGCCTACTGCCTTTTGTTATTAATGGCTTGCTGCTATCCATGTTTTGTATTATCCTCTATGGCAGTCCCCTGTCAATGTATTTTGTAGACCGTTCCACTGCACTTATTTGATTGTTGTCACTGCTGTATCATGATTTTGTACTCTGCTGTACTGTCTTATTGTACTGTCCCGGATCGTGCCTGAAAATAGGCAGGTTATGTTGCCTAGCGCACTTACCCGGTTACCAAAAGCAAATAAATATATAAATACTAATGTGTGGGGACATACTCTACATTCAGTCTCCAACCCCTTAAGCAGCAATGAACTAACTGCCAAAATATTACGTGAAGGGGGGTTTAGTATCACACATTTCTATGTCAGAAATCTTATTCCAAAAAATGGATCACGTTAGGGAATGGACAGTACAATGTAAACCAGACTTGTTGATTATAACAGACATGGTTACATTCCAAAATGTCAGATAATCATATTTATATAGAGGGTTTTGCAACATAAAACATATAAACATAGAATTTGCCTGCAGTTAAGGACCACTTGGCCCACCTAGTCTGCCGATTTATCCCTGCCTACAGTATCATGGTACAGAGGCAGCTCAAAAAAGTGTGGGGTGGATTACTTATTTATGAGGAAAATGATTTAGTGGCACGTGAAATAAAGTTACTGTTGAAAACTGAAGGTTTAGAAACACCCAGCCTAGAAATTACATTTTTGTATCCCAAACCATTTTTGCTTATGGGACTTTATCCCCACCCCCAAAGCAAGTCTAGAACTTTTTAGTATTCTCCAAGATGTTCTGTTCAGGTTTAAATCCTAACAATATCTTTTGATCATGAGGGATTTTAATGTAAACTGGCAAACTATGAATATTACCCACCCCTTGAAAGATTTCCAGGTAAATCTAGGACAGATACAACTTATTTATGAACCAACACGAATCAACCATAAAGACTTGGCAGCATCCATGATAACTGATCTAATTCTTGCAAATAATCAGGATAATTTTAAGCTCTCCAGTGCTCTTCTGGACTACTTTAGTGACCACCAAACTATTTTTAGTATTCAGGCTAAAAAGAGTTGTAACACGGCAAACAACTGAAACCTGAAATAAGGCAACGTCATTGGACAAAACGCACCACATGATCAAGGTTGAAGCAGTGATTAATTCCCCAGTAATGCCCACTCCAACTATTAATCATGGGTTCACCAGGTCAGGCTCTAGCACCACTACCTGTCACAGCAGCAAACAGAACACACATCACGGTGAAAACGCAGAATCTCACTGCGCCAACACAAACCTGAACAGTAAAAACGGAAACAACAACAACGCAAGTATTCCCAATAAAATAATAAGACGTCTCCGGTTGGCTTTACTGAGGGACCATCGTATGGAGTTGCGGTAGGCACTCGCCAAGGCCTTGTGCTACAACCCCCTCAACCATGCATTAATTCCTCAGTAGAAGCCTCCTTCGTCGGGCATTAATGCATACTTAATACCCACAGTCACTGATGCCTGTGATTATTTTTATGAAGAATTAATACTAATCTGTAACAAACATGTCCCAGAAAGAAAAAGAAAGGTAAAGATGAAAAATTCTTCCTGGTACAATTCCAGACTAAACAACTTAAAAAAAGCAAAGTGATAAATTATGGCAGTTAGCTAAAAAATCTAATAGAGCCCAACAGATTGGAACAAATGTTAACAAATATGTAATAAGTAAAAAAAAAAATAAGTTAAATGATATAAACAAGATTATTACAAAACTTTGATTGGGAAAGTAAACAAATATCAACCTGAAGAGGCATCAGCAGCAGAAAACAGGAAGTTGTTATCCCTCTGTACAGACAGTTGGTGAGACCCCATCTGGAGTACTGTGTCCAGTTCTGGAGACCTCATCTCCGCAAGGACATAGACAGGATAGAGGTAGTCCAGAGGAGGGCAACTAAAATGGTGCAGGGTCTGCAGGAGAAGCCGTATGAGGAGAGACTAAAGGAGCTTAATATGTATACCCTTGAGGAAAGAAGGGAGAGGGGGGACATGATAAAAACTTTTAAGTACCTCAGTGGAATCAACAAAGTCCAAGAGGGTAGCATCTTTCAGAAAAAGAGACTTACAAGAACAAGGGGACACAATTTAAAGATAGAAGGAGGGCGTTCAGGGCAATGTGAGGAAGTATTATTTCACATAGAGGGTAGTGGATGCATGGAACAGCCTTCCTGAGGAGGTTGTGGGGTCTAAAACTGGGGGAGATTTCAAGAATGCATGGGACAGACATAAGGCAATTCTTGTGGGGGGTAGGAAGAAATAGGCTGTTGATTAACTAGGATCTGTGGCCTATCCTGTAGGTAGGGAAATGGGCAGACTAGATGGGCCTAGCGGTCTTTATCTGCCGTCAAAGTCTATGTTTCTATGTTTCTAAGAGTTTGGTAAAATTATGAAGAATCTGAAAAGAAACAAAGACATGCAGATTGCCCCAAACAATTTGTAATGGAAAGGCAAAATATACCACTTGGATTAGAAGTAGCAACAAAATTCAGTAACTTTTTTGTAAAAGTGGGAACAGAAACCTTTCATTTAGATTATAACCTTAATTCAGATAAAAATGTGAATGCCTGTCCTTTAGTTAATGACGATCTGGGTGAACCCAGGCACACCACTTTTAAATTTAATAAAATTAAAGTTGATGAATTAATCAAAGAACTGAACAAAATAGACATTGCAAAAGCAGTGGGATGGGATGGTATCCCACCCTGCTGTTGAAATATGCTGCACCAGTAGTTTCAGCACTCCTGATATAGATATTTAGTATGTCTTTACATTTTGGTGAGTTTCAGCAGCTCAGAAAATGGCCAAAGTAATCCTGATCTTAAAACAGGGAATAAATCAGATTTAGGAAATTATACTAGCATACTGTGCATACTAACAAACTAAAATGCCAGCAGAGGAGGCCTAATGGTCTTTCATGTCTGCTCGATAGTCAGCACCCATACTGGGTGCCGACTTTGCTGTCTCCCCCAACCCCTTGGGTTTCTCTGTCCCCAGTCCAAGATGTTCCCCTTGTATTGGACTTCATCAGCTTCACCCTCCCCCTATACCTATCCCAGTCCCTCTTTAACCCCTCCACAGTCTCTGCCTCCACCAGTCCCTTGGGCAATGCATTCCATGGTTCCACCCCTCTCAGTGAAGTAACACCTCCTCCTCTCCCTGAGTCTCCCCTCAGCTTCCACTGTGTCCTCTAGTTGCCCCCCCTTTCCTTTGGAGCACCCCAACTGAGACCCCCTTATTAATCCCCTTCATGTACGTGAAGACCTCTATAATTTCCCCCCGTCCCTTCTCTCTTCCAGGGTGTACATGTTGAGCTCCTCGAGCCTCTCCCTGTAGGTCCTTTGCCCCAGGCCCCAGATCATTTTCATTTTCCTCCTTTGGACCCTGCATTTCCTTGCATTGAACTTCAGTTTCCACTTTCCTGACCACCTTTCCAGGGTCTCCAGGTCCTCCTGCAGGGCAACTCTCCCCTCCTCCCCATCCATCACCGCTCCCAACTTCGAGTCATCTGCAAAGAGACTCATTTCACTCCTGATACCCTTCCTTATGTCAGAGACATAGGCGTTAAATAGGAAGGGCCCTAATACTGGAAGAACTGGAAGGGGACAGGATCAGTTGTGTTCCAGGACAGTAGCTGCTGCTGTTGTTTTCACAGGGTTCTTGTGGATTTTACTTGGTAGGTTAGTTCTTTTCTTTCTTACTTCTAAGGGGCTAGCAGGGTATTGTTTTGGGGGATGCTGGATGTTTGTAAACTGATTTTGTGGCTGTAAGTGGGGCTCTTTTTGTGGATGTTTCACTGTGTAACAGGCTGCGCTGGTAGAGGCCCATTTCTTCTGATTTAAAACCTATTTGGTGGGATTTGCTTGGGCCTGGTTCTTTAGCTGCAGGGCTTGGAGGGGAGACACAGGGCTGATACACTCTCTCTTGTCAGGTGTCTGCCCAAGACCCACCCTCCCTCCCCAGAAGTCTGCAAATTTATAGGGGAACACCTGCCCTGCAATTGGAGGAAAAGGCTGCTGGTGCAGCTCATGTAGTTCTAGCCACTGGGGGTTGGATTTAAAGGCTGGGAGAGAGGAGCATAGGGAGTTGTTCATTTCCCTTATAAGTTTAACATGTTGTACTGCACCTAGTAACAGAGTTACTGGTGTACAGTGGGACTGTCTCTAAGATTAGTGGGTGACCTGATTAGGCAGTAGGGGTATCTTGGACTAGGGGGGAACCTGGTGGCTCACCCAAGGAAACCTATTAGGAAGGGGATGCAACCACACATCATTAGGGCTGGCATCTTTGGGAGGGTGGTGGGGTGCACAGGGTGTGGAGCAGCCATGATACTGGACTGGGCTTGGAAGTTTGGCGGTTGCCCAGTGTGCTACCAGCTAGCACAGCTTAGGGAGGAGGTTGTGGGGATGAGGAGAAAGCTGGGGAAGGGGTGGTATGGTTGGGGAAGGGGCTGGAAATCTCCACAGGGTTGCACCAAGCACTGGGGGTGGGGGTATAGGAAAGGAGTGCAGGAGAATACTCAGGGTCACATAGGGACCCTGGCAGAGGGGTCCAAAAGGACACTACCAGGAAGCAGGCAGGTAACTGGGGACCTCACAAAGGGGGACAGAGGGACAACATTCTCAGGGAAGTAGGCAGATGGCCAGTGCTGGACAGAAGGAAGCAAGGCAGGAGGTGGATCAGACCTTACACTCAGTAACCGCTTCATTCTCTTCTTCTGCTCAAGGATGAGGGGTGATGTAGCCACGACAGAGGTGGTTAGAGACGGAAAGGGAGGGAGTGGGAGGCAGGAGGCAGGGGCCAGATAGCAGGAAGAACAGGGGGACCTGGAATGCAGGAGAATGGGGAGCAGTGAATCAGAGCAGGATGGTGGGAAGAGGGAGGAAAGCGCAAGGAGAAGGACCAGTTGGGAGGAAAGGTAAAGAAGGACCAGAAGTACAAGGAGGATTCAGTAAAGGGAGCTGAGGGTTTAGGCCAGGGGAGCACGATGAGCAAGGAGGAACTAAATGGAGACAGGAAGGAAGGGAGGATGAGCCAGGCTAGTTTAGCAGATGGGGAGAAGGACCAGTTGCGAGCAGTGAGGGGGGAATTAGCAAGGTACAGAAGGATACTCAGGAGGAGGAGAGGCATAGGATTGGAGGGAGGGGTGGCCATGGTAAATAAGGAGGGGGTGGCATGTGGCACCCAGATAGGGGGAGGAACAAGGAGCCAGCTGGGTGGAGGGGCCGGTAGAAAGGATGAGGGACATGGAAGAGGGGGAATGGAGGAAAAGGAGTGGTCAGAGTGCTCCTGCTGGGGGATTCTATGATCAGGGGTATCAAATGGGATAGGGAGGGAGAAGCCTGGCCAGTTAGAACAAGATGCTTCCCTGGACTAACGGTGCACAGGGCTAAGCACGAGGTATATCAGCTGGCAAAGGACTGTGGGGGTTCCCCAGACATACTGGGTACAAATGACATTGAGGGAAATAGCGAGCTAGAGATACAGGCAAGATTCAGGGGAGCTCGCCAGGGTCTGTCATGACATAGGATGCACAGTTTCCTTCTCAGAAATCCTGCCAGTGCCAAGGGCTAGAGATAAACCAGTGGCTCAGGGAGTGGTGTGAGTCCAGAGGGTATGGGTTGATGGGGGATTGGGGGGAGACCTGGGAGGATAAGGAGCTGTATGCTAGAGATAGACTACATCTCAATTTGGAGGGGAGGGGAATCCTTAAGTTGAAAATAGAGGAGTTCATTGGTGAAAAGTGGGGTTTAAACTTGTGAACGGGGGTGGGATGGGAGAAAAGGCTGTCAAGGGGGTGCCGATAAAGGAGAGACTCTGTCTCCACCCCCCTGGGGACCAGGAGGATTGCAGGAAAAAGGCCAACTGGCAAAGTGCAGACCAGGAGAAAACAGAATCCCCATGGGAACACGAGCAGGTGAAATGGAACTATAGGGAAAGGGTGGAAGGTAGTCCTGCTAAATGCCAGGAGCTTGGGCAATAAAATGCCTGAGCTCCAGGCGATGTTAACTGAGGGAGCAGTGGATGTGGCAGTGGTCACTGAGACTTGGGCCACTGCAAGACATGACTGGGACCTGAACCTGGAGGGTTACACTATGTTCAGGAAGGACAGGGGGGAGGGAAGGGGAGGAGGGGTAGCAATGATAGTCAAAACTGCATTGGCATAGGGGAGTAGAGAAGGCGGAGGAACCGTGGAGGGATTTGGTCACCTTGATAACAAGGGGGCAAGAGAGAAAATAGGAGTGGTGTATAGACCCCTGCCCTGGCGGAGGAGCTGGAGGACAGTCTGGTGGCAGATGTTGGGAGACACTGCAGACTGGGCAGAGGAATGGTGGTGGTGTTAGGGACTAAACATGCCAGGAACAGACTGGGAGACTCATGACATCCTCTGTGACCAGGGAACAGAGGTTGTTGGATGTCTTTCAAGACGCGTTCCTAACTCAGCAGGTGAGGGAACCGACCAGGGAGGCACGGGTACTGGATGTGGTCCTGGCAGACAGTGACCAGATTGGGGGCCTGGAGGTAAGGGACCCATTGGCCGGGAGTGACCATGCCACGGTCTGGTTCTGCCTGGACCTAGGAGGGGTAGAAGGCTGCACAAAGACGGAAGTAACCGACTTCAGGGGGGCGGATTTTAAGGAAATGGGAAGGATCCTTAAGGAGCATTTGGATGGGATTGGGTCAGACATGGACGCTGATAGTAGGTGGGAAATCATCAGGAGAGGGGTGCAGGATGCTACCAGCACCTGTGCAAGAGTAAGACGAAAATGCGGTAGGGCCCAAAAACCCTGTTGGTGGACCAGGGAGGTCCAGGAGGTGGCGGGGAAAGAAAGCAGCCTATAAGAAATTCAAGTGCTCAAGGAGTGAAAGGGATCGAGGGGAGTACAAGCTGATGGCTAGAAGGGCCACTAGAGTGGTGAGGTCGGCTAAGGCAAGGAAGGAGCAGAACCTGGCCAGGGAAATTAGGAGAGGGAAAAAGGGGTTCTTTAGATACATTGGGGAAAGACGAAGGGTGAAGGGGCAGATTAGCAGGATTAAATCAGGGGAGAGATGGGCACAAGACCCGGGGGAGCAGGCTGAGGTACTAAATGAGTACTTCACCTCAGTTTTCACCAGGGAAAATGGGGGTGCTGCATCATACATGGGAAGAGACAGAGATAATGAGGAGGGGGGGACCCTTACCGATCGGCAGGTCTGGGGAGAGGGGAGGCATCACTGGCAGGTGGGGGGAGGGCTAAGCAGGGAGAAGAGGTACCAGAAGTGGAAATCACAGCAGAGAGAGTGAGGGAAGCCCTCAGCTCCCTTAAGACGCAGAAAGCACCGGGGCCGGATAAATTACATCCTAGAGTGCTGAAGGAACTTGCAGATGTCCTGGCGAAACCCCTGGCAGAGCTTTTCACCATCTCTCTGAGGACAGGGTGGGTGCCCCAAGACTGGAAGGTGGCGCATGTAGTGCCTATCCACAAGGGGGGATCAAGGGAGGTAGCAGGGAACTACAGGCCTGTCAGCCTGACATCGGTGGTGGGCAAGGTGATGGAGGGCATTGTCAAGGAGAGGCTAGGGGGGACCTGGATAAGTCAGGGTGCCTGGACGATAGACAGCATGGATTCATCCCAGGGAAATCGTGTCAGACAAACCTGGTGGAGTTCTATGACTGGGTGACAAGTGCCTTGGACCTGGGTAGACCAGTGGATGTCCTCTTTCTAGACTTCAGCAAGGCATTTGACTCTGTTCCTCACGTGGGCCTGTTGGATAAGCTAGGAGAAATGGGGGTGGGAAACCAGATGATCAGATGGATAGGCAATTGGCTCCAGGACCGGACCCAGAGGGTCGTAGTTGGTGGGATAGTCTCATCCCCAAGGAGGGTCATTAGTGGGGTCCCACAGGGATCAGTCCTTGGGCCCCTTCTGTTCAACGCCACGATCTGACATAAGGACAGGAATCAGGAGAGATGAGTCTCTTTGCAGATGACTCAAACTGGGCAGGTGGTGGATGGGGAGGAGGGGAGGGTGGCCCTGCAGGGGGACCTGGAGGCTCTGGAAAGATGGTCTAGAAAGTGGAAGCTGAGGTTCAATGCAGGGAAATGCAAGGTACTCCACCTGGGGGCCAGAAACCCAGGCCAAGTGTACACCCTAGGGGGGAATACTACAAGTCTCAGTGGCTGAGAGAGACCTGGGGGTGGTGGTGGATGTCAAGATGAACAACTCTGAGACTTGTAGGAGGGCAGCAGCCAAGCCCAACAGGATGCTGGGATGCATCGCTAGGGGGAAAACCTCCAGAAGGAGGGAAGTGATACTCCCTCTGTATAACTGCCTGGTGAGGCCGCACCTGGAGTACTGTGTGCAGTTTGGAGGCCACACTTAAAGAGGGACATTAACCTCCTGGAGAGGGTCCAGAGGAGGGCAACCAAAATGATTTGGGGCTTGGGGACAGGACCTATGAGGAGAGGCTCAAGAGCTAAATATGTACATTGAAAGAGAGAAGGACCGGGGACATGATAGAGGTCTTCAGGTACATGAAGAGGTAAATAGGGAGGAACAGTCAGGGTGCTTCAAAGGAAGGAGGAAGGGGCCACTAGAGGGCATGGGTGGAAGCTGGAGGGGGGGGAGATTCAGGGGAGAAAGGAGGAGGTGCTACTTCACTGAGAGGGTGGTGGGGCCATGGAATGCACTACCTAGGGGGCTGGTGGAGGCAGAGACAGTGGAGGGGTTCAAGAGGGGGTGGGACAGGTACAAGGGAAGGGTTCTGGAAGCAAAATCCAATGCAGCAAGAATATCCGGAACTGGGAAGGGAGAAGCCAGAGAAGGTGAGGGGGACAGCAAGGTCAGCACCCAGGGTGGGGGCTGACCAAACGAGCAGACACGAAAGACCGTTAGGCCTATTCTGCTGGCATTTTAGTATGTTAGTATGTTAGTAATACCGATCCCTGGGGAACCCCACTAATGACTTTCCCCCCAACCACCACCCTCTGAATATGCCCCAAGAGCCAATTTCCTATCCATCTGATCATCTGCAACCCCACCCCTATTTCCTCCAGCTTAGCCAGCAGGCCGCCATGAGGTACCGAATCAAACACCTTGCTGAAGTCCAGAAAGAGGATGTCCACTGGCCTACCTTGGTCCAGGGCACTTGTCGTTCAGTCACAGAACTCTACAAGGTTTGTCTGACATGATCGTCCCAGGATGAAGCCATGCTGTCTATCATCCAGATACTCCATTTGCTCCAGTACCCCCTCAGCCTTTCCTTGACAATATCCTTCATCACCTTGCCCATCACTGATGTCAGGCTAATGGTCCTGTAGTTCCCCGCCTCCTCTCTTGATCCTCCCTTGTGGATAGGCACAAAATGGGCCACCCTCCAGTCTTGGGGTACCCACCTCGTCTTCAGAGAGATGTTGAAAAGCTCCGCCAGGGGGGCCACAAGAACATCCACCAGTTCCCTCAGCACCCTGGGGTATATTTCATCTGGCCCTGGTGCTTTCTCCATCTGAAAGGACCCGAGAGCTTCCCTCACTCTCTCTACTGGAATATCAACCTCCACATCCCCCCTTTGCTCCCTTTACTGCCATCCCCCCACCGGATGGTGCTGGCCCTTCCTTCTCCCCAGACATGTCAGGGCTCCCGATCTCAAAGGATCCCACCCCTTCCCCCAGTTTACCCCCTCTCCCCCCAAAAGACGTAGCATCTTCCATCCTCCCTGGTAAAAACTGAGGCAACGTACTCATTTAGTACCTCGGCCTGCTCCCCCGCATCCTGTGCCCATCCCTTCCCTGTCCTAATCCTGCTGATCTGCCCTTCACCTATTTCATTGCTCACCTATCACCAATTTCATTGCTCTCAACAGTGTTTAAAATTTTAAAGAGGTTAATCAGTGTACAAATTAAATGTTTTTTTTGAAAATAATAGCATTATGAACTAATTTCAGTCTGGATTTCACTCAACGCATAGTACTACTTATACAGCGATAATCAGAATGTTGGGCAACATCCAGCAGGCCTTGGACAGGAAGTTGTCATTGGTGGCTGTCTTCATTGATCTGCCAAAGACTTTTGATACCTTGGACCACGACATCCACCTATCCAAGCTTGAAGTCCTGGGTTTTTCACCCAGTACTCTGAAATGGTTCACATATTTTTTAAGCAAAGACAACAACTAGTTAGCATGGGACATTTTGTTTCAGATAAGGCATACATTATTTCATGGGTGTTCAAGGGTCAATATTGGGGCCCCTGTTATTCACTGTCTATATGAATGACCTCATTTTACATAATACAGATGCTAAAGTACATTTCTATGCAGATGGCATCGTGTTATATACATCGCAAGTCTCAGTCAGATTGGTTGAAATCTGCAGAACGCATTTGATCAGATACAAATTTTTTTTCTTAGGAACACAATGGTTTTAAATCCTAAAAAAGTCCTCGACAATGTTGTTTCAAGGAAATCATAATCCAGATTTGGCTATAGACTCATTTTTAGTGGTTGCAAAACATAATGCAATCCTGAAACAAAGTCCTATTAATATCTGGGAATTTGGATGGATGAAAAGTGTAAATGGAATGTTCATATAGACAAAGTAGTGGCTAATTTAGGAAGAAAGTTGGAATGTTTATGGGCTGAAGAAATGTCTGCCTAGAAAACCTCAGAGGACAACTGTGGATTCCATGATTGTTCCAATATTTGACTATGGTGATCTGCTTTTTATGGGAGTGTCAGGAAGGGAGCTGGATGTCACGTAAGAAAAAATTACTCACCTTAGTAATTGCTTTTCTTCTCATGGAATCTTGCTATATTATGACAGAAGCAGTTAGCCACAGCACTTGAACTGCCCCGGAGAGGAAACAGTTAACTCCAGGCAGACTGGAGTTCTAAAGCGCGAGCGCTGTACCCAAAGCTCTATCTGGCTAGTTTCAAACTGAAACTGTCAGATCTTTACGTAGCTAACACTAAGCAACAAGTCTGTGTGGAAAAACCCTACACTAGCCAAGTGGCTACCTACTAGTAGGAAAAAACAATAACAGAAACAACAACAATAATAATAATATTAATATTAATAATATCACCCCCAACAAGCACTATTAGGCCCCCTTCCCAAAAGACTCAAGTCCAGGGAGGGCCAACATATTACCAAAAACAGAAATACCTAGTTCCTAACCCTAAAGAAAAGGGGGGAAAGGGAAAGAACTAAAATGGCATGACACAGTGCTTGCACTAATTTGCCAACCCTACCCAAGTAGAAGTTCTGAGAGGGCAGGGGTGGTTTAGTACATAGCAAGACTCCATGAGAAGAAAAGCAATTACTAAAGTGAGTAATTTTTTCTTCAAACACCATGAAGTCTTGCTATATTATGACAGAAGCAGATTACACAGCAGTACCTCCTGGAGGAGGGTCAGAACCTCACTTAGAAATAGGCTCTGAAGCACAGCTGTAGCAAACTGAGCATCTCTCCTGGACTGGACATCCAGGGAATAATGCTTGATAAAAGTGTGAACTGTCTTCAGGTAGCAGCTTGACAAATTTCCAGAATGGGAATATCCCAGCAGCCGCGAGATGCAGCTGTACCCCTGGTGGAGTGGGCCCTCAGTCCTGAGGGGGGTTCTCTACCTAGTTTTTGGTAACAGAACTGGATACAAGAGACAATCCACCTTGCAATTGTCCTCTTAGTGGCAGGTTTCCCTTTGCCAACCTCGCCATAGGTAAGGAAGAGTTGGAGGGATTCGAACCTGTGACCCTTGGTGCATTCCAAATAGTAGCTTAAGGCTCTTTTGACGTCCAAACTGTGCAATCTCCTCTCACCCGAGGAAGAGTGCTCAGTAAAAAATACTGGAAGGGAGATGGATTGGTTCAGATGGAAATCTGAAACCACTTTAGGTAAAAACTTTCTGTTAGTCCTGAGGACTACTTATCTCTGTGAAAAGAAATAAAATCCTTTTCCACTGACAGAGCTTGTAATTCACTTATCCGTCTGGCAGAAGTGATGGCCACTAGAAAACAGTTTTCCAAGTTAGAAACTTGAGATCTGCTGAAGACAGAGGTTCAAAGGGGGTTGCATTAACTGAGCAATGCAACATTCAGGTCCCAGGCAGGAGCTGGGTCCCGAAAAGGAGGGTTAGTGTGAAGTAACCCTTAAAAACTTGGAAAACACAGGTGAGAAGAAAGGGAGGCAGGCTTCCTGCTGATACAAAAGCAGAGACAGCTGCCAGATGAACCTTTAAGGTAGCTGGCCTAAGGCCTAAGGAATTTAGATGGACCAAATAGTCCAGTAAAATGGGCAAATCAGCAGATTCTGGGACAATTTGCTTTCCAGAATACCAGATGGAAAACCTCTTCCATTTGGAATTATAAGTGGCCCTAGTGGAAGGCTTCCTTGAAGCCTTTAAAATATCAAGGACACCTTGAGAAAGGTGTAAATCAGCAAATTCTAACTCCTCAAGAGCCAAGCCTTGAGGTGGAGGGATTTGAGGTCCGGATACCACACTCTCCCCTGGGCACAGGCCAGCAAGTTGTGGACCCTGGGCAGGCTCAGGGGAGGGTGGACTGAAAGGGACAGAAGCAGTGGGTACCAGGGCTGTCTGGCCCAGTCTGGTGCAATCAGGATCACTTTGCAGGGCTGGGATCTGATTTTTACTAATACCCTGAAGAGAAGGGGGAAGGGGGGAAAGGCATATAGGAACTTCCCCTTCCAATCCAACAGAAAGGCGTCCAGGGGGACTGAGCCCAGCACTGGAGGCCTGCAACAAAATAGAGGAAGTTGGTGGTTGTCTGGGGCTGTGAAAAGATCTATCTGAGGAGTGCCCCATCTGGCAAAGACTGACCCCAGCACCAGAGGATTCAGAGACCATTCGTGATGGCCTTGAGAAATCCTGCTGAGGGCATCCGCCAGGACATTGTCTTTCCCTGGAAGGTGAACTGCTATTAGGGAGGTGTTCAGGGAATAAGCCAGAGACCACAACTTCATTGCTTCGGTGCACAAGGCTGATGACCGAGTGCCCCCCTGCTTGTTGATGTACCACATTGTCGTGGTGTTGTCTGTCCTGACCTGAACTACCTTGTTCTGGACAGATGCTGAGAAAACCTGAAGAGCTAAAAAGACAGCTTTGAGTTCCAATAGGTTGATGTGGAGCAGATATTCCTGAGGGGACCACACTCCCTGAGTGGAAAGGTCGCACAAGTGAGCCCCCCACCCTAGCAAGGAGGCATCCGTGGTGAGGGTGAGAGAGTGGGAAACAGGAATGAAGGGGACCCCTTGTCTTAAGTTGCTCTGATCCTGCCACCACTGGAGAGCCAGAATCAGAGTTTGGGTCACTGGAACCAATTTGGAAAGGGGGTCCCTCCTTTGAGACCAATAGGCCCTCAAATGGAACTGAATGTCCTCATCTGGAATCTTGCTCCTTGCACTACAGCTGCGGAAGCAGCCATGTGTCCTAGGAGTTGCAGAAAATGCCTTGCTGGTCGAGAGACCCGCAGGGTGAAAGAGGATGCCAGGGCAATGAGTCTCTCTACCCTTTCCAAGGGGAGAAATGCCCTGGCCAACTTTGTGTTTAATTCTGCACCTATGAAAGTTAGTACCTGAACTGGTTCGAGAACTGACTTTGGTAAATTCAGCAGGAATCCCAGGAAGTGAGAAGCTGCTGGGTGACTTGCAAGTGGTATTTACCTGATCTGGAGACTGACCCACAATGAGCCAGTCATCCAGGTAGGGAAACACAGCAACTCCTTGCCTTCTTAAATGAGCCACTACCACAGCTAGACATTTTGTGAATACCCTTGGAGCAGAGGTAAGGCAAAGGCATTGCTCTGAACTGGTAGTGGCCTGAGGGCAGTTTGAACCTGAGGTATTTTCGGTGAGAAGGCCTGATCAGGACATGAAAATAGGCATCCTTGAGGTCCAGGGAGGCTAGCCAGTCCCCTGGCCTCAGGGAAGGCAAAATCATTGCCAGAGTTAACATTTTGAACTTTGGTTTCAAAAGATGCTTGTTCAGGTACCTTAAATCTAGAATGGGCCACCATTCTCCTGTCTTTTTTGGGGTAAGAAAGTATCTGGAGTACAGCCCCTTGCCCTGGTGACAAGGAGGAACCCTTTCCACTGCTTTGCAGTCTAGAAGAGAAGAAACCTCTGCTTCCAAGGCAAGGGTTTCTGAAGGATTTGCAGGTGGAAAATGTCTGGTTCTCATCTTTGGAAACTGTTTGAAGCGGAGAACCAGACCCTGGCTTACTACCTCCAGAACCCATTAGTCCGAAGTTAGGGACACCCAGTTCTGGCTGAAATAAGCCAACCTGCCTCCCACCGGTACAGGAGAATCGGCCCTGGGCACCACATCAGGATGCCTGCTTGGCAGCAGCAGCCTTAGGCTGAGGGGAAGGGGACAGTTTACCTGCACCCCGTCTACCTCTGCCTCTGAAAAAAAACCTCTGTGCAAAAGCAGAGGAGGCTTGAGATTGATAAAAAGGCCTGTGGAAAGGCCTGCCCCTACCTCTGGGAGTGTGCCTTTGTGGAGTGGCATGCCTCTCCTTAGCCTGGGCACTTTTGTAGGTAGTTCTGTACTCATCCATCTTTTTCATATAATTTTCTGTTTGCTCTCCAAACAGAGAATTTCCCACTACAGGAAAATCCATAGCTTTTGACTGAGTATCTTGGGACAGATTAGTGCACCTGAGCCATGCCAACCTACGGAAAGCTACAGAAGTGGCCATGACTCTAGAGGAAACATCATTAACATCCACAGCAGTATGAAATTGAACTTTAGAGGCTTCAATGCCATCAGCAGCCACCTGTTCCAACTCACTAGCCAGCTGGCCATGGGCCTGCTTGGCTAACTGCAATACTGTGTCCCATCTAGATTTCTGATATCTAGCCACATAAGCCATATAATTTGCCTGCCTGAGTCCCAAAGAAGCTGCCATATATTGTTTTTCTGCCATGGCATCAATCTTCCTGGAACCTTATCAGGAGGATGTGAGGCCAGGGAATATTAGCCTTGTCACAGGCTGCAGCTTGTACCACACCTACATGACTACACTGCTCAGTGAGGAAGTCTATATCAGGGCCTGATAAAGTATACCTTCTGTCCATTTTTTTATCTACAGGAGGGACAGAATGAGGATTTTAAAATTTTTGTTGTTTGCTTCCTAAATGACTTATGCAAAGGAATAGACAACCTCCTAGACTCTGGTATATCCATCATTTCTACATAATCAGGCTCCTCTTGCTCATCCACAGCCTCTTAAAGGAAGCTGGAGGGTTTCTGCAACCTTTTGTAAAACATAAAATGAGAAGGGACTCAGACAGCATAGGGAGATTCTAAAGGTCTGTCTGGAGAAATGTCCGTTCAATGGGCACGTCCAGACCCTCCCAGCCACATACATAATGATCAAAATCTTCCTCCCTCCTGTGGTTCATAAAATTCCTCAACATCATACTCTTGAACCACTGGAACCGAATGAACCAACCTTTGCCAACTGTTGGTGGTCTGACCGGTCCCTGAGACAGTGACTGGACAATCTGTATGGCTTTAGCTATCTCTGCAGCAGTTGGAGAGGCAATTTGGACTCCAGACCTGCTGATTTCTTTGACTTTTTACTGGGACTGGTTCCTCTGAACCAGCCTTCCTTTTGGCCGAGGAAGTCTCGCCCTGGTCAGAGGGCACTCCCTCTGGTCCAGTGGGTGCTGGACCGGGCTGGCCATCCGGGTCAGCGGACTTTTTGGCCTCTCGTTCCCTGAGCCGGCCCAATCTCTTCTCCAGGGTGGCTGCAAGGAAATTATTACACACCTGGCAGTCTGACAGGAGGTGGTCAGCCCCCAGACAATAAACACAAGTGGTGTGTGGGTCAGCCTTGGCAAAGGCTTCCCCACAGACATCACAGTGTTGAAACCCAGTGGGCCCATTTTTTCTTTTGGGTTTCTCAGACATAATGCCAGCCTATCCAAAAACTTGCCCTTTTTATGGCAGTGCCAGGCAAGACAACCTTATTGGTTCCTAACCGTGTCACGGGTATTTGAAAAACCCACTGAAATAAATAGCTTTTTTTTAGAACCGATAAGAACCGGGAACCGCACTCTAAAAGACCAATATAATGTTTAAAATACTTTTTTTAGCAAACCGATCGGTTCAAACCGAACCGATAATTAATTTCCACAGACTTTGAAATCCTGTACTTACGGTTTACCAGATAGAGCTTTGAACCCAAATGCGGTAAAATAAAATATTGTTGCCGTTCAAATGAACGAAAATACTGCTTTAACCGAGAAATGAACCGAGATGAAGGAGCTGATCTCGAGCGACTGTTCAGTGAAGCGGAGTAAAGAATCTAACAGTTTCAGTTTGAAACTAGCCAGATAGAGCTTTGGGTACAGCGCTCGCGCTTTAGAACTCCAGTCTGCCTGGAGTTAACTGTTTCCTCTCCGGGGCAGTTCAAGTGCTGTGGCTAACTGCTTCTGTCATAATATAGCAAGACTTCATGGTGTTTGAAAACAGGTTTTCCCGCTTCATCCTCGATTCCCCCCGCTGGACTCACAGTTGTCACTTATATCTGAACTGGATTCGCTAACAGAAATAACATGCATCTTGTGAATTTTGTGCCCCTGTGTAGTATAAACAGGGTGCCTATCTATCGTTTAGATGGCATGAAACAGAGTCAGATCAAAAAGCTTAAGATCAGCACAGGAGTGGAATACAACCCCCCACCAAATGAAACTTCTATAGGAAGATTGGCCTTTCACTATGTAGGCCTAGAAGCCTGGAATGCTGTTTCTTGCAGGTTAAAGAGCATCTTTCTCAGTGCTGCACATAAACAAGAGGAAGCTCCCTTACCTCCCTGGGGACTCCTCTGTTGTAAAAGCAGCCTTTTTAGTTATACCCGCGAAGGGATGGCAGGTATTGGAAATTGCCCCTGAGGGGCTAGCAACACAATCCCTTTCCATTTCCATGTTGCTGGCCACAACCCTGTACTCTGACATTTTATGATTTAGCTACACAGAGAGTGCAGGGGCACGCTCCATTCAAGTTTATGGATCGTGATTTGAAAACACAGTTTTCGTCGATTTAAGTGGCATTTAGAGAAACCAGAGCCAGGGTTCAACTAACAAGAGTCTTGTTAGTTGAACCCTGGCTGTGATTTTACCAAATGGCCACTTAAATGGCTGAAAACTGTGTTTTCAAATTATATTCCATAGAGCTGAATGGAATGCGCCCCAGCGCTCTCCCTAGAGCTAAGTCATAAAATGAGGTGTGGCCAGCAACAGGGAAGTGAAAAAAGATTACAATGCTATGCTAGCCCCTTGGGAGCAAGTTACAATCCCTTCCTTTCCTTCGGTCATATAATTGAAAAGGCTGCTTTTACCACAGCAGAATTCCCATGGAGGTAAGGGAGCTTTCTCTTGTTTGATGTCAAGTTTAAAAAATAGCTGGAATGATTCTCTTTAAGACCAATAAACAAACAAATAAACCTTAATAGGATAAAAACATGATTAACAGAATTGGGAAAGAAACCTGTCGTGTTGTCATGGTTTTGACGTGGGCTAAACATCTAAGCAGGGCCCCCCCTTTTTTGCATTCACTTCCGCTTGCATAAGGAACGTCTTGGGACAATACAGCATTTGCGAGGTGTGTAACTGCCGAGCCAATTACAGCTGAAACTGCAATGGGCTTGCTTTGCTGACATGACACGTTCTCTAGTTAAAAGAAATGAACCGCTCCAATGGGAGCGCTTCATTTCTTTCTGTAGACATAACTCCGGCCATGTGCATTACAGTTCACACTAATGCGTATGGCTGAAGTTATGGCCACTGTACTTTCTGTCTCCCCATCCCCAGTCCTCTGCCCCCCACTTCAGCATTAGCCATGGTGCAGCTTTCTCTCCTGGCCCTCGCTCCTCTGCCCCCCCACTTCAACATTAGCCGAGGTGCTGCTTTCTCTTAAAGCTGACATCAGGATGCCCAATCCTCGTGTCGGCAATACAACCCCCCCATGCTGCGCCGACACAGAGAGACACTAGGGATCCCACTCCCAGTGTCCCAGTTATTTCCTCCCTCCCCCTTTCCATCCAGGACATTGGGGAGCCCACTCCCAGTGTCCTCATATCTGCACCCCCCTCAATAGTCCAGGACACTGGGGAGCCTACTCCCAGTGTCTCCATATCTATATCCCCCCAGTAGTCCGAGACACTGGGGAGCCCACTCCCAGTGTCCCCATATCTATATTCCCCCACCCAATAGTCCAGGACACTGGGAAGCCCACTCCCAGTGTCCCCAAAAATCATTTGCAAATGTACCTACTGTAAAAAAGAAAATGGTCCCCCAACGTCTTCTGCTTTTGTTTTACCTGAAAAAAAGAAAATGGTCCCTTGTCGTTTCCCCATCCCCCTTCCCCATCCTAACCCTCCCTCTGCACACCCACCTACCTGAACACCCCTTTATCCCATACTTACATCTGGAGGTCAGCAGCTGCTATCTTCTCTGGACTGGGACACGTCTGCACTCTTCAAAGCCAAACCGCAAACTAAGAAATCAAGGTAATCACCGAATAATGGCTATCAATGGGGTTTTCAACATATGTTGATATCCCAGCCATTTTCAGGAATTATGTCCCAAAAATTTCAACATGGGGTTCTTGGGACCCCCACCTTATAAACACTAGCATTGTATATTCTTTACTCGGCCCCAAAAGGTGATTTCGTGGTCACTACATGGAATCACCTCTCAGGACAGATTAACAAAATGACAGTGCCAGTGTTCATGAAGGGAGGTTCCAAAAAGCCCATGTTGAAAATCTGGTGCAAAAAAATCCCAAAAATGACTGCATTGCGAGCGTGCATTGCGCAGTTTCTACGCACGCACGTAAGTTCGCCAGTTTTTAATATTTTCACTCCAGATTTTCAAAATTGCCATTTTTTCACACCTCCTCATGAAGAGTACAGCTGTCATTTTTCACATCCTGCCCAAAACATGTTTTCACACCTGTGGCGCAGAATGGCATGGTCGCTGTGTGAAATCAACTTTTGGGATGGAATAATGAAATCACTGAGCAACTGTTCATGAAATGAGGTCCCAGAAAGGTCATGTTGAAAATTTGGTGTAAAAAATTCCAAACAATGGTTGCGGTGTGTGCGTGTGTTGTGCAGTATCTACGCAGGCGCATAACCTTGCCAGTTTTGAATATTTTCACTCCAAATTCTCAACATACACATTTTATCACACCACCTCATGAACAGTATAGCTGTCATTTTTCACATCCTGCCCAACATGTGTTTTCACACCTCTGGCACAGGATTGTGCAGTCACTGTGTGAAATCACCTTTCAGGACTGATTAAGGAAGCAACAGTGCCAGTGTTCATGAGATGGGGTATCAAAAAGACCATATTAAAAATTTGGTGGAAAAATTCCTAAAAATGGCCATGTTATGCAGGTTCATTGAAATTTTCGTATACATGCACGTAACCTTGGTAATTTCTAATAGTTTCAGTCCAAATTTTCCACATAGCCATTTTTTCCACACCACTTCATGAACAGTACAGCTGTTATTTTTCACATCCTGCCTGAAATGTGTTTTCGCACCTGTGGCACGGAATGGCGCAGTCGCTGCACAAAATCACCTTTCGGGATTGGGTAATGAAATGATAGTGCCACTGTTCATGAGATGGGGTCCCAAAAAGTATATTTTGAAAATTTGGAGTGAAAATACCAACAAACACCTGAGGCGTAGGGTTTCCAACCATAACACCTCATCCCCACCCTGCAGAGATTGAGAGGCATCATGGGTGTGCCTTGGGGTCATCGGCCTTAATGCTGATGCCATACCACCCACCCCCACCCTACAGACAGTGACAGGTGTCAGGGTGTGCCTTAGGGTCTTTGGCCCTAATATTTAATCCATTCTCCTATACTGCACCCATCTTAGCTTATTTCCTTATGGAATGGGGTGAGCATTAGGGCCAAAGACCCCAAGGCACACCGTAATGCCTGTCAGTGTCTGCAGGGTGGGGATGGGGGTGAAATGCCGTGAGCATTACAGCCGACAACCCAAAGGCACACCCCCAATGTCTATCAGTCTCTGCAGGGTGTGGGTGGAGGTAAGACATTAGGTTTGGAAACCCTAATGCTTCAAATCAGGGAGGGATGGTAGACGTCACCTACCTTGATTTCAACAAAGCCTTCGACACTGTCCAACATAGAAGGCTGATTATCAAGATGGGTAGTCCGGCCATGGGGTACAAGCTGATAAACTGGGTTACAAACTGGCTGACAGACAGGAAGCAGAGGGCTGTGCTAATGGGATCCATTCTGGGGAGAGGGGGGTGACCAGTGGGGCACCTCAGGGATCAGTCCGGGACCAGTCCTGTTCAATGTCTTCATTACAGACATTGCGAAAGGGCTAGAAGGAAAGGTCTGCCTGTTTGTAGATGACACCAACATCTGCAACAGAGTGCATACTCCAGAAGGGGTGGAGAAAATAAGCAGGGATATGGAGAGGCTTGAAAAATGGTCAAAGGAGTGGCAACTGAGGTTCAATGCAAAGAAGTGCAAAATAATGCACCTGGGAAGAGGAAACCCTGGGGTGAGGTACAGGATTGGGGAGGGGGTGTTGACAATCAGCAAGGAAGAAAGGGACCTAGGAGTTATCAGTCCTGATGACTTAAAGGTGTCAAAACAGAGCACAAATGTTGCAAGAAGGGCCAGTGGCATGCTGGCGTTCATAGGCAGAGGTAACACTAGCAGAAGGCGTGAGGTGGAATGCCATTGTATAATGCACCAGTAAGGCCTCACCTACAGTACTGTGTGCAGTTGTGGAGGCCGCAACTCCGAAAGGACATTGACAGGATGGAGGCGTCCACAGAAGGGCAACCAAGATAGTACATGGCTTGCAACACAGAACATATCAGGAGAGATTAAAGGACATCAATATGTACTCACTGGAGGAAAGAAGGGAGTGGAGGGACATGATAGACACATTCAAGTGCCACATGGGCATAAACAAGGTGCAGGGGCAGACATCTTCCAATGTAGAAGGAGCACAAGAATGAGGGAGCATGATATGAAATTGGACATGCGTAGATTAAGAGGAAATGTGAGAACAGTTTTCTTCACACAGAGAGTGGTGGTCACATAGAATAGTGTGCCATAAGAGGTGGCAGGAGCAAGCAAGGCAGATGGTGATGGTAAATGGGATCAAATCCGGGGAGAGGGGAGTGACCAGCGAGGTACCTCTGGGATTAGTCCTGGGACCAGTCCTGTTCTCCTCCTTCTTGCATTTACAGTGCAGCTTCCGCCAAGCAGCACCCGCTGCTCTCACTGCTGCCTCCTTGCTCCTCTGAAGCCAGTACCAGTACCACACACCACTGCAAATACCTGCAAGTTAACGTTTGGCATTGACAAATGCTTGTTAAGTAGTACAATCCCATTTTAGATAAATGTTGGGGTCTTAATAGATTTATACTGAATAGAAATGAAATATGCATAAGATATGTTATTGGACTATATGGATTGTGTTCTATATGTTTTGATGCATGATATGTAAATGTATTTTTTGATTATTGTGTATTTTTTGATTATTATGACTATTTATTTGCAACTTTGTACTAAAGATCCAATTGAAAATTAGCTTTGTTCAATTGGGTAATCCCTATTCATACCTGCCTCTATGCATTAAGGGGCAGATAACCTCCACGCCATGAATCCGTGGATTGTAGGTAGCCCTAAACTAGAATACTGTGCACTGGTCGTTCACACATCTACATGCACAGACAATCTGGAGAAGTACCAGGGGGTGTGCCCACACTCCGCACCATTCACGACTGCATGCAGTGCCAGCAAGGGGGGCGCAGGATACAGCAACAGGGACCCTGCCATATCCATTGCATGCCTCCCCAGATTACATCCACTGACTGTGGTGGGATGAACCAAAACTACCCACCATGCTGCCCCAGCACTGTGGGCAGGCAGGGAGGTCTGGCCATTCAGGCACTCACCCATTAGATTTAAACTTTACCTTCCCAAACCATCCAGTAGTACCCTGCTCCACAGAGCAGAGGCTCCACTGTGGGACCAGAACGGGCACCATATTGGATGCCTACCTGTGTTCTCCTATCTGCCCCCATGATCCTGCTTGCCGGCAGGTGGGACCACAGTCAGGTACCCGGTGGTGGCCAGCATTCATGAATGCCAGCCACTGAGCACCTGTCCAGGTGTGCAGAGCTGTGCGAGCTGGGTACATGCCCCTCGAGTGTACCCAGCCCTTCATTAATGCATAGCCCCATCATGAATAAATATACTACTACTACCTGGAGTACTATGTCCAGTTTTGGAGACGACATTTCAGGAAGGACACAGACAGATTGGAGGCTATTCATAGGAGGGCAATTAAAATGTTGCAGGGGCTACAACAGAAATTCTTTGAGGAGACTGAAGAACCTCAATATGTACAGTCTGGAAGCAAGGAGAGGGGGGTCATGACAAAGACCTAAAAATATCTCATAGGGTTGACTATAGCACCTGCCCTGCTGGCCCTGGATCATTTTTGTTACACAGTGCTGCACTACCTCCAGCCTATCCCTAGCCTTTCTGAGATGATGGCTCCAGAACTGGGTGCAGTACTCCAGATGCGGCCTCACCAAGGAGCTATACAGGGGAGGTATCGCTTCTTTTTTTCTGCGATCAGTACCCCTCCCAATACAACCAAGCATTCTACTTGCATTGCTGTATGCTTTGTTGCACTGACTTGATTGCTTTAGGGAGTCATTTCCCTAGGAGAGACTCCAAGGTCTCATTCTTCAGTCATGGTACTGAGTCTCACCCGTCCCATTCAGTGCTCCATCCTAGGGTTCCTGTTCCCTACGTGCATCACCTTGCACTTTTTGGCATTGAATTTTAACTGCCAAACCCTTGACCACCCTTCCAGCTTTTGCAAGTCCCCCTGTATTTCCTTTATTCCTCTCATCACTATCCACCTTCCCACAGAGCTTAGTATCATCTGCAAAGAGATTCAACTTGCCCTGGATCTCTTCCCCAATGTCACTGATGAAACCCCATTCATGACCTCCCTCCCTTCTGACCTAACCCTGTTGACAACTACCCTCTGCTACCTTCCTTTTAGCCAGTTTTCTACCCAGTTTACTATGACTTTAGCTACCCCCAGCTCCTCGATTTTCTTCAGCAAGCGTCTATGAGGCACTGGGTCAAAACCTTTGCTCTGTTTGAATCCACAGCGTAGACACTATCCAATTCCCTCATCACTCAGTCAAAGAGAACTATCAGGTTAGTCTCAAATGAGCTTCCTGATATGAATTGGTGCTGTTTACTATCCTGGAGACCATTACTCTACAAGTAATCTACGAGGTCCTCTTTGATCAGTGACTCCATCAGCTTCCCTACAATAAAGGTAAGACTGAGAGGTCTGCAGTTCCCTGCTTGTTCCTTGTCCCTGCCCTTGTGGGGCGGTACTGTGTCCACCACTCTCCAATTCTTCAGAACTACCCCTGTTCTTAGATAGCTGTTGAATAGACCTAACAAAGGATCAGCCAGTTACACTGCAAATTCTCCAAGTATCCTCGGAAGCAACCCATCTCATCCTGAGGCCTTGTCACTCTTAAGGGCTGCTAGCCCTTTTAGAACCCTTTCGCTAATGAACGTTGACTGCCTCATCTCCAGAACCCCCTTGGCTGCTGCTTTGATGCCTCTCTCTGGCAAAGGCCCACTGTCCTCACTAGTGAAAAAAAACTGAGCAAAAATAATCATTTAGGACAAAGGCCTTTTGTCCATCTTCCTCAAATACCCTATCCCCCTCAATTAGCCTTACAATTCCTCCTCTTTTCTTCCTTTTTTCTCTAATATACCTGAAGAACTGTTTTTCTCTGCTCTTGACCCCTTCCAGAATATGCAGCTTTTTGTCTGCTTTTGACTCCCTAACTGCCCTCTTTGCCTCCCTATTTTTCAGTAAATATTCTCCCCCTTTCTTTTTTCCCTTGCCTTTCTTTATACTTGTAAAAGGCCTTTTGCTTGGTCCTCTCTTCTTCCTTGAACCTTGTAAAGAACCGTAGCAGTCTCTTGAACCTGTTCTTCTTGGTTAGTGTTTTCAAGCAAAGCTTAGATGCCCTGAGGATGGTCCCCTTAATTACCTACCATCTCTCTTCCACATCACCTATGTTGTCCACCCCTACTAACTTATCCCTGACCAGTTCCCTCAGCCTATTGAAGTCTGCCTTTCTAAAATCAAGGACTTTAGCTCTTGACTGCAGTTTACCAGACCAGAGGGCCAGTTCAAACCAAACAGAGTTATGGTCACTGTTCTCTAACGGCTCCCCTGCCCCACAGCCCCTACTAACTCTGAGTTATTGAGCACCACATCAAGAATTCCAGTCTGCCTGGTGGGCTCCTTAACTAGCTGTAGCAGCAGACAGTCCTGGAATGTGTTCAGCAAGGCCTGACTTCTGGTGCTCTTGGCCAGATGAACATCCCAATCGATGTGTAGCAGGTTTAGACCACCAACTACCACTACTTTCCCCTTAGTTACCCCTCTTTGCAGTTCTTCCCTGAACTCTTTGTCCTTGTCCTCCCCTTGCCCCACCGGTCTATAGATCAACCCCAAGCGCAGTTTCTTGCCTGAGGCAGTGGTGAGTTGTACTGACAGGAACTCAGTCTCCCCATTACTACCCCTAATGCCCCCATCTTCCACCACCTCTATGTCTTCCATGACATAAAGGGCTACTCCTCCCCCCTACCTGTTCCTTTATCCCTCCTGAACATCGAGTACCCAGGGACCATCAGGTCCCAGTCATTACTTTCCTAGGCCCATGATTCTATTATGGCCACAATGTCCACCTCAGTGTCTGCCATCAGTGCCTGGAGCTCACTGATTATGTTTTCTAGGACCCTGGCATTAAGGTATAATACCCCCTTCCATCTGGCCCCTGATCATACTTTACTACTACTACTTTTCCATTTCTCATGTCCTTTCATTTCCTTGTTTTTCCTGGTGCTTGCTCCTATTGCATTCTCCCTCCCCAATGTTCCTTCATATAGTACCTAAGAGACACAATTTGCCTTGTATCTGCTGCACCAGCACAATCCCCCACATGTTGGGGAGTAATAGCTAGGATTCCCTTCCTCTCCTCTGCCATTGAAGTTCCCCTAGACCCAGTCTCTCCTGCAGTTAGTTTAAATGACTGATACAGATGTCAAACTTCAGTATGCACTCCTTAGAGTGACACCAACACAGCAAACTACAATCCTGTCGGCAAAATCGACACTTTGCTGACAGATCACTGTGTTGGTGTGTCCAAGACAGGGGCACACTGTCTCCCGGTCCAGCACCCCCACCCCAAAGTAACTCCAACTGGAGTTAAGAATCCTAAAGTCGGGGGTTGGGGACAGAGCCCCCCCCCCCCACTTGGGAGGTTAGGGCGGGCAAAGCCCTCTGATAAAAAAAAGGACCGGGAGACAAACAGGAATCATGACAACTGCAACTTGCAGTCGACATGATTCTTGTTGGTGAGATGCCGGTCAACAAAAGGGTTATCAAACCGGCATCGTAGAGCCTCAAACTTCTGCCCCACTAGCGTGCAGGCCCCCTCTCTCATCAGGTGAAATCCATCACCCTTGAAGAGCCTCCTGTCCCAAAAGTCTCCCCAGTCCCACACAAAGTGGTACCCCTTATTCTTACACCATCCCTTAAGTCATCCGTTAAACTTCTGTATTACCTCCTTCCTTATCTGACCCTGCTTCTCCTCCCTGCCCCACACAGGGAGGACTTTTGAAAAGGTCAGGGAGGCTAAGTGTGCTGTCAATCTGTCCCCCAGTCTATGAAAGTTCTGCTTCACTATCTCCACCGACTGGTTCACCAGATCATTGGTACCCAGGTGTACCAGCACCCCCAGCTCCCCCTACTCCCTCTCCACTATCCTCCCTATCCTGTCTAAATCCCAGATGGAAGATGCCCCAGTAAGGCACTGGACCATCCATCCCACTTTCCAACCACCTCTCCACAAACCTCTCTACCCCTCTAATCTGGAGTCCCCCTACCACTAAGATTCTGGTAGACTTGCTCCCCATGGGTAACATCATGCTGCTCTATGCATTCCCATCGGCTGTCTTCAAGTCCCCCTCCAAGCAGAGTCAGATGCCTGAACCTCCTCTTGGGGTGTGACTCTATTCACTGTGTGGAAAGTGAGGAGCTGGACAACTTTCTTGTGGCTAACCCTGCTTCTCCTCTCTATTCACCCTCCTCACCATACTCCACACACACCCACCCCTGGACCACTGTGTTTCTGAGGGAATTTGAGTGCTGAGGATGGGCCCTGGCTGAGCTTATGATGCCGCTGAGATATTTCTACCCTTGCTGCCACCAGTTCAGCTTGGAGCTCATCAAACTTCCTGCAGATGGGGCAGTGCCCCTCCTCCAGAGCAAATCCCTAGCGAAGAGCACCTCATAGCCATTGGTGCTGAAATGGTCTGAAAAGTGGTAGGGCCAAGGATGTTAGGGGAAAATTCTCCCCTAGTAATAAATTAACATGACTGCAAAAACTGATGAAAGTGGTAGGGCCATGGCCATACAGTGCCTCCCCCGTTCCATCACCTATGCCCACAGCAAGCACAACTGACTGCCTTCCCTCTGGACCCTATCACTGTAAGACCTGTACTAAGCCAACACCTGATTTACCTTAAGGAACTTGCCCATATAGGGTGTAGGCCTAACTAACAGGGATAGCAAACCGAGAAAAAATAAAACAACCAACAATATCTATCCCAAGGTGTCCACCCAGATAGGGTGTAGCTGCAGTCTAGTCACAGCATAGAAATCAGGAGTCAATATTCCTTTGTTGTGTCACCTGGAGAGGGTGCAGCTGTAGGTTTAGCTTTGTCTCAGAAACAAATAAACCACAAGCTAAGTTACCAAGCAGTGCTTACCCCGACAGGGTGAAGCTGTATAATTAACTATAGCACAAAGCAACCCAGCAAATCAAAGGTTCACTTAGCTGTAACACAAAACCACTGTTCTGCAATTAACTTTACATACACACTGCATATTAATTGTAGCTGTCGTAAGAAATTATATTAACCTGTAGTACAGTCCTACATATATTACAGCTGGGTCCCTATACGATACTCACACAAGCAACATAGTTTAATGCTCTCATACAGTTGTACATAGGGTGAGACAAGCAGGGCTCTTGGCTGCTGGCTGTCTTTATAGCATATTCATCAGTGACATCAGAGAGGAGATCCAGGGTAGGATAAGTCTCTTTGCAGATGACACTAAACTCTGAAAAAGGGTGGATAGCGTCAAGGGAATTGGGGAACTACAGAGCGACCTGCAGAGGCTAGAGAGGTGGTCAAATGTCTGGCAGCTGAAATTCAATGCCAAAAAGTGCAAGGTAATGCACCATGGAAAAAAGAACCCAAGGACAGAATGCTGGATGGGAAGGGTTAAACTTAGCACCACAACTGAAGAACAGGACCTAGGAGTCATCATCAGTGACATCCTTGAACAGGCTAGCCAATGCAAAAAGGCTTATAGTAAGGCAAACAATATGCTGGGGTGTATCAGCAGGGGTACTTATAGCAGAAAGAAAGAAGTGATACTCCCCCTCTGTAGATCCTTGGTGACACCACACCTGGAGTACTGTGCCCAGTTCTGGAGCCTTCACCTTAGAAAGGTCAAACATAGGCTAGAGGTGGGACAGCATAGGGTGACAAAGATGATACAGGGCCAGCAGGGGAAGTCCTATGAGGAATGCCTTAGGGCATAGAACATGTACTTGCTGGAAACCAGAAGGGAGAGGGGGGGATATGACAGAAACCTTCAAATTCCTGAAAGGAATAAACAAAGTGAACTACAAGGAATTATTTAGTAGGAACACCAGTTTGACAACATGAGGACATGACTGGAAGATGACAGGAGGAAGGTTAAGAAGGGATGTAAGAAAGTATTATTTTACTGAAAGGGTGGTGGAACCATGGAATGGCTTGTCAGCTGAGGTGGTAGGAGCTAAAACCATGAAGGGCTTCAAACAGGCTTGGGACACAGCAAAAGGAGTAATGTTCACTTGTAGTGATGGACCTGGGGAAAGGAATAGGAAGACTGATGGGGAGGGTTAGAATCCTGTATTGACACTAGGACACAGGATTATATAGGATCCAGTGGGCAGACTTGATGGCCCTTTGGTATTTTCTGCCATCGTCTATGTTTCTATGTCTCCTTGGCTGACTTCTGGCAAACTCCAATGATGTCCTTCACGCTCAATCCAGCAGGCCACTATTAGTAGATGCTCTACTGAAGGAGTACATCATGCAGTAGATTGGTGGATATTGATGAAGAGGGCACAGTTACCCACCTACTGGAGCTGTTCTCGAGTGAGCTCAGAAGACAGCGACTGGTGGGGAAGGGATAGTCCCTGTATCTGGAAGATGTCTTTCTGTCTCTCTCTGCTGCCTCACAAGCAACAAGTCCCACTGTTGCAGAACCGGGGCCACCTTTAGAATTAGCGGGTCCTGTGGAGGACTGTCTGAATCTCACACCTCCTTTGCTAATTGATGGATCTCGGTGGAGGGGGTGGAGTTACCAGCCAGCTGGAGCTGTTCCCAAGTGAGCTTCAAGGGCGGTAATTGGTGAGGAGAGCCACTTTATCTGCAAGAAGTAACTCTCTCTCTCTCTCTCTCTCTCTCTCTGCACTACAAGCAACAAATCCTGCTGTTGCAGGACCTGAGCCACTTTTTGAATTGGTTGCTTCTGTAGAGGACTGTCTGAATCCCATGTCTAGTTTGCCAATTGGTAGATCTTGGTGGAGGGGGCGGAATTTCCTACCAGCTGGAGATGTTTCTAAGTGAGCTCCAAGGACAGCAATCGGTGGGGAAGGAAGAGTCACTGCATCTGCAAGAAGTGACTCACTCTCTCTCTGCCCACAATCAACTATGTGTAGACATAAATGGAGCTTGAGAAATCTGTTTATCTTAGTAACCGAATGTATAAATGTAGAAGCTTACACGTATGTACACAGTTACTACATCCCATCCATTTATATACACATTTACTGCATTATACTTCCCCCCCCATGCCTTACAAATCCACTCCACACAGCAGCTCACAATCATTAAAATAGCTTCTATACTCTGTGCTTAATAAACTAACAAGCAGCCAAATCTATATCAATTTTAAACACCCCCATGCGTAAGATGCAAATGACTGAAAAGCACAATTTGTTTTAAAAACATGAGCTGTCCCGCTGCACAGTAGCAATCATGCTACCTTTCTAGCTCAGCCATTACCCATGTCCTTTCAACTTCCTTCCTTCCTGCTAAAATAACAAACCACCTCTGAATGCCGCCACTTTCACAATCAGCTGAATTAATCTTTTCATGAATTCACGATGTCAAGATGCAGAAGCTAAAAAGAACTTACTTGCTTTTTTCCTTGAAATCCAGCCTGCCCCACCAGCCGCACATTAGAGGTTGCACTACCACTCTCATGCTCTCTTATTCAGTAGCCCACTGCCACTGTAAAAGTACAAATACAGATGACAGAAAAAAAATGGAACTTCTGAAGCTCATACACTGCAGAACTTCTGAAGCTCGTACACTGCAGAACTTCTGAAGCTCGTACACTGCAGAACTTCTGAAGCTTGTGCACTGCTTGCACTGAATTGGGAATGCACTCTCCCTAAACATCAGCGCCGTTTTCTCCTCTTCATTTTCAAAACGCTGCTTTCTGGTCCAATTAGCAGTGATGTTGGCTTACTCAGATGACATGTCCTTAGCAAGGCATCTTACAAATGGAAGCATGAAATGTGCAAAGACTCTACTTTAAAAAATGCACAAACTATGATAAATAAAATAAACTGACACAAAATAAACCACCACACAAGCTGCTACCCTACTGCATAAATGGAACATGCAGGGGGGAGCTTGTGTGATACATGCTTTAGTTATACTCATGATGTTTGACCTCGGTCACCTCACTCTAGCTTACGCCACTCGTGAGGCTGGCCGAGGTCAAACAGCACTTGTTTAGATAAATCAGGTATCACACAGCTCCTCCTGCATGTCCCAGATAAAGATATAGACAGACATAGATATAGATATAGATATATTATAGGTTAGCGTTAAGTCTTTACTGCTATGTTAAGCTGAAAATATGGGACTTTAATAACTTCACAGCCATTTAAGCGATTCACATAACATTTTGCATGTGCCACCAGGCTCCCAGGATCTCTTGATGTGGCAAGTTTCAATCTGGCCAAATGTGTAGTTGCAGAGAAACAGAGTGTCAAAAAAACATGTAAATTACTGTTTTTTGTCAAATTCTTTGTTATGCTGCTGCACAAAAATGGTGTGGAATTTTGGTAGGCCATTTTAGGGTATCTAGGTCTTGGGTCACAGTGGTAACATTTGAAGGTTTGGTGAAAAAATATGAAAGTGTTCCAAAGTTACTAAATTTCAAAGTTTCTCATTATTTTCTATGGGAAAAGTTAGATCACTTCCAAAAAGGATTTTTTATTGCAAATGCTGACAAACAAAATGTTTAATGCTGTATTGGTCCTAGTAAGAACAAATCCAGAACAAATGGTTTGATACCTTTTAATGGACCAACAAGGATGTTACAAAAAGAACAAAGAGCTTTAGCTTTCAGACCAACAAGTCCTTCTTCAGAAGCTTAATCATTATTGCAAAAGTGGAATCCTTTTTCACAAACGCGGGATCTTTTGCAGCAGAATCTTTTTTCATGCTGCCGCCATCTTGTTTCAGTTAGCGGTGGCAACAAAATTAAATTACAAAAAAATGTGGGGCTTTAGGAAACACCAACAGTTGTGTTTATCTAATCAGGGCCCATAGAATTGGATTCTGGGGTTAGTTTTTTGATTAGTTAGTCAGAGATGTGGTTTTTTTAGCTGCGGAAATCCTTTTTCGCAAACCACAGAACTCTTATGCCGCAAAACAGGATCTTTTCCACAATTTGCAAAAAAGAATTTTCTTTTACCTCAAACTGTGAAAAAAAGAATCATGAAAAAGGACTCTTTTTTGCAATTTGCAAAAAAGGAATTTTAAGACAGCTGTTTCTTTGTCACTGCACATTTCCAAAACTGTTGATTATTTTGGTCTGAAATGTCCAGGGTACAAAGGCCTTGCCCTAGAGATGTGCCCTTGCTGGTTTATTGAAAATATATTATTTGTCTCTGGAGTTCTGTGGGGTTATATTTTGCTTTGTTTCCCATAAGATAACACTGTAATAGGAGGTTTATCCAGTCATTTCTTTGTCACTGCACTGTGAAGAAACAGTTTGCAATGTTGTTATGTGTGGTTCATAGCTTAGTGCTTATGTTACATACTGTAGCTGGATGATGTAGATGGTGGTTGGATACAGAGGCCAGCTGGTAAGTAAGACAATGTTTGCCAGGTACTAGTAGCATGGAATGATTTGTGCTTAGGTACTTCAGCATAGACATGATCGAGTTAGTGATTATAGTACATGTGAACCGAATAGTATATGCAAGGTGCTTAGATGCTTGAACTGATTAGTCACTTGTTATGATTTGATAGTTTTTTGGCCTTTCTCTGTATCCCACCTGTAGGGAGTAAGCTTAGTCCAGTATGTGAGACCCCCGGTGGGATAAGAGTGCCGCAGAATGACGAGGTGTCAGGGGAGGATGGAGGGTGAGTGCAACTCGCACTAAGCAGAGCGGTAGTCTGGTGCTTGGCTGAAATAAGATGTGGGGGAGGAGCTCTTCCCCCACATAACCACGGGCGGGCGTCCTTCAATTCTGAAATGTTCAGGGTGCAGAGGGTTTGCCCCACCAATGTACCTTTTGCTGGTTTCATGAAAATATATTAATTTTGTGTCAGGTTACAAGGGTTTCAAGTTTTCCTGTGTTTTCTACAGGATCACATTGCAATGTCTTTTTCTTTTTTTCAATTGTTTAACCAGGAGTGGCACACTAAGCTGAAAGCTTGTTTACAGGTGTGACCTGGGAGCACTGGGAAGCTAAGTGACTTGCTCAGGGTCACACAGTATGCAAGTAGGGGCTGTGGGATTCAAACCCAGGTCTCCATATTTGCAACTCAGAGCCTTAAACCACTGCACTATACTGCCTCCCACGCAGGTGTTTCTTTGGGTCTGCACACTAGGGTAGTGCTACACTATCTTAAAAATTATGCATGGATGGGAGCACAGGGCCCTGCTTTCCCGCATGCAAAAATGGATACCATTAAGGACTAATGGGAGTGCAGGGCCCTCTGACCCTGCGTTCCCACAGAGACATAGGGATACATTTACAATATTTAAAACATTATGGATGGATGGATGGCACTGTGTGCTCACACATGCAAATATGAATAGCATTATGAAGTGATGGGAGTGCAGGCCTTAACACTGCGCTCCCACATGCAAATACGGAGTGGATAATAAAGTGATAGTAGTGCCTATGGATACCATTTTGCAAAACTGGCAGCACAGGGCCCTCCTGTGCTATGTCTCTATGCTTATGGGTAGGTGGGAGCCCAGGGCCCAGATGGCCTGCACTTCCACATACAGTATGGATATGAGTAACATTACACTTTCTCAAAAAGAAGGGGAATTCATTGCAAAAAAACTCTGTTAATACATCAGTTAGGGTTGATTTCACAGTGACAAAAGCCTGGAAAGTCAATGTTAGGGTTAGCATTGGGGTTGTCAACCCTAACACTCACCTCATTCCATTAGATAATAAGCTGGGTGGGTACAGCATAGGAGAATGGGGTGAGAGTTAGGGCTGACAACCCCAATGCCACCCCAGTGCTACCCCAGATCCCTTTTCATTTGTGTAGGGTGGGGAGTTAGGGTTGGAAAATCCAATGTCGAATTTCCCAGCTTTTGACACTTTAATAAAAACCCTAACTGATGCATTAACGTAGCTTTTTGCAGTTTATATAAAATATACCTACATGGTAGTGCAGGTATAGTTAGGGTTGCATGGCGACTTCTATGTTAAACCCAAAATTTGCACTTTAATAACTTTGCAACCATTTGTCCGATTTGTCTGCAATTGTGCATGCATGGTCTGGTACCATAGATCTCTGGATCTGGAAAGTTTTGTTCCGGTCGAATTTGTAGTTGTGGAGCTACAGAGTGTTAAAAAGGGTGAAAATCCTCACTTTTTGACAAATTCTTTGCTTGTCTCTACAGCCCGAATGATTTGTCCATCTGGTCTGAACATTTGAGGGTATATGGGGACTGGGTCACTGATGTGCCTTTTGCAGATTTGGTGAAAAAAATATAAATCCATTCAAAAGTTACTAAATTTTTTAGTTTCCCATTGTAGACTATGGGGAAAATATATGCACAGCATGAAAACTTTCGCGAAAGCCCCTTTTAGAGTCGTGCTTGGGTTTTTTACTTTCATGCTGCCAATATCTTTTTTTCAGTCGACGATGTGGAAAAAACGATGTCGCTTAAAAAATACTGCCCCTTGGTAAACACCAACAGTTGGGTTTACCTAATCGGGGCCCTAGGAACACAACCCTGCCATTCGTTTTTCGATAGGATACCCTGAAATATGATTTCTAAAATTTTCCTCCATTTTAGCCATGGAACTTTTGCAAAAGTCTACAGTACTCTCGCAAAAGTCCATGGTTCTTTTGCAAAAGTCCTGTGGCTAAACTAGCAGGACTTCACAAAAAGTTTGCAGGTAAACAGCCCTAAAAAGACAGTTTCTTTGCCACTTCATAGCAAAACAATGGGTCGGACTTTTGAGATAAAATTTGCAGGGTAGCAAGGGCTTGCATTACATGTGTGTTGTTTTTTTTTTTTTTGCTGGTTTGGTGAAAAAAAGTTACAATGGTTCTATAGTAACTGCACTCAGAAGTTGCAAATTTTCCCATAGGATAACACTGTGGTGACCACGGCACCTTTCAGCGCCTATATCTCGTAAACGGTTCAAGATATGGATTTTTTGCTAAGCACAGCTTAGTATACCTCAAGGTGTACTAAACATGCATGGAGGTAGCCAGGTCATGAATACAACTGAGGTTACTGAGATATTGACACATTTGCAGTACAAGGGTTACTTAGAATGTCTCTAGGCCTGTGCTATGTGTCTGTACTTATGGGTAGGTGGAAACACAGGGCCCAGAGGGCCTGCATTCCCACCTATGGATACCATATTGAAAAACTGGGAGCACAGAGCCCTCCTGCACTATGTCTCTACACCTATGGGTGGGTGGGAGTGCAGGACACAGAAGGCCCATGCTCCCACCTGTGGATACCGTTTTGCAAACCTGGGAGCACAGGACCCTCCTGCGCTATGTCTCTATATAATCAGAGGAGGAGTCTTCCTAGGGGTTGTCAACCCTAAAGCTCACCCCATTAGGTGTGTATGTTTCTGGAGAGTATAGAATGGGATGAGCTTTAGGGTTGACAACCCCTAGGAAGACTCCACCCCTGATTTGCTTTAAGGGTGGCATTGGGGTTTTAGGGTTGGAATCCCTTAAACCACATTTCTGTACTTTTGTTGCTTTAGCTTGAACCCTAAATGTTGCATTAACACAGTTTTTTGCAAAGAATTTCCTTACTTTTTGAGATAGTATAATGGTATCCTTAGTTTCCTGCACTCCCACGCATCCAAACTTTTTGAGATTGTGTAACCATATCCATAGTTGTGTGATAGAGCACAGGGCCCTCTGAACCCTTCGCTCCCATTCCTCCATAGATGCATATGTACTGTATGTTTATGGGGAAGCACAGAGCCCTCTGGGCCCTGCACTTCCATTTGTAAGACAACAGCAACCAAATTGTCAACATAGCCTATTACCCCACCTTATCAACCCAACAGTAAAAATTGTCAAATCCCCCCCAAAACATCATTCCATATCACCGCAGCACAATTCCGTGGCAGTGGCACAAAAAAAAAATTGGGGGCAAGATTTGAAAAATGACAACTGTCACATTCATTAGGTGGTGTTAAGAAATGGCTGTGTTGATAATCTGGGGTTAAAATATTGAAAATGAACAAAGTTACGAACAAGTATAGCAAAATGTCAACTGATACACACATCTTGGCCATTTTATCATATTTTGACCCCCAAGTTTTGAACTTACCCTTTTTATGACCCCACCTCATGAACAAGTATGGTGAAAATTCTGAACTTCCACACGAAATGTAATTTCACCAACCGACCGCAAAATCACCTTTCAGGCAGGATTTATGAAATGACACCCCCATTGTTCATGAGGAGGGGGTCTCAAAAAGTCTATGTTGAACATTTGGTGTCAAGATATGCAAAAATGGCAAAGTTATGCACCAGAGTTGAACATCCCATTGAAATAAATTGATTTCCCATACAAAAAAAGATATTTTTTCATAAGTTGTCATACTAAACAAGTTCTTTTTTTTCATATGACAGCCATATGAAAAAAGAATTTCAATATTAAAAAAAATGCATTTTAAGGGCATTTCTCGAGCAGCAAAGTGCAGAATGCAGCTAGGGGGTCCCGATAAGCAAGCTACATGTGTTGGTCCCTCCCAGACTATCATTTTTTTTGGGGGGGGTCCAAATTTGAATTTCTCAGGCAAAACTAAAAACAAGATGGTGGCCATATGAAAAAAGGATTTTCCTCAAATGAAAAAGGATGATATCATACGAAAAAATAATTATTTTTCATTTCATACAGCTATTTTTGGGTGCTTACTGAGCATGCTCAGAACCAAGTATTCAAAATTCAAAATGAAATAACTTTGGAATGGATTAATATTTTTTCATCAAACAAGCACGAGGCACATCTGTGGGTCATCCCCTTTCTACCCTGTAATTTTAGTCCAAAATTGCAAACAGTTGACAAAATCCCATTCCAATCAATGGGAAAAAATTCTGAAAAATTAACTTTTTCACTATCTGGATCTCAGAATCCACACATCCAACCAGAACAAAACTTGACATGTCAAGAGATCTACCCCCATGAGACTGTGCATGCAAAGTTTTATGCAAGTAGTTTTAAAGTTATTAAAGTGTAAATGTTCGTGTTTAACATTGACGTGCCGGTACAACCCTAAATATAGGGGTGAAGCCCTGCCTATATACACTGTATATATATATAATTATACAATAGGGGTGAAGTGATGTGCAGTGGAATAAAAACGCATATCTTCACCCTGCAGGAACACACAGTACTGATATCTACACTGACAAAACTTACATTTATACACACAGTGCAAAGGTCACTTGTAGATAGCTTTCTCAGTGAGATAATCAGCATTTATTTCAACTGTGCTGATCTCACCTAGCAACACTCAGATTCTGCCAAAGTGTTTGAACTGCTTTCATGAAGTTAATGACAAGAATGTAGCTCACCTGTCACACCTGCACCTGAAATTCCCTCTTTCACGTTCATCTTGTGCACTTTATGAAAGCCCCAAAGCAAGCAAACAGCAGCCTGAGTTTCATACTGGAAAAGAAGCCAAAAAAAGAGCAAAGCCTTCCACATCCACAAATACCTCAACTACCAAGGAATACAGTCTGCTTCATTCCAAATGGCAAGATAGTATTTCAACTTGTTTTAGCAGAATTTTCTTTTTTGTGTTGTTTGCACACATGTCCAAGAAACACAATGCTTTCAGCAGTTAGGGAGAATGCCTAAATGCGTCAGAAAAATTGGTTATAAAATACCATGCAATCAGCAATTTTGGTGCATTACAAGCGACCAAAACAGCTGATTGCATGGTGTCCCCATGGTGACGACTTCTCCATCGGCCTCTCACAGACCCCAGGAAGCTGACGGAAAGCTGCCGCCCGTTGTTCAGTGTACCTTCCTGGTGAAACATTTCAATAAATAAATGAAAAAAAGCTGACAGGGTGCCCAATTCCCCTGTCGGCATGCCCCCTTCCAGTTCAATTTGCTGACAGGGGAGCCCACTCCCTGTCAGCATAATGCCCCTCTCTCAAATCTGTTGTGTGCTGAGGGATGCCCAATCCCCCTTGGCTCTTGTCTCCCCCCACTTATATGTGCCAACAGGGGTGCCCAATCCCCCCGTCAGCATGCCCCCTTCCTGGTAACTTTGCCGACAGTGGAGCCCACTCCCCATCGGCATAATACCCCCCCCAATTTCTTGTGTACCAAGGGGAGTGCCCAATCCCCTGTCAGCTACAGCCCCCCCAAACACTCAGGTGGCATGCTGGGAGCCCACCCCAGTGTGCCAAAATTCAATGTCCCTGCAAAAAAGAAAACCTTCCTGCGAGTTTTTTTTTTAAATAAACCTGTAAACTGGAAAACGGTCCCTCGTTGATTCCGGTGGTCCCTCCCCCAACCCGTGCCCACCCTCTGCATACTCCACCTCCCCACACACCTCTCACCCCATACTTACCTCCAGAGCCTAGTGTGATCTTCTGTGGACCGGGAACACGTCTCCACTCTTCAAAGCCGACAGCGAACTGAAGAAATGCTGGTAAGCTGTATAATGGCATAAATGTTTTTTTTCAACTTTGATGCATATCTCAGCCATTTTCTGGGAATTTTTTGACCAAATTTTCAACATGAGGTTCTTGGGACCCCACCTCATGAACTCAGTCACTGTCATTTTGTTATTCGGTCCTGAAAGGTGATTTTGCGGTCACTGCGCTGAACCACCTTTTGGTACCAATTAACAAAATGACAGTGTCACAGTTCATGAGGTAGGCTCAAAACCCTATGTGTTGAAAATTTGGTGAAAAAATTCCAAATTACTTTTTACTAGCTGCATGCTATGAGTTCCTATGCACGCCAGAATCTTCGAGCATTTTTATATTTTCACCCCAGATTTTCAACATTGCCATTTTACCACACCTTCTTATGAACAGTATAGCTGTTATTTTTCACATCTCACCTGAAATGTGTTTTGGCACATGTAGCGCAAAATGTCGCGGTCACTATGCAAAATCAATGTTCAGGACAGATTAAAAATATCACGGTGGCACAGTTCATGGGGCAGGCCCCCAAAAGCCCTATGTTGAAAATTTGGTGAAAAAATTTCCAAAAAATGACTGTTTTACGAGTGTGCATTGCGCAGTTCCTACGCACACTCGTAACTTCGAGCATTTTTAATATTTTCACTCCAGATTTTCAGCATTGCCATTTTACCACACATCCATATGAACAGTATAACTGTAATTTTTCACATCTCACCTGAAATGTGTTTTCGCACATGTAGCGCACAGTGGCATGGTCGGTGTGCGAAATCAATGTTTGGGACAGATTAAGAAAATCACAGTGACACTGTTCATGAGCAGCAGTCTTAAACTGGCTATGTTGAAAATTTGGTGACAAAAGTCCATAAAATGACTGTGTTACTAGCATGCATTGTGCAATTTCCACGTACCCTTGTAAGTTCACAAATTCGTAATCTTTTCAGTCCAGATTTTCAACATTGCCATTTTTCCACACTTCCTTATGAACTGTACAGCTGTCATTTTTCCCACCCTGGCTGAAATGTGTTTTCGCACTTGCGGCGCAGAATAGCACGGTCGCTGTGGGAAATCAGTGTTCGGGATAGATTAAGACAATCACTGTGACACTGTTCATGAGCAGAGGTCCCAAAATGCCTATGTTGAAAATCTACTGTAAAAAGTCCCAAAACGAATTACATTATGGGTGTGCGTTGCACAGTTTCTATGCACACTCGTGACTTCACCAGTGTTTTTATATTTTCACTCCAGATTTTCAACATGGTCGTTTTTTACACTTCCTCGTGAACAGTACAGCTGTCATTTTTCACATCCTGTTCGAAATGCGTTTTCGCTCCCGTGGCGCCAAATGGTACAGTCACTGTGCAAAATCACCTTTCAGCTAACGAACTGATAGTGTCACTGTTCATGCGGTGGGATCACAAAAAGCCCATGTTGAAAACCAGGAGAAAAAATATCAAGAAACACCAAGGGTGTTAGGGTTTTTGACCATAACTCCCTACCCTGCAGGGACTGACAGATGTCGAGATGTGACTTGGGATTGTCGACAGTAATGCTCATGCCATTCCACCCCCACCCTGCAGTCAGTGGCAGGCATCGAGGTGTGCCTTGGACCCTTTGGCCCCAGAGTTCACCCCATTCTCCTATACTGCACCCTGTTCATTGTATTTCCTTATGGAATGAGGTGTGTGTTAAGCCCTAACACTTCAAAGCACACCTCGACACTTGTAAGTGTCTGCAGGGTAGAGTGAGGTGAAATGTTGAGACCGTTATGGGCGACGATCCAAAGGCACACCCCAATGCCTGCCCATCTCTGTAGGGTGGGGGTGGAGTTGGCATCAGTTCAATACTTCACTGCTGTTCCTATACTGCATCTGTCTAACTCCTGCACTTACACTGCTAATGACAGCAATCAACACTTGGCATTGACAAATGCTTGTTTTTGTCCTGTGTCGTCTTTGTTTATTCCACAAGATAAACTGAAATAAAAAAAAAGTTTTGGAAACCCCCATTGTATAAATTGCACACAAGATGTGCAGATCGTGTGCTATGGAAAATATTTCCACTCCTGCAGAGTGACCTTTGGATACTCTTACTCGTGGCTTCTCCACTCGTGAGTATCCAGAGGTCACTCTGCAGGAGTGAAAATATTTTCCATATCACACTCCTGCCTATCATGTAACCCCTATATATAAGCAGTTTGCTTATAAAATATACATTCTACAGTCATGAAATTCCTTTCTGGTTCCAGACTTCAACAAGTATATGTGCCGTAGTATATACCGTACTCTTAAATGAGTAACTTTAGTCTGTATTCTACAATTGTTAGAGACATCCAGAAAAACCTATACTACTAACTGACCTATAGATTGCTGCTTTACTTTATTACATTATGTATTACTGTGCCCTATGCAACACTCTGGCACTTATTACTAAAATAACCTGGCTACATTTATTGTGGCATTCCCCCAGAAATTTCTATTACTTCAGGGTTTGTGGTTTTTATCAACTTATGTTTTTGTTAAAATCCCATATGCTTTAGTAACCCTAGGGTTTATGCTTTGTATTAAAATAAAACCATCACCTACCACAAGGTTCAGAAGGGCTTCTAATCAGTCTAGATTAAATCTGTGATAATGACTTCTCTCAGTTCTGTAACTAGAAGTCAAGCTGAGGGTGTAGCACACAAACGTACACTGCAGCCCAGAGGGGTACCTGAAATGTTGCTTGTGTTGTACATTAACTGTTAGTTGTAGAGTTGCCCTTCCTCTTCAGGTGTTTCAACCAGATCCCAGCCACCTGCTATTCACCACAGGGGTATGAAGAAAATAGCACCTCTGTCCTCTACATTTTATATTTATTTATTTAGCATTTATAAACTAGGTAAGCACTCTTGACTATAAAAGCCATTTTACAGGTGCGACCAAGATAGTCCCTCCACTCTTAAGTTTTGTTCTTTTTGTCCTTCCCGCAAAGGTTTGGATAGTAAACAAAGCCACCGGACTTACAGTCCCTTCTTTTGCTTGACTGAAAATCTTTCATGCTGCCTGCTTCAGCGATTCGCAAGGAGGGACTGAGTTGCTCACCTAGTATAAAGATTGAATACATCTGAATGGTGGATAGCTCCACAAACTAAAGACCAATAAAACACAGAAATGTGCATTCCACAAAGTGCAGGATCATGGCCATGGTGGCTATGGTAAATGTAGTTACTCTCCACCAAAATATAGCCATTAAAAGAAAAATGCAAAACAGATCCAGACTGAATTTCCAGTGTGGAAATATTACTTAATGCACAGCCATAAAGTGTCACAAGGCAGCCCAGTCCCAGTCCAGAACACAAATAGCAAGTTCGACATCAATTTCAATCTTTTTTTTTTTTATAGTGTTTTGGCCCTGACTGCCTCCTCCACCTGCCATCGGGCCCCCCCATCTGTCTCCAGTCATGTCGCCGCTCCTCCCGTCATCAGGCTAGTGGGGATCCGCATGCCGCAGGACCTGAGGACCAGGGGCGCTGTCACTCATGGCAGCCATGCACATGGGGTTTCTCCCTTTTCTCCCCTTCGTCCCATCCTCCACCTCAGCTGTCCAGCATAGCCTCTGTCAGCCTCGGATGCAGTAGTGCACACTGGACATGCACCACCCCTCGCGAGGGAGCAAGCTCCCCAGCTCGTTGCGAGGGGCTGGTACTGCACCAGATCTGGGCAATCTCCCATCCCAGCTGGCTTGCATTCCAATTAAGAGCACTCCCTAGCCTGGCCACCTGACCTAAGCAGACCCAGGCTAGCTCCCGAAGCTGGGTATCCACAGTGCAGAAGCGCGTAGTGGTACTGCTGAGCCATCGGGTAGCCAACATCAATTTCAGTCTTGTGGTAATGAACGCTATCCAAACTCGGACTGTACCTAAAATTATGGCTCACAGAAGGGCTGAGCCACAGGGAAGGGAGTGGGCTTTTCTATACATGTCAGCAGTAAAGTTAACCCCTAAAAACTCATTTTGGAGGGATTTAAAACTTGACACCTACCTTGGTCATAGGGGGTGGGGCTTACATTTCAGTGAAAAAACATGGACAAGTATTAAAAAATAAAGTTATGAATGAAAAAAAACAAAGGATTGCCAAATTGTAAGTCCAAGCAGATGCACAAAGCAACTGAACTCTGACATACAATTTTGCAGCTTCACGCCATAGGCGGCAGCAGCAGCAGAAGGAAAGACTCAGTCAGCAGGAAGATGCTAGTCCGATGGGTTGATTTGGTCATCCACCATGGGACATTATCTTATTTTGCTGAATGGTGTGAGTGGGACTGGAGGGTTGGTGCCAGGGACTTTGATATTTACTGGGATAGGGTCTGAAGAGGTAGGTTGGTGGCACCTGCAGACCTTTGGATGGGGAGGGGTGGGGGAGAGAAAGCAACAGAATTGTATGGTTTAAAGTTACACTACTTACACATTACTTCATCAGGATGGGGAGGAGGAAGGCTGGGTGCTTTAAGGGTGGGGTGAGGGCTTTAGTTTAAAGAGCAGGTGTTCAGTTCTAATACAACTGACATTGACAACTATTTTGTTGTGTTTTAATGTGTTAGCAAATTTTTTTTATACTTTATTTTAGTTCACCAATGTACATTCAGGTGTATATTTGCATATACAATTTTCACAGGTAGAACAGGTTACATATTGTAACAATCTATGTGGAGACCAGTTTTCTTATCTGTTTTTTGATTTTCTCTCAGAGAAATGCATAACATGTTACAAAGAGCATAACAAACCAAAAATAACACACACTTAATGGTAAAGAATTGCCTTATTTATCAGAGTGTCTATGATTGTTGTCAGCTTGTCAATGGGGGGACTCTAAGTTGAGAGGCTGACCTGAAGAATATGTACACTGCCTCAGGCTACCTTAGTTACCTTCTGTTTCTGAGGTCTGTTCTACTTGCCACTGCCTCCCCTCTTCTAGTCCATTATCCTATAGCCGGCCAATTTTAAGAGTTCAAGTGATCCAGTTTCACTATGGTACACTCCATCCTTCTTCTAGGGTTGGTAAGCACTGCCTGGAGTGGACACATCTTGCATCTCCCTGTCCTCCTCCTACCCCTGTGCCAATTCCCATCTTGTCCCTCTGTTAAGATATGCCTTCATCTGGTCCTGCATCTGATATGTCAATATTTCCAGTTCTGAGATCTCTCTTTCTGTCTCTGCCTATTCCTACCTGGTAGGCAGTGTCACCTGCAGCCATCTTCTTGTGATTGCCTTTACGGCAGCAGCCACACAAAGGTACCAAAGATATAGAGAGCTGTGGGGTTGAGATGTAGAGCAGTGGGAAGACTTGTTGCAGTCGGCAGCAGGCAGAGTGGCACTCCTAAGCCCACATTGCCACAGTCAGCGGCAGGCAGCAACAGATGGAGCTACCGGAGCAGAGGGGAGCCATGCTGCAGTCCGCGGTGGGCAGTAGCGGCACTCCAGCAGGCACATTGCCACAGTCGGTGGCTACCAGCAATGGAGGGAGCTTCTGGAGATCCAGGGAGGCTAAAGGCACCCAGGATTGGCTAAAGCAGTGGCTGTAGGAGACGGCCAGCCAATCAGACAGGAGACGCCAACACAGCCTGGCTTTAAAAGCCAGCAAGCCAGGCCGTATTCAGAGCTGTGGGGTTTTTCTTCCCACACCACCCTCCTTGACCCCAGCCTCTATTTAATGCTGGAGGTAGGAGGAGCAAAATAACAGAGGGCAGAGCTGGCACACAAGCGACGTCAGGGAGTGGCCAAGGAACTGGATGGGCTGAAATAATCTACGAGGGAGCTGCATTTATACAGGGAGCTATAATTACATATTTTCACAAAAGAGCTGTAACTGCTGTGACATATCCTCACAAGGGAGCTGTAACTGCTGCAACAGTTTGGGATTTATGGGCTTCACCTGGGTTACCTGCAACAGATTGGATTTCCATGGGATTCGGCTGCAACAGATTGGACTTCCATGGGATTCGGCTAGACTCTACCTGACCTACAGGAATCAGAAAGGGAGCTGAAACCACACATGTCCTTGGGCAAACTGGACCAAACATTCTTCACTTGGTGACTATTGGTTTATGCACAAATTATAGTCCTAGGGTTTTTTGGTTTTTTTCTGAAACTGTGTTGGGTGCCATATTATTGTTGTTTAACCTATAGGGAATGGTCTATACAGTGACTATAAGGGACTATAGGATTAGTACGTGCCTAAGTATTGTACTGCAGACTAGTATATGCTTAAGTATTTGCTGTAGGGTTGGATATTTTAGTGCATGGGAAGATTGGAATTTGCATAGCCACACCGATTTAGATACTCAGTGCCTGGGAAGATAACGTAATTGTACAGCCACACCGATAACATGGCTACCATAACAAGGCAGGGCAAGGGGATTCTTTGGCAGAGTGGTGGGGTGCAGCAGTTGTGGAGAGGCTATGATTCTGAATTGGGCTTGGAGGATGGGAGGATGCATAATGTGTATGTAGCTCAGACTGCTGAGGGAGGAAGTGGGGGGGCTGAGGTGCACAGTACGGGGGGGGGTCAACAAAGGGAAGGAGGGAGAGAGAAGCAGAGACACTACCAACTGGGTTTGGAGAGAGAGGGATGCTGGAGACAAGAAAGGGGTGGAGGGATTATGAAGCAGACACACTACCAGCAGGGGAAGGAAAGGAGGAATGGGAGATCCACCAGAAGTCCAGATGAACAGCTAGAGAGGACCAGGGTTTGGAAGAAGGATGACAGAGGGAGACCCAGAGAAGGTAGCAGAGCATCAGGACATGATGGCAGAAATTCAAATGGGGGGGTGAGGATACTCAAGACAGGGGGATGGGACAGCTGGAGAACAGGAGGTGTGGAAGATGGCAGGCTCAGACAACAGACAGAAGTCTGGAGCTCAGAGCAAAAAAAGCACAGAAATAAATAACACGACAGTGGAATTAAAAAACAGATTTACTCCCCTAGATTTACTAGTTGAGGACATTAGAGCAGGGGGCGACTGCGAGGAGCCATCGGAGGAGGGGGCAAGGCAGTTGGAAGTATTGAGGAAGGAGCTCCCTGAGGAAGGGTTGGGGTTCAGAAGGGGGGGCAGGTCATCTGAAATCACATCAGAAGGGGGCACAAGGGGGGATGGGGCAAGAGACAAGCAGCAGCAGGGAAACAATGACAGGGGAACCAGTAGAGCCAGAGAGGGCGTCTTCGTTGGTCATCAAGTTAAATGGGTGCAAGCAGCAGAGGATATGTGGAGGCAAAGGGTTGAGTGATGCTCTGAGCAAAGGGCACACAGAGGGAGATTTGCAGGCAGAGCGGGTGGCTAGGAGCAAAATACCCTCAGAGGGGGCATCGAGCTCCGACTCTTCTGAAACAGTGGTTTCATTAGAAGCGGATGGGATCAGAGCCGAGGTAGAGATGATGGATGATAGCAAAAATTCCAAGAGTAATAGACCAGCTGTGAATGAGAAAGAGGCAGCAGTAGGAAAGAGGGTGGGGATGGGAAGGGAAGGTGATCTAAGCAGAGGTCCATGGGGGAAACCAGACCAGGCGAAGGCAGGATTCAGGACAAGTTGGACATTGGGCATGAGGAGTCCAGGGGGAGGTGAGACTTAGGCCATAACAGGGAACACCAACTGGACATTCAGGAAGACAGAAGAAGGATGGTGGCACTATTAGAGGACTCTATAATCAAAGGCATCAGATGGGGAAGGAAGGGGGCAAGAAGCAATGCTGTTAAGGTACACTGTATGCCAGGAATGAATGCTCTCGAGGTGAGGCACCACATTCCTTCTTGGGGCAAGCAGAAAGATGTGAGGATGCACCTGGTGTTTCACCTAGGTACCAATGACTTAGAAATAAATAGTTTGTTAGAGGTACAAGCAAGGTTCAAGGAGATGGCTAGGTTTTGTGGAAACACAGTTTTTCCTTCCATTTCATTCTCGGAGGTGTTGCCGGACCAGAGCAAGCACATCCAGGAAGGAAAAAATAGCGGAATTTAATAGATGGCTGCGAGGATGGTGTAAGCAGATGGGGTTTGGCTGGATAGGTGACTGGGGTTCTACGTGGGAGGAGCAGAAGGGGTTGTATGCCCCCGACAGGCTGCACCTGAGTGCGGCTGGGGCAGCTGTACTAAAGAATAAACTGGAAGATTTCATAATTGGGAAGATAAATTTAAACTGAATCAGGGGGGCTAAAGACAGGGCCACCCTTAGGGGTCGAAGCACTGGGAGGCTTTCAGCCTCCCCCTTGGGATGAGGCAGGCATATGGAGATCAAGCACAGCTAGGGAGGAGTGGGATAAGGAGGATCTGGGAGGTGGCCAGCCTACCCCCCCCAGGGTCCGCTCCTTCTCCAGTGACAAAGCAGATATAATGGCTGCAGGTAGCAGCAAGGAGGGATTGGATAAGGAAGGGAGGGCTTTATGGTGGAGGGGTTTGGTGGTGAATGCCAGGAGTCTGGGGAATAAACTGCGGGAACTGGAGGCCACCATGGCGGACGAAGGTCTCGATATAGTAGCAGTGTGCGAGACTTGGTGAAATGAGCATCATGCCTGGGAGATGGTGATTCCTGGGTATCATTTATTTAGGAAAGACAGAGTGAGGAAAAAGAGGGAGCGGTAGCATTATACATAAAGGAAGAAATTGGGACAATGGAGGAGCAGGAAGAGGAAGGGGAAGTCGAGGTGATGTGGGTTACCTTAGACAGAAAAATTGGGAAGCAGTTGAGAGTAGGGGTAGTGTACCGGCCTCCTACATAGGGGGAAGAAGGAGATGAACATCTTGTAAAGTCAGCAATGATAATGGCACAGAAAGGGGAAATTCTACTGGTTGGGGACCTCTACCTCCCTGATATAGATTGAGAGGCCCAAACAGCAGCATCAACTAGGAGCAAGGGTATCCTAGAGGCACTACAAGACATATTTCTACACCAACAGGTCAAGGAACCCACTAGGGGTGGTAACCTATTGGATGTAGTCCTTACTAATGGAGACAGTGTGGAGGAGGTGGAGGTAGGGGATGAAATAGGAACAAGTGACCACAGAGCTGTCAGGTTCAAGGTGAGAATGGGCAGGGAGAAGAACATGATGATAACCAGGATACTGGACTTCAGGAAGGCAAACTTTAGCATGATGCGGAGGGTATTTGCTGAAGAAATGTCAAGGATGGGGAACAAAGAAGAGGTTGAGGATTTATGGCTAGCAATCAAAGAAGTTGTGCTGAAAGCCATAGACTCATGCATCAGGAGAGTCGGGAAGCACAGAAGGAAGAGAAGACCTTTTTGGTTTAATAGAGAGGTGGCGAAGGTGGTCCGGGAGAAAGCCAGGGTTTTCAGGAAGTACAAGTCAACACAAAGGAGGGAGGATGGGGAGGCCTACAGGGAAAAGAGGAGGAAGGCAGGGCAGATGATAAGGAGGAGTAAAGTGGTCACTGAGGAGAGGATAGCAAGGCAGGCCAGGAGGGGGGATAAAACCTTTTTTTAGGTATGTGAGAGAAAGAAGGAAGGCACAACAGGGGATCAGAAGACTAAGGGGTAAAGCTGAAACTATTCTGGAGGGAGACTTGGAGAAAGCAGAGGCCTTGAACAATTATTTCTGTTCAATCTTCACGAAGGAGGGAGAGGGCAGCGGACCTGTATGGGAAAGGGGAACCCACAGCCACATGGATCCTACAGTGTTCACGGCTGACAGAGTAAGCAAAGAGATGGGTAGACTTAGGGTAAATTAACTGATAGCCTAAACCCAAGAGTACTCATGGAGCTGAGGGAGTTACTGGCACCACATTTGGCGAGACAGTTTAACATGTCATTGGATACAGGCGTGATACCAAAGGACTGTATGAGGGCGGAGGTGGTTGCACTACACACAGGAGGAAGAAAGGATGAGGTAAACAACTACCACCCTGTTAGTCTCACCTCAGTGGTGGGGAAGGTACTGGAGACATTACTAAAGGCAAGTCTGGTGGCATTCCTGGAGAAAAATGGTCTACAGGACTAAAGGCAGCATGGTTGGTTTCATTAAGGGTAGGTCCTGCCAGACTAGCCTAATAGAGTTTTTCAATTGGGTGATGCAGATAGTGGACCAGGGAAGGGTGGTGGACATGGCCTACCTGGACTTCGGAAGGCCTTTCGACACCGTACCGCACAGAAGGCTGGTGAATAAGCTGGATGGCCTAGGTGTGGGCCACAAAATCTCAAGGTGGGTAGGGAGCTGGCTGATGGGTAGGCGACAAGCAGTGGTAGTAAATGGGACACACTCCAGGGAACAGGCAGTGATCAGCGGGGTGCCACAGGGGTCAGTACTAGGCCCACTACTCTTTAACATCTAAATTAGTGACCTCACAGAGGGCTTGGAGGGCCGGGTGTGCCTGTTTGCAGATGATACAAAGGTCTGCAATAGAGTGGATTCACAAGGGGGAGTGGAGGCCATGAGGAGGGACCTGGAGAAGCTAATGGCTCTTCTCTATCTGATATAGACACCTCAAATCTCTTTATAAGTACTTTTGTTCTGTCTTATCTCAAAAATCACCTATTAGTACATTTAAAGTTCACCACATAGATTATCATAGGTTCTATCCAATTGACATTATACAGGCTATCAAAAAACTAAAAAAAAGTACTAGTCCGGGCCCAGAGGGTATTCATCCATGGTTTCTGATCGAAACCTCTATAAATATTTCTATACCTTTGTCAATTATCTTCAACAAATCCTTACAAGAAAGCATTGTACCAAATGATTGGCATTCAGCAATAGTTACTCCCATATTTAAAAAAAGCAATAGAGGTTCTGTGCAAAATTATCATCCAATTAGCCTGACCTCAGTGGCTGGTAAATTAATGGAACGAGTAATGAAGTCTCCAATAGATCAAGACTGTAAAAAATTTGGAATTTATTATTCAAATCAGCATGGGTTTACTCCCAAGTATTCCTGCACCACCAATCTGATATCTTTTTACAATAATATAAGTACTCTACTAGATGTGGGTATCCCTACTGATATAATTCTTTTGGACATTAGTAGAGCTTTCGATAAAGTCTCACATGAAAAACTCATTACTAAAATGCACAGTCTAGGTTTGTCACCTGATATTGTCAACTGGACTTTAAATTGGTTGACAAATAGTTCTCAGAGAGTCAGAATTAATGATATCTTGTCTGATTCGGGTAGTGTGACAAGTGGTGTACCACAGGGGTCGGTCTTGGAACCAACATTGTTTAATCTCTTTATCAGTGATTTACAAACAGGGCCAAATAACTTCATGGTTAAATTTGCAGACGATACTAAATTGGGGGGTAAGGTTAATAATCAAGAAAATATTTCTGCATTAAAGAAGGATTTGGAAAAATTAACACTTTGGGCAGATGAAAATCATATGCAGTTTAATCAAGACAAATGTTTAGTAGTGCATTTCGGTGTAAATAATCCAAAAACAATATATTATATAAACGGACTACCACTTCACTCATCAAATTGTGAAAAAGATTTAGGGATATAGGTTAATAATAAACTTACATCAAATGATCACTGTGTTAGAACTGCTTGCATGACCAACAGACTTTTGAGGCAAAAACAGACTTTTGTTAATCGCACTGAACAATGCCTTATTCCATTGTATAGGGCATACATTAGACCGTATCTAGACTATGGCTCTTTCTGAATCCAAACCAAAAAGACATAGCAATTCTTGAACAGGCTCAAAGGAGAGTAACTAGAATGATTCCAAGATTAACAAACTTGGATTATCAGAACAGATTAAAAGCTACTGGTCTCTTCTCTTCAAACTAGAAGATTAAGAGTGATATGCTTATGGTTTTAATTTAATAAATTCACCAGCTCTAATGGAAAAATGTGGTCTAACATTCTCCAAAAGGAGACATGTTCCGAGACTACATAATAAACAGCTTGAAGTAAAAACTTATAAAACCAGCAGAAGGGGAAACTTTTTTCCAATAAGAGCATCCATTGTATGGAACACCTTGCCACAAGAATTGGTAGAGGCAACTAGTGCCACTGTCTTTAAAAACAAATTAGATGTTTGGTTGAGGGATAATAGATAAATAATGTCCCACATAGTGTGGGGAACAGTCTTGATGGGCTCTGGCCTTCTTCTGTTCTTTCATACCAAGTAATACCAAGTAATAAGGTGGTCAGAAACCTGGCAACTAAAGTTTAATGCAGGGAAGTGCGCAGTGATGTACCTGGGGAGGAAAAACAAGAGGGCAACTTACTCCCTTGAGGGGAGGAAATCATGGCAAAGGAACAGGAAAAGGATCTGGGGATTGTGGTGTCACAGAATCTTAAGGTGGGGAACCAGTGAAGCAAGGTTGTGGGTAAGGTGAATGGCATGTTGGTCTGCATTGCAAGGGGTTTTACTAGTAGAAAGAGAGAGGTGCTAATGCCTTTGTACAGAACCATGGTGAGGCAGCACCTGGAGTACAGGGTGCAGTTCTGGAGACCGCACCTGTGCAGGGATATAGAGATTCTAGAGAGGGTGCAGAGGAGGGCGACCAAGATGGTATGAGGGATGTGGGATATACCATATGAGCAGAGATTGAGGGAGCTGAACCTGTACCTGCTGGAGACTAGGAGAGAGAGGGGGGACATGATTGAGACTTTTAAGTACCTCAGGGGTGTAAACAGCGTGAATGCAGAAAGTTTGTTCAAAATGAAAAAAAGGAGTGTACATGAGAGGGCATGGGCTCAAAATAAGAAGGCGGGCGATACAAAGGCAATGTCAGAGGGCAGTTCTTCACAGAGTGAGTAATGGAAGCCTGGAACTGTTCGTCGGAGGAGGTGATGGGAGTTGAGTCAGTGGAGGGCTTCAAGAGGGCATGGGACAGACATAAGGGGTTGGGGAAGGGGATAATAGCATGTTAAGGGGGCTGGGAGGGAACAGGGGAGAGTAATAAGGACAGACTGGATGGGCCATGTGGTCCTTTTCTGCTGGCAAATTTCTGTGTAATCTGTGTATATTGTCTCCTTCCCTTTTATGGAGGGGGGTCTAAGGCCTAATACCAGGTGGAGTAACTTGAGTGCTTCAGCAAGTGTGAATAACTCATTAAGTCTCCTTGAGACATCTTCCCATTATGGAGTAAGTGTGTCACAGGCCTAGACTATATGGTTAGGTGTACCCTTGTTTCTCCGCAACCCCTCCAGCACTGCCCACTGGAGTCTGGTGCCCATTTGGCTGTGGTGACTGGGGTGATAAAATACCTGGTCGTCACCTTCCATGTGTAATCCCTAGGTGGCGCTATCCCAAGGGCTGCTACCCCTGCCTGCTTGGCTACTAACAGGTTGAGGGGTCTAGGTCCAATGGCGGGTGCCTCCACCCAGAGGTCAGGGTTTGTAGTGGTTAGACTAGCTTGGTCACAGACCTCTGGGACACTGAGACCCCTTTTTATTCCCTCTAGTGGCTCACACAGTACACAGGAGTTACAGTCCCAATACCACATATACACACTGCTCACTCATAAGGTACCACTTACCCTCGAGACTGATTCTGCAACATGTCTCTGAGGACCCCCTGTAAAATAAGGTTAAACAACATACACAGCGAAATACAATACTGGTTCCATAAGTACCAACACCACAGACAGTATATAGTATAACAACAACAAATCTGATTTATTTAGGGGACAGTAACATGGGAGGGGGAAATCAAGTTAATTGGTGGCATTAAATCACAGTACTGTGCACACATACAGGGTCTGAAAAGTCACACTCTGGGTACCCAGGTTGGTGGGGGGGTTAGCCAGGTCCCTTGCCCAGGGTTGGCCAGCAGGTGCAGATGGATAGGGCCCTGTAGAAGAAAATATATGCACAACACCCAATTGTAATCCGGAGCCGGATGGCTCAGTCCATGAAGCAGTGAAACAACAAGAATTAGATGACACACTTGTGATTGAAAACAGGCTGCAGGGGAATACCCTGATTTGTACTCACACTACCCAAGCTGAGAACCAGATGGTGGATGTTCTCTGGATTGTCAGAAACAACAGGGCATGGAGACAAGGTCCTTGTGACTGGACCCCACTGCAGTTTATAGCAAATGGATTTAGTCCGAGACAAGCAGGGGTTTGCTTCCAGCTTCAACACACAGCACACAGCACAGGGGATTGGAAATAGCAATTCCCCACAAACACTACGCACATTCACATGTAAAAGGAAAGTACTATATCAGGCAGGCTGCTCCTCGATCCCGATTGCACTTACTGCAAAATACCCGGGAGCACACACAGCAGCTTCAGTTCCTGACAGACCGAGCACGATTCAGCAATTTGTCCAGTCTTCTACAGGGTGAGCCTGGTTTCAACACTTCTAGTGCTTCTTTCTCTCACAACTCGGATTCAGTCCAAACTGGCACTCACAAAGGCTGCAGACCAAACTCAGGGTTCCATGACGCGGCCAGTCTGCTAAACTATACACCGTAGAAGCACAGAGCCCTTCTCTTCACAGTCACAGCTGATCTAATCTTTCCAGTCACAGAGCAGGGCATTTCCTTTAGCTCCACACCATTCTGTTGGCTGGTTTCGCTGTCACTCACAATAAGACTCCCTCTGTTGGTGGAAAAAGGCGCCAAGGTCAAAACTACATTTCCCAGAGTCAGCTTCATACAATTCCCTTGTGGCTGGCTCAAAATTGAGAGTCCAAGTCGATTCATCCACAGGCTCCATTTTAGGGTCTCCCTATCATCCTGATTGGTCCAAGTCAGCTATTCAGAACCAAAATGAAAAAGCTACACTGAAACAGTTCGTGCTGAAATGAAGACAGGTTAGTAAAACTACATTTTCTCAGTCACTCTAAATGATTTCTGGCAAACAGTTATATCTTTCAACAAGGCTCCCTCTGCACATGTAGCAATGGCAGAAACGGAGTGAACTGACAGCAGCCCGGGCCGGGTTCGAGCATTAGAACACACAGTCCCCCATACAAACTAATTAAGTCTGCAAGCAGACAGCTCTTAACGAGACAGTACATGGAGGCTCAAATAGCACTCACTTGGAACCACATTTAAACAGCTCAGACGCCGAACACCGCCCAGACTTGGAGCATTCAGGCAAGCTCCTGGAAGACTTTTGGGAACCCCCATTTGCAGGGGGGTTATACATGCAAATTCATTCCATCTGGGTGAAGAAGCTGTGTGAAAGGACTCTTTCCATATCCACTCACTTTCCTTGTCTGTAAAATGTATATCTGCTTCTGCTTCCCATTTAGCCCTAATGTGTGCTGCCTGCTGGGATTCTTCCTGTAGGAAGAACTGGTAGATAGAATATGGAGCGCTTCTCTTGAAGGGTTGTAATTAGAGAACCTAACATCAAATTATCTTTCTCTTCTTGGGCTGCCCTATGGAGGGTCTCTTGACTTAAGCATCGGAAAGTGAAATCCTTAATTTGGAGAAAACAGAATCTGTCTGTGGTTTCAAACTCCATTGTTAGCTCCTCAAAGGTTTTTATTGTGTCCCCTTGTAGTATGTGAGATGAGGACCGAAAGCCACTCCTGGCCTGTCTTTTGTACCCTTGATCTATCCTGGCAGGTGGGAAGGTGGAGTCCTAGGCAAACCATCTGAGCCTCCATTGTTATGTATGCATCCTTGGCAGTTTGGAAATCCTGTCCCAGGCTTTTAGGGTGACCTCAAGAGCTCCTATATGGAATTTTCCCTTAGTTGGCTAAAGGGAGTCATCATACTGTATAGGAGGGCTGTTAATAGATCCTCCTCAAATAAGACTGGTTCAATGGACTTCCAGTGAGCCATATATGTCTAGGAGTCCCACTGCAATGCCAGCTTCATTTGGGTTGCTTTCTAATAGTTCTCCTTTGATGGGAGAGCCCCGACCCCTCTTTTTCGCAGGAAGAAGAGAGCTGCGGTCCTTGGGCTTTGTGTCAGCCCAGATGAGTTTATGTAAATATCTCTGGGTCTATGTAAATCATTTTTTAGCCAGGTAAAATGGGCCACACTGGAATAGTATAAATACCTGGGTAAGATGTTAATTTTGGTGGCTTGGATCCCAGAGTGCATAGGGAATGGGAGAAGGGATCATCTTCTAACATACATCCTCCTTCAGCTTTTGCAATTAAGGGATATATCTGTCTTTGTATAGTAAATACTTTCTACTTCTATAATCACATATTTGTTTTTTCACTGAAACAAATCAGCTTTCACCTTTGCTTTTCATACTAATAAAAATAATTCAGCATAATTTCTATAATTCCAGTATTGTGATGTCAGAAAATGCCAAATATTTAGGATCCTAATATATTTCAAAGAGAAACTAATTATATTTTTATATCTTTTTCATAAGAAATAGATACTTCTTTCAGCAACAAATGCCTTTTATATGTCTGCACTATTGCGATCCATCTGTATGATTTTAGAATTTTTTTAAATAGTAATTAGCTTCTCTTTTCTTCTTTCCAAGTAGAATATGGTTATGAAGAAAGTGTCACCTGCCAAATTACAGCAAAAGATCACAAATCATGTGTTTCTGTTGAATGTGCAATATTTTGATGGTACAAAGCATTATTTCTCTAATATGAATTTATAACATGAAATGAGTAGAATGGAAAAAGCACATATTTCTGTGTAAATGGTTCTGGTTTATTTTGTGTCTTTACCATTACCTGTTAAACTCATGTTTGTTAAAATAAAATAAAATGAAATGGAAAAAAATCTAAAAACAGGTTTGCAGTTTCCCACTGCAGTATACTGCTAGCCTTGCCAGTAAAGATTTCATGACTTCTTCATAATACACATATTGGATTTGTTTTTTTTACTGGTAGTTGACATGGGGATGAACAGGGTACAGGTGGAGGGCCTGTTTCAAACAATAAGGCAGTGCAAGAGAACAAGAGGGCATGCAAGAAAGCCAGAAAGGGGGTAATTTAGGAGGGGTGCGAGGAAACAGTACTTCTCTGAAAGAGAGGTGGACGCCTGGAACAGCCTGTCACCAGATGTAGTATGGGAAATAACAGTGGGGGGTTTCAAGCATGCATGGAATAAGCATAGGGGAATATTGATAAATAAGCAGTGTGGGGGGTTGCCAGATTTCAGTTAGGGTCTGTGGAGACAGAATGGGCAGGAAACATCTGGACAAACTGGGTGGGTGAAGTGGTCCTTTTCTGCTGACAAATTCTATGCTTCTAGAAAGTGCAGAGATTAAATATTACAACATAGGCCCTGTCCTACTAATATAATTGGTGTGCAATACCGAGATATAGTACATGGCAAGGGAATAAGACAACAGGGATAAACAGAACTGCCAGCTCTCAATTGCAGCCTCATTCTTTGCTGCCCCCTTGTGGGCTACAAAAAAAAAAGGTTTAACAGTGACAAGAATAGGGTTTCCTCACAACAGCAATCCATTCTTTCAGCATGTGCTCAACCTATTGCATTTCCAGTCTGCATATTTACAAGTTCTGCTGCATTTCTTTGTTTATCTAGCTGCTTTTGGGATGAACGACTCTGCATCCCCCAATGACCTACTGGATTCTTTCAAATGGTGTGAGTTGGGATTTTGAAAATAAATCCTGGAGGCTATCAAACAGATCTGTCATGCATGGGTACAGGAATCATTGGGCTTGGGTGAGATTGTCAACCCACCCATGAATTCCCACTTGTGCCATTTAAGCCTTCAAACATTAAGTGCCCTTTCAAAATTCAGCCTCTTCCTCACTACAGTATAAGCTCTAAGTGTCCTTTCAAAACTCGAACCCCAAGCTCCAAGTATTCTTCTGAACTTCAGCCCCCTCCACTATAAGCTGTAAATGCCTTTTCAAATTATTCTCACTATATGTTCTAAAGGCCTGTTCCACAAAAGGCCATGTAGGCCTCGCACACCAGTGCAGGAGTATGCATGGTGGCTGCTGGTACACTAAAGTGCCACTCTGCACATGTGGAGACCTCTGCGCATGTGCACACCCACTTTAGGCCCCCACAGATGCCTGACCAGACCCAATACACACCACTAGATATAGGCTTTGTCAGGGCTTGGGAGCGGGGACCAACATTTCTGTGAACTCCAAATGTTTTTGTGCACCAGGGGAGGGTGTTTTCAGTGCAGAGGTGCTGTGTGACAGAAATGGAAACCATAACTCAGAGGTCTCCAAGAAAGAAGTGGCTGGACCACGGTGGGCTCAGGGAGGGTGAGGGTGGTGTAACAGAGGTGCGTCCCTCCAGTTGTGCCTCTCCTCAATTCATTCGCCACTCTGGTGGAGCATGGTTCCTCTATGGAGACACCTGCAGTGGAGACCAAGGAGGATATTGGGAATCTCCACAATGGAGACCCACAGGAGGGTGGCACAGGACCCCACAGGGGAAGGAAACAACTCCTGGTGAGGGACTCGATTGTTAGGGGGGTAGAACTGGGGGGGGAAGGGTGGTAAGATGCCTGCCCGGGGCCATGGCTTGGAGGGACAGGAAACAAATCCTCAGGATCATGGGAACAGCTGCAAGGGGGAGTGAGCTGGATGTCATTATCCACCTAGGGATGGATGAGCTGGCTGAGAATGAGATCAGAGCAGTGCAACAGGAGTTTGTGGAGTTGAGGAGGGGGCCTTAGACAAGTAGCACACGCTGTAACTTTCTCGGAAGTGCTACCTGTCTATGGCATGGGTGAGGCTAGGGTACTCCGCACCATGGGAATCAATGACTGGTTGAAAAACTGGTGCAGAGCTCAGAGATTTGGCTTCATTGGGGACTGGAGCTCCACCTGGAGGGATGCAGGCCTATACAGGTGTGATGGTCTGCATCTATCCTGGAGGGGAACCAGGATCCTAGGTGATAGGGTTACATGCTTCATTGGCAAGCATTTAAACTAGCCACGGGGGGGGGGGCACTGAAAAGGAGAATGGAAATCCTAGCCCACCCCAAAAAATCAGGGTAGTTAGTGTGGTAAACACCAAGATAGAGCAGTCGATAGGGATAAGGGCAGGGGTAAATGGAGAAAAAGACAAAGGCAGTGAAGACAGGAATGGGGCAAAAAGAAATAAAGCCATAAAAAAATGCAGGGTAATGAGTACCAATGCCTGTAATCTAGGTAAAAAAAATCTCCCCGAAATGGTGGCCTTGATGGAAGAGGGATGCCTGGATATCATGGCAGTCACAGAAACATGATACACAGGGAACCATGACTGGGATGTCAACATACCAGGGTACACAATCTACAGGAGGGACAGGGAGGGAAGAAGAGGAGGAGGAGTAGCTCTCTATGTAAGGGAAGGGATCAAAGCAACAGAACTAAAGGGTAAACAGGGAGGAGAGGAGGCACTGTGGGTCACCCTGGAGACTGGAAATGGCTCCACAATCCGCACAGGGTTTGTATACAGACCCCCATCTCAGAGGGAAGAAATGGACAAAGAAATGATAGAAGACATCCTTGGGATGGCAGAAAAAGGGGAGATATTGCTGATGGGAGACCTAAATATGCCAGATGTTAACTGGAGCACCTTTGCTGCAGCCACATCCAAGAGAAGGGCCATTCTCTATGCCCTATAGGGGGCATGCCTCAGACAGCTAGTTCTGGAACCCACTCAGGAGGGAGCAATCTTAGACCTGGTATTCTCAAATGGGGATAGAGAGAGGATCTCTGATCTTGAAGTGGGTAGCCATCTGGGAACAAGCAACCACCAAACCGTGTGGTTCACAATAAACTTAGCTGTAGAGTCAAGCTACACAAAAGTGAAGGTACTGGACTTCAGGAGGGCTGATTTTGTCAAAATGAGAGAGTGCCTCAGAAAAGCACTAGCAAACAGGCAAGAATGTGGTGGAGCAATAGTGGGGAAACATCAAAACTGCCATCACAGAGGCAACAAGCCTTTGCATGAAGCAAATAAAAAAAATCAAAATGAAAGGAAAAAAAACACTATGGTTCTCAAAATAAGTGGCGGGGAAGGTAAGTGAGAAAAAGATCGCATTCAGGAAGTATAAGGAAACACAGAAGGAGCAGGACAGAGAACTGTACCAGTTAAAGTGGAAGGAAGCGGGGAAGGCAGTCAGAATAGCAAAGGCCCAAACTGAGGAAAAGATAGACAACTCAGTTAAGAAGGGGGATAAAACCTTTTATAGGTACATTAGGGAGAAAAGAAAGACGAAGGCAGGGATACTGAGGCTGAATAAAGAGGAAGGTGGTTGGGCAGAGAGCGACAGTGAAAAAGCAGGGATACTGAACGAATATTTCTGCTCAGTATTCACAATGGAAAAACAGGGGGAGAGACCTAATCCAGTCAATAGAAGCACTCTGGATAGGGGGGTTGATATTAGTCCTTTCACAGAAGAAAGGGTTCTGAAAGAACTCTTAAAACTGAAGGTGGATTAGGCAATGGGGCCTGATGGGATTCACCCCAGAATTCTAAAAGAACTAAGGGAAGAACTAGTAACACCACTGACTACCCTTTTTAATAAATCATGGGAGGATGGTGTGGTACCTGAGGACTGGAGGAGGGTGGATGTGATTCACCTTCACAAAAGTGGGAGCAAGGCAGAGGCAGGAAACTACAGACCTGTCAGTTTGACCTCAGTGATAGTAAAAATGATGGAATCACTTCTGAAGGAAAGAATTGTTGAGTACCTAGAGGCCAGTGGGGCACAGGACCCAAGGCAGAATGTATTCACAGCAGGAAGGTCATGTCAGACAAATCTAATTGATTTCTTTAACTGGGTAACCAAAGTAGTAGACCAGGGAGGGGCTGTGGACATGGTCTACCTAGACATTAGCAAGGCATTTGACACAGGCCCACACAAAAGATTAATAACAAATTAACCAGCCTGGGAGTGGGTCCCAGGGTGGTAGCCTGAGTAAAACACTGGCTGGACAACAGGACACAGCAGATAATAGTAAATAGAGTCCACAGTGAAGAAAGGAGGGTTACTAGTGGGGTACCGCAGGGTTCAGTATTGGGGCCGGTCCTTTTTAATGTCTTTATAAGTGACATTGCGGAGGGACTGGAGAGGAAGGTATGTCTCTTTGCAGATGACAAAGATCTGCAACAGGGTTGATACGCAAAGTGGAGTGCAAAGGATGAAAAGGGACTTGGCAAGGTGGGAGGAATGGTCAAATGTATGGCAGCTTAGATTCAACACAAAGAAAAGTGCAAAGTAATGCACCTGGGAAACAAAAACCCAGGGCAAGAGTACACAATGGGGGGTGAGATATTGACAACAACAAAAATGGAAAGGGACCTAGGGGTAGTCATATTAGATGACCTAAAGGTGAGCCAGCAATGTGAGAAGGCAGTAAGGATGGCTGGGGGGATACTGGGATGCATAGGGAGAGGCATCACCAGTAGAAAACAGGATGTTGTTGGCCCTCTGTGCAGACAGTTGGTAAGACCACATCTGGAGTACTGTGTACAGTTCTGGAGACCCCATCTCCGCAAAGACATAGACAGGGTGGAGGCTGTCCAGAGGAGGGCAACCAAAATGATGCAGGGTCTGCACCAGAAGACATGAAGAAAGACTAAAGGAGATTAAGATGTATAGCCTCGAGGAAAGGAGGGAGATGGGGGAAATGATAGAAACTTTCAAATACCTCAAGGGAATCAACAAAGTCCAAGAGGATAGCATCTTTCAAAAAAAGAGATGTGCAAGAACAAGGGGGCACAATTTGAAGATAGAAGGTGGATGGCTCAGAGGTAATGTGAGGAAGCATTTCTTCACAGAGAGGGTTGCAGATGCATGGAACAGCCTTCCTGGGGTGGTCATAGAGTCAAAAACAGTGGGGGAATTCAAGAATGCATGGGGCAGACATAAGGCAATTCTAGTGGGGGGTAGGAGGAAGTAGACCGTTGGTTAACTAGGATCTGCAGCTTATCCATTAGGTATGGAAATGGGCAGACTAGGTGGGCCAAGTGGTCCTTATCTGCTGTCAGATTCTATGTTTCTATGTTAACGCCAGTCCACCTTCCATGCATTTGCCCCCTTGCTCACCAGATTTTCCCAGGATCTGAATTGGTATGACATCAGTAAACTCAGACCTCTGAGCTGCAAAGGAGGGCTAGGGTATATGTGTTGCATTTTTTTAAATACATCATTCCCCTTTTTGAGATATGCAGTTGCTGTATCCTATAGCCCCTTGCTCAATATGGTGCAAGAGATCCCCTCCAGTGCAGACCCATCATGCAATCTGATGTCTGCTGTCTGGCCCCGCTCTGCCCCAGTATATTTCATGCCCTTCCATGCTCCAGTTCATGCATGTAGTGAAGGGAGGGGTAGAGGACACGGATGCTGTCAGTAGTGTGATCATCTATGAGTGCAGGGGTCTGCACTCAGATATGAGCTTTTGGCAAGTATCTGGGTGATTTTTGTCGAGCTGGCCATAAGTGCCCTTTCAAACTTCAGCCTGTTCTTATACCCTTGCCCTAAAGACAGTGGGTCTATCTTAGTGCTCTGTATCCCACTTCATTTAGAATCCATGACTGAATCCCACTCCCCAGGGTACAGGCCTACTATACTTATAAGCTAAGAGTTTCGATATTTCATTACACTAGTATGTTGGGTTGAGAAACTGATTTGAAATCTAATACTCAGATATAGCTCAGCTCATATTTTATTAATTGTCTTTATCTCCCCTCATTCTTTATAACTAAGGGCCTCTGCACATTGCTTCTAGGATATTCATTTACTGCTGGGAATTAATAAGCAGTGCCCATAAACTCAATGGGAGGGAGATAATATTCTACTCACACTTATCTGTGTATCTCCTTCCCACTGCCTGAAAGGCCTTAAGATCAAGTAACAGCATCTGCAGAACATTACGTCTCTAACCTATACTTTTCAGAAAGCTGTACAAAGAATACTAGGTAGTTGCCTTACACTGACTGGACACTAAAGCTTCTCCTCTCTCTGTCCAGAAGGCAGGCATAGCCCTGTTTGTGTGTGCCTCAATCAATACTAGTGGCTAAAGCCTGGCTTTCACAGAAGACTGCCATACACTATTAGAACCCTCGAGCCTAGAGAGCCTTGGAAACGTGTTGGCCCAATGGGAGCTGGATCTTTGCCATTGGCATGGAGGAAAATCTATGATGGGACCAGTGAGGCTTTTCTTGGTCACATCCTCCAGTAGTCCCACCCCACTATGGAGATGGTCAGCTATCACCCTTTAAGGGATGTGCACCCGGAGAGACTGTTGGCACTAGCTGACCTATCTCGGGTTGATGTGGCATGTGCAATCGGTTCCAGAGAGGCAGTGGCCACCTATAACAGGGTGGTCTCCAAAGCTCTGGGAGCTCTCGCACCAGTTCATATATGATCCAGATCTTCTCACTTGAGGTCCCCCGGTTTGATGTAGACCTCAAGGTGATGAAAATCAAGGGTCAGAGGTTGAAGCATTGCTGGTGGAAGGCCCGGCTGGAGGCTGATAGGCTGGCCCTACGTGCTCACTATGTTGAGTACCAGGGGGCAATTTCCTGTAAGAAGTCAGATTTCCTGTCCAGGGAAACTGCTGCAGGGAAAAACAGACCATTTCAGCTTTTTCAGATTGTAGACAGGCTTCTTCACCCTGCCTGCCACTGAAAAAGTGTGGTCATCCACCCTGTGTGAGGAGTTTGCTCTGTTTTTCTCTGACAGAGTGTTGGCCATCCAGTCGGGGATCCCACCAGGGAGACATTTTCCCCGTAGTGGTTAGGCTGGGGGTCTCAGAGGCACTCCACCTGTCTGTGAGGAGTTTAGGCCAGTGAAGGTGTCTGAAGTGACTAAGGTGATCTTAGAGTTGAAGCACACTTCTTGTGAACTGGACCCGGCCCCGAAGCATTTCTTAATGGGATGTGTCGAGGCTGTTGGCCCAGTGTTCACCAGGATTGCTAGCTGTTCGATGGCGGAGAGGGTCTTCCCTGTGGCTTTTGAAAGAAGTGCTGGTGAGGCCCCTCCTTAAAAAAATCTTCCCTCGACCCTAACGTCCTGGTGAATTGCCATCCTATCTCCAACCTGCCCTTTTTGGACAAGGTTGTTGAGAAGTTAGTAGCACAACAGCTCGAGGATTGCCTGGTGTCCTCGAACATCTATGAGCCATTTTAGTTGGGTTTTTGGGTTAGACATATCACCGAAATGGCTCTAGTGAGGGTGCATAATGATCTGCTCAGGGCTAGAGAAAGAGGAGACAGGTCAGTTCTTGTTCTCCTCAATCTCTCCTCAGCCTTTGACACTGTGGACCACGTTGTACTTCTTGATCAGCTCTGTGAATTTTGTGGACTCGCCAGTACAGTCATCAGATGGTTTGAGTCCTATCTCTCAAATGGGGCGCAGTGGGTGGAGATGGGGAATTTCTCCTCCTCTCCAATGTCCCTGTCTTGTGGAGTGCCACAGGACTTGATCTTGTCACCAATGCTATTCACAGTGTACATGCTGCCCCTGGGCAGGATCATTTGATAATACAGCATGGAGTTTCTCCGTTATGCAGATGATACCCAGCTGTATTTGTCCTTTGCCCCTGGAACATCACGAGCAGTCGATGTGCTTAACAACTGTCTGGCCAAAATCAATGACTGGATGGCTTCCAGCTGGCTGAGACTTAACCCAGCCAAGACAGAGGTACTGGTGATCAAGCCTGGTCACGGACATGATGAGTGGCAACCTGGGGTTGATTTAAGGCTTTTCCTGGGTTCTGATCCATTGGTGGCTTCCCCGAGGGTGCGAAATCTGGGCATGATCCTTGATAACAGATTGACTTTTGAAGATCAGGTGCCATCTGTTGTCAGTAGTGGTTTTTACCATCTGCGGAACATTGCCTGGATTAAGCCCCTTGTTCCATCCAAGAACCTGCCGACACTAGTGCATGTCTTTGTGACCACTTGGCTTGACTACTGCAACTCTCTGTACTTCAGGGTCATGGGAGGGACCCTTCATAGGCTTCAGCTAGTGCAGAACGCGGCAGCCCAGTTACTGACAGGCCTCTCGAGGTCGAGTCATGTGGCTCCGGTCCTGCAGGCTCTGCACTGGCTGCCTGTCAGGTGGAGGGTCCTTTTCAAGGTGGGTCTTCTCCCCTTCAAGGCCCTATATGGACTGGGTGCTGGTTACCTGTCAGAGCTCCTGACACCGGCGACCCCTGCTCACTCCCTCTGCTCCTCTTCAAAGGGCCTCCTGGACATTCCCAGGGTTTGGCCCAAGACCTCAGAAGATCGTGCATTTAGTGTCTCTGGGCTGACCCTGTGGAAGTCGTTACCACCTTCCATCCGGGAGACTCCCTTGGTTGAGGTGTTCAAGCAGAGACTGATGGTCCATCTCTTTGTCCTGGCTTTCCCAGATTTCTGCATCCATCCTGCTCTAGCCCCCTTCTGTGACAGTCTGAAAGCCTTTTTACTATTTTAAATTGTTATATTTGTTACTATTTTATTTATTTATGTTGCTTTTTCCCTATGCTTTGTTATAATTTCTGTTAGGCACCCAGAGCCTCCGGGATTGGGCGCCCTACAAATAAAATTGCCTTGCCTTGCCTATACCATTTAACACAATGTATGAAAGCTGACCAGATCCTGTCATAGACTGAGAATCTTTATTGTTTTTTTGAGGACAAGAGCGTCTCCATTATCCTCTGAGTTCCTAGCCTGAGAAGGTTCCACCTTTCAGGAACCATGCCACCAGCTGTAGCTAAGTTGGGTTTGGAATACTAGACCATGGAGAAAGTAAGCAGGAGCTACCGAACCAAACTAGTCCTATTTGCATTGACTAGGGCAGTCACCCTAACATGAACTGAACAATATTTATGTCAGAAGCTCCTGTAATCAAGACTCTATTCAACATCTTAATTCTGCAGACTGCTTTTTATTAGAAAATCCACAACTGGATACAGGAAAAATATCCGGACAGTCCAAGACTGTTTCACCCTGGTGCTTTGGACTCCTGATGAAGGACTTGTGGAGTCCGAAGCACCAGGGAGAAACAGTCTTGGACTCTCTGGGTATTTTTCCTGTATCCAGCTGTGGATTTTGCTAATAAAAAGCAGTTTGCAAAATAAAGAATTTGAATGGAGCCCTGATTACTAGAGTGCCTGATATAAATACTGTTTTAATAGACCCTGATTTAGCAGGGTTGCATTATAAAGGAAGTCTGAACAGTACCAGAACTGCTAGACTTGGCCACTCTCTAGTCCGAAATAAATCATCCATGCAACTGAGTAATCTTCCTGGAGACCACCAGCAGATGGAAAGTAGGGAACTGAAAGCCTTTTGAAAAATCCCAGAGGAGGCAGAGCATCCAGTGCCTCAGCTGTTGTACACCTGCACTGGCTGAGAATTTTGGAATCAGCCTTTTGCATTTTTTACCTCTGCGATATGCTTCCTCTGTTGCTGTCTCCTTGTTGTAATCAGGAAACAATGGAAATTTAACAGAGCTACAAACGATTACACTGAAAGCCCAGTTTACAACTGGGATAGATCAATTAATATCCCTTGCTAAGGGGCATCACAATGCCGACACAGACGTTTTGCAAGTAGGGGTATATTAAACACAATTACTAAATAGACCATGTGATAAAAACAATCCAGAGAAAATATCTCAGCTGCCACCTGCAATAGGGCTGTGTTTTTTTAGCTACAGACAACAAAGAGACAGAAACAGAGGAAACACACTGTATGGGTACTATCACAGTGAAAAAGAAACAAGCATTTGTGAATGCTGAATGTTTGCTTGCTGGCATTGGCATTGGCATTGGTAGTGTAGGAGTTAGAAAGATGCATAACAGGAATGGCAGTGAAGTACTGAACTGAAGCCAACCCCGCCACCACCACCACCCTGCAGAGACCGACAGGCATTGGGGTGTCCCTTTGGGTCATCAGGCATAAAGCCCACACCATTTCACCACACCCTACCCTTCAGACACCGACAAGTGTCACGGTGTGCCTTGGGGTCTTTGGGCCTTATGCTTACCCCATTCCATAAGGAAATACGATGAGATGGGTGCAGTATAGGAAAATGGGGTGAACTTTAGGGCTGAAGAGTCCAAGGCACACCTCGATGCCTGTCACTGGCTGCAGGGTGTGGGTGGGGCGAATGGCATGAGCATTACAGGCGACAATCCCAAGTCACACCCCTGATGCCTGTCAGTCTCTACAGGGTGGGGCATTATGGTTGGAAACCCTAATGCCCCAGATGTTCTGGTATTTCTCTCCAAATTTTCAACATGGTTTTTTTGACCCCCACCTCATGAACAGTGGCAGTATCAGTTTGTTAGCCGAAAGCTGATTTTGCACAGCGACTACGCCATTTGGCACCACAGGTGCGAAAACACATTTTGAACAGGATGTGAAAAATGACAGCTGTACTGTTCATGGGGAGGTGTAAAAAATTGCAATGTTGAATATCTGGAGTGAAAATATAAAAAAACTGGCGAAATCACGAGTGTGCGCAGAAACTGCGCAACGCACACCCATAATGTAGTTAGTTTGGGGATTTTTTACAGCAGATTGTCAACACAGGCATATTGGGACCTCTGCTCATGAACAGTGTCACTGTGATATTCTTAATCTGTCCCAAACACTGATTTCCCACAGCAACCACGCATTTCTGCGGCGGAAGCGCGAAAACACATTTTGGCCAGGGTGTGAAAATTGACAGCTGTGCTGTTCATAAGGAGGTGTGGAAAAAATGCCAGTGATGAAAATCTGTACTGAAAATATTAAAAATTCATGAACTTACAAGGGTGCATGGAAATTGCGCAATGCACGCTCTTAACACAGTCATTTTATGGACTTTTGTCACCAAATTTTCAACATAGCTATTTTAAGACCTCTGCTCATGAACAGTGTCACTGCAATTTTCTTAATCTGCCCCAAACATTGATTTCGAACACGGAATACCACCAACAGCTTAATCTGGTTCAAGGTCAGTTGCCATTCATCTGTATCCCCCTCCCCCGGGTCGTGCCTGAAAATAGGCAGGATTTGTCTAGTGCACTTACCTGGTCAACAAAAGCTAAATAAATTGTGCACTACGTGGGCAAAAACACATTTTGGGCAAGATGTGATAAATGATAGCTGTACTGCTTATAAGGAGCTGTGGTAAAATGGCAATGTTGTAAATCTGGAGTGAAAATAGTAAAAATTCTCAAAGTTACGAGCGTGCATAGGAACTGCGCAATGCACGCTCGTAAAACAGTCATTTTGGGGAATTTTTTCACCAAATTTTCAACATAGGGTTTAGGGGCCCACTCAATTAGGACACTGTCATTTCGATTTCTGGCCCTGAAAGGTGGTTCCACGCAGTGACCGCAAAATCACCTTTGGGGACCAATAACAAAATGACAGTGGCTGAGTTCATGAGGTGGGGTCCCAAGAACCCATGTTGAAAATTTGGTGAAAATATTCCCCAAAATGTCTGAGATATGCACCAAAGTTGAAAAAAAAAACATTTATGTCATTATATAGCTTACCAGCATTTCTTCAGTTCGTGGTCGGTTTTGAAGAGTGCAGACGTGTTCCCAGTCCACCGAAGATCATCGTGACAGCCTCTGGAGGCAAGTATGGGGTGAGGGGGGTGTGGGGAGGTGAGGTACACTGAGGGTGGGCATGTGTTGGGTTGAGGGGGCAAGAGAGTCAACGAGGAACCGTTTTCTTTTGTTCTAGTTTTTTTTTTTTTAAGATGACGTGGGACTTTTGCCATGCTGGGGTGGGCTCCCAGTGTGGCACCTAGAAGTTTGTTGAGGCGGGGGCAGTGGAGCCAACAGGGGATTGGGCACCCCCGTGGGCCACAGACTTTGGCCATGCTGGGGTGGGCCCAGCATGGCACCAGGAAGTTTGCTTTTGGGGGGCAGTGGAACCGACGGGGGATTGGGCACCCCTGGTCATATAATGTGTGGGGGTGGAGGGGAGTGCATGAGCATGCTGGGGTGGGCTCCCAGCGTGCTACATAGGAGTTTGTGGAGGGGGGAGAGACAAACTGTCTATGACAGTTCAGATGCAGTGCTGACGTGTCTGCAATTTGCATACTGCCAACGGCAGTAAGCAAACTGTGTACTTTGTGTACTTTATCACCGCTGATTGTAGCAGTGTTTTTCTCAGAACTGTATGCCACTGTATCTTAACAGCTGTCATAGACAGTTCGGACATTCATTGGTGCGATGCACCTGCAAAAAGGAGCAGGGCATTGGAAGTGTGGGAGGTACACCTATGAAATCTCGTATGGTGGCACTACATTTCTTGCACATGCGTGCAAGCAAACATAAAAAGCAGATATGGTGAAGTGAGGCTACACGGGCGAAGGACCAAGAAATCAAATCACAGACCCAACAAGTACAACCTAAGAGGCAGGCCCAAGTTTTAAACATTTCAAACATCACATTAACTTCAGCACAGGTAAGTGTGTTACATAAGCAAAGTAATTATTTAGAAATCTGAAACTACAGTATAGCCATGTTGAAAATGAAAAATGTTGAACATGGATATGCACTTTCAGCAAACTACCTACTGAATGAGAACAGTGACTCCATACCAGTAAGGGTCAGTAATTCCACACAAGGAGAACCTATAAATAAAAACATCAGAGGTGGATGTTATGCCTGTGATGCATCTGGGGGTTTTAAGGTGGACTGTGAACTTTTGGTGTGGGAAAGGCAAGCATGTGGTATGTGTTTTAAAAGGAAATGAAATAAGTATATAGAGAATTGTAAGCAGAATATTGTGACAAATAATAGTCCATGGTGAAAGCAGTTATGCAATTTGAAAATTAATTGAGGTGAAACAATAAAATTAGGAGTCATAACTAGGGATGTTTTTAGGTTTTTACTATCATTGTTTTAAATATTAAAGGCATATTTATAGTAGGGCTGTGCAAAACAAATACTTTTTGTGACAAATACACACATCTCTGAGGTATTATTCCTCCCAGGCTCCCTCAGCGATTATTCCCCAGTGATATGTACCTGGACGAATAACTTCACTAGGTGCCCCAGTCTCAAGAAACAGATCTCAGAGACCGGGGCTCTTGGCTGCTTTCAAGAACTACCTGAAACAGACTGACTGGACCCCACTTGATGCAGCCAAGGATGGAAACCAGGCACTAGACTGCTTCCTTAAGACCTTTACAAAGGCCTGTGAAATTTTTGCCCAATTCAAGTCCAAAATGATAAAAGGGGCCTCGAACCCCTGGCTCACTGGATCCCTCATTGGACTCATGAGACACAGAGACAACCTGTGGCACAAGGCCAAGGAGTCTGGGACACAGGCTAACCTATCTGCCTATAGGGCAGCCAGAAACAATTGTACTAAACTCATTTATGCAGCCAAAGCATCCTACTACAAGGACTTCCTAAACAAAAGCTGGGGAGATGGCAGAGAGTTCTGGAACTCAGTTAAATCCCTCACAGGGAAGGCTTCAAGAGCTCCACCTAATCTGATAATAACAGATTCTAAGCCACTCCAGGAAGCAAGCGACATAGCCAACATGCTCAACACAGCCTTCACTGACCTATCCACTGTACTACCTAGTGAGTATGTCACACCACCAATGGGTCAGCCCCCCCAACCGCCATACCCCCTGACTTCAAACAACAATATACCACCTTTCTACTTCAAACTCATAACTAAACTTGAGATGATTAAATACGTCAAGCGGGTCCTTGGGAAGTCCAGAATGGGAAGCGACCAAATCGACATGAAGATGGTCACCCTCACACTAGACATGTTAGCAGACCCACCCACAAAATTGTTCAATGCCTCTCTAAGATCAGGTATTTTCACTGAAAGATGGAAGGCAGCGCTTGTCACCCCAGTCTATAAAGTTGGGGATAGAACAAACACAGTCAACTATAGGCCCATCTCCATTCTAGCCCTCCCCCCCAATCCAAAGCCCTTGAAAGGGTTGTTTCGGACCAACTTACTGGGTATTTAGAGAAGTACAGTTTACTCTGTAAACAACAGCATGGCTTCCGGAAGAAGCACTCCACCCTCACTGCTCTGATTGATTACACCTCCAAACTCTATGATGCCTTGGATACAGGGATGGCTGTGGGCTCTATCTTTATAGACCTCACTAAAGCTTTCGATACCGTTAACCATCCACTTCTCTTAAACCACCTGCTGGCCATTGGCCTGTCCAATGATACCATTACCTGGTTCAACAGTTATCTCTCCCACAGGACACAATGTGTCAGGATTAACGGCATACTATCTAAACCCAAGGACGTGAGCCTAGGAGTCCAAAAGGGTCCATCCTAGGCCCACTCCTATTCAGCCTCTTTACAAATTCCCTCGCCTCAGATTACCCTGCACATATAGTGCTTTATGCTGATGATACCATCATTTCGGCAGCTGGTGGAGAGCAATCCTCAATCACCACTGTGCTACAAGAAAGCTTCCGTATGCTTGAAACTTGGTTCATGCAGAACAAACTGATGCTCAACCGTAAAAAAACAAAAAGCTTGCTCTTCATTGTCCCGCAGAAAAAGAACAAGTATAGCCCCATGATAATTCGGAGCAGTCAGGGTGACCTATTGGAGCAAGTATGCATGTTCAAATACCTCGGGGTATACCTGGATAGCACACACAGTTTCACTACTCACATTGACCATGTGGTCAAAACTGCAAATATAAAGCTGGAAGTTCTCTACTGCCACAAAAACTCAATGACTGTGGCAGCCCTGAAACTAGCCACAAGCAGCTCAGTCTTATCCTCAATAAACTGAGGCCTGCCCATCTATGGGGCTGGCTCTGACAGCACCATAAAAGAGTAAGAACTCTCCTAAATAAGGCCTGCCAACTGAACCAATGGGCTTTTTAATTTTATTTATTATTATTTCAGCTGACCACCTAACTCACACTTGTACCCTACACAATGATGCAGAATGGCTCCCCACTCCACCTTAGGGTGCAATACCAGACCTGCATACTGGTAAAAAAAGCAGCACTGGGACTCATGCCAGATATGACCTGCAGACTTTTCAAAGCTGCATAACTGATTCAGCAAACCAGAAGAGCAACCAAAGGAGGACTCCTAGTGCCTTTCAAACACACAAAGCTTGCCCAGAAATCCCTCTCCTACCAGGGACCCAGACTGTTCAGTGAGCTACCTAATACCCCTCACGGAGTGTACCAAGATCAGCCAATTTAAAACTGGGCTACGGACTCATCTAGAGCGTGAAAAGGTCTGTCGATGTTCTAACAAATAATCCCACTGCTCTCAATACCTCCACCACTACACGCACTTACCCCATAACCCCTCACTTTCCCCAGCCTTCTATCTACCCCCCCACATACCCTCTCTCTCTTTCACTTCTATCCTTATTCCTCCCGACCCCTACCCCACTCCCCTTACCCCCCATTGCACTTAACCGCAGCACTACATTTTTCTCCTCGACAAAGCCTACTCTGGCTGCACTACCTCAGTGTTTTTTACACCTGTCATAGCTCTGGCCGTAATGCCACCCCTCCAAATCCAGAGTCTCCTCCCTGCACCCTTGAAATGTGTTTTTTTTTTTTATTCTGCTATAACAGTGTGCTTACTTAATGTTTCGTTGAATTTATGTTCTGTGTAGTGACATCAACTGTAATCTGTGATAACTACTGTGATTCTATCCTAACTGTTTTGCCCTGTACTGTATTTGACTGTATTGTAACTGACTGACTTGGAATCTTTGCAAAAGAGTCCCTGTCTCAAAGGTGTAAATCCAAAACAGAAATAAATATATAAAATAAATAAATACCACACTTTTTATAAATACAATATCACTCTTAAATATCTGTATTCACGTTAGACCATACCAGGTATTACTAAACATTGGTTGAGGCTGCTAGGGGAATGAGGGTGAGTTTTCTTCTCCATCTTGGAACACCCCTCACCCCTCTGATCCTGCACAGTGTCCTGATTTTTCTCTCGTGACTGATTTCCAGCTCAGGGAATAGTCATGCCTCCTCTTGAGGGCAGCATCCAAACAGAAGGACAGATTTGTCTGCAGGGAGCAGGGCTTCAAATTCAGCCAAATTTTGAACTAGCCCTATTTATTCAAGTTCTTACCTACTAGCCCCTCTGCACTTCAGCCCTCTGTGCGAAGGACTGTAGTGCAAAGGACAAAGAAGGAGTCTACCTGGAGTCAGCAATGAGTTAGCCATTTGGCCAGCCATGCTGCTCTTCCAGGCTGCCTTCTTTAAGCTCTGCTGCTTGACTATCAGCTTTGTAAATACTGCCACTTCTCTGGGTATTATTAGACTGCTCTTATTTTGATAACCTTGTTGAGTTCTAGTTTGTCCTCTGGTTATTGTATAGTTTCCACAACCAGTGTTACACCTTTTCTGGGTACACCAGTTGTTTTGCACTTTGCACATGGGTTGTCCTTACACTAAGCCATTTTCAGCTAATGGTAATTGGGCTCTGATAATCCAAGCCCTTTTTACGGCTGCAGTGGGCAGAGCCTGCAGACATTTTGCACATACAAAAGGGCTGATGTCATGTTTTCTGTCTGTGGAACTGGCTGAAGGTGTAAATAGTCTCCTCCGCCTTACCCTCCTCCAAGAAATGCTTTCCGCCCTCAAATAAATATGCTTTCATGTTAGTCAATGGTTGCAGGGCACTATTTTCTTTCTTAAATGGGAGGTACAAGAACTGGAACCTGAGTAGTGGGAGGCAGCATTCGTTTTTTGGGGGGATTCCACCCCACCTCCACCTGAGATGCTCCTAAAGATCCACGCCCACATTTATTTTTGGTTCATGTGGGAGGGGCATGAGGTGGATATATCATGTTGGAACAACTGACTATCAGAACTGCCTGGGGCATCAGAGCTTAAGGTTCAGAAGGAAAGAAAAAGTAATTAAGGAGTGCCTGAAACTGCATCCTTATACAGCACTTGTGAAACTGCATCCTGAAATGACAGCACTTGAGAAAAGCAAACACTTGTAACACAAGAATGACAATTAAGGTATAAGCCCACAAAGGAGTAAAATATGTCACACAAAGAAGACTATCCCATATTGGATACTAGAGTGTCTGTTTCTTAAAAGTTTTTTATACCCCCCCTACACACACACACACACACACACACACACACACACACAACTGAAGCACCCACCCAAACAGCTAGGGGAAGCTCTACATTTTTATCTCTCTGGGACCTGAAGTTTAGCAGTAATGTGTGAAGAGAATAAAGTATTGTGTTTTGTGCATTTTAATAGGTTTAGTGCTTTGAAGTTTATATATATATATATATACATATATATATATAGTGTCATGGGCGCCTGAAAAGGAAGGAGATACTACTGAAATAAATGCTGTTCTGATGATTTATTTATTTATGTGTAAGATTGTAAGTGTAGTTCTGCCTAGGTCACAGATGCATAAGCTATAAAAAGTACATTTAAGGATGGATGTATTAGTCAAAGCTTGTAGTAGCAAAATAAAGCAAGAAAAATACTATATTGTGTTTTTTTTCTTTCAATTGTTTAACAAGGAGTGACACACTAAGCTGAAAGTTTGTTTACAGGCCTGGGAGCACATGGAAGTTAAGTGACTTGCTCAGGGTCACCCAGTATGCAAGTGGGGGCTGTGGGATTCAAACCCAGATCTCGAGATTTGCAGCTCAGATCCTTAAACCACTGTGCTATACTGCCTCCCTAGTTATGGCAGTCATCTGTTTTATGGTTCATGATGTTGGTTTAATAAGCAGCAGTACATTGCATAGCAGGTATAAAATGTCAATAAGTAGGTCATGCAACAGATGTGCTGAGCAGTTACTGAAGCAATAAATGTATTTAGGATAGTAAAATATTCCTGTTAGAAAACTGATAAATGTGTGACATTTGCATCTCAATTTCAAGGAGGTCCTTATGGGGTGTCAATGTACAATATAAAGTAGTTATAGTTTTCAAGTTGTCTGGGTAATTGCTTTGTACTACCACTGTTACTAAATTGTAATTATTCTTTGAAGAAAATAAAGTTTATGTAACTGTCTGTAAAAGCATTAAAACATTTACTTGTCCTTATAATGTAATGCATTAAATGCTGTCGCTAGGTTAAGAAGTCACATAACACCCAGGGCATTAGGGTTTCTGACCATAACAACCTGCCCTGTAGGTACTGACAAGCATCAGGGGTGTGACTTGGCATTGTCAACAGTAATGCTCACACCATTCCACCCCATCCCTACCCTGCAGCCAGTGACAGGTATCGAGGTGTGCCTTTGACTCTTCAGCCTCAAAGTTCATTCCATTTTCTTATACAGTACTGCACCCATTTCAGCATATTTCCTTATGGAATGGGGTGAGTGTAAAGCTTGAACACCCCAAGGCACACCTCGACACTTGTCTGTGTCTGCAGGGTGGGGTGAGGTGAAATGGCATGCGTGTTATGGACAATGACCCAAAAGCACACCCAATGCCTGTCCTTGTATTAAAAACATTTACTTGTCCTTATAATGCAATGCATTGAATGCTGTTGCTAGGTTAAGAAGTCACATAACAATGCCCAGGGCATTAGGGTTTCTGACCATGACACCCTGCCCTGTAGGGACTGACAGGTATCAGGGGTGTGACTTGGGATTGTCAACAGTAATGCCCACGCCATTCCACCCCCATCCCCACCCTGCAGCTAGTGACAGGTATCGAGGTGTGCCTTTGATTCTTCAGCCCCAAAGTTCACTCCATTTTCTTATACAGTACTGTACCCATTTCAGCATATTTCCTTATGGAATGGGGTGAGTGTAAAGCTTGAACAAGGCACACCTCAACACTTGTCTGTGTCTGCAGGGTTGGGTGAGGTGAAATGGCGTGAGTGTTATGGGCAACGACCCAAAGGCACACCCCAATGCCTGTCGATCTCTGAATGGTGGGGGTGGCGTCACTTCAGTACTTCACTGCCATTCCTATTCTGCCTGTCTGTCTGTGTGTGTGTCTCTCTCTGTCTAGATGTCTATGTAATTATCTATCTTTCTATCAATTGCATGTATCACTATTTTTACCTATTTTTAAAACAAACCTGCATATCATATTTGCCTGCACTCTGAGCACATACTTATGAAACTGTGCATATTTGTACTCCACTTCTGCATAAACCTCATACTTTCCTAATATTCCCATTATCATAAGCATAACTACCTTACCCTTATCAAAAGCAACCCCCTCTGAAAGTTACTATCACATTTTCTCTGCTAACAGTCCATCATTACACCTGACTTCGTGACATCAACACATTGCTTAAATATAATGTACATCACCTCATGGACAACAACCCTGTTTCTCTAAAAAAAAAAACTGTGTAAATAACCCCAAGGCTGAACATATGCCAGCCATTACTTTTTCATGTACTGCCACCTTCTGTACCATCTTGGGGATTTGCATATGTTTCCCATAATACTTTGCATTATTGGGGTGTGTGCAATTGTGTTTTCTTTAAAATTTGGCTGTCCGGCCAATATCATCCGGGTAACACATACCTCAGTAGCATTTACTTTGCGGTTCTTTTGTAAATCTATATTGCTTCCTATTCCTTCCATTAAAATGTACACCTCCATATATTTTTCTAATAATGTGTATGGCATCCCTAGAACAGAAACTAAATCAAATCTTACTACTTACAAATCATTGTGTTGTTTCTCCATACCTCCTTAACAATTCCACACAACTTCACTAACTTCATTATGCAGCCGTGGTGGATCTGACCAGATTTTGTTGGTTTTGTTGACTAAACTCAAATGCACTTATTTTTATCTCCTCTGGCTTTCAATTTCCTTCTATTTGTGCGACTCCTAGATACACCCTATCTAGGTATACTGGTTATTTTCAGGATCTGTCTTGTTTCTCTTAAACTGTGCCGTAACTGGTTAATTGACAGGTGGGAGAAAATGGTAAGGTGGGTAGACAACTGGCTGAGAAGCAGAACCCAGAGAGTGGTGAGGCAGAACCCAGAGTGTGGTGATAGGGGGAGAGTTATCCAGCACCAAGAAGGTCACCAGCGGGGTCCCGTGGGGATCGATGCTGAGGCCGGTGTTGTTCAATATCTTCATAAGCAACATTGGGGAAGACATTAAGGGCAAAATGTGCTTGTTTGTGGACGACACCAAACTCTGTGGGAGGGTGGACATGAAGGAAGGGATACAGGACCTGTGGGAGGACCTCAGTAAACTCGAGAGAAGATCAGGAATCTGGCAACTTTGGGGCCTGGAATCCTAGGATGGAGTATTATCACAGGGTCTAGGTAGCTGCCTCAGAGGAACAAAAGGATCCGGGTGTGGTGATTACTAGAGACCTGAAAAACTCAACATAATGCAAGAAGGCAGCTTCAAAGACAAACAGGATGTTGGGATGTATAGCCAGGAGATTCAGTACTAGGTGGAGCAAGGTCATTTTGCCCTTGTACAGGTCAATGGTAAGACCACATTTAGAATATGGGGTAAGGTATTGGCATCCCTATCATAAGAAAGACATCAGCTTGCTGGAGAGGGTCTTAAAGGAGAACAGCCAAGATGGTCATGGGTTAGCAGAATATGTCCTATGAGGAGAGGCTAGGAACCCTCAGGATGTACTCCCTGGAGAAGAGGAGGAGGGGGGGTATGATAGGGGCCTTCAAATACTTGAAGGGGATTAACAGAGTGGAAAGAGAAGGCCTCTTTAAATTGAGTGAAAACAGAACCACAAGGGGGCACAGCTTGAAGTTGATAGGGGGAGATTTTGGAGAGATGTTAGGAAGCATTATTTTATGGAGAGGGTGGTGACCACATGAAAGGTACCGCCAGAAGAGGTGGTCTCAGTAAAGATGATGGGGGCCTTTAAGAGGGCCTGGGACAAGCACAAAGGGAACCCACAGGACCGTGGTGGGGTAGTAGCGAAGGAAGGGATGACACGGGGGGGGGCAAGGATACTGGCGTAAGCCATGGACCCTGCATCATTTACTGAGCAGACTCCATAGACCAAATGGCCTTCTTCTGCTGGCTTTTTCATATGTTTGTATGTAACAGTTGCTGCCCACTGGTAATGTCATTCTGATGTGTCCCTCCCAGACTGCCACGATGCCTAAGGTGACCATTGTCATCATTTGCCAGTGCGAGTGGTTTATGTGACATCACAGGTTTGATTTAACTGGTAATGACTGTTTGTAAGCATGTGAGGCTGAGGATGAGTTGCACTGAGGCAGGTAGCATCTCCCACCTGCTCAAATTGAGCTTGCTGGTGATGACATGGTAAAAGTTGTTGTTGTATCTTCTGGAGAACTTGAGACACCAGGGTATGTCCATATCCTTTCCCTGCTGGTGACTGTGCTGCTAGTGCAAGGAGTGGTGGTGGCAAGCCAGATTCTAGTGCTGCCAGTGTGGCAGTGGGAGTGCAGGGAGACTTGCCTGCAGGAGGTATAGGGTTAGTTAATGACACCTGTTGGAAGTTTAAATAATTGAATGGATAGGTTGAGTTAATGCATGGTAAATACAGTTTCAGAAAGGCTAGGAATTCAGTACTGTCTGGATCTAGCCGGGAGTGATGTGATGAGGCAATATCCCCAGTTGTGCTGAAACACCTTTTGGAAGCAACCGATGTTGGGGGAAATCCCAGAATGCGTAAAGTCACTTTAGCCAGTGCAGGCCAAATCACTTTTCTGTCCTGCCAGAATTTGATGGCAGCAGTATTTTGGTTAGACAACAGCTGTGCTAAACAAGCCCCCATCATGTAGTCTGGTGTCATGTCTGTGCCTTCATCCAGAATGTCTGTGCAACAATGGTACTGTGTGTCAGACAGCTCCCATATATCTTTTGTTGCGACTCCTGGAATTGGATCATCAGTTTCTTCCTCTTCCCATCCGATGACATCATCATTATCACCCAACTGACACCCCACACTAGAAGCATGAGAAGTAGGCCCAAGAGGAGAAGGAGGTTAAAATGTACTTTCTGTGTGTTGTCTGCACTGCTTTATCTGACATGTGAACAAGACTTTTTGTTTGACATAGTCAACACATGCAGGAGGAATACAGACATCTTTATATCTGGGATCCAGTAATGTTGCCATGCCAAATTAGGTGTCCAGCTGAATGCTTTGAAATAGTTCTTCAGGTTGTGTCAGAAACATCTCTGATATGTCCCCAATAAGGACTGCATCCTACTTCAGCTGCTGCTGAGATGATAATCTGGTGTCCCCACCACTACCAGTACCACCACCTAGTCCAGTACTTTTATCTTCATCACCACTGTTCAAGTCATTATCATCACCTCCACCACTACATGTACCAACACCACCACCACTGGGACCACTGTGACCAGCCTTGCTTTGTTGGGTTGTTTTTGCCATGTAACGTTGTGTGTGTTGTTCAAGTAGACTCACCACAGGCAGGACCATGCCAAGGGTAGCGGATTCAGCAGATGGATCTTTCATGGCTTTTCAATTTCAATTCAATTCAATTTTTATTTTACCAGGAAAAAACACAGTTGAGTGGACTCATTTACAAAGTGGTCCTGGGAGGACGTCACATGAATGATAGTACAATATAGTTTTTCTTAATGACAGGACAATACAATTTGTCTAATACCAAGGCAGTACACAGTTAATTTTAAGTTTGAATATCTAACAGTATAATTCTTGATTCACAGGAGGAAAAAGGTACAGGTACGAAGGAGTAGGCTATTAGGAATTGGAAAGGCAGAAAGTGAAGAACTGTAAGAAGGGTAAGGAAGGGGACTCATGAGGATTAGTGATCTGGGAGGGGACTTAAATGATGGAGACAAGTATGATAGGATAGGCCACTAGGGATCAGGAAGGCAGGTAGTGAAAACAGTAGGGAGGGAGGGGGCTCATAAGGAATAGTGGTTTAGGAGGAGGAGGAGGAGTAGTAGTAAAAACTTTATTTTTATACAGGAAAAACATGTCTTTAGGTCTGCCGACCTAGCTTTCAAGACAGTCCTGTCACTATGAATTACCTATACCTGAGTTAAGTAATAGATAACCCACTCTTAGGTGTGCGGTTGTGCTCTGATATACGCATGGTCATGTGATGTGTTGTATACAATCAGAACACTAGATTTGGATTTGGATGTCATCCCCATTTTTATGTTCGCTTGCGCGCATGCGCAAGGAACGTTTTGGGAGAGTAGCACACTTTGGAGGTGTGCCTGTCCCTTTCAATCCACTGCTCAGTTGAGCAGGTGTGGCAGTCCTGCACCAATGGGTGCAGGAGCTGTGTATGACAGTGGTAGTCTTCACTTCAAAGAAAACCACCACTGCCATACAGAGCACCTGCCATGCCGCCCGTCACGCCGCCTCTAAAATCTTGCTGCCACGCTGGGAGCCCACCCCAGCGGGCAAACGCCCCACAAGAGTTTAAGCCGACGGGTGCCCAATCCCCGCTGGCTCCTCGCCCCCAGCCATCCTTCCCACGCTGGGAGCCCACCCAGTGTGGCAAACGCCTCATGTAGTCTTTTTGTTTTTCACCTGTAAAGCAAAACGGTCCCACGGCGCTCTCCCAGTCCCCTCCCACAACCCGCACTCCACCCACTGGGCGCACCCAGCCTCCCCACACCCCCCTCACCCCATACTTACCTCCGGAGCTCGCGCGACGATCTTCGGTGGACCGAGAACACGTCTGCACTCTTCAAAGCCGACCGCGAACTGAGGAAATGCCGGTAAGCTGTATAATGGGCTAGATAGGGGTTTTCAACGTTATTGCATATCTCAGGCATTTTTTGGAATTTTTGCACCAAATTTTCAACATGGGGTTTTTGGGACCCCTTCTCATGAATGATGTCACTGTCATGGCCTTATTCGGGCCCGAAGGGTGATTTCGCAGTCACTGCACAGTCACTGCATGAAATCACCCTTTGGGCCCAAATAACACCATGACAGTGACATCATTCATGAGAAGGGGTCCCAAAAACCCCATGTTGAAAATTTGGTGCAAAATTCCAAAATGACTGTTTTATTTATGCCAAGATTGGCGCAGTTCCTACGCAGGCCGTAAGTTCACAGATTTTCAACATTTTCACCCAGATTTTCAACATTGCCATTTTACCACACCTCCTTATGAGCAGTATAGCTGTCATTTTTCATATCCTGCCCAAAATGTGTTTCCGCACCATGTAGCACACAATGGCGAGTCAGTGAGCGAATCAATGTATGGGGACACATTAAGAAAATCACAGTGACACTGTTCATTAGCAGAGGTCTTAAATGCTATGTTGAAAATTTGGTGAAAAATTCCTAAAATGACTGTTTTATTTAGCGTATGCTATGCAGTTCCTACGCACGTCAGAGGTTTGCTAACTTTTCAATATTTCCACTCCAGATTTTCAACATTGCCATTTTACCACTTTTCCTTATGAGCAGTACAGCTGTCATTTTTCACATCCTGCCCAAAACGTGTTTCCGCCTATGTAGCGCAGAATGGGGGTAACAAAAAGGTCATGTTGAAAATTTATTGTGCAAATACCAGCAATCGCACAGGGCATTAGGGTAAAGCACCATACGTGCCAAACACCACAGCAAATACCTGCAAGCAAACGTTCGGCATTGACAAATGCTTGTTATAAGACATAACAACCAGCAATATACAAACATTGTATAAAAGTACAAACATTAATACAATAATTAAACCCCAACCCATTCTCATAACTAACAAATAGTGCATAAAGTTAAAAACAAACATTATGAATCACATCATATCCCAGCAGCATACTCTTACATATTCCTCTCGTACCTTACCATTTATAGCAGGTGCAGTTAAAGAAATTTGATTTCACTAGTTCCTAGTAAAACAATTTGTAAACTGGAAATGTACGTGCTGTAAAATGCATATTATACCATGGACCCAAAAACAAGCACAAATCCCTGAAATTTCATTGGTTGGCTGGCACTTTCCAGCAGTTATAAATCCTCCAATATACCCACTGGAAAAGGTGCCAGCCAACAAGTACTAGTGCCACATTACAAATATCACTACCGCCGTTACACTTCAAAGGAACCGCCGCCATTTGTAATCGCCACATAGCACTGAAATCAAAATGGTAATAAAAAAAATGAACGTCAGTTTCCACTGCTAGACTTCCAACACCTACAAAATATCTTTACCAAGAAAATGAGGCATCCGATCCACAAAACGACAGCATACTTAAGAAACGGAGCGTTAAACTCCACAGAAAGCTGTCGAATATCCCCGGCTTGGCCTGCAAAACTAGCCACACAACAGCACAAACTTACCCGGCAATGAAGCAGCAGCGCCTCTCCTCCAACTGCACACCGGCATTCTACAGATGGACGGAAGTGAACATATGCTCACAAACTAATTGCAACCGAACTTTTAAAGAAACAAGAACCAAATATCAAACCTGAGAGCAATTCAATGAAAATGTGACACATTGAAAAGTTCATAGAAACTATAAAACGTTATTTCAACACAATTGATTTCATAAATGTTGTTTCACAAATAAAACATTTAATGCTGTTTAACAAAAATAACTAATTACATGTTGCACTTCTGAAATGTTCATTAAAAATTATTAATAACATAAAACCTTCTCAAATGATCATTAAAAATTATTATTTACACAAATAAAACCTATTCAAAACATTTTACCTGTCTCTATATTCAATACTAAAAAGGAACTATTTTTCTCAGCGGAAGAATATATCCACCATTATCACAAAAGAACTCACAAAAACAAATAATAAAAATAAAAAACAAATAAAAAAATTATTCCTACCATTGTATAATAGCAATATACCCCTCCAAGGTGTGGGTATACTGGTGGATTTACCACGGCTGGTGCGGTTAAGTCACTCGGCCTGCGGCCTTGTGACCAAACCACACCAGCCGTGGTAAATCCACCAGTATACCCACACCCTGTCGGGGTATATTGCTTAAGTGTTCCAGTGTTTTGCAGCCTGGTAAACAGTGTTTTTTCACCATACTTATTTTTGTGTTTGCTTGCGCGAATGCGCAAGAAACATGATGTGACAGCTTAGGAGAGAAGCAGGTTGTGGAGGCGCAGCAGTGTTACAGACAAGGGAGGCACTGCATTTGGGGGCTTGGCACTGGTGGACCAATGGAGGCACAGTGTGCTGATGACACTGGTCTCCAAAAAGTGCACCAAGTTATAATGTTTTCGCCCAGCAATCAGGGGCCGCCTCATCATTGCAGCATCAGTCATTGTGCTGCAATGAGGGGCAAGCTCCGATCATTGCAGAGTGGAATGTTAGCAAATGACTAATATTGTTTGTGAACATGGCGGGCGGTTTGCCGCCACATTCACAAACAATATTAGGCAGCTCTCCCATGCCGAGGGGTGCTTCAATCCCCGGGCAGCATGTGCCCCTCCTAACGGTCTTTGTTGGCTGACGGGGCCCCAATCCCCGCCGGCTTCAGTGCCCGCACTTTATTAGCCGACGGGGAGCCAACTCCCGCTGGCAAGATGTAACCCCTTTTGTTGCCTGCCGACGGGTGCCCAATCCTCGCCGGCATGATGTTTCTCCCCATTTTCTTAAGGCCACGGGGTGCCTAATCCCCATCTGCTACAGCTGCCCCCAAAAGAGTCCCTTGGCAGGCTGGGAGCTCACCCCAGTGTGCAAAATGCCCCTGTACAACTGAAAACCATCCCGCATTGTCTTTTAATTTTTTTTTCCCTGTAAAGGAAAAATGGTCCCTCACGGTCTGCCAGACCCCCCTCCCGCAACCCGCGCCCACCCACTGCACACCCTGCCTCCCCACACCCCCCTCACCCCATATTTACCTCCGGAGTCCGGCGCGACGATCTTCGGTGAACCGGAAACACGTCTGCACTCTTCAAAGCCGACTGCGAACTGAGGAAATGCCGGTAAGCTGTATAATGTAATAAATAGGGTTTTTTCAACTTTGCTGCATATCTCAGACATTTTTTTGAATTTTGACACCAAATTTTCAACATGGGGTTTTTGGGACCCCTCCTCATGAATTCTGTCACTGTCATGATGTTAATCGGGCCCAAAGGGTGATTTTGTGGTCACTCTGCGAAATTACCTTTGGGGACCAATTAACAAAATGAGACTGCCAGCGTTCATAAGGTGGGCTCTTAAAAAGCCTATCTTGCAAATTTGGTGAAAAAAATCCTAACAATGACTGTTTTACGAGCGTGCATTGCGCAGTTCCTACGCACGCTCGTAAGTTTGTGAATTTGTAACATTTTCACTCCAGATTTTCAACATTGCCATTTTATCATACCTACTTATGAACAGTACAACTGTCATTTTTCACATCTCGTGCAAAATGTGTTTCCACGCATGTAGTGCACAATGGCGCAGTCGGTGTACGAAATCAATGTTTGGGACAGATTAAGAAAATCACAGTGACACTGTTCATGACCAGAGGTCTTAAAATGGCTATGTTGAAAATTTTGTGAAAACATTCCTAAAAATGACTGTTTTACGAGTGTGCGTCGCGCAGTTCATACGCACGCTTGTAAGTGCGTGAATTTTTAATATTTGCAGTCCAGAATTTCAACAATGCCATTTTACCACACCTACTTATGAGCAGTACAGTTTTAATTTTGCACATCTCACCCAAAATGTGTTTCTGTGCATGTAGCGCACAATGGCGCAGTTGGTGTGCGAAATCAATGTTTGGGACAGATTAAGAAAATCACAGTGTCACTGTTCATTAGAAGAGGTCCTAAAATGTCTATGTTGAAAATTTGGTGAGAAAAGTTCATAAAATGACTGTGTTACGAGCGTGCATTGCTCAGTTTCTACACATGCTCGTACCTTCGCACATTTGCAATATTTTCACACCATATTTTCAACATTGCCATTTTTCTGCACCTCCTTATGAACAGTACAGCTGTCATTTTTCACATCCTGGCTGAAATGTGTTTTTGCACTTCCGGCACAGAATAGCGCAGTCGCTGTGGGAAATCACTGTTTAGGACACATTACAAACATCACAGTGACACTGTTCATTAGCAGAGGTCCTAAAATGCCTATGTTGAACATTTGGTGATGAAAGTCCATATAATGACTGTTACGAGTGTGCGTTGCGCAGTTTCCACACACTCTTATAACTCTGCACATTTGTAATATTTTCACTGCAGATTTTCAACATTGCCATTTTCCCACACCTCCTTATGAACAGCACAGCTGTCATTTTTCACATCCTGGTTAAAATGTGTTTTTGCAGTTCCGGCGTAGAATACCATGGTTGCTGTGGGAAATCAGTGTTCAGGACACAGTAACAAAATCACAGTGACACTGTTCATGACCACAGGTTGTTAAATGCCTATGTTGAAAATCTGGTGATGAAACGCCATAAAATGACTGTGCTATGCGTATGGTTGCGCGGTTTCCACGTATGCTCGGAACTGCAAGCATTTTTAATATCCCCACTACATATTTTCAACATTGCCATCTCTTCATACCTCCCTATGGATGGTACAGCTGTCATTCTTCACATCCTGCCTGATCTGTGTTTTCATACATGTGGTGCAGAATGGCACTGTCACTGTTGGAAGTCAGTTTTCAGGACACATTGACAAAATCACACTGCCACTGTTCATGACAAGAGGTCCCAAATGCTTTCATGAGATGGGGTCACAAAAAGGCCATGTTCAAAATTTGTACTGTGAATACCAACAAATGCCTGAGGCATTACAGTTTCTAACCATAACTCCTACCCTGTACAGACAGGCAGGCATCCGGGTATGCCTTTGGATTGCTAACTGTACTGCTCATGCCATCCCACCCCCAACCCCCAGCCACTGACAGGCATCGAGGTGTACCTTGGACTCTTTGTCCCAAGGCTTCACCCCATTCTCCTATGCTGCACCCATTTCAACGTATGTCCTTATGGAATGGGGTGACTGTAAAGCCAAACACCCTAAGGCACAGCTCAACACGTGTCGGTGTCTGCAGAATAGGGTGAGGTGACATGGCTTGACCGTCATGGGTGACGACCCAAAACCTTACCTCAAATCCTGTCAGTCTCTACAGGATGGAGGTGGGGTTCATGTGAAATTCAGTACTTCACTGCCAATCCTATTCTGCATCTGTCTAACTCCTGCATTTCTAATGCTAATACCAGCAAGCAAACATTCGGCATTGACAAATGCTTGTTGACAATTTGGATAGAAATGTTATTAATTTGGCTAAGTCTCTTTGATCTAGACTCTTCACTATTACCTTTCCCAAATAAGTGTATTTTTATATAATGCTCCGGACTGTCTACACAATATTTATAAATTGTTTTTGCCAAGTCATGGCACACCTTAAAGTTAATAGCAAGCAGTGTAGTGAAATTAATAAGTCACAATGATGTGTCTTTATGTTACAGTTTAAGACATATCTTGTAATTCTATTGTAAGTCTTGTCTAGTTTGTTTAATAACATTTTATTTGCTATATGATAGAGGAGATCCCCATATGTTAAAACCTGGAGTATTAACTGTTCAGCAGCCCTTTTCCTACTGTTTTTAGTTCAACACCTTGTTGTCCTGTGTAAAGCTCCCACTCTTATTTACCCTCTCAATTAATCCGCCTATATATTCCCCAAATTCCATACCTTCATCAAAGGTGACTCCCAAACAAGTGTAGCGCAACACCTGTTCCAGAGTGGAATTGTTGTCCACATTGATTTTTATTCATTTATTCTCTTTATGCTTTGGTCCAAAATATAGTATTTTGTCTTTTTTGTGTTCGTAATAAGGCCTGACTTGGTGAACCACCCCCTCACATGGTCAAAATCTGACTGCATTTTTTTTCTAATTTAACAATATTTTGCCCTGTTGTTATAATGGCAGTGTCATCTACATATAATCTTATCTGTGAGCACAGAATTACTTGTGGGAGGTGGTTATTAAATACTAAAAATAACAGGGGTCCTAATATTGACCCCTACTGGCACTCCTCTGACCAGTGCCCTCATGGGAGAGTTTTCCCCATTAATAGATACATATTGAGTATGATCCTCGAGATATGATTTTAACCAGTCCCTGGGGCCATCAGTAATTCCCACTTTTTCAATAGTTTGTAGTAAGAGGGAGTGGCTCACCAGGTCAAAGGCCTTAGATAGATCCACAAAAATGGCTGCTGTTTCCTGCTCCCCGTGTAATGATGAATTTACCAAATTGTTAAATTCTAATAAAGCAGATGTGGTAGAATGTCTTCTATGGAAACCTGATTGATATGGTGTTACCAGTTTATACTTATCTAAATATCCCATCATCTGGGAATGCACATGTCTCTCCAGATGTTTAGCCAGAATGGACAGTAATGCTATAGGCCTATAATTATTTAATTCTGTTGTTTGCCCCCCTTTGAATACTGGACTAATTTTACTCACCCTCCATGCTTGTGGAAAATAATTCTTCTTTAAACTCATATTAAATATGTATGTGACTGTAGCAGCTAGTTGTTTTGCGGCCATTTTTAGAAATCTCCCTTCAATAATGTCGGGACCCATGGATTTGTGAATGTTTATGTTCACTAATCCATTATACACTTCAGACGTACTTAAAATTCTACATCTGAAAGGCAGATTGGGTCCAGTGAATTTGCTCATAACCTGCTGTTCTTGGGACTCTGCTCAATATAGTTATATTAAATCCAGGCAAGTCTACAAAGAGTTATTTAATGATGTTACTATTTCTTGGATATCTTCAATCAATGTTCCATTGATTTTAAGGGCATGTTTTGTTTTTATACCTTGACCTGGTTTTGTAAGATGATTTATATTTTTCCAGAACTTTCTGGGATCATTCTCATTATTCAATCTAACCTTGTAATAATTGCTGTTTGCCTTTTTAATTTCTTGATTACATCTGTTTCTTACCTTTTTAAACATAACCCAGTCACTATCCCGCATTGTTTTCCTCACCTTTTTCTAACACCTATTTTTAACTCTAATGTTTTTTTAAATTTTATCATTTATCCACGGTAGTCTCACTGACCTTTCATTATTTTTATTTTTATTAGTCCTTGGAGCATGTAAATCACACAATTCGTTAAAGGTCTTAGTAAAGTAACAGATCACTAAATCCAAATCGAGTATTAATTTACCCATAATTATCCCAATTCTCCCTTTCTATATTTAGCAGAAACCCATTTTCGGAAAAGGCTCTCATGTCTCTAACCCATGTATTACTTCTATCCAAGGTTTCCTGTTCAAACTGGAACAAAATACTACCCCATATTGGGTTACGGTCTCCAAGACATGGCATGAGAACACCTGAGGCATCGACTGTTAAAGAGTGGGAAACAAATAATAAATCTAATACCGCTCCTTTTTTTGTTGTGTTTGTGTACCTAGTTGGGTGATCTATTAACTGAGTAACACCCAAAATTGATATAGCTTCTTTTAGGGACTTACCCCTCTCTTCTTCCTAATTACAGTTAAAATCGCCCATTAAGACAATATGCATGTCACTTGCTACGCTTTGTATAACAGTAATGGTTTCTTCTATTAAATCCACTTTTGTTTTTGGGGGTGAGTAAATTATTGAAAATACAGTTTTTAGTCCATTTACTTTTACAACAATCACTTCTATATTGTTTACACTACCTTTATTTAGCAGATCAACCTGGTCTAAACTATCTTTAATGTACAATACTACCCCTCCTCCTCTATTTTGTTGATTTTGTCAGAAGAGAGCATAGCCTGGTACACCAAATTCCTCATCATCCATATCTTTTACCAGCCACGCCTCCGTTAATACAATTATTTCTGGGGCTTGTTCATCACTCATCACTTTTAAGGTGTCCATCTTGTTTCTTAAACTTCTGGCATTATCGTGGAGTACCTTAATTTTTTTTTTTTAACTACATCGGGTCCAGGATTGAGTTCTACATCTCCACCTAAAGTTAACAACATTAGACAGGCAAAACTTTTTTTTTTTTTTTTTTTTTGTTTAACCAGGTATAGCACACTAAGCTGAAAGCTTTTTTACAGGAGCGACCTGGGAGCACAAGGAGGTTAAGTGACTTGCTTAGGGCCACACAGTATGCAAGTGGAAGCTGTGGGATTCAAACCCAGGTCTGGTCTGCTGGATGTCACCAGATGTGCAGCTCAGAGCCTTAGACCACTATACGCTATACTGCCTCCTTAAACTATATACTGCTATACGCTATACTGCCCTGCTTCCCCTGTATTTCATTAGAAAATTTGTAAGAATTTAAAACTGTTACCTTGCCATGCTGGTTCTAATGTCTCCATGTATTTGTGAATGAATTTCTTCTACTTAATTTACTTAAAACATTCTGAGTTATAAAACCGGGTACCAGCCAATAGGCTCCCAGTTTTATTTTTCTTGTCTTGTTTCAATAGTTACACCTGCAAGGCAAGGTACAATCAAATACAATATCATCCAACAATACATGTTAAATTGAATTATTTTAAAACTATACACTACTAAAATGAGGCAACAGTTTCTTTCCTCCTTTAAACTATTTTACAATACAGTGCAGATATATAACTTAAGGGTATCAATCAACTAGTTCACTCTAAAGATCTCTGCTGCTACACTAAACAAATATTATTTTTCTATGCTGTAGTGCTTGCGCCACTCATACTTGCACTAGACGCGCAGCTCAAGGCTTTGTAGAGTGTTACCCCTCCTCCTGGGCGGTCCCTTATAGCAGCTGATTAGGTAGCAAGTCCCTTTCTTCTGGGTAGTGTGGAAAACAGTCCAAAAAGCAGTTTCACAGCAGAACAACAAAATATCAGGAATGACAGTTAGGGGAGTGTGTCCAAGGAAATAGTTTCAGTGATGGATTTCTGCTCACTGCGTTTCCCTTTGGTGTTCCGAGGGTGTTAGTAGCAACCACTTTGATGGTATCACAATGGTAGATGTGGCACAAATGGTACAGACAACTATAATGGTGACAGTGACCAGATAAAAGGAGACAAGTGCTGGAGAGATAGCACAATAAGATTCCACATGGTTGTAGAGCAAGCTGAGAATAGCAGTTACAACTTCCCTTCAGTGACTGTCTCAGCATAGATGTAAAGATATTCATCACAACAGTATGTGTAAGTTTTAAGGTTCTTTGTAGAGTATTCCAGAGAGTGGGAAGGGCATGGCTTAGGGATAAGGTGCCATAACGAGTTTGTACCCTAGGTATATCAAACAACATGTATGAGTGTCTTCTGATTGAGTATGCACCAGGGGTGCATTTAAGAAGATCAGAGATGTAGGAAGGAAGTTTAAAGATATTTATTTATTGAAATGTTTCACCAAGGAGGCACACTGAGCAACAAGTTGCTCATCTCCCGGTGTGACCGGGGGAGGGGGGGGAACATGAGGATAGTATACAGAGATTTGGTACACAATATAAATTTACTGTAGATTACATTAAAATAATTTAAGTAGACTGTACAGGAATGATGAAATAACAGGATGCTAACGGTTTTGAACTAGATAGATACTACGCCAACACTTTTGTACTAGGTAGATACAACACAAAATAACATTTAGGCATACACTAAATTACACATAACTGTGTAGCTAGAAAATGGCTGAATAGAATTGTTGTAGTTTGATCAAGGGAAGTTAGTGAGGAATAAACACAGGCAGAACAGGTTGGTTAAGGTATAACAGAAGTGCAAGTTAACTACAAGTGCAGTAGAGATTAGGGGTCAGCCATAACTAGGGCTACATAAGGGGGAGAAAGGAAGGTGAGAGGTAGGAATGTCGGTAGGCTGAGAAGTGGGGGGGGTGAAAGGGGATGGAAGGAGGAGGCAAAGGAAGAGGTAGGAGTAGAAAGGTCTGCTGGGGCCTGACTCCTCCAGTATGCTGAGGACCCTGCCTGTGAAAGGCAGGGGTCAAGCATGACAGGAAGAAAGCAGGTTGTGGCAGCGAGAGGCAGAGTACGATAGAAGGGAAGCAGGTTGTAGGCAGTGAGGGGGAATAGGCTTCGGAAGAACAGAAGAGATGGTGAAGGTAAAAGAGAAGAGAGGCCGAATCCCAGCCCTTCAGGATGTGGAGAAGTGGAGGGAAGAGTTGGGTTAATGGTGTAAGGATAGGGTAGGGACAGGCCCTTGGTACAACTTTGGATGATTGAGAAATCACAGTAAGAGAACAATGGAAGGTCTGAAGGGGGGACTCAGGGGAAGGGAAGGGAAGGAATGCTGGTTTTTAGGAGGGTGGGAGGTGGAGCTGTAGCAGGGGCATTGCTAGGGTACTGAAGAGGGGTAGGGTTTGTCATGGGCTTAGAGGGGGGAGTTAGGGAGGGTCGTAGCAGGAACAGCTAAGTACAAGGTAGCTTTTGAGGGCAGAGCTGATGGAGTAGTAGGAGGATGAGTGACGAATTTGAGGGGGGAGGAAATTCCATATTTTTGGGAGGTGGTGAGAGTAACCGGACTGGCCGATAAGGGTGGCTCTGAGGGGGACGGCCAGAGTACGGGAGTTGGATGATCTAAGGGAGTGAGAGGGAGTGGGGGGTGTTACAAATGAGGGGTCGAGGTAGGAAGGGAGTTCACCTAGCCAGTGCTTGGAGGTAAATTTAGTGCAGTGGGACAGTCGTCTGTTTGTAAGAAAGGGGAAAGATAGGGCACAATAGAGACCGCAGTGGTGGGTGCGAGAGGGAGCATCAAGGGCAAAACGTCAGAAGGAATTGAAGAGGGTATCCAATCTGGCCAGGGAGGACTTTGGAACAGCATCATAGATTGCATCACAGTAGTCGTACATGGGCAGGATCATCTTCTGAACAAGTTCATGCCTAACCATAGACAGGATACAACTATGGTTCTTGAACAGGACACCAAGCTTGGGGCGCAATTTTTTTTGGATGGTGTCAATATGTCTGGAGAAGATTTGGTGTTGATCCAGCCAAATTCCTAGGTACCTGAAGAAGGTCGTGTCCTCAAGTAAAGTCCCATCAAGGGTGTGGAAAGTGAGCAGGGCGGGAAGTCTAGAGAGTCTCTGCCTTGTGCCAAAGGTCATGGAGACAGTCTTCGTGGTGTTAAGAAAAAGTTGATGGTTAGTAAACCAGAGCTGAACCTTGTCAAAGTCTTGCTGCAAGCTGGATGTAACCTCAGCTGGTCAAGAGCCAGATGCATACAGGACCGTATCATCGGCATACATGTGTATGGCAGTGATGGAGGAGCAGACAGATGGGAGGTCATTTAGGAAGATGGAGAATAATTGGGGCCCTAGCACTGAGCCCTGAGGGACTCCAGTATTAATCAGGCAGGGAGGGGAAATTACATCACAGATCCTGACTGATGGGTTCTACCAGTGAGGTAGGCCTTGAACCAACGAGTTGCTGAAGGAGAGAGGCCAGCTGTTGAGGGGGAGTCAAGGAGAAGGGAGTGGGAAACAGTGTTGAAAGCCTTGGCAAGGTCAACAAAGATGGCTGAGGTGATTTGACTATCGTCCATCCCAGTAAGGATAGAGTCAGTGAACCGAAGCAGGGAGGCAGCGGTAGAGTGATTTTTCCTGAAGCCAGATTGGAAAGGGGTGAAGTAGGAGGTGTCAGTTAGAAATGAGGTAAGCTGGAGGAGGACAAGGTGTTCTTGTAATTTAGCTAGGGTAGGGAGGAGAGAGAGAGGGTGGCGATTTCCAGGGGAAGATGAGTCACCGCCTTTGGGAAGATGGAGGACCACAGCATATTTCCATGGAGTAGGGAAAGGCTGATTTTAATGCATTCATAAACCAGGGCAAGTTATTTTTCTTGTTCTAATTTTCAGTAGGGGTGCATGTTTGTTGATCACTTCTATGACAAGGCTGTGGAACAGGTTACATGCCTCTGTGACTGTGGGTGCAAGATAAAAATCTTGCCATTTAGTCTTACTTGAGTCTGTCAGAAAGTCTGCGCAATTGAATTTGCGGAGGCTCCTTTTAAATTTGAAACTGGAAGCGGATATAGGCTTGGGTAATGACCTCACACATGATCACTTATGTTGTTATGGAATACCCCTGTGTGTGCAATTTTATGAGATTTATTAACAAGGATTAAATCGAGAAGGGTGCTGTGTGCAGGATTTTTAATATTAGGGCGAGTGATATCAGAGACAATTTGGGTAAGACCATGAGCATCACAGAAGTCTTAAGGGTTTGGAGGAAGAGGAGTTCCAGTCAAGGTTAAAGTCTCCCACAAAAACAGATTCAGATCTGAGGATTTCTAGCAATTTGCAGAGATGGGCTAATATCTCAAGGCCCCCTTCTGAATCATGTCAAACATTCTGAGTAAGCTGCAGGCGTTGATATGTAGAAAACTCAGACCTTAAAAATGCAATAGATCAGAGGGTGCCATGATAGGTGATGGGGGGACCAGGATTTAGTTCAATGTTCCTGGAGCAAAGTAATAGTAAGAGGAGCAATTTCCTGAGCCCATTGATTATTATTCTAAGGAGCAACAGCCGTCCCTGTTTTGGGTGCCTAGGTGTGCTAGAAGGTGCACCAGGAGCAGCACAATGGTGGAGGAGTAAGGATGCACAAGTTGCCACACAGGCAGGAATTATTAATGGGTCATGTCTATAGTCTGAAGGTATACGATTTGGAGAAGACACTGTGCTTCCCTGGTAACCAGTGCCAGGAAAGCATTCAGCCTGCACAGTAGGTACTGTGCTTGTGATGTTAATAGAAAGGTCCCATGGGATGTAAAGGTCATTAGTAAAATAGAGGGTGCTTAACAAAATAAGACAGTGTAGTAAAGTATGCCGCATAATGTAGGTCTCCATGTCCCTTTCTTGTCCAAAAATAGGGTGCATTTCTGAGGCTGAAACTGGGACAATAGTATTAGAAAAAAGAAAAGTGTGTATTATGTAACCCCCCCCCATGCCCCCGTCTACGGGCATAACTTTCTTTCGCAGATGTTCCGGGGCAATAGAAAGGGGGCACCCTCTAGTGCTAACATCGAGACAAATGCACTTCTAAAGTAAGGCAGAGAAAATCTTATTTCTACCTCTCCATCATCTTCAACACTCGTACACTTTACCTTCTCCCTCAGTATTTGATTTTCTCCTCCCTGAAGCTGCCCACCGGACCAGGACCTCTGCTCTGCACCTCGGCTGTTTGAGGAGCCCTTATGGTCCACCCAGGCTGGATGAATACAGCAACTGGAATGTAACTCATGGAGAATTAATCAAACTGAAGATAAAGGGGAAAAGAAGAATATAATTTCATTTACTTTTCCCTCTTAGTCAAATAATGCACATAACCACTATTTCTTCCCCAAACTGACTTTTATTCTGCACCTGTAATGCAAATGACTTCCAGCAATACAGGGGTCACATACATCATCTTTAAATAGATACAGCAGCTCCATGGGGCTATTTAACTTTTTTCAAACCTGGCTGGACATTCTAAGGCAGCAAAAATTTGGATACAGGCAGACACAAGCAAGGATTTCTTTTTCCTTTCCCTCTGTCGGGTGCTCTACCCAGGACCTACTCAAACTCAGATCCCTGCAATCTCCTGGCTTCTTCGGATCTGGTAAGGCAACACTTTGATTTTTTTTCTTTCTCACCCAGGTCATTCTCACTGGCACTGGTTGTCTCCCCCCCAATCTGGCATGGAAAGTGAGCTGCCTTCCCCCACCTGGACCCCTGGGCACCAGCCCTAGCCACAGGCTTCCAGGAATTTTACTGATGACCCAGGCCCTGACCCTCTTAGAATGGTTGGCACTGTACCTGGTGCTCATACAACACCTACCACCTCCACTTGGCTCTGCCTGCAGCCCCTGCCTTCTCACGGGAGGTCCAACTTACTCTGGGTTCCACTGGTCTTAATTTCTCAGGGGCTCAAGCCAGGCCCACATCCCCATTTTCACAGCCTGGGCTTAAATTAAGCTCCCAAATGGGGGCTACCCTCCAAGGTCTGCCACAGGGCCTGTGACCCACATGGATCTCAATGTACCAGTGCCCCAGGACCTGCCCTCCAGGCAGGGCCCATAAATTGGGTGAAAGGTCCCCCAGCTCCCTCTACCCCCCAGGCTGCCCTGCCACGCTGGGTACTAGGGAAGCCACTGCTTCCTGGGAGGGCCCTGCTACTTTCCTCCCAGCCCTGGTGACCTGGGGTACACCTGCTAGGGGTCTCTAAGGGCTCCTACACTTTCCTGGCCTACAAAGTCACCTCCTGTCCCTGCACCCAATGACGCAGGAGCTTCATTACTTCCCTCCTCCTCAACCATGATGCATGGGAAAACCATCCTGACTGTACTCTTTTTGGGGGGTTCCCACACTGGCCCTCCCGGACCACCGAATTCTCTCACTTGCCCACCTAATCTGCATCTGCTCCTTGCACTACGCTTCCAGACTCCCCCCCTCCAGTCCCAGACCTAATGCCCAGGCTGGAAAGGCCCCGATACTTCCTGTCTGTCCCTTTTTATACTCCTAAAACCCACTCTCTGCTGCCACCTTGAGGCATCCAGCAGCAATGTCCCCCAGAGCACTAACACATTCCCTAGCTCGGGGGGGGGGCAGGAGGGGGAAAGGGATGCCTAAGAAGGAGCAGGACAGAGAATCGTATCAGTTAAAGCAAAAGGAAGCTGGGAAGGCAGTCAGAACAGCAAAGGCTCGAACTGAGGAAAAGATAGCCAACTCAGTTAAGAAGGGGGATAAAACCTTTTTTAGGTACATCAGGGAGCGAAGGAAGACTAAGGGAGGGATAGTGAGGCTTAATAAAGGGGAGGAGGGTGGGCAGAGGGTGACTGTGAAAAGGCAGAGATACTAAACAAATATTTTTGCTCAGTATTTACAAACGAAGAGGGGGAGGTACCTAAAACAAACAACAGAAACACTCTGGATACAGAAGTTGATACCAGCCCATTCACAGAAGCAAGGGTTCTGAAAGAACTCTTAAAACTGAGGATGGACAAAGCAATGGGTCCTGATGGGATTCATCCCAGAATTCTAAAAGAACTAAGGGTAGAACTAGTGACACCACTGACTATCCTCTTTAACAAATCATGGGAGGATGGGGTGGTACCTGAGGACTGGAGGAGGGCAGATGTGATTCCCCTTCACAAATGTGGGAGCAGGGCAGAAGCAGGAAACTACAGACCTGTTAGTTTAACCTCAGTGATAGGGAAATGATGGAATCACTTCTGAAGGAAAGAATTGTCGAGTATCTAGAGGCCAGAGGGGCACAGGACCCAAGGCAGCATGGATTCACAGCGGGAAGGTCATGCCAGACAAATCTAATAGACTTCTTTGACTGGGTGACCAAAGTAGTAGATCAGGGAGGGGCTGTGGACATGGCCTACCTAGACTTTAGCAAGACATTTGACTCAGTCCCACACAAAAGATTAATATACAAGTTAGCCAGCCTGGGAGTGGGTCCCAAGATGATAGCCTGGGTAAATAATTGGCTGGAGAATAGGACACAGAGGGCAATAGTAAATGGAGTCCACTCTGAAGAAAGGGGGGTTACTAGTGGGGTGCTGCAGGGTTCAGTATTAGGACCGGTCCTCTTCAATGTCTTTGTAAGTGACATTGCAGAGGGACTGGAAGGAAAAGTATGTCTCTTTGCAGATGACACAAAGATCTGCAACAGAGTTGATGCACAAGGTGGGGTGGAAAGGATGAGAAGGGACTTGGCAAGGTTAGAGGAATGGTCAAATGTATGGCAGCTTAGATTTAATGCTAAGAAGTGCAAGGTAATGCACCTGGGAAACAAAAACCCAGGGGAAGAGTACACAATGGGGGTGAGATACTAACAACAACAAAAATGGAAAGGGACCTGGGGGTAGTCATATCAGATGACTTAAAGGTGGGCATGCAATGTGAGAGGGCAGTAAGGAGGGCTGGGGGGATACTGGGATGCATAGAGAGAGGCATCACCAGTAGAAAACAGGAAGTTGTTATGCCTCTGTACAGACAGCTGGTGAGACCACATCTGGAGTACTGTGTGCAGTTCTGGAGACCCAATCTCCGCAAGGACATAGACAAGATGGAAGCTGTCTAGAGGAGGGCAACTAAAATGGTGCAGGGTCTGCACCGGAAGACATATGAAGAGAGACTAAAGGAGCTTAATATGTATAGCCTCGAGGAAAGGAGGGAGAGGGGGGACATGATAGAAACTTTCAAGTACCTCAAGGGAATCAACAAAGTCCAAGAGGGTAACATCTTTCAAAAAGAGCGTTGCAAGAACAAGGGCAAATTTGTAGATGGGGGGTAGCTCAGAGGTAATGTAAGAGTATTTTTTCGCAGAGGGTTGTGGATGCATGGAACGGCCTTCGGAGGAAGGTTGTGGAGTCAAAAACAGTGGTTGAATTCAAGCATGCATGGGACAGCCATAAGGTAATTCTGGGGGGGAGGTAGAAAGAAGTAGGCTGCTGGTTAACTAGGATCTGCAGCTTATCCATTAGGGTAGGAAATGGGCAGACTGGGTGGGCCAAGCGGTCCTTATCTGCCGTCAAATTCTATGTTTCTATGTTAAGATGGGAATATAAGCCCTTCTTTTACAGGGGGCTTACACTTATGACAACTGCCTCAGAAACAAAAGAAAAGAAAAAAATAAACTCTAGACAGAAGATGGGTTGAGAGGGAAGACAAGATCCCTCCAGTGGTCAAGTGATATAATGAGCAAATGGGAAATCAGATACTTCTAATTTCTCAGCACTGAACTACGACCCATCATGTGACCAGGGGCAGCTATAAATATAATGCACCGAGTAGGGTGGGTAGCCAGTGCACAGTGCCGGCAGGAAGCAGCGTCTTCAGGGAGAGAGCGGGCAGGCGAGGCAGCTATCCAGAATCACTGGAGCAGTACCCGGTGAGGCAGAGGCAGTGCATCTGGTCAGGGCATCTCCTGCTAGCCTCAGCAGCTTATGCAGGGAGCAGCATCTTCAGGGAGAGAGCAGGCAGGTGAGGTGGCTATACAGAACCACCGAGGTGGAGGCGGTGTACCTGATCAAGGCATCTCCTGCTCTGCTTGCTCATAATGTCTCAGAAGTAGAACCAGACTTTGAAGCACATAACACTGCACCTGGGACAGGTATCCCCCACAAGACACATCATCAAATTCCATAGCCAGGAACACAGCTCTCTGTTCTACCAGTCTTTCCACCATGTAAAAGACAGAGTTCCATCTTGTCGCCACATCTTTAATCAAGCAGTGTTGTGGGACATTGTGCTTCTGTTGATAATGTTGGAGGAGCTCAGCACGTTTGGGAGAATAATGGAAATAACTTGTAATGTCCCTAAGAGTGTCCACTATTTCTTTTAACTGTGCATATTTCTCAAGCACATAACACCACCAGATTTAGTGCATGTGCAAAGCAAGGTGCAAGGCAGAAACCCCCATCATTCATGGCCTTCAGCATGTTACTTCCACCGTCACAAAATTCCCACTTCAAGTTGTGAGGGTATATCCAGATGTCCAGCGTGACTGTATGAGGCACATACACATTAAGGCACTCCCTATGAATGCTGGCCCTCAGTGAGGGTGCCTGCTTCCCAATAACTCCTGCAGGGGCTGGTTACAGTGATGGAGGTGGGGGCACCAGTGGTGCTGCTGGAGCTTGACCAACCCAATGAGCAGTGAGATTTAGGATGCTTTGCTTTGCAGTACTTATTTATTTATTGAAATATATTACCAGGAAGGCACACTGAACAATTGAAATTGCTCCTCTCCTGGTGTGTCCTGGGACTGCTCCATATGTCACTAGTGAAATGCACAAATCCGTCCTCTGCCTGCCTCAGAAGGGTCACCATCTGCAAACATATGGCCTCATACATTGCAGACAGAACATGCAGAGAAAGCATGAAGCATGATGAAATACTGTATTTGGGTTTCAGCTCGTATAACAGTCTTTGGAAGCTGGTGTCTTCCAGCATGTAGAATGGCTGAAGATCGAGCATCATCATCATCTCACCAGTCAACTGAGTGATTCATGTGGTGGCAGGATCAGCAAGTGGCATTTTCGTGCAGGCATGTAATAACTCCAGGAGTGTCGTTTGCTTAGTGGCAATAAATTCTGGACTAGCACTAGTGCAGGTACTGCATTCACTTCCACTGTTATCCCTGCCTAGTGGTAGTGCTGGTGGTGGTGGTATTGGTTGGAACGGTGTACTAGAAGGAGCACCACTAGTGTCACTTGACTTTGCTACTACTGCCATGGGGGCCGCGTAATGTGAACAAACCATCTAATCCCACTTCCCATACCTGGCTGCTGCTGCTGCTGAGTCTGACCTGTGTGTGGATTGTGAAGTATGTGACTGTTAGCTAGATGCCATGTTCACATTTTAGAAGATCAGCCAGAACACTGGTTCCCAGTGTCCGTGTGCATTGACCCCCGACTGATCTTTTTCTCACACGTATTGCAACATGCTCTCGGTGGATTTGTGGCGTCATCCCTAAAATACTTTCATACTGTGGATGATCTCTTGGCTTTCTTAGCTATAGGACCACCACACTGAGGGATCGGGGCGGCTTTAAAAGAAATAGGGTGACCACTGAGAGATTTCTTTTTCCTGGTCACAAAGGAGGAATGATGTGGATTAACCTCAAGATCTCCAGAAGCAGCAGCATTAGTATGAGATTTACCAGGTGTGACTGGGAACTTGGCCTGGGATTTAGATTTCCCTGCTTCATCAAGTTGCTTATGTTCTTTTCTCTTCTTCATTGCTTTTCTTACTTTGCCACTCTTGTTCTCCTGTACTGGTGGTGATGGTGGCCTCCACTCCTCAGAATCATAGTCCTCTTCAGAGGAGCTTGTAACTGACAACCTATTTTCAACCTCCACTTCCTCTTCCCCTTCTCCTGCTTCTTTCTCTAATGCACCCTGCTTCTCCTCCACAACTTCTTCTTCCCCACCTGTCTCCACCTCACTCTCACCTGATGCTTCAACCTTCCCCTGCCCTTTTTCTGCTGTCTTCTATTTTTCTGTACTTCTGCTTCCACCTTCTTTATCACCAGCACCTCTCCCTAATTTGGTACCTCCAGTTCCACATCCTCTTCATCTGTGGTGGTCTACTCCACTGCAACTGACTGTGATGACAGTGGACATGCTACTGGCTTGCTTTTATAAAACAGAGGCGCTGGTATAACATAAACAGCACCTCACCTGTGTACACCAACCAATTCTTTTTCCTAAGGTGACAGGGTAACATTTGTGTCAGATTCCCCCAGACTCACTCCCTGAATTAGGGCCTGTGAGTACACTTGGCTCGGATGTACAGATTGCTGAGTTGGTACCTTACCTGGCACTGCCAGCTGATGTTGTGTGGTTTGCACAAGACACAAAGGTGAAGGGCCAACCTGTACCTCTTTGAAATGGGATGGAGGATTCCTGGGCATTACATCACCACCATGGGCAGTAGGGGAAGGCAAGGAACTTTGAGGAGGAGAAGGAGGAGGACCACAAGCAGTGGAAGACCTGTGTGTTTCTGCTTTGCTCTGGCTGGTTTCGGCACCATGAGATGCACTACTGGACACTGACTGTGACTGACTGGAAAAGCTCCTGCTTACAGTGGACATACAACCAGCTGACTTCTGTAGACTAACAGATCTCCATAGTTACTTTGGAAGCACTATTATACGCCCCACCCTAGCACTTCTCTCAGTCTCGGACCCACCACCACTAGCAGCACCAACCCCGCTCCCTGTCTCTGTCCTTCTCCTTCTAACATCCTCAGCATGTACATCAGCCGCACCATAGGTCACATGACTACCACTGATCTTTGCAGAACTGCAACTTTTGACAGCTGCTATTTTTGACAGAGGAGAACTTTGTTGTCAGAGCAAATGACAGCAGTCTAGAACTACAGCTATTTTACCAATTAATCACTTCTATCTCAGCAGTGCCTGTTTGGATTAAACAAACAGATACTTTATTAGAAGAAGGGGGTCTCATTTAAGTAACAAAAAAAGAAGAAGAAAGTCACTGTGTTTCTCTGAGGAAGGGTGCTGTATCAGCTTAATTTACTGAGTCAACAGCAGAGGTTGAAGCTAATTGAGATATGGCTTAACAGTTTAGGAGTACAAAAGCAGGTGTTTCCAATTACAGCTTCTCGCTGTTTTTGACAGAGGAGAACTTTGCTGTCAGAGCAAATAACAGCAGTCTAGAACTACAGCTGTTTTACTAATTGCCCTCCTTCCCACCCAAAGCCAGTTCTACTTTTATAGCCACTGGATTTGACTGACAACAGGAATTTCTTGTTTGGCAGTAGGAAGGGAAGGATCACTGAGACACATTAGTTTCATCAACCTTGAAAGAACCTTAAAAAAAAATAGCTCCCCGGCTGCTGGAGGTCTGAATCAAGCACGGAAGAAGGAGACTACTGAGAGACCACAGGAAGTTCCTGTCCCAGAACAGGAAGGGCGAGAGTTGCAATGGCACATAGGCAGTAGGAAAGTAAATGTAAAACACATAGAGGGAGGAGACAGTAAGCATACAAAGCAACAGCAGTGGGACACAAAATAAGTCAAGACGGGAGTGGTGCAGTGCAATGGCTGTGGGGCAGCAGTGTTCGGAGACATTCTGGAGGCTGCGATGCTGCCCTGTTTGCAGGCACCTCTCTGATCTGAGGGAGGAGGTTGCCCGTCTCCAGGTTGACCTGGCTAGGATTCATGAAAACTCTTCCCCCACCCAGGCCACCAGGGCCACCACCACTACCTCAGAGGTTGCCAAGAAAGAGGAGCAGTTGGACCAAGGTGGGCTCACGGAGGGACAGAATGGTGGAACAGAGGTGCATCCCTCCAGTTGTACCGCTCCACAATTCATATGCTGTTTTGGCGAAGAGGGGTTCCTCTATGGAGGCACCTGCAGTGGAGACCAAGGAAGATACTGGGAACCTCCACAAAGAAGACCCACAGGAGCATGGCATGAGACCTCACAGGGGAAGGAAACAAATCCTGGTGGGGGACTCGACCATTAGGGGGGCAGAAGTGGGGGAGGAAGGGGATAGGGAGGTAAGGTGCCTGCCTGGTGCCATGGCTCGGAGGAACAGGAAGCGAATCCTCTGGATTGCGGGAGCAGCTGCACAAGGGAGGGAGCTGGATGTCATTGTCCACCTAGGGACAAATGATCTGGCTGTGAATGGGATCAGAGCGGTGCAAGGGGGAGTTTGTAGAGTTGGGGAGGGACTTTAGACAAGTAGCATGTATGGTAACCTTCTTGGAGGTGCTGCCTGTCTATGGTAAGGATGATGCTAGGGTATTCTGCATCATGGGATTCAATGAATGGTTGAAAAACTGGTGTGGAGCTTAGGTTTTGGCTTCACTGGGGACTGAGAAGCCACCTGGAGGGATGCAGGCCCATACTGGCATGCTGATCTGCATCTGTCCAGGGGGGGACCAGGATCCTAGGTGATAGGTTTAAATGCTTCATTGGCAAGCATTTAAACTAGCCAAGGGGGAGGCACTGAAAAGGAGCAGGGAAATCCCAGCTTCCCTCCACAAAACACAATAGTTAGTGAGGTAAACACCAAGGCAGAGAAGTCAGTAGGGAGCAGGACAGAGGTAAATGCAGAAAAAGGCAGTAAGGACAGGGATGGGGCTAAAAGGGGTAAGGCCATAAAAAAATGGAAGGTGATGAGTACCAATGTCTGCAGTCTGTGTAACAAGCTCCCTGAACTAGTGGCCTTGATGGAAGAGGGATGCCTGGATATTGTGGCAGTCACTGAAACATGATACACAGAGAAACATGACAGGGATGTCAACATACCAGGATACACAATCTACAGGAGGGACAGGGTGGGTAAAAGAGGAGGAGGAGCAGCTCTCTATATAAGGGAAGGGATTAAAGCAACAGAACTAAAGATTAAAGAGGAAGTTGATGAGTCACTGTGGGTCACCCTGGAGACAGGAAATGGCACCACAATCTGCATGGGGGTTGTGTACAGATCCCCATCTCAGGGGGAGGAAATGGACAAGGAAATGATAGAAGACATCCTTAAAATGGCAGAAAAAGGGGAGATATTGTTGATGGGGGACCTGAATATGCCAGCTGCTAACTGGAGTATCTTTGCTGCAGGCACATCCAAGATCAGTGTCATTCTTGATGCCCTACAGGGGGCATGCCTCAGACCGCTAGTGTTGGAACCCACTCGGGAGGGAGCAATCTTAGACCTGGTACTCTCAAATGGGGAAGGAGAAAGGATCTCAGATTTAGAAGTGGGTAGCCATCTGGGAACAAGTGACCGCCAAACAGTGTGGTTCACAATAAACACAGCCATAGAATCAAGCCATACAAAAACAAGAATATTGGACTTTAGGAAGGCTGACTTTGGGAAAATGAGAGAGTGCCTCAGAAAAGCACTAGCAAACAGGCAAGAAGGAGGGGTGGAGGAACAATGGGGAGTAATCAAAACAGCCATCACAGAGGCAACAAGCCTTTGTGTGAAGCAAATCAACAAAACAAAATGAAGGGAAAAAACACTATGGTTCTCAAAAGAGGTGGAAGGGAAGGTTAAGGAGAAAAGGATAGCATTCAGGAAATACAGGGAAATACAGAAGGAGCAGGACAGAGAAATTTATCAGTTAAAGCAGAAGAAGGTAGGGAAGGCAGTCAGAATAGCAAAGGCACAAACTGAGGAAAAGATAGCCAACTCTGTTAAGAAAGGGGATAAAACCTTTTATAGGTACATTAGGGAGTGAAGAAAGACCAAGGGAGGGGAAACAGAGATTTAATAAAGGGGAGAGAATGGTGGCAGAGGGTGACAGTGAAAAGGCAGGAATACTGAATGAATATTTCTGCTCAGTATTCACAATGGAAGAGGAGGGGGAGGTACCTAAACCAAACAAGAGAAACACTCTGAATAGGGGGTCGATACCAGTCCATTCACAGAAGAAAGGGTTTTGAAAGAACTCTTGAAACTGAGGGTGGACAAAGCAATGGGGCCTGATGGGATTCACCCAAGAATTCTAAAAGAACTAAGGGTAGAACTAGTAATGCCACTGACTACTCTCTTTAACAAATCATGGGAGGATGGGGTGGTACCTGAGGACTGGAGAAGGCAAATGTGATTCCACTTCATAAAAGTGGGAGCAGGGCAGAGGCAGGAAACTACAGACCAGTTAGTTTGACCTCAGTGGTACAGAAAATGATGGAATCACTTCTGAAGGAAAGAATTGTTGGGTACATAGAGGCCAGTGGGGCACAGGACCCAAGGCAGCATGGTTTTACAGCAGGAAGGTCATGTCAGATGGACCTAATAGATTTCTTTGACTGGGTGACCAAAGTAGTAGACCAGGGAGGGGCTGTGAATATGGCCTACCTAGATTTTAGCAAGGCATTTGACGCAGTCTCACACAAAAGATTAATATACAAGTTAGCCAGCCTTGGAGTGGGTCCCAAGGTGGTAGTCTGGATAAAAAAACTGGCTAGATAACAGGACACAAAGGGTAATAGTAAACGGAGTCCACAGTGAAAAAAGGATGGCAACTAGCGGGGTACCACAGGGGTTAGTACTGGGGCCAGTCCTCTTTAATGTCTTTATAAGTGACATTGCAGAGCCCCTGGAAGGAAAAGTATGTCTCTTTGCAGATGACACAAAGATCTGCAACAGGGTTGATACACAAGGTGGGGTGGAAAGGATGAAAGGGGACTTGGCAAGCTTGGAGGAGTGGTCAAATATATGGCAGCTCAGATTCAATGCAAAGAAGTACAAGGTAATGCATCTGGGAAACAAACCCAGGGGAAGAGTACACAATGGGGGGGTTAGATAATAACAAAAATCGAAAGAGACCTAGGAGTAATTATATCAGATGACCTAAAGGTGGACAAGCAATGTGATAAGGCAGTAAGGAGGGCTGGGGGGGTACTGGGATGCATAGGGAGAGGCATCAACAGTAGAAAACAGGACATTGTTATACCTCTGTACAGACAGTTGGTAAGACCCCATCTGGAGTACTGTGTACAATTCTGGAGACCACATCTCCAAAAGGCATAGACAGAGTAGAGGCTGTTCAGAGAAGGGCAACCAAAATAGTGCAGAGTCTGTACCAGAAGACATATGCGGAGAGACTAAAGCAGCTTAATATGTATACTCTTGAGGAAAGGAAGGGGGGGGACAAGATAGAAACTTTCAAGTATCTCAAGGGAATTAACAAAGTACAAGAGGGTAGCATATTTCAGAAGAAGAGATGTGCAAGAACAAGGGGACACAATTTGAAGATGGGGGGGGATGGCTCAGAGGTAATGTACTAATATTTTTCAGGTCAAACTACCTCTTGCTGGAAGCTGCAATACTGAACATAGGAGTTGCAAGAAAGCGAGTTGTGCTCACAACAGAGGGAGGTGAACCTTACAATTGTCTTTGGTTTGTAGCAGATATTCTGCAGGTGGAGGCTACTTCTAACTGAAAGGTGAAATAAGGAACTTAGAATTATCAGGAAAAGACAGTCGTGTTACAATTCTTAAGATTTTCAGTGCAGGAAGAGTTTAAACCCTGGGATAAACATTTGTCACAAATCCTGAAATAAGTGCAGTAACAGGTTGTGTATTTGACCCAGACAGTAAACTGTTTTTGTGTTTACCATTGTGTGCCTTAAAAGGAAATTCCAGACTTTCTCAGGAAGTGATTACATCATAGATACTTATCAGCCAATAGCTTTGGTAACAGACCTGAGAACAATAGTATTATAAGCAAGTGTTTTATAGCAAACTCATCAGAACAGCTAATATTTTTCAGGTCAAACTACCTCTTACTGGAAGCTGCAATACTGAACATAGGATTTGCAAGAAAGCGAGTTGTGCTCACAACAGAGGGAGGTGAACCTTACAATTGTCTTTGGTTTGTAGCAGATATTCTGCAGGCGGAGGCTACTTCTAACTGAAAGGTGAAATAAGGAACTTAGAATTATCAGAAAAAGACAGTCTTGTTACAATTCTTAAGATTTTCAGTGCAGGAAGAGTTTAAAGCACAGCTAACTTATTTTGGGGCTGACTGCTTTCAGAGCACAAACCACCAGGCTGTTTTGGGGCTGGGAGGTTTACCTGTGTCTGATTTGATGTCTCGATTTTCTCTGTTTGATTAGCAGGGATTTTCTCTGTCAAATTGTTGTGTATGGTATCTTGCTGACAGGAAGGCACCATCGCAGCGGTGGGTCAGAGCTCTTAGCTGATTGTTTGTGAGGGCACAGTCTTAGGCCCAACCCTTCCCACCCCTCACCCCACCCACCCCTGGAAATAGTTCCTTATACCTGGGGTTCTGACATCATTTCTTAAGAGTGCAAGGTGTATATCAATGTCATATCCTCTCTAGCACACAGCACTGAAAATATAAGCATACACATTGTATAATATATATATTTCTATATAACAAACCAATCACACACACAAACACACACAAAAAAAAAGTACATAATCATGTGGGGAGTAGTGCAATGTAATGGCTGTGGGGCAGCAGTCTTCCGGGAGTCTTTCTGGAGGCTGAGATGCTGCCCTATTTGCAGACAACTCTCTGCCCTGAGGGAGGAATTTGCCTGTCTTCAGGCCACACTGGACAGCAGTAAGGGAACCTTCCCCAGGCCAGACTGGATGGTAGGAAGGGAACCTCCCCCATCCAGGGAGCACCAGAGCCACCACCACTACCTCAGAGGTTGCAAAGAAAGCACAGCAGTTGGACCACAGTGGGCTCAGGGAGGTGAGGATGGTGGAACAGAGGCACACCCTGTCAGTTGTTCCACTCCACAATCCATACACCATTCTGGGAGCACAGCTCCCTATGGATGCACCCACAGAGGAGATTAAGGAGGCTGAGGACACCTGTCACAAGGAGGCCCATAGGAAGGAGGCAGAGGACACCACAAGGAAAGGAAGCAGCTCCTGGTGGGGACCCAATTATGGGGGATAGAACTGGGGGAGCAGGGAAAACTGAAGTAAGGTGCCTGCCTGTGCCATGGCTTGAGGGACAGGAAGCGATCCTCAGGATCACGAGAACAGCTGCACGGGAGTCTGAGTTGGACGTCATTGTCCACCTAGGGACAAATGACTTGGCTCAACATGAGATTAGAGCAGTGCAGAAGGACTTTGTAGAACTGGGGAGGGGCCTAAGACAAGTAGCACACACAGTATCCTTCTCAGAGGTGCTACCCGTCAATGGCATGAGTGAGGCAAGGGTACTTTGCACCATGCAGTTTAATGAATGGTTGAAAAAACGGTGTGGAGCACAGGTTTTTGGCTTCGTTGTGGACTGGGGTTCCACCTGGAAGGACACCAGCCTATACTGGCAGGATGGTCTGCATCTGTCCAGGAAGGGAACAAGTCTTTTAAGCAATCGGTTTAAATGCTTAATTGGCAAGCTTTTAAACTAGTCAAGGGGGAGGCACTGATAAGCAGCAGGAAAATCCCAGCCTCTCCTACAAAACAGGGTACTAAATGTGAAAAGACCGAGGTAGAAAGGTCAGTGGGGATGCTGCAACAGAAGGTAAAGCCATCAAAAATGGAAAGCAATGAGTACCAATGCCTGTAGTCTGAGTAACAAGCTTCCTGAATTAGTGGCCTTGATGGAGGAGGAACATCTGGATATCATGGCAGTCACAGAAACATGGTTCGCACAAAACCATGACTGGGACGAAACATACCAGGATACATTATCTACAGGAGGGACAGAGAGGGTAAAAGAGGAGGAGGAGTAGCTCTTTACATAAGGGAAGGAATCAAAGCAACAGAATAAAAGGGAAAACAGGGAGGAGAAGAAGCACTGTGGGTAAATTTGGAGACCGGCAATGGCACCACAATCCGCACAGGGGTTGTATACAGACCCCCTTCTCAGGGGGAGGAAATAGACAAGGAAATGATAGAAAGTATACTTAGTATGGCAGAAAAAGGGGAGATATTGCTGATGGGCAATCTGAATATTCCAGATGTTAGCTGGAGTGCAGTTGCAGCAGCCACTTCGAAGAGTGGGGTTATTCTAGATGCCCTACAGGGGGCATGCCTTAGAAAACTAGTATTGGAGCCCACTCGAGAGGGAGCAATCTTAGACCTGGTTTTCTCAAATGGAGATGAAGAGAGGATCACAGATGTAGAAGTGGGTAGCCATCTGGGAACTAGCGACCATCGAACAGTATGGTTCACAATAAACACAGCAATAGAGTCAAGCCGCTACAAGGCAAAGGTACTGGACTTAGAAGGGCTGACTTTGCCAAAATGGGTGAGTGCCTAAGGAATGCACTAGCAAATGGGCAGGAAGGAGGTGGAAGAACAATGGGAGTAATAAAACTGCCATCACAGAGGTAACAAGCCTTTGTGTGAAGCAAATAAACAAAACTAAACGATGTAAGAAACCACTATGGTTCTCAAAGGAAGTGGCAGTGAAGGTTCAAGAGAAAAAGAAAGCTTTCAGGAAGTACAAGGAATCACAGAAGGAGCAGGACAGAGAACTGTATTGGTTAAAGCAAAAGGAAGCTGGGAAGGCAATCAGAACAGCAAAGGCCCAAACCAAGGAAAAGATAGCCAACTCAGTTAAGAAGGGGGATAAAACCTTTTATAGGTACATCAGGGAGCGAAGGAAGACCAAGGGAAGGATAGTGAGGCTTAATAAAAGGGGGAGAGGGTGGGCAGAGGGTGACTGTGAAAGGCAGAGATACTAACAAATATTTTTGCTCAGTATTTACAAAGGAAGAGGGAGGTACCTAAAACAAACAGTAGAAACACTCTGGATGCAGAAGTTGATACCAGTCCATTTACAGAAGAAAGGGTTCTGAAGGTGGGCAAAGCAATGGGGCCTGATGGGATTCATCCCAGAATTCTAAAAGAACTAAGGGTAGAATTAGTGACACCACTGACTACCCTGTTTAACAAATCATGGGAGGATGGGGTGGTACCCGAGGACTGGAGGAGGGCAGATGTGATTCCCCTTCACAAAAGTGGGAGCAAGGCAGAAGCAGGAAACTACAGACCTGTTAGTTTAACCTCAGTGATAGGGAAATGATGGAATCACTTCTGAAGGAAAGAACTGTCGAGTATCTAGAGGCCAGAGGGGCACAGGACCCAAGGCAGCATGGATTCACAGCAGGAAGGTCATGCCAGACGAATCTGATAGATTTCTTTGACTGGGTGACCAAAGTAGTAGATCAGGGAGGGGCTGTGGACATGGCCTACCTAGACTTTAGCAAGGCATTTGACACAGTCCCACACAAAAGATTAATATATAAGTTAGCTAGCCTGGGAGTGGGTCCTAAGATGACAGCCTGGGTAAATAATTGGCTGGAGAATAGGACACAGAGAGTAATAGTAAATGGAGTCCACTCTGAAGAAAGGGGGGTTACTAGTGGGGTACCGCAGGGTTCAGTATTAGGATCGGTCCTCTTCAATGTCTTTATAAGTGACATTGCAGAGGGACTGGAAGGAAAAGTATGTCTCTTTGCAGATGACACAAAGATCTGCAACAGAGTTGATGCACAAGGTGGGGTGGAAAGGATGAAAAGGACTTGGCAAGGTTAGAGGAATGGTCAAATGTATGGCAGCTTAGATTCAATGCTAAGAAGCAAGTAATGCACCTGGGAAACAAAAACCCAGGGAAGAGTACACAATGGGGGTGAGATCATAACAGCAACAAGCATTTGTCAATGCCGAATGTTGCTTGCTTCTATGTGCTGTTTAGGTATCTGAAGTCATTGGAGTGCAAAATATTGAAAATTTACAACTTATGAGCTCGTGAGGAACCGCGCAATGCTCGTCAAAACAGTCATTTTTGGAATTTTGCACCAAATTTTCAACATGTTTTGGGACCTTTCTCATGAATGATGTCACTGTCATGGCGGTATTTCGGTCGGCGGGTGATTTCGCAGTCACTGCGCCGAAATCACCCTTTGGGCCCGAATAACGCCATGACAGTGACATCATTCATGAGAAGGGTCCCAAAACCCCATGTTGAAAATTTGGTGCAAAAATTCCAAAAAATGCCTGAGATATGCAATAAAGTTGAAACCCCCTATCTAGCCCATTGTACAGCTTACCGGCATTTCCTCAGTTCGCGGTCGGCTTTGAAGAGTGCAGACGTGTTCCGTCCACAGATGGTCGTGCGGAGTCGGAGGTAAGTATGGGGTATGGGGCGCGGGGAGGCTGGGTGCGCAGTGGGTGGGTGCGGGTTGTGGGAGGGTGGGAGGCAGCGCCCGTGGGACCTTTCGTTTTCAGGTAAAAATTTTAAAAAGACGTCATGGGACCGTTTTCCCACGCTGGGGTGGGCTCTCAGTGTGCACAAGGACGTTGGGGGAGCATTCAGCCGATGGGATTGGGCACCCCGTCATGGACTGATTGCCACGCTTGGGGTGGGTTCCCAGCGTGGCACCCAAAACTGGGGAGACGCAGCTCAGCCGACGGAGATTGGGCACCCCATCGGCTACATGGTGAGCGCGCACACCTGCATGTGGGGAGCTACGCTTTATCTCTGCTCACTGAAGCATAGTTCTTTCAACTGAGTGAGGCTGCATTTTGGAGGCGTGTCATAGACAGCTCCAAAATGCATTGGCTTACAGGCCGCGCCTGCCAGCTCACTGACTGAATTGGAGGAGGAGGTGACACACCGAAACTCGATGATGGCACTATGTTTCTTGCACACGCGCAAGCAACATAAAATGGAAAGGGACCTGGGGGTAGTCATATCAGATGACCTAAAGGTGGGCAAGCAATGTGAGAGGGCAGCAAGGAGGGTTGGGGGATACTGGGATGCATAGGGAGAGGCATCACCAGTAGAAAACAGGAAGTTATTATCCCTCTGTACAGACAGCTGGTCAGACCCCATCTGGAGTACTGCGTGCAGTTCTGGAGACCCAGTCTTCGCAAAGACATAGACAGGATGGAAGCTGTCCAGAGGAGGGCAACTAAAATGGTGCAGGGTCTGCACCGGAAGACATATGAAGAGAGACTTAAGGAGCTTAATATGTATAGCCTCGAGGAAAGGAGGGAGAGGGGGGACATGATAGAAACTTTCAAGTACCTCAAGGGAATCAACAAAGTCCAAGAGGGTAGCATCTTTCAAAAAAAGAGGTGTGCAAGAACAAGGGGGCACAATTTGAAGATAGAGGGGCGGCTCAGAGGTAATTTAAGGAAGTATTTTTCACAGAGAGGGTTGTGGATGCATGGAATGGCCTTCCGGAGGAGGTCGTGGAGTCAAAAACAGTGGTGGAATTCAAGCATGCATGGGACAGTCATAAGGCAATTCTAGGTGGTGGGGGTAGGAAGAAGTAGGCTGCTGGTTAACTAGGATCTGCAGCTTATCCAGTAGGCAGGGAAATGGGCAGACTGGGTGGGCCAAGTGGTCCTTATCTGCCGTCAAATTCTATGTTTCTAAAGTTAGAAAGTATTTTTTCACAGAGAGGGTTGTGAATGCATGGAACAGCCTTCCTGAGGAGGTTGTGGAGTCAGGAACAGTGGGAGAATTCAAGAATGCTTGGGACAGACATAAGGCAATTCTAGTGAGGGGTAGGAGGAAGTACGCTGTTGATTAACTAGAATCTGCAGCTTATCCATCAGGTAGGGAAATGGGCAGACTAGGTGGGCCAAGCGGTCCTTATCTGCTGTCAAATTCTATGTTTCTATGTTTCTATGCAACTTGCTGTGGGGCAGGTACCATAGTGGAATTTTTCCTGCTGCTCCTCCTCCTCCCTCCATTCTCCCTGCTTCCCTTTCAGGATATCCTTTCTTCATCTTTGTAGCAGTTATAGGCAGCTTGCTGCAATCAGATAAAGTTTTTGACAAAAGGAGACTTGCAGGCACCCATTCTCGTGAAAACTACACTGCAATTTGATTAAGCGTTTCACAAGATTTTGGGGGTAGGCTCATATAGTCCAGGCACACTCTGTCTGTCATGTAAACTACACTGCAGTTTGATAAAATGATTCACACAATTTGGGAGGGGGGCTCAGGCAGGCACTGCCTCTCACTAGAACTACAATACAATTGGATAAAATGTTTCACAAGATTTTTTTTTAGGGGTGGCTCAGACAGGCCAGGCACCCACTGCCTCTCATGAAAACTACACTGGAACTAGATAAAGTATTTCACAAGATTTGGAAGGGGGAATTAGACATGCAATCACTGCCACCCACCAAAACTACACTGCAATTGAATATAGTGTTTCACAAGATTTGGGAGGGAGGGCTCAGGCAGGCCAGGCACTCACTTCCACCCACCAAAACTATGCTGCAGTCGGATAAAGTGTTTCACAAGATTTGATGGGGGGCTCAGGCAGGCACCCACCAAAACTGCACTGCATTTGGATAAAGTGCTTCCCAAGATTTGGGGGGGGGGGCTTAGGCAGGCCAGGCATCTACTGCCTCTCACAAAAACTACACTGCATTTGGATAAAGTACTTCCCAGGTTCAAAACAGCCATCTGCAAAAATATGACTCCTCTATCTGAAAAAAATATCCCAAATCTTATTTGTCAGGGCACTCAACTTAGTTAACACTATGGAGACGTCAGCTTTGGGATATCACATAATGTGGCTGTCCTGAAACACAACTGAGTAACAGAGCCAATAGGCATGACAGAAACACCAGCTGCACCTTCAAAAGTAGTGGAGTTGGGAAGGTCAGACTGAGGAGAGAGGGTGGAACAAGTTGGGAGACTGGGAGCCGGGCAGTAGTGAGGAGGCAGGGTACAAAGACTTCAACTGAAACTCTAAACATGGCACACAATACTGCAAACACAAGCGCTTCAGCTTGAGGGGGCCTCCTCTGAATACAAGCGCTTCAGCTGTGTAGAGAAAAATATGAAACAGTAAGAAGAGCAGGTAATGAATAAAATACAGTGATTAATTTCAGAGAAGCTTTTGACTTGGTGCCGTACAAGAGACTATTGCACAAACTTGCCTGCTTGGGAATGAGGGAGGTGGTAATAAAGTGGGTTCGTAACCGGTTAGAGAGAAGAACCCAGAGGGTAGTGGTAAATGGGGCATTCTTGGGGGAGTCAAAGGTCATCAGTGGGGTTCCCCAGGGGTTGGTACTAGGGTCTCTTCTGTTTAATATCTTTATAGGGGATATAGTGGTGGGTCTGAAAGGGAGGATGAGTCTCTTTGTGGATGATGCAAAGGTCGGGAATAGAGTGGATATACAAGAGGGTGTGGATATGATACAGAGGGACCTGGAGAAGCTGCAGGATTGGTCCAAAGAGTGGAAATTGTTATTCAGTGCAGAGAAGTGTAAGATTGTGCACTTCGGCAAAAAGGAATGGGAGAGCAGAGTATTCACTGGGAGGCCGACTCCTACAGGTAATGGAAGAAGAAAAGGACTTGGGCATCATTATATCACAAGACCTGAAGATGGGGAAGCAGTGTGAAGGGGCAGTGGCAAGAGCAAGCAGAACATTAGGTTGCATAAGGAGAGGGATCACCAGTGGGAGGAGGGAAGTCATAGTACCCCTGTACATGCAACTGGTCAGGCCTCACCTGGAGTATGTGGTCCAGTTCTGGAGGCCCTAGCTCAGGAAGGATGTAGAGAGGGTGGAGCGAGTTTAGAGGAGGGCAACAAAGATGGTGAGAGGAATGGAGCACTTACCATATGAGGGGAGGCTGAAGGACCTAGGCATGTACTCTCTGGAACAGAGGAGGAAGGGGGGGATATAATCGAGACTTTTAAATACTTCAAGGGTATCAATAAGGTGCCAGTGGAGAACCTTTTCCAATTGAAAGAGAGGCCAAGGGCGAGGGGTCATGATTTTTAGATGGAGGGAGGGAAATTTAGGGGTAACTTCAGGAAGTTTTTCTTCACTGAGAAGATGGTGGACAACTGGAATGGGCTGCCTAAGGCAGTAGTGGAGGAGAAGAATGTGGGGGGTGTTCAAAAGGGCTTAGGATAAACACAAGGGGTTACTGGAACAAGGAGAGGGGGTCACATCAGAAGCCTAGTCGATTCTAGGCACACTGGCAGACTGGGTGGGCCTGGCGGTCCTTTTCTGCCATCACATTCCTATGCATAGTGCTAGCTCAGCAGAGTGTTTCCAGGCAGAGTCATCTATTTTCACACTCCAGTATGTTGTTGGTTCACAGAGTCCTTTTCTCAGTGATCGTAAAAGAACTGCAGGGCTCCGCTCACTGCACAGATTACACACAAATGTGATGGCAGAAAAAGACCACACCGGCCCATCTTGTTTGCCCTTTACATCCTCCCCTGCTCCCCACCACCTTTATACTATCTCCGGAGTTTCACCCCCCTTCCCAACCCCATATACTGTATCTGTCCCATGCTCTCTTGAATCCCTCCACCGTATCAGCTCCCACTACCTCCTCTGGCAGCCTGTTCCAGGCCTCCACCACCCTCTCCGTGAAGAACTGCCCCCTGACATTGCCTCTGTATTTCCCTCCTTCTAATTTGAGGCTATGTCCACTCATGTTTCCTCCCTCCTTTTTGAACAAGCTTCCCTCCTTCACCTTAGTTATCCCCTTCAAGTATTTAAAAGTCACAGTCATGTCCCCCTTCTCCCTCCTAGACTCTAGTGGGTACAGATTCAGCTCCTTCCACCTCTGCTCATATGGTTTATCTCATATCCCATATACCATCATGGTTGCTCTTCTTTGAACCCTCTCCATCATCTCAATATCCTTACATAAGTGCGGTCTCCAGAACTGCACCCTGTACTCCAGGTGCAGCCTCACAATAGTTCTGTACAGCGGCATTAGCACCTCCCTCTTTCTGCTAGTAAAGACCCTCACAATGCAGGCCAACATATCATTTGCCTTACCGACCGCCTTGCTACACTGGTTACCCACCTTAAGATTCCTCAATAATATAATCCACAGGTCCCTTTCCTGTTCTGTTTCCTTGATTCCCCACCTCAAGAAAGTAAGATGCCTTCATGTTTTTCCACCCCAGGTGCATCACCACACACTTTTTCGCATTAAATTTTATTTGCCAGGTTCCTGACCACTTCTCCAGGTCTCGCCTCATGGTCTCCACTCCCCCTTATGAGTCTATCCTACTGTAGACCTTTGTATCATCCATGAATAGGCACACCCTTCCTTCAAATCCCTCTGCCAGGTCACTAGTATAGATGTTAAAGAGTAGTGGTCCCAGCACTGACCCCTGCGGCACCCCACTGATCACTGCCTGCTCCCTGGAATGTACCCCATTTACTGCCACTGTTTGACTCCTTCCCGTCAGCCAGTTCTCCACCCACCTAGTAACTCTCTGGCCCACCCCCAGGCTCTCCAGCTTATTGACCAGCCTTTTGTGCGGAACTTTGTCGAAGGCCTTACTGAAGTCCAGATAGGTGATGTCCATCGCCCCTTCCTGGTCCACTATCTGCATCACCCAATTAAAAAACTATCAGGTTAGTCTGGCAGGACCTTCCATTGGTGAAGCCATGCTGCCTTTCATCCTGCATACCATTGGCCACCAGGTATTCCACCAGCCTTTCCTTTAGTAATGTTTCCATTACCTTCCCCACCAACGAGGTGAGACTAATAGGATGGTAGTTTTTGGCCTCATCCTTTCTTCCCCCTTTGTGTAGTGCAACCACCTCTGCCCTCTTCCAGTCCCCAGGCACCATGCCTGTGTCCAAGGACAAGTTAGACAGTCTCGCCAGATGTGGTGCCAGCTCCTCCCTCAGTTCCCTGAGTTCCCTTGAGTGTAGGCCATCAGGCCCCATTGCCTTCTTCACCCTAAGTCTGCTCAGTTCTTCATTTACTCTGTCTGCAGCCCTAAAAACTAGACTGCAATTGGATAAAGTGTTTCACAAGATGTGGGAGGAGCGCTCAGGCAGGCCAGACATCTACTGACTCTCACCAAAACTACACTGCATTTGGATAAAGTGCTTCACAAGATTTGTGGTGGGGACTCAGGCAGGCCAAGTACCCACTGCTTCTCGTGAAAACTACACTACAACTGGATAAAGTGTTTTACAAAGATTTGGGAGGGGGGCTCAGGCAGACATCCACTGCCACCCACCAAAACTACACACTGCAACTGGATAAAATGTTTCACAAGATTTTGCGGGGGGGGGACTCAGACAGGCCAGGCACCCACTGCCTCTCATTAAAATTACACTGGAATTGGATAAAGTATTTCACAAGATTTGGGAGGGGGCTCAGGCAGGCATCTACTGCCTCCCACCAAAACTGCACTGCAATTGGATAAAGCATTTTACAATATTTTTTTTTTTGGGGTGGGTCAGACAGGGTATTTCCTCTCATGAAAACTGCACTGGAATGGGATTAAGTATTTCACAAGATTTAGGAGGGGGCTCAGGCACCCACTGTCACCCACCAAAACTACACTGCAATTGGATAAAGTGTTTCACAAGATTTGGAAGAGAGGGCTCAGGCAGGCACCCGCTGCCACCCACCAAAACTACACTGCGTTTGGATAGTGTTTCACAGGATATTTTGGGGGGGGTGCAAGCAGGCCAGGTGCCCACTGCCTCTCATGAAAACTACACTGCAATTGGATAAAATGTTTCAAAAGAGTTTGCCGGTGTGGAGGGGGGAAGAGACTCAGAGAGGCCAGGCACCCACTGCCTCTCACGAAAACTACACTGGACTTGGATAAAGTATTTCGCAAGATTTAGGAGGGGGTCTCAGGTAGGCATCCACTGCCTCCCACCAAAACTACACTGCAATTGAATAGAGTTTTTTTTTAATTTTTATTTTAGTCTTTGGTAACCAGGTAAGGCCTACTAGGCACAAATGCTTGTTTTCAGGGGTGACCTGGGAGCACTGGCTGGTCAAGTGACTTGCTCAGAGTCACACAGTATGCAATTGGAGGTTGTGAGAATCAAACTCAGGTCTGGGCTGCTGGATGTACCAAGCTCATTCACACCTCAAGATATGGGGGGGTCTCAGGCTTCTGAAGGCTCGCTAGAGTTGAGGCACTAGGGGTGTACTGAAGGGGGTATACCGAAGGAGACAAGATGCCATTGTGCCGAGTAAACTTTACTTTATTTAATTTAACTTGGTTTTTGATTTTATTTTGTGTGCGCAACACAATGTTTTGGACCAGGGTCTCAGGCAGGCCAGGCACCCAGTCTACCTCCCACAAAAACTACACTTCAATTGGATAAAGTGTTTCACAGGATATGGGGGGAGGGGTCTCAGGCAGGCCAGGCACCTAGTCTACCTCCCACGACAACTACAGTGCAATTGGATAAAGTATTTCACAAGATGTAGTGGGGGGATCAGGCAAGCTTGCGGCACCTGACCATCTATAGTACTATCAACCAAAACTACAATTTGATAATGATATTGACAAGATCTGGGGCTTAAGCATCCACTATTAAAGACTCCCTGACCCCCAGACCTTACCCCCCGATTAAGCTTTTTGCAAGGACAACATTTTTTTTTAAATATTTTAACTTACTTTATTTTAATGTTGTAAAGTTGGGGAATCCGCAACATGGTGGATGCTGCGCAGTTCATTTTCATGGTGAAAGTGCGGCGCTACATCACTCACCTTAGTACACTTGCATTGAGACAAGCAGTGCAGCGCCACACTTTCACAATGAAATGGAACCACACAGTGTCCGCCATGTTGTGGAATCCCGATATTTGAAACATTAAAATAAAGTAAGTTAAAGTACTTAAGACAGTTTTTTCCTTGCGAAAAGCCTGATGGGGGGGGGAGGCTTTGGGGAGGCGGGGAGCCTCTGTTTATGAATGCTTTCCTTTAAGAAAACATCACTGCAATTGGGTACAACTTTGGAAAAGATTCAAGTACAACAGCACAACTTAGCACAGCACCACAGCCCCCCGCCTCACTTACCTTCACAGAATAACTACAAAACCACATTTCTGTCCGGATTTGAAAAATGACACCTGTCACGTTCATGAGGTAGTGTGAAAAAACAGCTGTTGAAAACTTAGGGTCGAAATACTGAAAATTACTCAACTTTTGAGTGAACACTGGAAAATTTCTAAGTATTGTACCTTCATAACATTGGTGTTTTTTAATATGTTTTCACCAGCTTTCAACATAGTCTTCTTATGACCCTACTTCATGAACCTATTTGGTGAACTTTTTCAAATCCTGTCCAAAAGGTGATTTTGCAGAGCAACTGCAAAGTCTCATTTGGGACTGGATTTGAAAAATTTCACCTACCTTGTTCATGAGGTGAGGTCCAAAAAAGGCCATGTTGAAACTGTGATGAAAAAATATTTTAAAAATAACAAAGTTAGGAGTAAAAGTTCAAAACTCATTTGAAAATGCATTTTTTATTTATTTTTTATTTTTCTTTATTTCTTGGAATTACAAATACGATTGAGTCAGAGACTCATTTACAAAGGTTCCACATCTGAGCATACATTAGGTTAGAAGACAAAGTACAATAAAATAGTACAGACAATGGGTTATTGAATCAAGGCAGAATTATGTGGTAAACAAATGTATACACATTTGGATAACAGTTGTCATTGTGTACATTTGTGGATACAGAGGGTGCAGATGATAATAGAGGGCACAGACAATGAGAACATTAGGTGACACTTGAGCCATCAGTGAGGAGTCATTGTCAAGAGAGCATGGGGCTCCAATCCCAGTGCAAATTGATAAATAACAAAGGAAAGGTAACAGCATGAACATGTACAGGGAAACAGGAAAGGAGGGTTACAGGTAGAAAATACAAATTTACAATACGAATTACAGGTTGGTTCACCAATAGTGTGATGCAGCAATGTTTGAGCAGTCAGACTACTGGTTTTGTCAAGTAACAGAGTGGAGAGAAGGAGAAGGGGCAAAAGCAGAGCAGTCAGCAATGAGACTTTGTCGGGCCGAGGGTTGAAGGGAGGGGAATGGAGTGGAGTGGTATAGGGGGAGAATGGGAGGGAGGAAGGGGCACAGAGGACATGGCAGTGACAGAGAGAAGGATCAGGGGAGAGTGTAGAAAATCTGGGAGCTGTCAGGGGGTGAGGATGGGGGGAGTGGGGAGGGAGTGACCAGCAAAAGGAAGGGAAGCTGATAGAGGGAAGGAGTAGTAAAGTGCTAACGCAAATTAGGGAATGGGGTGGCAATGTTCTGCTAGGATAAAAAGCTAGTAGGGACAGTCACAGTTGTTAAGTGCAGTAAGGTGCTGTCGGAGTTTGCGTTTGAAGGAACCAAGCTTGGGTTCATTGAGGATATCCTGGGGGAGGTTGTTTAAGCAGCTAGGAGCTTGGAACATGAAAGAACGTAGAGCCTGGGTGGTCCGACAAAAAGATACCAGATAGGTGTGTTTAAACACACTCCTGGTGCTACGCAAGTTAGGCGTGCATATAAGAAGATGCTGGGTGGTTGGCAGGGTGAGCCCCAGACTGATTTTTTTTCACAAACAGGCAGATCTGATATGAAATCCTCCCTTTAAGGTGCAACCAGTTGGTAAGGGCGTATAGGTCACATATATGGGTATGACTGAGCACCAGAGACAGGACAACATGATTTGTTGAGTGCCATACTTATTCTTTTAAGTGTAGTGGCAGTGGCAGAGCCATAAATAACTAATCCATAGTCCACTATAGAGAGTATTGAGCTGGTGACAGCTAACCGTAATGTCTCAGGAGTCTTGCTGTGCTTGTGTCAGTAGAGGATTCCAATTCTGGAATTGATCATGTTTGAAATAGGCCAGACATGTTCGGCAAAGGATAGGGCACTGACAAGTGTAATACCTACAGTAGGTATTTAAAGGTAGAGACTTGCTCAGTGATGACATTCTGATTATTAAAGATGGTAAGAGGGTTTGATTTTTGCTTGTTATGGGGACTAGCAAAAAGCATAGTCTTAGTTTTTTTTGTAGTTCATAATAAGTTTATGCTGGATGAACCAGGACTCAACCGCTGAGAAGTTATGCTGGAGACTGCTAACAAGGGGGAGTGGATCAGGCTGACTAATAAATAAAACTGCATCATCTGCGTAGAGAAGATTATTGGTACAGACTTGGGGGAGGGTATTAAGAAAGAAGTTAAAAAGTAGACGGCCCAGTATGGAGCCTTGGGGGACACCCGAGCGTGCAGGGAGGCTAATGGAAAGGGTGTCACAGATCTTTACCTTCTGAGATCTGCCATCTAGGTAGTTTTTGAGCTAGGTCATGGCACCACTGAAGATCCCAAGAGCCGGGAGTGACTCGGGAAGGAGAGTGTGGTTGACCATGTCAAAAGCCTTATTTATTTATTTAGAAAAGATTCACCAGGAAAGCAACATGAACTGTGGAATAGCTCATTTTCAGAATCATCTGGGGTTACATAAGGAGATGGCAAATACCAATAACAAGAGAACAGTGTACAGAGTCATATACATTTTTCATACTAGAACAAGTTGCTACAAAAACAAAGTGGACATAATTAGAGAATAAACTGGGACATATGCAAAAACATATAGCTAGACAGATCAATTTTCTCTGATACACAGTGTTGAGACATAACATTTTATGGACAAAAAACATGGGCTTAGTCTTAGTGACTAAGCCAGGTTTAGAATGAGGAGAGATAAGACTCCCGAGACCAGAGCTTATAGTTCAGTGGAGGGAGCAGGCAGGACAGGTGCTAGTAGGATCAATGGAAGTGCTTAATTCGAGCGCCATACACGATGCCGATAGGGGAAGAAAGGCCGGAGGGGGAGTGAGAGGGTAGGTGGTGTAAGGGGACAGTAGAGTGATTGGGTAGCCTGGACCTTTACCCCTTCATGGTGCAGAGAACCCTGCAAGGGGTCTGGGAGATGGCTAAGGAAAATAGTGATATAGAGTAGGGGGAAGAGAGGGATGGGGGGAAGTAGGGGTGGGTGACTATAGGGTTATGATCTTAAAGGGGGAGAGAAAGAAGGTATAGGTAAAAGAAATTGATAAAAGGGGGGTAGATAGGTAGGTAGGTAGGTGGGAGGATTAGTTGCAGTTGCAGCAGTGTGTACTGTGTGCTTCCAAAGGAAAAGTGGAAGGGAGCTGCGATTTTGGGTGGAGCGAATTTCGAGAGGGAGGGAGTTCCAGGAGTTAGGGAATATGTATGAGAAGGCATTTCGGCCAGCTGATGTACGCCGCGGGGGGGAGGGCGACCGTTCTGTGCGTAGAGGATCGAAGTGAGTAGCAGGAAGTGGGGGGAATCAAAAGGAGGGAGGACACATAGGATGGCAGAGTCTCGAACCAGAACTTACCTACTAGGGTTGCTGTGTGAGACAGGCGCCTGGCAGTGAGGGATGGGAAGGAAAGGGAAGAATACAGATTGCAGTCATGAATGAGAGGAGGGCAGCCAAGGACAAAGCGGCAGAAGAAAAGCCTTAGTTAGATCAATGTATATTGATCCCACTAAGTGACCCAGGTCATTTGCTTTGTGAATGTAGTCAGTATATTCTAGAATGGCAGAAGTGGTACTGTAACCCTTTCTAAAACCATGCTACTCTGGACATTGGAGGCTGTACTTGGCCAGGTGATCGCAGAGCTGGTCTGAAACCATCCACTCCAGGGCTTTGGAGAGGGGTTGGACAATGGAGATCAGGTGATAATTTATGCGTAAGGCCCTGTCCTCGCTCTTGTAAATGGGAGTCACCACTGCAGCTTTCCACTGTTGGGGTAACTGTCTAATGTAAAGTGACAGATTGAGGATTTTGGTGAGTGGCAGCAGTACCAAGTCTAGGGTAAGGTATAGCAACTTCAGGTTGAGGGTGTCATTGCTTAGCGAGACTTGCTAAGTACTTTCAGGATATATTTTTTTGATTCCCATAGGGTGACTTTCTTAAAATAGGAAGGGGAGTTATTCAGGGCCAGGTCTGGCATAGTGGGGTTAAATGAGCTAGAGGGTTTATCAAAGAAGTCAGGGGGAGTACGCCACTGAGGTCAGTGAAAGCAGAGTTGAATGTGTCAGCTATTAGCTGCGGGTCCTGGATTGTTACCCCATTAACATTAAATATGGTGGGAGAGGATCTGCTGGGCTTGGGGGTGAGATCTTTGAGGTTATCCCAAAATATCCAACAGTTGCCCCAAGATTGTCAGAGCACATCTTTGTAGTACGCAGATTTAGCCAGTCTGATCTCACTAACCTCACTTACTTTATTTCTTCAGTTTCCAGTCGGTGTTGAAGAAGACAGACGTGTTTTGTTGCAGAGCAGCGGTGGACCATTTCTAGGTGAGAAAGGGTGTGGGGGTGATGAATGGGGGTTGGGGGTGGATGGGGGCTGGGTTCAGGGGTCAGTATCAAAAGACACTGATCGATGGTTTTCTGCTTTTCAGGTTAAAATGACTAACCAAAAAAAAGACTACGAGGGACCGTTTTCTTATTTACAGGTGCAAGGGTGACACTGGGGATTGGGGACCCTAGTCTCACAGATGTTTGGTGGAGGTGCAGTACATTGGGGGGGTAAATAAAGAAAAAAGAAGCTCATGGACAGTGGGTCTTAGCACCACAGGGGATAAATAAAGGCAAGGTTGAAACTGAACTGTGGGTTCAATGCCGTGATCTCCTGCTGCCTGAAAAGAGACCTGAGCAGTTCTTCGCAGCCCAGCCCAGGAGGGCTTTCTATGAAATTCGGCAGGCTGACCTGTAACTTCCACAGTCGGATAGTTCTTCTGTGGTTGACTGAGAATTGCACAAGTTCCACAAAAATCCATGTGTATTACCATTACCATCTCTGTGCAGGCATGAATTACTATAGCTTTGGTGTGGCAGGTGGTGTTGGCTTGCCCAGCTGGGGATTGCCACAGTACCAAACACATATGACTGCTACTAAGCACCACCCATCAGAGCTATAAGAATTCATAGTTTCCTTTGTTGATCTCAAGACTCCCCCCCTGCCCTTAATGCCAATTACTATGTTACTTCCACATAGGTTTCCAAAATAAATCCCCACCCAAAAATATGTGTCCCAAAAAAAAGTGCAAACACCACCATACTATACAAGGCCATTGTTTTTTTCTGACCATACCTTTTCAAATTTGCATATTTGCTTTTTAATTTTTTGTAAATATTTTTTAAGTTTTGTTTCCTCTTTTTTACGTTGGCTTGCTGCGCTTGCACACAAGTCAACATCTTGCGGTAGTGGCAGATTTTGGAAGTGCGTCAGTGTGGACGAATGCAGGGCATGCATTAGTAGGTGCGTCCAGCATTCCTCAATAAGGCAGCATGCTAGCACTGACACGCACTGACACCAACATTATGTAAAGTGGACAAAACTTCCGAGAAAAGTGCTGCTGCAATCAGAGACAAACCCCTCATGCAGCGGCACCAATGACACTCCTCCCGACGAGCGCTTCCTGTTTTTACTCCATTGCTGGCTATTTCAATGTCCCTAATTATTTTGAGCTGATATGACATTTTTAGAAGGATCCACCGGATTTTGGTAACATTTTCTGACTTTGCTGCTGATCATCTTACTGCTTCCACCTTCATATAACTGAGTTCAAGACCCCCAAAGCTAGTTCTATATTATACGATAGTATTATAATATGTTTAAATACTGAGCGCTTCCTGCCTACTGCTGATCAGTCTGCTCGGCCTCCTCTCCAGGCTGTAACTGATTCCAAATCTCCCTAAATATCATTATAATTATGCTGTATTATGATCTTCTCCATGGTGACCCCGCACTTATTTGCTTTTGGTAACCGGGTAAGCATACTAGGCAAAATTGCCTATTTTCAGACACGACCCAGGAGACTACAGTCAAACAATATATGGAGACATATACAAAGAGAGCAGCATCTTTATATTGCTACATATTCATACAGAGATCACAACAGCTTGACAGAGGTACAGAGCTGCTTAACAGATAGCGGTAGCTGTGAGGAATAGTTAGTAACCATATGCATAGGCAATTCAACAGCAACTTATACAAAGACTTCGCGCTGTCCTACCTGCTGCAGCTCCTGTGTTGTTTTTGTTTTTGATCCTCCATTGTACACTGTCTCCTCAGACTACCACATTCAACAGGCTGCAGCCTCATTAGTTTCTCTACCATAAGCCACTCTCCAAACGTGAGCGGGGATGGAAATTCTGAGTGGGCGGGGACCGGGGTCTCCGGCATGAAGGTACAGGAGTGGCAGACGCGGGGAACGCTGAGGCTTCTGAGCTTGCCCTGGTACTTCTACCCGTACTCCTAACTGACAGCTGCCTGCTTAAGTGCTGAAGTGCTGATTACTGAAAATCAAGTAAGATGGGCGCGGGTCCCGTGTAATAATAAATGATGCCTTGTCCGATATGTATTACACCGCAGGGGATGGGCGGCATAAACTAGTAACATTCCGTAACAACAAGCTGCTGGCTCATAGCAAGTCTGCCTCAGCTATGCTCCCGCCTCCAAATTTACCGTACTTTACAATGTACCGCTCAGGTTTCTGTAACTGAATTAATTGTAATTACATGTGCTCAAAATGTGGAACAGTATGGGCCCATTGGCCCGCACAATGTGGTGCACATCCAGTCAAATCTGGAAATATAGGCTCAGAACACTGTGGAAACACGTGTCTTTTATTTGTGCATAGTTTATGTTTAGCATCCATCCTAGTAGAACAGACTGTTGGCAGAAAAAGGCGATTGGTGGATCCAGTCTACTCTGTGTTATACCGTATACTACTTGTCCTCGCACCCACCATCTGCCCTGCCTTACTGCATCTGAGAAATCTGTGAACTTTTCTGTCTGCAGTCTTGATTCTGACCACGCTTTCTTCAGATGCTAGCAAATTAACAACAGATGAACCTGTTTCAAATACTGGCCTCCAAACTTTTATTTCAAGAAGATTTTTTCTTCCAAAGCAGAGATTACCCCAGCCTTTTCCCTCAAAATGTGGTGGTGATAATGATGGACTTGCCTCTGCATTCTCAAATTATTTATTAATTAACAAAATTGAAATACATAAATAATTTAGTTTTTGTTTACTTGGTAAGGTGCACTAGACAAACAGTTGCCTATGTTCAGGCATGACCTGGGAGGATGCAAACCATTAAAAAGTACGAATACAGAAACTATCCTACAGTGTTAGAGTACGTGATAAATTTAGAAAAACAACGCAGTGCATGACAATAAATTAAGTATCAAAGTGACTAGAGTAAACCGAGGGGTATAAATTTAGAAGCAGAGGAGAGAGGTCATTGGCCTCAAAGCTCCAAGGTGTGGACCAACTAACAGGTATACAAAGTGACAAGTGCAGGGGTATCAAATACCAGTGACTAAAGATTGCAAGGGATAGTGGTTAAGGACAGGAGCATTCTGCCAGTTGGAGCAGATGTGAACAGTATTGGCTCCATAAAGTGCGGTTAACAGTACATTGTCTTATATTAACAGGCATGCTATTCCACAATTTAGGGGTAGCAACAGTGAAGGCTGTCTCCTCGAGTTTGGTCCTAGTCCTGGGTATAGACAGGAAGTCAAGGTCCAAGGATCTGACAGGGTAAGCATTTCTGTAGGGTACCATGATGGAGGCAAGAGACAGGAGTGCACAGTTCTGAATTGGACTGTGAGTGGTGCCGCCCAGGGAGAGGTCAGATCGAGTAGCAGGACGTAGCCAACCTAGTTTAGAGTACAGGGTACTGTGGTGGGTGAGTCAGTTGCAGACAAGTCAGATTGGCAGATGTTATTGCAAGTCATGTCCCATTTCCACAGGATAGCATTTGAGGAAAATGGGCAGGCCATAAGAGAGCTCTGTGAAGTAGGATACCATGGGTAATTGGGCAGATGGAGAGAGATTATGGCTGGCTCAGTAAGGTAGTACAAGTCTAGCACCTTACAGGTGGATGATACAAGAGAAAAGTCAAGGGAGGGATCTAACGTAATACCCAGGTAATTAGGGATCAATGATCAGGGGGTGCTGTTATCACAGGCCACAGTGAGGGGATCTGAGATATTCTTTAACCAGTGAGCGGTTCTGAATAGCACTGCATGTAATTTTGACGGGTTCACTAAAAGCTGGTTCTCGTGGAACCAGGTTTGAACAGCCATCAGATCAGCTGAGAGGGTTCTATTGATGTCAGGCATGTTTTGGGCACTGGTGAAGAAAACCAGGTCATCAGCATACAAGAGAGGAGTACTATGAAAGAAGCACTGGTGGACAGAGTTGATGTGGAGGGAAAAAAGAGTGGCCCGAGTGTAAAACCCTGAGGAACACCGATAGTGGCAGGGGCAGGATCGAATAGAGAGGATCCAAACACGACATGTTGTCTATTAGACAGCTTCTGAACCAAGGGAGGGTGTTATCTGAGATTCTCAGGGCATGTGGTTTGTTGCATAGTAAAGCGCGATTGTCCATATCAAAAGCCTTAGTTAGATCTATGAATACGGCACCAGTGAGCTCATCTTTGTCGAGAGGTGATGATACTATTGGCGAGGATGAGCAAAGCAGTATTACCATGTTGAACTGGAGAGAGGAGGTCATGAGCAGTGATATAGGTGATAAGTTGAGAGGAGACAATTTTCTCCGGGACCTTACTGAGAGCAAGTAAAATGGTAATAGGTCTGTAGCTGCTGAGAAGTTTATTGCCTCTTTATGTTGTCTTGCACGAGAATAAGCAACATCTTGTGGTAGTAGGAGAAATGCAGAGGTGTGTCAGTGTTGGCGAATGCAGGGGACACTTTAGTAGGTGTGCCCCTCATTCCCCAACTAGCCAGCAGGCTAACGCTGATACACGTATTATGTAAAATGCCACCAACTTGAAACAAACATGTCACTGCAATCGGAGACAAGCTCATCATGCAGCGGCATGGATAACACGCCTCCCGTACATGCCTTTCCTCGTGAAACATTTCAGTAAACATGGCGGCAGAACCTGCCGCCACCACACAATCTCCAAAGAAGGCTGACATCGGGTGCAATCCCCGTGTCGGCATATCTGCCACCCCCCCACATTGTGTGGCACACTGGGAGCTCACCCCAGTGTGCTGCTGCTCACAGAAAGCCAACCGCATCGGCATGTTCCTACCCCCGCCCCACCCCCATTGTGTGGCACACTGAGAGCCCACCCCAATGTGACCAACATTTGTTTTCTTTCACTTGCAAAGAAAGAAAACTGCCCCACGGTGCAGTGTCCATTTTTTTTTTGTAGCTGAAAAAAAGAAAACAGTCCATTGAATGCGGCGCCCCCTCCCTCAACCCGCAGCCACCCTCTGCGCACCCCACCTCCCCACACACACGCTCACCCCATACTTACCTCTGGAGGTCCGGCACTGTGATCTTCGGTGGAGCAGGAACACGTCTGGACTCTTCAAAGCTGAACTGCAAAATGAAGAAATGCTGGTAAGCTGTATAATGGCATCAGTGGCGGGCGGTTCAACTTAGATGGATATCTCAGACATTTTTTTTAATTTTGGCTCAAATTTTCAACATGGGGTTCTTGGGATCCCACCTCATGAACACATGCACTGTTATCTCGTTAGTTGGTCCCGAAAGGTGATTTCGCAGTCACTGTGCGGAATCACCTTTCAGGACCGAGTAATGAAATGACAGTGCCACTGTTCATGAGTGTGGTCTCAAAAGCCTAGGTAGCAAATGTGGTGAAAAATTCCAAAATGACTGGCGCTTATGAGTATGCATTGCGCAGTTTCCATGCATGCTCTTAACTTTGACAATTTTAATATTTTCACCCAGATTTTCAATATTGCCATTTTTTCACATCTCCTTTTGAATAGTACAGCTGTTATTTTTCACATCCTGCCTGAAATGTGTTTTCGCACAATGGCGTGGTCGCTGTGGGGAATCAACTTTTGGGACAGATTAACAAAATCACAGTGCCACTGTTCATGAGCAGAAGTTCCAAAATACCTATGTTGAAAGTTTGGTTGAAAAAAATTCCCCAAATAGTTGCGTGTGTTGCACAGTTTCTATGCACGCTCGTGACTTCACCAATTTTTCATATTTTCACACCAGATTTTCTACACTGCCATTTTTTTTACACCTTCTCATGAACAGTAAAGCTGCCATTTTTCACATTCTGCCCAAAATGAGTTTTTGCATCTGTGGTGCCAAATGGCACAGTCACTGTGCAAAATCACCTTTTGGCTAACAAACTGATAGTGCTACTGTTCATGAGGTGGTGTCACAAACAGCCCATGTTGAAAATTTGTAGTGAAAATATCAAAAAAATGCCTGGGGCATTAGGTTTTACAGCAGTAATGCCCCACCCTGTGGAGACTGACAGGCGTCAGGGGTGTGACTTGGGATTGCCAGCTGTAATGCTCATGCCATTCCACCCTCACCCTGCAGCCACTGACAGGCATCAAGGTGCGCCTTGGACTCTTCGGCCCCCAAATTCACCCCATTCTCCTATATTGCACTCATTTCAGCATATTTCCTTATGGAATGGGGTAAGCGTAAGGCCCGAAGACCCCAAGGCACACTGCGACACTTGTCGGTGTCTGCAGGTAGGGTGAGGTGAAATGGCATGAGTGTCATGGCCAACGACCCAAAGGCATACCCCAATGCCTGTCTCTCTCTGCAGTGTGGGGGTAGGGTTGGCATTAGTTCACTACTTTACTGCCATTCCTATTATGCATCTCTCTAACTCCTGCACTACCAATGCCAATGCCAGCAAGACAACATTCGGCATTGACAAATGCTTGTTAAGTTTGCTGTGTGCTCACGTGCAGCAAACTTCTTGCTATGAGAATGGTTTTTGAAGGGTGTAACACTGCCTGTCCAATGCAGGGTGGTCTGCAAGGGTCTCTACAGTATCACATCAATCATCAGCCAGGCTGATCCTGACACTGTTTTGCCTTGATGGGCGGAAACGTTGTGTAGTTGAAAAGAAAAAGCTGAACCAATCATATGGCAGCTTTTTCCTTTCATCTGCAGGGCACTGTCCAGCAAACAGCTGTTCAGTGTCCTGATCAGCCTGTCTGACATCACCACATTTGCTATGCTTGGTAGTGATGGCAGAGTTTTCATTAAATATCTTTATGTCCCCCAATTCTAATTTAAAAGGCCAACACTGCCGGAAACTTCGATTGCTGAAGTCTTCCATCTCAACCAATTTCCGTCGCATGATTTAAGTATCCTACTGAGGTTTCGCAATCCCTCCCATCTCCAAACACTTGTTTCTGGCCCTACTGAAAAGCAAGGCATCTCGGTGCAAACAAGTCCAAATTTTAACAATGTGGTCAGGGCCAGGCAATCCGGTTTCCACCCATACCTTACTATGGGTGAGCTACTTAATTCATCTGCTTATGGATGTTTGGTGTGCAGCAGCCAGATTCCCATCCCCCTCCTTCCCCGCAGTCAGGCAGAGATCCAGAAAGTTTCCCGTTAGGGCTGCCTCCCTCAACGAGCCCCCAGCCCTCTCCCATGCCCAATAACAGTCCGATCAGGTGGGGTAGTGTCCTATCCACTCACCGCGTGGTGTTGTGGGCAGATCCTAGCAGGATGGCTAGGGAAATTGGGTATGTCTGTGCCACTCGCTCCAGCATCTATGACACCAAGACCGGTTGCACCTAACTTTTTGTCCCATAGCCCCTTATAAACTTGCTTGGCTGGGGGCAGCCTGCAGTCTGCAGGTTCCGTTTAGTGCATTGTGCTCACTTCTGATGTACCAGTTGCTTCATCCCTCAGAGAACTCCAGCTGCTAGGTTGACATTTGTCCTTTTTGCACTTCTAAGACTGTTGTTGTCTACAATGCTATGTAACTGTGTTTGAGCTACTTAATTCACCCATTCCCTGCACTTGTGACTCCTCCCATAGCTCTTTGAAATTGCCACATAGCCTAGACCCCATCAATCAGCTGCATTGGCAGGGCTGCTGTAGCTGGGGCATCAGGCTACGTAATAGAGTGTTGCAAGATACGGCAGTGTCTGAGGCAGCAGTGGCTGATTCCGGCGGCTGAGTAAGACAGCAGAGTATGAAGTCAGCCATTGCTAGGGGCACACTATTAGATTATTTGTATTAGTAATAGGTATAGTTTATAATGGCTAATATGGGGGTTTTACTTTGTGTTACTCATGTGGATTTTGTTTAGGAATGTGACTGATGTTGATAGTTTAAACCCAGTTTTACTGGGACTCTTTGCCAGGTATATTATGCATATGGGGAGACAGTAACATATTTAATTGGAGAATGTAATGGCATTTTACACTTCGAAAGTGGAGTGGGGTTGTTTTATTTAACATTGGAAATTTTGCCAAGTAATTTACACAGAGGGTAGGTACTGCATGTAATGTTGAGGGATGTTTAATGTAAACAATTCAATGTTAGAAGGTTTAGGGGAACATAAGAAAGAACAAAAATTAAGAACATGACTACTGATTAACCTATTGCTATTACTATCTGGTAATGTGCAAGTCAGGCAGGTCCAGGAAACAAAGCAATTTATAATGAAAAGAGAAATAGCATTCCTTTGGTGCATATTAATGTATGTAGTCTTTTGTGGAAATGTACTGAATTCTATGCATGAGTTGATGTGCAGTGGCCAGATGTTACGATAACAGAGACGTGGTTAACACAAAAAATAAACTGATGATGCAGTACTGGCCTTGAAACATTATACGATATTTCAAATGGATGGGGAGGGAAAGAGGTGTGGAGGTTCTATGATGCATGTAAAAGACTGCTTTAATTGTAAAAACAACGTTAACATTACAGCCAGTAGATCAGAATGCGAATATATAGCAAACACTTTGGCTATTGGTGGGTTTAAAAAGTTAGTTATTGGGGGAAGGGGGTATACTGTATATCCCACCTAAGTTTAGTGAGCTTGGGATTAATTGCTTTAGTGAGCATGTAGCACAGCTTAACAGGAATCAAGATTTTAATAATGACTAGTCAAAAGGGGCCAATAATTAGGTTAGAGGTAAAACAGCAGCATTAAATCTTGTGCAAATAGTAAACACACCACTAGGATAAACAAATACAGAGACACTTAGACTGGGTACTGGCTTCAAATCGTAAGAATCTAAAGAAAACTCCCAGATGTAATGAGCAATCATTCTCCTATATTATGTCATCGGACAGTGAGGATGAATAGTCTGAAACAGGAGACAGTCCACTTTAGGAAAATTCCTAATAGTAAAATAGCTGCTTTTAAACAAATAGTAAGTAATATTGATTGGTCCTTTATGAATTGTATTCCATCTGTGAATTCGGTTTTGGATAATTTCCTCACTGAATGTAATCAAATTTGTAACAGTTTTGTGCCAGTAAAGAAACTGAGGATAAAAGTGGGTCTCTCAATTGGTTAACAGGGCAAGTTAGAGACTTAATGAGGGAAAGAGATAAAATGTGGTTAAAATTTAGACATAGTGGATTAGAAATGGATACATTAGTTTATAGACAGCTACTGTACATAATAGATATAAACAGGCTGTTCAAAAAGCTAAGGTTTGTTATTTCCAGAAAAAAACAAACAAACAAAAAACAACATCAAAGGGACGAAGCAGACAATCCACGGATATTCTGGGACAGTGTTAATCACATTTTTGTGTAAAGTTAAGGGGGTATATTGGTAGAATCTCTTGATATAGCAATGCTCGATGTGCAGCAGCCAGATTCCCATTCTCCTGCCCCCCTACCCTGCAGTCAAGCAGAAGAGATCCAGAGAGTTTTCTTCCAGGGCTGCCTCCCTCAACGAGCCACCCAAAAAAAGTCTACCCCGATGAGTGCCCCCATGCCCAATAACAGTCCTGATGTTTGGAGCTAGATCCTAGCAGGACGGCTGGGGAAATTGAGTGCATCTGTGCCACTCATTCCGGCAACTGCAATACCAAGACCGGCGGCACATAACTTTTTGTACTATAGCCGCTTACAAACTGGCTTGGCCAGGAGCAGCCTGCAGTCTGCAGGTTCTGTTTACTGCATTGTGTCTATGGCTGCCTCCTGCTGCTCACCACCCCAGCCCTATATACTAACAGATTATAAGAACAGCAAAAGTATGTAACAAATAATTCACAACAAGTACAAGCAGACTTATTTAAACAGTATTTTTATAGTGCAGGCAAACAACTCTGGCTGGATATTTATCAAGCTATCAGACAGAGAATGCCAAGTTTAAGGGCTTGACAGAGATGCCGTAGGATTTCTGACTCAGTGCTTTAAAAACAAACATCTGTCAATGCCAAAAGTTAGCTGTTGGTATTGCTAGTGGGGCTGTGTCGTGCATGCGCAGAAGCACATGTTTGTTTTCAAGCCACTCCTGTAGCAAAACAGTGGTTCCTCCCATGCTCCCAGACCCCCGAATCACCTAATCAGGGTCCAGAGACACGAGAGAGGGACCAGAGGGGCCATAAAAGTTTTTTAAAAGCACTAAAAAGTGCATGCAAATAAGCCAGCAGCCAAGGCTGCTTGGAACTGTAGTCCTGCCCCACCCGATAAACTAGCAATACCAAAGGCAAACTTTCGGCATTGGCAAATGCTTGTTTAATATTTTGCTAACATGTAGTGCTAACAGTTATAGGAATTCTTACTTTCCTTGTGTAACCCCTAGATGGCGCTATCCCAGGGGCTACTACCCCTGCCTGATTTGCCACTAACAGGTTGAGGGGCCTGGATCCAATGGCGGGTGCCTCCACCCAGAGGTCAGGGTTTGCAATAGTTAAACTAACTTGGTCACAGCCCTCTGGGACACTGCAACCCCCCTTTCTTCCCACTAGTGGCCCACACAATATATCAGAATTACCTTCACAGTATACACTTACCCCAGGACTGGTTCCGGCACTGGGACCTCCTGTGAAATGAGATACAGTGCAACAATCACAGTACAGTACTTTAACATAGACAAATACCTCAGGCAGTATAACTTTGCTGAAACAAGCAGCTCTGATTTATTTAGGGGATATAACAAGGACAGGGGAAATCAGGTTAATTAGCTTATCACTCTAATAATTCCTATGGCTCTGTGCACAGGCCTATCCCTATCAGTTACTGTCCCTGGGTACCCAAGCCCTAGTGGCTAGTCCAAACCGTGGCAGCTGGTAGGGCCCTTCACACAGAGAAAAGGAGAATTAAACAGTCAGCAGTACAGTAATTCCATTTGGATTTAATGTGGCAATTCAACAGGGGCGACCCTGAATTAGTACTCACGACCTCCAAATAAGATAGGGTCCTTCAATGTCAGCAGGGCTCACTTGAGGTACACAAACCTCTTCACACATCCATAAAAGAAAGCACTATACCAGGCAGGCTGCATCTGTATCCCGATCGCAATTACTGCACAATACCCGAGAACACACAGCAGATTCAGTTCCTGACAGACCGAGTGCAATTTTCAGCAATTCTTCCAGTCTTCTACAGGTGAGCCTGGTTTCTACCTCTTCAGAGATCCTTTGATTCTTTTCACAGGACGGATTCAGTCCTAACAAGCTGCAGACTGGAACTCTGGGCCTTACACACGTTTTTGACTAAACTGCACACTGAAAAGCACAGGGCTCCTTCCTTCTTCACTGCCAAAGCTCAACTGAAACTCCAACCGACAAAACTGGCACTTCCTTTGAGTTCCTCCCAGTTCTTGACTGGATTGGCTGTCACTCACAATAGACTGCTGCTGTTGGTCCAAAAAGGCACTGAAGTCTAAACTACATCTCCCAGAGTCACTGCCCATACAATCCTCTTGTGGCTGGCTCAGATTATGAGTCCAAGTTCTGATTCGTCCAAGGCACCATTTTAGAGCTAGCTTACCCCACACTGATTGGTCCAGTTCAGCAGTTCAAAACTAGAATGGGAACTAGCAGACACAGTTCTGACTGCAAAGAAAGCAGGTTAGACAAACTGTAATTTCATTATTACTCTAAATACTTTCTGGCAAACAGTTACATCTTTCAGATAGGTTCCTTTGCACCCTAGTGACTGCAAAAATGGAGTGAATTAGAGCAGCTTGAGTGGTACTCAATCAAAGAAACACACAGTCCCCATACAAACTAATTATGTCTGCAAGCAGACAGCTCTTAAAGAGACAGTACCAGAGGTTCTAAAAACACTCACTGATAAATGGCTTAAATGCCAAACACCATTCAGGCTTGGAGCATTCAAGCAAGCTCCTGAAGTCTTTTAGGAACCCCATTTGCAGGGGTTACACTGGCTGAGCCAAGCCCCCCACCCTCCAAAATAGTCCCTACTTTCTTCAAATGTTTTGTAAATATTTTTAGTTTTTTTTTTTTTTTTTTTTTTGCTGACATGTAGTGCTCATAGCTAAGAACTATAGGAATTATTAGTTACTTTGGCTGCACTCAAGACCCCCCCCTCCACAGTCACTACTTTTCTTTGTAAATATTTTTACATTTTGTTTTGTTTTTTTATTTGTTGCTAACATGTAGTGCTAGAAGCTGACCTGGTGGCATTGAGGGTTGAGGCGCTGGGCGCCGCACTGGCGACCGAGTTCAGGAGTTTAGGTGCCGGGGGTCCAGCGAGGGAGGATTGCTTGCAGGGTTGCCTCTCTCCCAGGGGAGGGCATGGGATTGTCCGGTGCACCAGTGGCCCCTAGTGGAAACCAGGGATGCAGTAGCAGCACTGGCTCGCACATACACTGCTTGGCTGATACAGGCAGGCTTGCCATGCGCCATAGCGTCAGACGGGCACCATGCATGGGGGAGGGGTGTGGGATCTCAGGGCTATACAAGAAAAATACCCTCCCACCTAGGATGGGTCACCACTCCCCTGTCTTTTTGGGGGTAAGGAAGTATCTGGAATATAGTCCTTTTCCCCTGTGACAAAGAGGTACCTTCTCTACTGCTTGCAGAAGCAGAAGAGAGGAGACTTATCCCTCTAAGGCCCTTGTCTCCAAGGGAGAGGGAGGACTGAAGGATCTTGCTCTCATTTTTGGGAAACTTTTGAAACTGAGAGCAAGTCCCTGGCTCACTACTTCCAGGACCCATTTGTCTGAATTAATAGACTCCCAGGCCTGGGAGTAGTGAGCCAACCTGCCCCCTACTGGAGCTGGGGAGGCGACTTTGACTGATACCTCAGGGTGTCTGTTTGGCAGGGGGCTTAGACTGCGTGAATGATGGGGTCCTGGTCATCCCACGCCTGCCTTTTCCCCTAAAGAACACCCTCTGCTAGAAAGAAGAGGAGGAGGCCTGAGCTTGGTAGAAAGGCCTTTAAAAAAGTCTGCCCCTGCCAGCCCTAAATTGCTGACTCTGAGGAGAGGCCTGCTTTTCCTTGGCTGCAGCACTCCTATAGGTGGTCCTATATTCATCCATCTTCTTCATGTAGTTCTCCGTTTGCTCACCTTTAGGAGGGCTGACTTTGCCAAAATGGGTGAATGCCTAAGGAATGCACTAGCAAATGGACAGGAAGGAGGGGTGGAAGAACAATGGGGAATAATAAAAACTGCCATCACAGAGGTAACAAGCCTTTGTGTGAAGCAAATAAACAAAACGAAACAATGTAAGAAAACACTATGGTTCTCAAAGGAAGTGGCAGTGAAGGTTCAAGAGAAAAAGAAAGCATTCAGGAAGTACAAGGAATCACAGAAGGAGCAGGACAGAGAACTGTATCAGTTAAAGCAAAAGGAAGCTGGGAAGGCAGTCAGAACAGCAAAGGCCCAAACCGAGGAAAAGATAGCCAACTCAGTTAAGAAGGGGGATAAAACCTTTTATAGGTACATCAGGGAGCAAAGGGAGACCAAGGGAGGGATAGTGAGGCTTAATAAAGGGGAGGGAGGGTGGGCAGAGGGTGACTGTGAAAAGGCAGAGATACTAAACAAATATTTTTGCTCAGTATTTACAAAGGAAGAGGGGGAGGTGCCTAAAACAAACAGTAGACACACTGGATACAGAAGTTGATACCAGCCCATTTACAGAAGAAAGGGTTCTGAAAAAGCTCTTAAAACTGAAGGTGGACAAAGCAATGGGGCCTGATGGGATTCATCCCAGAATTCTAAAAGAACTAAGGGTAGAACTAGTGACACCACTGACTACCCTGTTTAACAAATCATGGGAGGATGGAGTGGTACCCGAGGACTGGAGGAGGGCAGATGTGATTCCCCTTCACAAAAGTGGGAGCAAGGCAGAAGCAGGAAACTACAGACCCGTTAGTTTAACCTCAGTGGTAGGGAAATGATGGAATCACTCTGAAGGAAAGAACTGTCGAGTATCTAGAGGCCAAAGGCACAGGAACCCAAGGCAGCATGGATTCACAGTGGGAAGGTCATGCCAGACAAATCTGATAGATTTTTGACTGGGTGACCAAAGTAGTAGATCAGGGAGGGCTGTGACATGGCCTACCTAGACTTTAGCACGCATTTGACACAGTCCCACACAAAAGATTAATATATAAGTTAGCCAGCCTGGGAGTGGGTCCCAAGATGACAGCCTGGGTAAAGAATTGGCTGGAGAATAGGACACAGAGGTAATAGTAAATGGAGTCCACTCTGAAGAAAGGGGTTACTAGTGGGGTACCGCTGGTTCAGTATTAGATCGGTCCTCTTCAATGTCTTTATAAGCTGACATTGCAGAGGGACTTGAAAGAAAGTATGTCTCTTTGCAGATGACACAAAGATCTGATGCCAGAGTTGATGCACAAGGTGGGGCGGAAAGGATGAGAAGGGACTTGGCAAGGTTAGAGGTATGGTCAAATGTATGGCAGCTTAGATTCAATGCTAAGAAGTGCAAGGTAATGCACCTGGGAAACAAAACCCAGGGAAGAGTACACAATGGGGATGAGATACTAACAACAACAAAATGGAAAGGGACCTGGGGTTAGTCATATCAGATGACCTAAAGGTGGGCAAGCAATGTGAGAGGGCAGCAAGGAGGGCTGGGGGATACTGGGATGCATAGGAGAGACATCACCAGTAGAAAACAGGAAGTTATTATCCTCTGTACAGACAGCTGGTCAGACCCCATCTGGAGTACTGTGTGCAGTTCTGAAGACCCAATCTCCGCAAAGACATAGACAGGATGGAAACTGTCCAAAGGAGGGCAACTAAAATGGTGCAGGATCTGCACCGGAAGACATATGAAGAGAGACTTAAGGAGCTTAATATGTATAGCCTCAAGGAAAGGAGGGAGAGGGGGGACATTAGAGAAACTTTCAAGTACCTCAAGGGAATCAACAAAGTCCAAGAGGGTAGCATTTTCAAAAAAGAGGTGTGTAAGGACAAGGGGCACAATTTGAAGATGCAGGCAAGCGGCTCAGAGGTATTCTAAGGAAGTATTTTTCACAGAAAGAGGGTTGTGGATGCATGAACGGCCTTCCAGAGGAGGTTGTGGAGTCAAAAACAGTGGTGGAATTCAAGCATGCATGGGACAGTCATAAGGCAATTCTAGGGGGTTGGGGTAGGAAGAAGTAGGCTGCTGGTTAACTATGATTTGCAGCTTATCCATTAGGTAGGGAAATGGGCAGACTGGGTGGGCCAAGCGGTCCTATCTGCCATAAAATTCTATGTTTCTGTGTTTCAAACAGAGAATTACCAGTTACAGGAAAATCCATGGCCTTAAACTGGGTATCCTGCGAAAGATTAGTACATTGAAGCCAAGCAAACCTCCTCATGGAGATAGATGTAGCCATGACTCTAGAATGCACATCATTCGAGGCCACAGCAGCATAAAATTGCACTTTGGATGCCTCTATACCATTTACAGCCACCTGCTCCAGCTCCTTGGCTAGCTGGGGAGGGGCATTCTTAGCTAGTTCCAGAACCATATCCCACAAAGATTTCTGGTACCTGGTTGTATATGCCATGTAATTTGATTGCCTGAGCCCCAAACAGGATGCCAAGTACCGTTTCTTAGCCATGGCATCCACTTTCCTGGAATCTTTATCTGGGGGGTGAGATGCCAGGGGAATATTAGCCTTTTCACAGGCTGCAGCTTGCACTACCCCAACATGGCTCCAATGTGCTGAAAGGAATTCCATGTCAGGACTTGATAAGGCATACCTCTTGTCCATTCTTTCATCCACAGGAGGAATGGACGTGGGAAATTGCATGATTTTCTGCATCTGTTTCCCCAGAGATTTGTGCAAAGGGATGGACACTCTCTTTGACTCTGGAACATCCATCATTTCCACATAATCAGGCTCCTCCTAATCCTGATCGGCCTCCTCCATAGGAAGCTGAAGAGTCTCAGCCACCTTCTTGTAAAACAAGAAGTGGGAAGGGGACTCAGAAAACCTGGGAGGGGAAACATTGGAAGGCTTGTCTGAGGAGATGTCAGGCTCTACTGGCTCATCTAGGCCTACAAACTCTCCTTCTTCATTATCTTCTTCCTCCTCCCAATCGCCCTTATAGTATACCTCTGGATCAACGTCTGAGGCAACAACTTCCGGCCGAACCGATCGCATTTGAACTGATGTCAGTTCGGTCCAAACCGGGCAAAGCGATTGCACTATTGTAATCGCTTTCACAATCTCCTCAGCGGTCGGAACATGGGGTTTCGGATCCAAACTGGCCGATTCTCTTTTTGTCTTAGCTGGAACTGACTCTGCAGAGTTGGATCTCCTTTTGCCGGAAGAGGTAGTGCCCAGGTCAATAGGTACCTCTTCAGGTTCGGTCGCAACCGAACCGGGCTGGCCATCCGGGTCAGCGGACTTCTCGGCCTCCCTTTTCCTCAGCCTACTTAAATGTTTTTCAAGAGTGGCTTTGGGAAAGTTCTTACTAATTTGGCAGTCTTTCTTGAGGTGGTCAAACCCCAGACAATACACACATACGAGGTGGGGATCAGCTTTAGCAAAGACCTCCTAACACTCTGAACAGTGCTGAAACCCAGTGGGACCGGTTTTTCTTTTCGGGTTTCTCAGACATGCCGAATACAAGAAAAAGTCACCCTTGTCAGCATTAAGCTAGGCAACTAACACTTATTGGTTCCAACTGTGTCACGGGGTGGTTAAAAAAATCCCACAAAAATCTGGATTTTTTTTAGGAACCGATAAGTACTGGAAAACCACAATAACATATACAGAAATACACAAATCTCAATAATTTCGGTTCAGAACGGACCGACCGAAAAAGAACCGAAGACAAAACAATTTCTAACAAATTCAACAAAAACTACCACCACCTACTACTACCACTTACTGTTACCGAGACAGAGGTAAGAATACTGATAAAATAAGAACTGCGGTTGAAAAAAACGACCAATTCAAACTATTACCAAACCGAAGCGCAGGAGGGATCTCCGGAGCGACTCCACAGTTAGGCGGAGTAAGAAATCTGACGGTTACACTTCAGAGTACCACAGACAGAGGACTGAAAACAGAGCTCGAACTCAACGTTCTATGCCTTGGCATAGAGTTAACCCTTTACTCTCCAGAGCAGTTCAAGTGCTGGGACTAACTGCATACTGTGTAGTCAGAATACAGCAAGACTTCATGTTGTTTGAAACAAGATTACTATGGCAAGTCATTTTTTCTTAAAATCCCAGGAAATCTTACTGTATTCTCACATATGCAGACTACCCAAGCTGTATCTTTGGAGGAAGGTAGAGAATATATTTATGAAACAGGCTCAATAGTACTGCTGTGCCAAACCTGGCATCACTTCTGGGCTGGGTATCCAGACTGTAGTACATAGATACATAGATACATAGACAGTGTCGGCAGATAAGGGCCTATGGCCCACCCAGTCTGCCCACTTAAGTTTGTAAGTTCAGTTTATGTTTTCCAGGAAGTCTGTTGCCCCTTACCCCTGACCTCCAGAATTCCTTTATTATTATTGTGTAGTGTTTGGTAAATGTGTAAACTGTTTTCCAGGTAGCTGCTTTACAAATTTCCAACAGAGGAATATCTCTCGCAGCTACTACTGAAGCAGCTGTCCCCCTTGTATAATGGGCCCTGAGGCCTACAGGGGGCTCTTTACCCACTTTGCTGTAGCAGAACTGAATACAGGCAACATTCCAGTGGGCTATCGACCTCTTTGAGGCAGGTTTCCCTTCCCCACTTCTCCATAGGTTAGGAAAAGCTGAGTCTTATCATGCCTGTGGCCCCTTGTGTGATCCAAGTAGTAGCTTATAGCTCTCTTGACATCAAGGCTATGCAGTCTACATTCCCCTGAACTGGAGTAGTCAGTGAAAAAGACTGGCAAAGTGATGGACTGATTCAAGGGTGAAAGTCCGAGACCACCTTGGGGAGAGACTTCCTGTTAGTCCTGAGGACCAACTTGTCCCTATGAACTGATATGTAATCTGTCTCTGTGGACAAGGCCTGGAGCTCACTGATCCTCCTGGCTGAGGTGATGGCTACCAGGAACACTGTTTTCCATGTTACATACTTAAGCTCTGCTGAGGACATGGGCTCAAACGGTGGTTGCATTAGCTGGCCAATGCATATATTGAGGTCCTATGCAGGAGTGGGTTCCCTTGAAGAACTTTTTGAATACCTGGTTAGCAGCCAGGGATGACCCTTTACCAGCTGAGAGGTATGCAGATACAGCTGCCAGATGTACCTTGAGGGTGAAAGGCCTAAGGCCAAGAGAGTGCAGGTGTGCCAGATACTCCAGAACGACTGGCAAACCAGCCTGGCAGTAGTCTCTCTCTTTGTTGGCACCAAATGGAAAACCTCTTCCACTTAGAGGTATAAGTCTTTCTGGTAGAGGGTTTTCTAGAAAATCTAAGGACCTCTAGCACCCCTTCTGAGAGGTGCAGGTCAGCATACTCTTCAAGAGCCAAGGCCCGATTCTGAGGGACTGGAGTTTGGGGTAATGGATCCTGCCCTGAGAGGAGATCAATAGGTTGTGCCTCCTGGGTAGGGAGATTGATTTGGATGTTGACAGGGTCAGAAGCAGAGAATACCAGGGCTGCCTGGCCCAGTCTGGAGCAACGAGGATCACTGTTGCTGGTTGAGCCCTGAGCTTGTTCAGTACTTTGAGCAGCAGGGGAAATGGAGAAAAGGTGTATAGGAATTTCCCTGTTCAATCCAACAGCAGTGCGTCCAGAGGGACTGTGCCCACTGCAGGAGACCTGCAACAGAATTGTGGCAGCTAGTGATTGGCTGGGGCTGCAAAGAGGCCACTTCTGGAGTGCCCCACCTTCGGAACCCAACTTGCAGGATCCGTCTGTTTAGTGACCACTCATGGTGATTCTGGTTGATCCTGCTGAGGGCATCTGCAAGAACATCCTTCCCAAGGAGATGAACTGCTGAGGGGGAGATCCCCAGGGAATAAGCCAGATTCCACACCTTCATGGCCTCTGTGCACGGGGGAGTGGCTTTGCGCCCCCTTGATTTTTATGTAGTACATTGTGGTTGTATTGTTTGTTCAGAATTGAACCACCTTGCCTTGAAGCACTGAAGCAAAGGCCTGAATGCAGAGGTAAACTGCCCTGAGTTCCAGCAGATTTATGTGAAGCAGAGATTCCTGCTGGAGTCAGGTACCATGTGCGGTGTGCTCCCCTAGGTGGGCACCCCATCCTAGGAGGGAGGCACCCATTGTTAACACTGCTAATGGTGGCAGCTGAAGGAAAGGCACACCTTTCCTGAGGCTCTCCTTTTCCTGCCACCACTGTAGTGCTTGGAGAAGTGTTCCTGTGACTAGTACCACTTTTGACAGTGAATATCTTTTCTGAGACCAGTGAGCTCTGAGATGGAACCCGGAACCAGGCACTGTTACTGTTGATGCAGCCATGTGTCCAAACAGCTGAAGGAAATGCCTTGTTGGTCTGAGGGTATGCAGTTATAAAGAGCTGGTCAACTGTACAAGGCTGTCCACCCTCCCCTGAGGGAAGAAGGCTTTTCCTCTTAGAGTGTCCAGTTCCACCCCTTTGAATTCCAGGAGCTGAACTGGTGTCAGCACTGACTTTTTCTGATTTACCAGGAAGCCCAATGCCCGCAGGGTATCCTGAGTGGTGGTCAGTGCATCTTTGACTTGCTGAGGAGCCTGGTCTACCACTAACCAGTCATCCAAGTATGGGAAGATTGTAACTCCTTGCCTCCTTAGATGTGCTACCAGTACTGCTAGGCACTTGGTAAACACCCTTGGAGCAGAAGTCAGGCCAAAAGGCATGGCTCTGAACTGGTAAAGGCCTGATGGCAATCTGAACCTGATGTACTTTTTGTGGGATTGCCTGATGGGAATGTGGAAGTAAGCATCCTTTAAACCCAGAGATGCCAGCCAATCTCCCCGCCTGAGTGTAGGGAGAATGGTAGCCAGAGTGACCATTTTGAACTTTGGCTTTGTCAAATGTTTGTTTAATGTCTGAGATCCAGTATGGGTCGCCACTCCCATTTTCTTTACATTGAGGAGGTACCTTGAGTAGAGACCCCTTCCCCTTTGGGCCAAGGGAACAGGTTCTATTGCCTTGTCTTGAAGGAGTTTTGCTACTGCCTCCTCCAACAGAGCTGCTTCTGACAGGGTGGTAGGTCTGAAGACTCTTGCTCTCAGTCTGGGTAAAACCTTGAAACTGAGGGCAAGCCCCAGCCTCACTACCTCTGGGACCCACTTGTTTGTGGTAATGGATTCCCAAGCCTGGAGATAGTGAGTCAGCCTGCCTCCTACTGGAAGTGGAGAGGTGACCCTGGCAGACCCCTCAGGGGCTCTGCTTTGCTTATGCACTTGGCTGAGTGCTGGGGCTAGCACCACTGCTGCCCCATCTGTCTCTGCCTCTGAAGTAACCTCTCTGCGGTTGATAGGATGGCATGACCCAAGTCTGGAAGAAAGGTCTGTAGTGGGTTCCACCCCTACCACCTCTGCCTTAGTACTTTTGAGGTGTTGCTGCTTTCTCCTTAGCAGCAGCACTCTTGTAAGTTACCTTGTACTCATCCATTCTTTTCATGTAAGCCTCTGTTTGCTCACCAAAGAGGGATGTGGGCTCATAAGGAAAATCCAGGGCCTTCGTCTGGGTGTCCTGGAACACATTAGTGGCCCTTAACCAAGCAAACCCACACAGGGATGCCAAAGTTGCCATCTGCCTGACTACAATGTCGTTGGCATCTACCGGTATTCGAAATTGGCATTTGGCAGCCTCTATGCCCCTTTTTGCAGCTTCAGCCAGGTCTGATGCCATGGGTGCAAGGCAAGCCTTGGCAATCTCTAAAACTGTGTTCCAGGGGCTTTGTTGGTATCTGGAAACATAAGCCATATAAGTGGCCTGCCTGATGGCTAAAGAAGAACCCAGGTAAGATTTCTTGGCCATAGAATCCATCTTTCTGGAGTCTTTATCAGGTGAGTGTGATGCCAGGGGAATACCTGCTTTATCACAGTCAGCAGTCTGCACCACCCCTTCATGGTTAGGGTGTCCAAAGAGGAACTCTGCTCCAGACTTGACAAACCAGTACTTCCTGTCCATCCTCTTGTCCACCGGGGGGGTTGGAAGTGGGGGTCTGCAAGATTCTAGAAGCTTGCCTCTTAAGAGATTTGTGGATGGGCAGCAACAGCCGTTTAGTTGCTGGCACATCCATCATCTCCATGTAATCTGGCTCTTCCTCCTCTGTAGATTCCTGGGTGGAGAGGTCCAGAGTTTGTGCCACTTGCTTCATAAAAGCAAAATGGGTAGACAAGTCCTCAGCTCCTTTATCAGGGGAGTCAGGATGCTGGGGATCAGGGGATACATCTGGCTCAGGAGATTCCCTAAAGTCCTCATCATCGTCATCCTCATCTTCATCCTCAGCATAACCCTCAGAAAAGTGTTCAAAAGAACCAGAAACCAAGGAAGAACACAGATCCTGAACCGAGGTCTGTGAACCAGGCCATTGAACTGGTACCGCAGTACTGGCTTGCAACACCTGGATAATTCTAATAGCTTGTCAGTTGTGGTTCCTTAACCAAGTGGTTCTCCTTTCTTTTCTTTTTAGCAGAACTTGTTGGTTCAGAGGCAGTGTCTCCAGTTCTCTTTCTACCTGTGGAACCATCACCCTGGTCAGAGGGTTGTTCAACCGGTTCCTTGGGTTTTTCCTTTTGAGAAGGAGTTGGTTTATCCAAGGTCAGGTCAGCAGCCTTATCAGACATTTTTTTTCTCAGTCGGTTCAATCACTTATCAATCGCCGACTGAGGAAAATTCTTAAAAATGTCACAATCTGCCTTCAGGTGGTCAAACCCTAAGCAAAAAAAAAAAACCACAAATTAAGTGAGGATCTGCTTTAGCAAATAGTTCACCACACTCTGAAAAATGCTGAAAACCCATTGGGCTGGTTATTTTTATGTTTTCTTGCACGCATGTGCAAGAAACATAGTGCCATCATCCGAGATTTCGGAGGTGTGTCACCGCCTCTTCCAATTCAGTCAGCGTGTTGGCAGGCACGGCCCCTGTCCACCAATGCATGCTGGAGCTGTCTATGACAAGCTCCAAAATGCAGTGGCGTGTTGTTAGAGTGCGGGAGCACGCTCAGTGGAGCAGCGATAAGATATCGCCTGCCCATGCGCAGCTCCCCCTACACACACACACACACACACACACACACACACAGAAATCTGTCACTGCATGAAATCACCTTTCAGGCCCAAATAATGCCATGACAGTGACATCATTCATGAGAAGGGGTCCCAAAAACCCCATGTTGAAAATTTGGTGCAAAAATTTCAAAAAATGACTGTTTTACAAGCGTGCATTGCGCAGTTCCTACGCAGGCTCGTAAGTTCATGAATTTTCAATATTTTCACTCCAGATTTTCAACATTGCCATTTTACCACACCTTCTTATGAGTAGTACAGCTGTCATTTTTCACATCTCACCCAAAATGCGTTTCTGCCCATGTAGCGCACAATGGCGCAGTCGGTGTGCAAAATCAATGTACGGGACAAATTAAGGAAATCACAGTGACACTGTTCATGAGCAGAGGTCTTAAAATGGCTATGTTGAAAATTTGGTGAAAATATTCCTAAAAATGACTGTTTTACGAGCGTGCATTGCGCAGTTCCTACGTACGTTCGTAAGTTCGCGAATTTTCAATATTTTCACTCCAGATTTTCAACATTGCCATTTTACCACACCTCCTTATGAGCAGTACAGCTGTCATTTTTCACATCTTGCCCAAAATGTGTTTCCGCCCATGTAGCGCACAATGGCGCAGTCGATGTGCAAAATCAATGTATGGGACACATTAAGAAAATCACAGTGACACTGTTCATGAGCAGAGGTCTTAAAATGGCTATGTTGAAAATTTGGTGAAAAAATTCCTAAAAATGACTGTTTTACGAGCGTGCGTTGCGCAGTTCCTATGCATGCTCGTAAGTTTGAGAATTTAATATTTTCACTCCAGATTTTCAACATTGCCATTTTATTACACTTCCTTATGAACAGTACAGCTGCCATTTTTCATATGTCACCCAAAATGTGTTTTCGCACATGTAGCGCACAATGGTGCTGTTGGTGTGCGAAAGCAACGTTTAGGACAGATTAAGAAAATCACAGTTACACTGTTCATGAGCAGAGGTCTTAAAGTGGCAGGACACAGAGGGTGGTGGTAAATGGCTGTCACTCCACAGAGGGAAGAGTGACCAGTGGGGTACCACAGGGATCAGTGCTGGGACCGGTCCTATTCAACATCTTCATCAGTGACATGGCGCAGGACCTAGAAGGCAGAATTTCACTGTTCGCTGATGACACAAAGCTCTGTAACAGAGTAGGCACACCAGAGGGTGTAGACAGAATGAGAAGCGACCTGCAGAAACTTGAAGAATGGTCAGGGTTTGGCAGTTGAAATTCAATGCAAAGAAGTGCAAGATAATGCATATGGACAAAAACCCTGGCACAATATATCAGTTGGGGGGTGAGGATAGCATGCACCAAGCAGGAAAGGGATCTTGGGGTTATCATCTCTGATGACCTCAAGGTAGGGAAACAGTGTGACAAGGCAGCAGGTAAAGCAAATAGGATGCTGGGATGTATAGGCAGGGGCATCACCAGCAGTAAAAGGGAGGTCATAATTCCACTATACAAGACACTAGTGAGGTCCCACCTAGAGTACAGTGTACAGTTCTGGAGACCATACCTACGTAAGGACATTGACAGGGTAGAGAAGGTTCAGAGGAGGGCAACAAAGATGGTGCATGGATTGCATCACAAGTCCTATGAAGACAGGTTGAAGGAACTGAACATGTACTCCCTGGAGGAGAGGAGGGAGAGAGGGGATATGATAGAGACATACAAGTATCTTACAGGGAGGAACAGGGTGCAGGAAAACATTATTTTAAGCGAAAAGATGTTCCAGGACTAGAGGGCATGGGATGAAGCTGAGGAGGACGATTCAGAGGAAACGTGAGGAAGAATTTCTTCACAGAACGGGTGGTGGACAAGTGGAACACCCTGCCAGAGGAAGTGGTGGGGCTGAAACAATCACGGGATTTAAGAATGCATGGGATAGACATAAAGGAATTCTGGAGGTCAGGGGTAAGGGGCAACAGACTTCTAGGAAAACAAACTGAACTTACAAGCTCAAATGGGCAGACTGGGTGGGCCATAGGCCCTTATCTGCCGACACTGTCTATGTATCTATGTATGTATGTATCTATGTTGAAAATTTGGTGACAAAAGTCCATAAAAATGACTGTGTTACGAGTGAGCATTGCGCAGTTTCCACGCACCCTTGTAAGTTCATGACTTTGTAATATTTTCAGTCCAGATTTTCACCAGTGGTATTTTTCCACACTTCCTTATGAACAGTACAGCTGTCATTTTTCACAACATGGCTGAAGTGTGTTTTCACACTTTCAGCGAGATGCGTGGTCGCTGTGGGAAATCATTGTTCGGCACAGATAAAGAAAATCACAGTGACACTGTTCATGATCGGAGGCACCAAAATGCCTGACTTGACAATCTGCTGTAAAAAATCCCCAACCTAATTATATTACGGGTGTGCGTTGCACAGTTTCTATGTACGCTTGTGACTTCACCATTTTTTTAAATATTTTTACTGCAGATTTGCAACATTGCCATTTTTTACACCTCCCCATGAACAGTACAGCTGTCATTTTTTACATCCTGTTCGGAATGTTTTTGCACCTGTGGTGCTAAATGCCGTAGTCGCTGTGCATAAGCAGCTGCTAACAAACTGATATTCCCTGTTCTGGAGGCGGGTCACAAAAAAAATGTTGGAAAATTTGGAGTGAAAATACCAACGAATGCCTGAGGTATTAGGGTTTCCAACCATAACGCCCAACCCTGTAGAGAATGACAGGCATCGAGGGTGTGACTTAGGATTCTTGCCTGTAATGCTCATACCATTCCACACCCTGCAGCCAGTGAGAGGCATCGAGGTATTCCTTGGGCTCTTCGAACCCAAAGTTCACCCCATTCTCCTATATTGCACCCATCTCACCGTATTTCCTAATGAAATGGGGTGCGCATAAGGGCCAAAGATCCCAAGGAACACCGTGACACTTGTCAGTGTCTGCAGGGTGGGGTGTGGTGAAATGGCGTGGCCGTTATGCCTGATGACCCAAACACACACCCCAATGCCTGTCACTCTCTGCAGGGTGGTGGTGGGGTTGGCTTCAGTTCAATACTTCACTGCCATTCCTATTACGCAGCTCTGCAACTTCCACACTACCACTGCCAATGCCAGCAAGCAAACATTCGGCATTGACAAATGCTTGTCTTGAGTAGTGACATAAAGAAAAATCCCTTAAAACTTGGTTTCTGTGAGTCAGATACCCAAACTAGTAAACATAGTATTTTTTTTTTTTCAGTCGGTTCAGCAACTGAAGAAAGAATCAAGATTTACCCCGGTGTCTCTCTCAAATTAAAATCAAATAACTGGCCCAGGGAAGTAGTTTTTAAAAGAAATATACCTTAAAAAATATAAACAAAGGTTCTGTTTTCTCCCGGTTGAAAGAACCAAAATGGAACTGAAAAACTTACCGAAAGAACACTAAATCAAGACTAATCCACCTGTAAAACCAAGGACAGTGTTATAAAAATGAACAGAAATAAAAAGTACTTGAAAAAAGGCAAGAAAATAAAATCTTCAAGAAAGATGGAGAGCTCTCCAAGGTGTCTGACTTAGGCAAGCGGAGTAAAGAATCTGACTGTTGCAGGAGGTGTTCCAGGAACGGTGGTTTGAAAACTGAGCTCAAGCTTAGCATTCCATCATTAGCATACATTCTATTAACCATTTCAGCTCTGGGGCAGTCCTATGGTGAGACCATACTGCTGCTTATGTCAGAATACAGTAAGATTTTCTGGGGTTTGAAATGAGATGATGTCCCAGTCTTCATTCAAATCTAAAGGAGACAACACTCCCATAGTGTAGATTAAGGTACTTTCCTCCTATAAAACAGTACTGACTTTGACTGTGGAGTGTAATATGGTCAGTACACAAAGTGTAACAATTTAGGATTGTTACGGTGAACAGTGCACAAGTGGGTGCCAATTCACCATTCACAATGGATGTAAAGTGTTCCTGAATCTACTGTTTCATGGGACAAACTGTGTGACCTATGTAAAGGGAAGGACAGTTGCACCAAAGGGCCTAAATCACAAATAATGTATGACAAATGAACAGATGTCCGATTTCATATTGTTTAGAATTGGTGGGATTAGTAAAGATTTTTCCCTGTGAGTGGTGGCAACAAACATCAGATGAGCTGCATCGATAAAATCCCACAGGTTGTAATATAAGTCTATGAGGCCCCTTCAAATCCCCCCAAAGTGGCACTTAAGGCCCTCAAAATCCCGACTAAAGTAATAGCCGATCTTCCTGGCAGTGAAAAATTTGAAGAGGAGTAAAGAATGCCCTTCAAGGGGCTCAATTCACTCAGCTTGTTAATGTCCCCACCAGACAGAATCCCAAGACAGGTAATCATACCACCCTTGATTGGATCCTAGCCTCAAAGCCCAAAAATTTCAAAACAGTGGCCATATTTGCTGACTCTATAAGTGGTCATGCCCCAATCTTTGGAATCTGGAATAACAATCTCCTGAGCCCCTCAAAGAACCTTTTGGGCCCGGGATTTCTCCAACTTTGTCCCATCCTCCTTTCTACACTCTCTACCTGGGGTAAACTGGGACCAAATAAGAACACTCCCTACAATTGAAGAAGCGTTAGATTTCTTTGCAAATAACTTCCTTTCCATGGCCAACAAACATGACCCACTGGGTCAGGCGACAACAATCAAAGCAGATATTCAGAGAGCTCAAAAAGCTCCTGAAAACAAGGAACAAACTGTGGAAATCCTTCAAATCCTCTGACTTCTCCCATGCTTGGCAAAAGTACAGGGAATTACACAACACCTTTAAACTTGCACTAAAAAAAGGTAAGCAGAGCTACTTATGAAATCTACAGGAACAGAACTTAAAAGACCCAAAAATCTTTTTGTCCCAAATTAATATCATCTTAAAAAGAAACTTCCGTGATGGTCCAAAAAGTTGCAGCTTGCAGTCATATGCAGTACTAGACCTGAAAAGGTATGTACATTCGATATTTTTGGTCAAGGTTTACTCTGCCTTCTATAATTTGGATTGGTTTTAGAGCCCTGCTGCACTTGCCATTGCTGTTCAGCTGCTGGGCTACTAGCTCCTGATGACATCATTGTAGGATAGGGAAGTGACTCACAGTGTGCAGTACCATACAGTTGCAACAATATTGCAAGGGAAACCTACCAGTACTCGGTATACATACTATGTCCCCTGTCCCCCAAGACACCCTGTAAGCAATGCATTATGCCAAAATCCAAATGCCTTGTCAGTATGTTTTTTTTTTTTTTGTGAAATTGACTCTGCCTTACAGTGATGTCAGCAGTACAACCCTAGGGCCACAGAAACACTAGGCTTGCTATAGAAGCCCTGGTACACCCTACAGTTTTTAGCAGCTCAGAATGCAAAACCTAACTGCAGCAGACACTAATGAAATACAATTCCAGAATCAATGCAAGAAGGGGTAATTTATGCATAAAAGTCAAAAGGACCGGTGAAGGTTCTCTTTAAAGGGACAGTTATCAGACAGTGACTGCAACATTGTCCTCTCCCAACCCACCTCTTTTCTGTCTGACACCTTTTTCACCCCTTTCCAGTCTGGATTCAGGAAAAAAACACTCAACCACTACCTCTCTCTCCTACAGCTCACAGATTCCATCCTAACCGGGATGGACAATGGCCAAATTACCTCTGCCATTTTTGTTGACCTGGCCAAGGCCTTCGACACTGACTCTCACTCCCTTCTCCTTTACTCACTCCCAGCAGCTGGCCAATCTCCCTCTGCCACATATTGGTTCAAGGCCTACCTTACTGGCAGAACCCAATCAGTTAAGCTCTTGAACGTCACTTCCTCCCTCCCTCCCTCCCTCCCTCCCGATTAGCACTGGAGTCCCCAGGCTCTGTATTAGGCTCCTTCTATTCGCCATCTTCTTAAATGACCTTCCCTCTGTTTGCTCCCCATCCTCCGCCATACACATGTATGCCGATGATACAGTCCTGTATGCATCTGGCTCCTGTCCTGATGAGGTTACAACCAACTTACAGCAAGACTTCGACAAGCTTCAGCTCTGGTTTGCTAACCATCAACTTTTCTTCAATGCCACAAAGACTGTCTCCATGACCTTCGGCACAAGGCAGAGACTCTCTAGGCTTCCCACCCTACCCATTTTCCACACCCTTGATGGGACATTACTTAAGGACACATCTGTCTTCAGGTACTTAGGTATTTGGTTGGACCAACACCTAAACTTCTCTGGACATATTGACGCTATCAAAAAAAAACTGCACCCCAAGCTTGGTGCCCTGGTCAGGAACCGTAGTTGCATCCCTCCTACGGGTAGGCATGAACTTGTTCAGAAGATGATACTGCCCATTTTTGACTACTGTGACATAGTCTACGGTGCTGCCCTTAAGTCCTTCCTGGCCAGACAGGACACCTTCTTCAATTTCTTCTGCTGCTATGCCCTGGATACTCCCCCCTCACACTCACCACTGTGATCTTTATCATGCCCTATCCTTCACCTCTCTTACAAATATGCGACCCTCCCACTGTGTTAAATTCACCTTCAAGCACTGGTTGGGTGAGCTCCCTTTCTACCTCACCTTCTCCTTTATAACACCCCCACCCTCCCATTCCTTAGATCAACAGACTCTCACACCCTGATAGTCCCCCGCAGATCCACCCAAATCAGCCAATCCAGTTACTCTCACTGTCTCCCAAAAATATGGAATTCCCTGTCCCTCAAATCCATCACTCATCCTCCGCCTACTCCATCAGCTCTGCCCTCAATTACCTTGCTCCTAGCTGCTCCTACCATGTACCTGCCTAAGTTCTTCCTCTAAGCCCTGGGCAAACCTACCCCTCTACTGTCACCTTCATTTTACTCTGTGCTCACCCACTCCCCAAATTTCTAGCTCTCCTCCCCTTCCCCCAAATTGCTGCCCCATACTGGCCTCCCTTGATCTCTCACAAAATGTAAGGGACCCCGAATGCTCTCCATGGGTCCCTCTCCTACCCCCCAAGGGCCTTGTATCTCTCATCTACTCCCTCCCCCCACCATTCTGAAGGAGTCTCTCTGGGACACTTCCTTATCCCCTCCCCCTCTGGTCCCACCAGTCCCCTTGCAGGGTTCCGCACATCCTGCAGGGTTCTCCAGGGACACGACTCTCCCCCACCTCACCCCTGCCTCTCTTTTCTCCCTTTACTTTCACGTAAGCACTTGTTTACTTATTAACCCGGCAATTATTATTGTACACTCTTTCTACCTATCATGCGCAACACTGTTTGTAACACCTGCCTTACAACTGTATGTTAATGTTGAACTTATAACTTGAATGTTTAATGTCTCATTCCTATTGTAACCCTTCCTCCCTGGTCGTACTGGGAGACGAGCAACTTGTCACTGAGTGTGCCTTCCTGGTGAAACATTTCAAAAAATAAATAAACATAGAAATTGATGGTAAGAGTTGTGAAAGTCCTAGGGATACGGCTATCGCATTTAACACTTTCTTTACCAGCCTTGATAGGTACAGGAATCCCCCACAGCCCTCCTTCTCAACACCCCCTGATCTCACTACCACTAACCTTCCATGCCCTAACTTCCACCTTAGCCTTGTAACAGGAAAAGAAGTACTGCAACTCCTTTCTAAGCATAAAACAATGGGCACAGTGGGTTATGACAAACTTGACCCCAAGCTTCTCAATCTGGGAGCCCCAGTAATTGCATATCCCATTATGCAACTCTTTAACAGATCCATCCAGGAAGGGGTAGTTCCTTCTGCTTGGAAAGTGGTGCTTGTAACCCCAGTCCACAAGGGTGCTGCAAAATCATTAGTGGAAAATTACTGTCCAATTTCTATCCTTTGTACCTTAAGTAAATTAGTTGAGAGGTTAGTCTATAACCAAATCACGTATTATGTAGAGCAGCACAACTTGCTCACTCCATTTCAGCATGGCTTTCACAAACAGCATGGAACAGACATTGCCTTAGTCTGACTGACCACAGATATCTTAGATGGGATAGACAATGGCTTGATGACAGAAGTAGTGTTTATTGTAATCTAACTAAGGCGTTTTACTTTGTGAATCACCAGATACTGCTAACCAAGAAAGGAGGCAGTATAGCATAGTGGTTTGAGGCTCTGAGCTGTAAACCTGGAGACCTGGGTTTAGAATATTTCCCTTTCCACTGCCAGTACCTACTGGTACTAAACCTGTCAATTCTAAAATGTTTTTTAATTACTCTTTGTGTTCAAGCAATTATGTAAAACTATGTTATTCTGTATGATTGTATTCTGTAAGTATGTTGACTCTGTATGTCCTCTCTGTGATGAGGTACCTTTGTAAACGAGCCTCTGGCTCAAAGGTTGTAAATCTGATTATACAACAAATAAATAAAATAAATAAATAAATAGAATCCCACAGATCCCATTTGCATACTGTGCGATCCTGAGCAAGTCACTTAGGCCTTGGACACACTACAGAATTGTTTTTAAAAAACGTTTTTAAAATCAGTTCAGCTAAATCATTTCAGTGCAGCCACACTACTCAGTAACTGTTTTGGATAATGGTTTAGTGTGGCCACACTGTTAGTGTTAAACCTGTTCTCCCTGTAACTATTTTCATTAAGTCCAACACACAGAACTGTGCTTGCCTTGACGCACTGCAGCTAGAACTGTTTAAGTTAAACCATTACAGCCTAAAACACTTTTACTCCTGGACAGACCTGTGCGTAAAACCATGCTAGCTCCAAAATGTTTTTGAAAATGGTTTTAAGACTAGGTATCTAGCAGGGTTTAAAAACGCTTTTGTTAAAACGTTTAAGGGGCTTGTAGTCTGTCTGCAAACAGTGCTAGTGGGATTTAAATTGTTTTAAGGCACTTAGACCATTTTAAGTTCCCCAGTGTGTCCGGGGCCTAAATTTCCTTGTGCTCCCAGGTCGCACCAGTAAACGAGCTTTCAGCTTAGTGTCTCTCTACAAGAAAATAAATAAATAAATAAATAAATATTCCAAGTTCAACTCCTTAGGCCTAGATAACCCATCCTTACAATGGTTCTCAGGCTACCTAGCAAACAAATCTTGGTTTGTTAAATGGAAGGGTGATCTGTCTGATTGGTGCCTGATCTGTGACGGTGTCCCTCAAGGGTCAATATTAGATCCACTCCTATTTTCACTTTATATCAATGAAATGTCAGTAAACTGTGGCGGGGCAAATCTATAACTTTATGCTGATGATGTGGTACTATACTGCAGCTCTAATAATATCACTGAAATTAATAAGCTGCTTACTTCTGACATATATTTATTAGAGACATGGCTTTTAAAGGATACCTAAACAACATTTTGACATCAAACTATTCAAAAATCTGACTCTGTAGGTGACTAAAGGAAAGGCTGCTGTATTCATTAATGCTAAAACTACATTTACATAATTTACCTAAATGTGGTTTCAGAGCATCTGAAAATTGTAAAATCAGCCTTCCAATTTCAAAAAAACTGTCTTACCTACTTCCTAAAATGGCCGCCAAATCTGTTATGTGATGACATCATCAGAGCCAAAGTCAGAGAGATATATGGCTCTCTATAGTGCTAACTAGTTCTTATTTCTCTTTGTGTAGAATTGTTTCACCCAAATGGTCAAAACCATGTGCATTATTTTATATAATACACATGTTAGGCTATGGTTCTGTTCATTTTGTTTACTTTAACATGCTGAAAATGTGTTTTAATCCAACCAACGTTCTCTGTGGCAAACCACAGTGCAGTATAAATTTTGAATAACCTGGTTATCTAGTGGTTATGGTGGATCCAGGATGTTACAATGGGGGTATTGGGTTGTGTGCATGCTTAATATGCACTTTCTAACATTTTTATTAAACCTTTATATTTTCTGCTATTATTCTTTTCTAGTATGTTTTTGACAGAACCTACAAATGTAATCCATAGTTTGAATGTAAACATTTGTACAATCAATAAATCAGACTTCTTCAACAAAGTGAAATAAAGCAACAGCAAGCAAGTACATTACTGGGGAGGGGTTGCAGCCACACCCTTCACCACCCCCTAGAGCCACCACTTTTTTGTAGCAAAGTTCTTGTGCAGTCCAATGTTGGAGTTCATACTTTCTTGAAACTCAAATATATGCTTGTCTCATTTTCTTTTTCCATGGGAAAGAAGAAGAAGAAGAATCATCATCAGCATTTATACAGTAGTTTTCATACACATTGCATCCCAAAGTGCTATACAAGCAATACTAGACTGGTAGTTAAGTGACTGAATGTGAAGTGGCAGCCATTTCATACATTAATATCCACACACAGCCTTGGACAATTGCATGAACTGATTTTATAGGAAGGGGAATATTGGCCAGGACAATGGGGTCAGGTAGTGATCAAGGTGCTGGCAGTCCCACATCTCATTTCTCACAGTAATCTGCTCATATTTCTCTCCTTCTGCCTTCCTCCTTCCCTGAATATAGCAGTGCCTTGCAAGAGTGGCCTTCTCAGTGCCCCTCTGGTATTCATTTTTCGCTATTACTCCTCACACTAAAAACTGGTGAGCTCATCACCCTTCTGCATCATGAATGCAAGTAGTGCAGTCCCAATTTTATTTTGACATATCAAATACAAACATATCTTTCCAGTATGTCAGGCTCATAGCAGCAGGGAACAAGGAGAATGATTGGCTTTCCTATCCTTAAAAGATCTAGGCTACCTATGATTGGGCACTATTAAATGATGGGTGCGCACATCATTATGCACATCATTTAATAGTGCCTAATCATAGGTGGCTTAGATCTTATATGGTTAGGAAAGCCTATTTTTCCACTTGTGCCATCCTGCTATCAGCCTGGCTTACCAGAAGATCATGTTTATTATAAATATGTAAATATAGCACTGGAGACTGTACTAAACACATTCATGATGCGGAAGGGTGGTGAACTCACCAGTTTTTGGTGTGGGGAGCAGGTGAGAAGAATGAATGCCAGAGGGGGACTGAAGAGGCCATTCCAGTAGGGTACAGCTATATTCAGGTTAGTTGAAGACATGAAGGAGGACGCTGAGCAGATCACTGTGAGATCTGAAATGTGGGGCTGCCAGCATTGTGATCACTACCTGATTGTGGATGAGAGTAGCCAGCGATGACAAATACTCAGAGTGGCAGGGCTACACCTAAACAGTTACTTGAATTCAGTGTAGGGAGATTACCCTCGGGTGGGAGGATGTTGATGTTTGTTAGGACAGTATTGAGGGAGTTGTGTATAGCTCATTCAAGATTTGGAAGGGTGGTAGCCAGTCAACTCGCATTGTGGAGTAGAGCACAGAAAAGTACTGGAGAAAAATTGCTGGGAACTGTCTTGCAGGGTTCTGCAGATCACAGGTAAAGAGGTAGACTGACACTGGAAATCAAGGTGGATTCACTCCAATGTATTAGTATTCCTCTCCTGCTAATTACACTGTTATCCATTGTAAGTGCAGCCCTTATGAGGGCATGAGCAGCAGTTTTTCTGGTGGGTCATGATGCTTATTGCTTGCCCCTCCAGGAAGACCTAGTTGTTGCTTAATGAGGTGGGAAAAAAAACACAACAGGGAACTACATACTACCTTCACTGTGCAGAAGGGTGGTGATCCACTTTGTTTACTGTGGGAGCAGAAGTCAAACATTGAGAATGTGGACTGGAGAGTGATTTTGGAGGCATTTTAACAGTGCCAGCTGATGATGCGTATCAGTATAGGCGTGCAAAACTCTCTGAGGTACAAGATTACAATCTGAGGTGTGATAATTCTCTTCATGAGACTGCAAGCTCATGTGCCGGCCCAGGCAGTACTAAGGACAGGGTATGGATGGTGAGGTGTGCAACAGAAGGCAGGCTAGGTGCAGGGGGTTCACATGGAAAAGGAAAGCCTTATTTGTGGATTAACAAGAGAGCATGAGCTTTGGAACTGAACAAGACAGGTATTTGCTGTGTGACCCTGAGCAAGTCACTAAACATCCTTGTGCTCCCAGGCCACACCTGTAAACAAGCTTTCAGCTTAGTGCATCTCTCCTGGTTAACAAAAAACAAAATTCAGCACATCATATAACTACTAGATCATCAGGTTTTTGAAGTGTTGTACTGTAATGCAGTTTGCCAAAGAAAAAGTCAGCTGGATTGCAAAACATTTTCCACAAGTTAAATTAAACAAAATGAACAAAATCATAGCCTAACATGTGTACCGATCAAAATAATCCGCAAGGTAATACATGGGGTTGATCATTCTGGTACAACAATTCAAAATAAAGAGGGAAAGAAGAACTAGTTAGCGTTATAGATATATATGTGGATCTCTGGCTCTGGCTCCTATGATGTCATCATGACTCATCACTTAACACACTTGGCAGACATCTTAGGGAGAAACCAAGGCTGTTTTTTGAAAGTGAAAGGCTGATGTTTACATTTTTCGAAAGCTATGAGACTGCATTTATGTTATTTACATAAATGCAGTTTTAGCATAAATGTAAACAGCAGGCTTTACTTTACCTCGATATAAAGCCAGATTTTGGAATTTGCAGTTTTAAAAACTGCTTGTATAGGTACCCTTTAATAAACATGTAGATTCTTAATGGTAAAAACGCTAAGTCCATCCTCTTTGGCCCTAAGAGTTTAGGCCCCAAAGGAGGAACTTGTTTACCCCTTCCTTCTAGAACAGAACAAATACTGAGATGGTTGACTCCATCGACTATCTAGGCATTTGTCTTGTTTGTTTATTCACTTAACGGGTAAGCACACTGGAAATTGAAATTCTTTTACAGGTGAGACCCACAAGAATCAGACAAAACAAATACAAAGAGTATAAAACATGCATACAAAGAGTAACAATAAAGGAACAAAATTCCACATCAGTTACAAATCATCTAAAAATCAATTAAAACATTTACAGTCAGACAATGATCTGAAATACAGAAGTAATGAGTTTGAGAAAGCCCCATACGTAGTCAAACCTCTTACAGACAAAGGTACACAATTCCAGGTTTGGAGCTACAAAAGATAAGGCCCTTTGACCACATGAGGTTCTCCTTGAGGGGAGTTCAGAACAGCTTTATCCACTCTAGCCCTGGATGATATACCTGACTCAATCCTCTAGTACCATTAATAGACTAAAAGGAGTAACTGAGTAATTCAGAAAATAAACCTAGCTAATGAGTAATTAATAATTCAATTAGCTTTGGGAGTAGGGAAGAGAAACTAGCAGGAGCCAGCTTTGTTAACGGAATCACTGGGAAGCAATGGACTTGAGAAGCAACAACAGTAGGGATGTACTGATTTCTTATCACTTTGATATTGGAATAGTCTGTACTGTAAAGGTAAAAAGTGGTGGTGAAATTAATTAGTGCTGTGGGATGGAACTGCTATTGAGAGTCATTTAGTGCTGGAATATTTAATTAGCTCTGTTTAGAATATTGGGAGCTGCTACTGTTTGAAATTCTATGCTGTGTAGTTGAGTCAGGAAACTACAGATCAGTTGGCTTTGGGAGTAGGGAGGAGAAACTAGCAAGAGCCAGCTTTGCTAGCTGAATCACTGGGAAGCAGTGAACCTGAGAAGCAACAACAGAAGGGAAGTGTTGATTTTTTCACTTTGATGTTGGAAGAGTCTGTACTGTGAGGGTAGAAAGTGGTGATGAAATTAATTAGTGCTGTGGGATGGAACTGCTATTGAGAGTCATTTAGTGCTGGAATATTTAATTAGCTCTGTTTAGAATATTGGGAGCTGCTACTGTTTGAAATTCTATGCTGTGTAGTTGAGTCAGGAAACTACAGATCAGTTGGCTTTGGGAGTAGGGAGAAGAAACTAGCAGGAGCCAGCTTTGCTAGCTGAATCACTATGAAGCAGTGGAACAGAGTAGTGTGGGGTGGTGGGTCAGAGCTGTGGCTGATTGTTTCTGGAGGACACGGGCTTGGTCCCACCCACCCCATGTGCATCACTTCCTTTATACCAGGGGTTCTGACATCACTTCCTAAAAAGGACAATGGACATACACCTGTCATATCTTTATCAGCCCAGCACACTGCGTGGGGGTAAACACATGCACATACTGACAAATATTGTATTTCTCCAGCTTGTGTTTATTTAAATTGAACTATTCCGAGAGTCACAGAGAGAACTGTTTTAGATTTCTTCAGCCTGTGTTTATATGTTTTTGAATGTTATAGTTTTATAATTATTTTATAGTTATGTACAATTGGAGGCTAGGAAAAGCTGGTCTGGGAGGATGTGGGGGGATTAGGTACATGTATGGGAAGCAGGAGATTGGTAAACTGCAATGGCTGTGGAGCAATAGTCTTTCTGGGGGTGATGTGGAGTAAAGGGGGAATGTCCTGTGTGTATGAGCCTGGAGCAGCTAAAGGCTGAAATAAGGCTGCTCAGATGGGAGCTGGGGAGGATGGTGTGGGAAGTCACAGGAGCAGAGCAATGGAGGGAAAGGCAGAGGGGTGATGCCCAGGGGAGTGACGGCATCAGGCAGGGGATAGGAGTAGGGAGGAGCACTCACTGTACAGGAGTATCTCTTCCTCAAAGGAATAGGGAGCCCAGGGTGGAGGAATGGCAAGTGGTAAGAGGAAGGGGTGGGAATGTGAGAGTAACATCAGGGGTGGGAAATTCTAAAGGGGTGCCTTTATTGAATAGATTTGCACCACTGTCTGGAAGGAGGGAGGAGGGGGCAGCAGGATGTGAGGTAGAAGGTCAGGTTGAGCCATTGTTGAGAGTAGGAGTACGGGGGAAGGGAACTAATCAAAGGTGTGTAGGGAAGAGGAGGCAGGCAAAATGGAGTGGAGGATGGGGAGAGGGAGAAGAAAGGAAGAGGGGAAGGAAAACTGAATGAAGATACAGATAGTCAGAAGGGGAAGCAGAATGGGAGATGGAAAAACAGTTAAGGGGATAAATTGTGGATGTGGAGATAAGTCCACCAGGGTGCAGAAGGAGCAGTTAGGTGGGGAAGCAGCTAGTACCAAAGGTGAGAAAAGAAGGACAGAGAACACGGATGCAGGGGATGGAAGGATTGCAATCATAGAGAACTCCATAATTAGGGGTATTCTCTGGGGAAGGAAAAAGGACCCAAATGCAAGAAGGAGGGTGGCTTGTATGCTAGGGATGACAGCGGGGAAGGTGGGCCCAAGAATAAGGGAAATAGTAAAGGAGGTTGGAGGAAAACCTAATTTAGTTATACATTTGGGAACAAACTACCTAGCTGGTGAGGAGGTTGAGGTTGTACAAAGTAGGTTTAGGGAGTTGGGGAAGATCTGCAGGGAGGAAGGGAGTTTGCTAGCCTTCTCAGAGGTGATACCAGTACCAAGGGTCAGCACAGCCAGGAAAAGAAGAATAGAGGATTTTAATGACTGGCTGAGGAAATGGTGCAGGGAGGAGATGTTCATCTGTATTGGGGACTGGGAGGAGACCTGGTCAAACAAAGCACTCTTTTCACCAGACAGGCAACACCTCAGTAGGGAGGGTTTGAGGGTACTCAGGGACAAACTGATGGAATATATAACCACTACACTTAATTTAAACTACTGAGGATGGGACAGTGGGTGTGCAGGCTCACAGACTCTGAGAAGAGGAGGTCAGTGACCCCCACACAGTGATGGAACAGGTCTGGAGCAAGGAGGTAGAAGGGGCAAGAAGACAGTTAGCAAAGGGTGGAGGGGTGAGGCTCACATAACAAGGGTATGTGGAGGGGTGCACACAGAGGGGATAAATGTGAATAGAACAATAGAGGAAAGAGAAGGAAAGTCAGATTCTAGGTGGATGGTGGTGTCTGAATGCATGGAGTCTTGGAAACAAGATGGACAACCTACAGGCACCATCAGCAGACAGAAGTTTGGACATAGCTGCAGTAACTGAGACTTGGGCAACATCACACCATGACTGGGACTTTGCGATCCCTGGATATAAACTATACAGGAGGGACATGGTAGTCAGGAAGCGGTGGCAGTTTATATCAGGGACAGAATAACTTGCACAAGGGAGGAGTCAGAGGAAGGGGAGGTGGAGGCATTATGGGTTCAGTTATGGTCCAATAGACAGAGAAAGGTGAGGTTGGGGGTCATTTACAGACCACCCAGTCAGGATGAGGAGAGTAACAGGGAACTGAACTCACAAATATTGGAAGCTACAGGGAAAGGAGAGGTGGTAATTGTAGGGGACTTCAACCTGCCCAAGGTGGACTGGAGCATACCATCCACAACATGTGCTAGGAGTCAGGTGATCCTGGAAGGACTGCAGAGTGGGTTCCTGACTCAGGGCTTCACTGAACCAACAAGAGCTGAGGCAAATCTTGATCTGGTGATAACAAATGGGGAGCATGTACAGGAAATAATGGCCAGGGAGCCACTGGGTGGAAGTGACCATTGCACAGTATGGTTCCAGTTGGATATGGACAGGGAAAGCATCCCAACTAAGACCAGAATCTTGGATTTCAGGAGGGTGAACTTCGAGAAAATGGGTGAAGTGTTAAGGAGCCATCTGGTGGGCATCAGAGCAGATATGGGGGTGGACCAAAGGTGGTCCATCATTAAGGAAGGAATACTGGTTGCCACAGATGAGTGCGTTAGGCTCAGGGGGAAGAACACAAGGACCAAAGCACCCAGCTGGTTCAGTACTGGGGTTGCTCAGGCAGTAAGGGAAAAGATACATGGACAGTGTCGGCAGATAAGGGCCTATGGCCCACCCAATCTGCCCATTTGAGCCTGTAAGTTCAGTTTATGTTTTCCAAGAAGTCTGTTGCCCCTTACCCCTGACCTCCAAAATTTCTTTGTGTCTATCCCATGCATTCTTTAATCCCGTGATTGTTTCAGCCCCCACCACTTCCTCTGGCAGGGTGTTCCACTAGTCCACCACTATATATATATATATATATATAGGTTGGCCTATAGAAAATTCAGGAAGACCAAAAGAGGTGGATAGGGAAAATTACCTAAGGTTCACTAGTGGGTCAAGTAAGAAAGTCCAGAGAGCAAAGGCACAGAAGGAGCTGCAGATAGCTGAAGGAATTAAGAAGGGGGAGAAGGCTTTTTTTCAATATATAAATGAGAAAAGAGATAAGAAGGAAGGGACTGTTAGGCTTAGGAAAGGGAGTGAGTAGAAAATAATGGGGGGAAAAGCAGAGACACTAAATGAATACTTCTGTTCTGTCTTCACCAGGAATAAGGACAGACCAGTGCCTTAAGGAGGAAAAAGAGGAGTAGGGGGAGGGAAACACAGATATAGTGATAGAGGAGGATAGAATGAGGGAAGGGCTGCTGGCATTGAAGTTGGACAAATCACCAGGCCCGGACAGAGTACATCCAAGGGTACTGCAGGAACTGGCTGAGGAGCTGGCAGGGCCTCTGGCAGACCTATTTAATAGTTCACTAGAGTCAGGAGTGGTACCGCAGGACTGGAGAACAGTTTCAGTTTTATTCAAGTAAAAAAAAATGTATAAAAACAACAGTTTGTTACACTTTATAAACAATTATTTTACAACTTCTTGTCCCATAGACATATGAATATATAAAAATTATATAGTTATGAAAGTATGTTTATCCTAAGAAAAACTTTGCCACACCCAACATCAATTTTGAAGAGTCCATTTTCAATATGTAGCTCTTACTGTATAAAGCTCCTCTTGCCTAACAAGATACTGTGGAGCCAAGGGCAAAATATACTTCTTACGTTGTTCTAACCAGTTTTCACAATGGAATAGAATATGCAACATTTCTGGGTCTACTATATTCTGGTAATTACAGCCCCCCATTTTGTTTTTTTTAAAGTAACCATTATTCAAGTTATAGTATGCATTTCCCAGGCAGGCTTGCCTTACTTTACACAAAATATTGCTATGTACACCATTCTCACATGCACAGAGATATCTCTCTAGCCTTCAACTTAATTTAAAATTTGAGTATAGACCTACAGAATCCAAATCATGTATGCTACCAAAATCTTTCTGCATAGCTACGTCCTTTAATCTTTCTGTTGCCAAATGTATATAAAGTTGTGGGTTATCCAACGATGCTGTAGACCACAGCTCCTTGCACCCTACTTTTTTTTAGAATTGAATTTAATTGAAAAAAAAACCAGAATTTTCTTACATCTAAACTTGTCATGCTATTAATAAACTCATCCCAGCACATCTTAGTAGTAGTAGTAGTAGTAGTAGTAGTAGTAAATCGTTTTATTATTCACAATGAATAAAAGGATACATTCAATTGAGCAAAGCTCATTTTCAATGAAGTTCCAGGTCACAATTAATTTAAAATAAGTTTCCACATCTAATCATTAAAACCACATATAGTTAACTACACAATACATCAAAATATAACCAAAACAAACAAATCAAGAAAAATCACATTACATGATAGCATACATAAAAACATAATAACATACATAAAGACACTAACAGTTTAAACACCTAATATCATTGTGTAATACAGTAGTACACCAACTCCTCAATTCACTTTTATTATAACTAGTTCTATTTTTTCTCAAATCCAGGGGAGCATTATTCCATATTCTTATTCCTCTAGAGGGTATGGAAGATCTTCCAATACTCAGGTTATATTTAGTTGAAACAAATTGGGTTCCATTTGAGGCTCTCAAGCATTCCTTTGTCTTCCTAACTTCAAATAGGTCAGCTACATATTTGGGTACTTCCCCAAACCACACCTTAATCATAAACTGTAACAAATGTAGATCCCTTCTCACATCCGGTTTATACCAGTTTAGTTCCTTAAAAAGTGTACACCTATGAGTTCTATAAGGGGCATCCAATATAAAACGAGCCAACCTACAGAAAACTAGGTCCACTTTGTCCAAATACTTCCCAATAGCCCCTCCATAAAGCAGGTCTCCATAATCAATTACTGGGAGTAAAAGAGAGTCTACCACATTCAAACGAATCTCTCTAGTCATAAATTTTTTATACTTATAGAGAACACCTAGTCTCCTATTTATATTTTTTATGAGGGAGTCAATATAAACATCCCAGCTCAAGCATGGATCTAACCAAACTCCCAAATACTTATATGTGTCCACCTGCTTAATAGCTATACCTTCCTTAGTATTAATTTCTAAAAATAAATTTTGTTTTTTATTATTATTTTTAAACAATAATGACTGTGTTTTATTAGCATTTAAAATAAGATAATTCAACTTTAAGAATTCCTGTACTTCATCAAAAGCCAATTGTAGTCTCATATTGATCAATTCTAAGGTATCGCCTTCTACATATAATATGGTATCATCTGCATACATATGATACGGGCATCCATTGATGTAATTTTAAATTCATTCATATAAATGTTAATAACAGGGGCCCCAATATTGAACCCTGTGGTACACCATTTTACCTCAATACCTTAGATTTAGAAGACCCACTTCTACAAATTGGCTGCGGTTAGTCAAGTAGGAAGAAACCACTCTACAGTTTGGCGGATAAGCCAATCCCGCTGAGTCTGGACAGGAGGACCCGATGGTTAAGGGTATCAAATGCCTTTGAAAGATCTATAAATAAGGCTCCAATCATTAACCTCCTGTCCAGACTCAGCTGATATTACTACAACCCTCGTCAGAGCTGTTTGTGTACTATGGAAGTCCTAAAACCTGATTGAAAAGATGACAATTTATTATTATCTTCAAGAAAGCTTCTTAACTGATTAGACACGATCTTCTCAAATATTTTAGAGATTTGAGGCAAAAGCGATATAGGACGGTAATTGCCTAACTGGCTTTTTTTACCAGATTTATATATAGGCCTAACCTTTGCAATCTTCCACCCATCAGGAAATTCCCCGCTTTGAATAGATAAATTAAAAATATAAGTCAGCGGATATGCCACACAAGGAGCTGCATATTTCAACAGTCTTGGTGGTATTTCATCTGATCCCTTTGCTTTGCATATATCTAGCTTCAAGAGTTCGGAACATACCTCTTGTGGGGAGATGTAGGAAAAGTCAAAACCGCCTATATCTCTATCTCTTATATTAATTTCTGTAAAATTAGACTCCAAAGTCTCATTTTGTTCCTTATAAGTCTCATCTAGGGGACTTGGTGACGCCACACTAGAAAAATAATCATTAAAGGCATCAACCATTCCTTTTCCTGGTGGTAACACAACATCATCCTTCACTATGTTATTTATACAAATTTGTTTATTTTTCCCCATTAAATTTGAGATAATTCCCAAAATCTCCTTGAGTCTTTTTATAATTAGCCTCCAATTTAGAACGAACAAACTGTTGTTTTGCTACCTTGATTTTAGTAGTATATAAATTTCTGACCTGTCTATAGAAACCCAATCTTGATTTAACATTGTCTTCTTAGCTTTCATCCATTTTTATTCCTATCCTTCTAATTTTATGTAGCTCGGGAGTAAACCAAGCATTTCCTTCCTTTTTAACAATCTTGATTTCAAAGGTGCATGTTTATTACAAATGCTCAGAAATTCACTCAGGAAAAATCCCAAGCAACTGATGTTGTAGGATCAATTCAGTCTGTTCCAATTTATATTTTCTACATCAATCATGAAATTAACGTAGTCAAACCTCCTAAAGCATCTCCAAAATACTCTAGACTCAACAATAGGTTTGACCACGCTATTTCTGATTGAATAAATAACTTGATGGTCGGAAAAGATTCTGGAAGAACACCTGCTCTAGAAAACAAAGCAGGAGAATTTGTAAACATCATATCCAAGATTGTAGATCTCTTGGGGTCTTTATGATTAATTCTGGTCGGTTCCAGAATTAGTTAGGTCAAACCAAACCAATCTGGAAATCGACCAATTCATGGTTCACATCAACATTCAACCAGTCCACATTAAAGTCTCCAGTGATAAATAATTCATGAGAATCCTAAAACCTTGAAGAAATTCATGTAAGTCCTGAAAAACTTGTATACTAATCTTAGGTGGTTTATATAACCCTATTAACAATAGAGATTTACAGAAAGGTATTTCTATTTCCAAAATCAACAGTTCCAGTCCATTATTGGGAAAGGAAAAATAACCTCTTGGACAGTTAAATTTTGATCAATATAAATAATAATTCCTCCCCTTTTCTTGTCCTATCTCTTCTAAACATTTGAAATCCTCTAAATCAATAACTGAATTATAAATCCTATTGTCAAGCCAAGTTTCTGTTAATACCAGAACCCTGGCTTGACTTCTTTCCAATCTCTCACTTCGTCAAATTTATTTCTAAGACTCCTAACATTCAAGTAGGCAATGATCATAAATCCTTGTTTTATATTAATCACACTTTCATCCTCTAGCATGTTTAAGGGCCTGGGTTCGGATGTACATCACCACAATTGTAAAACAACACATCACAAGTTTAATAAAAACGTCCCTAGATCTATTTTTACGTATTCCTTTGTAGGCGTGACCCCTATAAAGTCCACGCCCCAAAAGAAACAAAAACCGTGAGGTAGTTTTCATCAAATACTTTCTAAAAAAAGAATTAAAACATCCATTAGGTAAGATATCAGATGAAATAAAAATATGCTGAGAAGTATTCAAAACCCCTATTTCAGTAGGAGACTGATACTGCAAATCCGTCAGTGTTCCTGTAAAACTATAAGCAAATTGAAACACAAAAAACACATTTATAACAAACATACATAATAAAATATATAAAACAATCATTTTAGGTAACTCTTGGGTAACCTGTCATTATTCATTTGCATATCCTATCCCAATAATTCAACACCCTTATCAAAATTGTAGTATTCACAGAGAGCATACCCGATTCCAGTCTAAGGAAACATGATGGTGTATCCAGAGGTAAATTCAAGAGTAATCTTAAAAAACTGATTTTGGATGCATTCTATATTTCGTTTTTCTATGGATAATCCCCATATTTCGCTACCATACAAGACTTGACTCATCAATTTGGCATCAAATGTTGAAAGAGTTATTTGCAAATTTATTAGCAAAATTTCTTATTGCTCTATAGTTTTATATGAGTTATTTTTAAGTTCCACTAGCTGAGCATTCCATGTCCAGTTTCTATTGATTTTTAACCCAATGTACTTAATCCCTCGTATTACTTCAAAGTTTTTTCCCCTCAATATTCTAACATTTTCTTTTATCTTTTCCTTCCCTAGGATTAGTATTTTAGATTTTTCTAGATTCAATTCCAAATCCAACTCTGATTGTGAATTTAAAACACTACACATCCCTCTTCTAAGTCCCAAAGGGGTCTGGGAGACAATAGTTGCGTCATCCGCATAGGGTAACATTTGGATTCTCTCATTGTTTATTACTGGGGCAAACATGTCAATTTTAACAATATTAGTAATTAATTTTTCTATGTATAAATTAAATAGAATTGGAGCTAGCAGGCAACCCTGCTTAACTCCACTATTTATTGCTAATTCTTTGGACAGCGCACCATCCCTTCTATACCTAACTTCGACTACAGTGTCCTGATGCAAGAGCTTCAGGATGGCCAGAATCTGGGGGTCAATAAAAATTTGTTAAGATGTCCCACAGCTTGCCTCTAGTCACAGAATCAAAGGCTGCCCTTATATCCAAAAATGCAGTATAAAGGGTACCTTTTTTATGGTGAACATAATTCTCCACCAAAAAATTCAGGACAAAGAGCAGGTCTAAAGTGCTAAAACCTTTTCTGAAATCACATTAAAATTTGGACAGCAGTCTGTTTTTATCCACCCATAACTGTAGTCTTGTTAAGATTAGCCTTGAAATACTTTTTGTAGAATAGATAATAGAGTGACAGGCCTATAATTTTTTGGATCCCATTTGTCCCCCTTCTTTAACAAGGGTATGATAATTCCTATATTCCAACCAGCTGGTAACACCAAACAGGAACTAACTGCAATAAATACTGGGGCTGGCAGTATAGCCTAGAGGTTAGAGGAACGAGGTGTGAACAAGCTTGATACATCCAGCAGACCAGACCTGAGTCTGATTCTCAAAACCTCCACTTGCATATTGTGTGACTCTGAGCAAGTCACTTAACCACCCAGTACTCCCAGGTCACCCCTGAAAACAGGCACTTGTGCCTAGTGGGCCTTAACCGGTTACCAAAGTCTTAAAAAAAAAAAAAAGGCAGATCTGCCCAAAAGTCTGGATTGTGCAAAAGGACCTCAGTGGGAACACCATCCGCTCCAGCTGCCCTATTTCTTTTCTGAGCAAGAATTGCCGATTTTACTTCATTAATTGTGACTCCCAGCGGGTTTGTCTGTATGGGATACATCTAGTTACTCGATTCTATCTGTAGCTCACCCTTTCTTTCTGCTCCAACTTTATATATTTTATTAAAATGCTCAATCCATTTATCTTTGCTAATTAACCCAATCATGTTATGACAAACATCACTCATATTCCATAGGCTACCATAGCCCAAAAAGACTTATACTATTTCTTTAAAATACAATCCAGTAAGTCTTCCCATAATTTCTTTTTGTAATTTCTTTTTTATAATCTAGCAACATTTTATATTCACTTTGAAGAAGTTTTAGTGCCCCAAAACTGTGCAAGAAGGCATTTCTGATCCAAGTTTGCCAATCTTTTTAACTTCCTTCCTGAGCTTATAGCAGTCCAGATCAAATCACGGTTTCTGTGCTCCAATAACATTATTCCTATTAGGTCTTTCCTGGGCGTTTAAGTCACTCACAAAAGTATTAACCAAACAATCAAATTTCCTTATTATACTTTTACCACATCCTGAATCATCTCCTAGGATGCTAGATGTTTTAAGCTGTATTTGTTCTTTCCTAATTATGTTATCCACCACTTCCTTTGCATATTCATGCCGTTGCATTTTTTCCCATACTTAATGCACATATGTTGGTTAGCAATATTTTCATCATCTTTATTAATTTTATTTCTATCAAAGTTAATAAAATACACAAAATCAGACAATGGCCGCTGTCCCACACGTCCATGACCATGAACTTTTTAACCAACAAATAGTCGCTAGCCTCCAGAATACAAAGGTTTGACATACCAGCACCCTTTATTGTTGGAAAGGTATATTCGCCCGACCAATCTCCTGTCATCCAACCATTCAAAACCCTTAAGCCAAACCTATCAAGAAAATGTAGGACAGTTTTACCATTTTGTGTTACTAAATTATCTTTCGAGTGTCTTATGGGAATATTCAGTGCATCATCCAAACACCAGTCTATTGTAGGCTCTTCTAATAGATTACCAAAGTGGGCATTAAAATCCCCTGCCATTAACAATTTACTCTCTGTAAATCTGAACTTATTGGACTCAGTACTATCGCCAATCATTTTATGGCTTTATGGTATTAATTTGACCTTATACCAGGGGGAATGTAGACATTGAAAATGGCCCATACATTCTTATTGTCCGCTATAACAATATATAGATAAAAATCATTATATGCACCTACTTCAATTGTTCAAAACTCTAGGCTACTATCAATAAGAATGGAAAGCCCCCCTTCAAACTGCCACATTTTTCCCCCATGGGCCAACAAAACCCACCCGTTATAACCTTCTAGTATTTGTTCTTTTCCTTTCATCCATGTCTCTTGCAATATTATAATAGTGCATTAGTTCTCACACTTTGTGATAGTGAGTCTCCACCAAGCCATAAAAAAGATTTCAAGCCTCCCTCAAATTTGGAAAAAAATCTTGGGCCTCCCCACAGGAAAAAAAATCTTATTTTGCACAGTACACCAGGAATAAAGTGAAACTAATAAAGCTGACTGAGTATGTTCTCTTTTTATTTAACTTATTGCTCTCCACCCATGACCCGGCACCCTAGGTTTTATTTGTCACTCCTTTTTCTGACTCTTGGGCCCATGTTACTCTGGTTTCTCTCTCTTTCTGGAACAACCAAACCTAGCCACTTCATCTCTCCCTCTCTTACCCTGTTGTTAAGCAACTTCCTGTTTCCTTACCTCAGGTGATACCTGAAAACTTGCATTGGATCTCTGCTTTTCCCAGTCACTAATTTACATATAAATACCTACTATAGAAATGAGCCATGACTCAGTGTGCCTTTCCAAGTCACTAATTTGCATATAAATACCTATTGTAGAAACAAGCGTTGACTCAGCATGCCTTCCCCAGGCATTAATTTACATATAAATACACACCTATAAACAAGCTTTGGCTCAATGGAGACTTCCTGGTCACATATTTGTGCATAAGTAAAGTAATTCACCTGCAGTTATCCATATTTAATTTGTTTTATCCTTTCACACAAAACAGCCAAAACTTAAAATTTAAATACTATACATTCCCAGACTTAACTGAGCCTCCCCTGGAACAACTTGAGGCCTCCCTTGGGAGGCTGGCCTCACCAATTGAGAACCACTGTAATAGTGAATTGTCTTAACCATTGCATACATTCTTTAGCAATAAGTTTACTTTTGAAACCTGCTATATTCCATCTAACAACTGAGATTTTTTTCTTTGTCTTTCCTCTAACATACAGTCAACTGTATCCATCTGACAGGCTTATAGTTGAAACATTACTGTCGCTACTAATTAAGGAAGTTTCTTCTTCTGTTAATGTAGCCATCTCATCACTGTCCTCTTCCTCCAATATTACACTACTGTTAATCCTAATACCAAGTTTCTTTCTACCTCTTCTCATTACAATTTCTTCCTTTTCCCCACTCATATTATGAACAGTTTCATTTGGCTTCATATAAGCAGTTATATGGGGCTGCTTGAGGGTAGCTGTTCCCTTACTTTCATCAATATTTCCAGGAGACATTTTTGTTGATTTAACATTTAGATCCTTTTCTTGATTTAATCTTATTGTAACATCCAAAGTTATTCCTATTTCTGTAAATTTGTCCCTCATGGTAATCAATCTTTTTCTCTTTTCTACATTAAGGACCACACAAATCCAACTTTTATACAGGCTAACCATATATCTATATGCTGACTTAATATCTTGCCAGCTTAATTTGCCTCCTAGAAAACCTTTGAGCAAATTATAGGTAGATAATTTAAGGATGTAATTATTTTCTGATTTTACTTTTGGCAACCTCTTGATGAATAAAGTAGGTAATAAATTGCTGGAAGCTATTAAACAGTCTTTTTTCTCTTCTATTGTTTCCCTTGAAATCTCTGGATTCACTTTGTTCTTTCTAGTTTCTTCCTGGAATTTTTTTTTTTTCAAACTCTCCTTTGGAGCCTCCTTACCTTGTACCTAGCTACATTTATATTCCTATCTTGTTTTTTCTTGTCTTTTTTTTGTTTTTAAGTTTATTTTCCTTTTTGTTAACTGTTACCACTTTAAGTGTCTTTCCCTATCCTTGAGTTCTTTTATCAATAAATGTATTTCTTCCACTTCTTTATTGGATACTGAATCTGTGATTACTTTAATACTTCTTCCTACTTGTTTTCTTATCTTATCCTGCATATCAGTGTCCTCCTCAGAATTCTCTAATTGAGGTAGTTCATTCTCAATGTTTGTCCCTGATAGCACATCCTCTGATGTAACCTTTAACTCTGAACCTTGCCTATTATTAAGAGCGTTTTCCTTTTTGGATACATAGAAGTCCACGAATGCTCGAACTATTGAAACCAATTCCAGGAGCTGGGTATTCCCAAAACAAACTTCCTTCCTTAGTTCATTTATTTTTGGTGTTAAGCTTTCTATTTCCTGGCTAATCAAGCCTTTACAACTTACCTCTCCCTCCCTTTGTTTCACCTGGGATGAACCCAACTCAGCTACTCTTACACTAAAAAGCCGAAATATCTACACTTGTAGCTTTTGTCTTAGAAGTTCGATTCTGTATGAAGGGTGTTAAAAAATTATTAAATTCATTAAAGAAGGAGCCATTCTTTGTTGATTGTATCTCTGGGAAGTTAATGCTCTTGAGAATCACTCTGCCTTCTGGAGTTGGCTTAACAGTAGTTTCAGTTTCTATCACCTCATTATTATTTGTCCCTAGGGAATCATCTATATGAATATCTGGATGGTTCCCACCAGCCTCAGTATTGAGTACAGATTCATCAAGATCAGACAGGTAAAATTCAGGACCTGTAATGTTGGTTCAGTTCATGGTAGCATTAGAGGCAACTGTCTCATGTGGCCTCATAATATTTAATGCCCTCCCCACTGTCTCTGCCTGCTTCTCCTGCACTTCAACTGCTTCTTCTAAACCTCTAATTCTCCTTAGGAGTGGATTTACAGAGGATTGTGGCCCTATAGATTGGGTTACTACTGGGGAGGAAGTTAGTTGTGGGGCAAACTTTTTTTTATTACCCTTTTGTTGCCCCTCAGCTCTATATGGCTAGCTGATGTGTGGAAATATTGGGTCATTTTCTTATTTTCCCCTCTCCTCCTTCTGCATTATTTTCTTTAATATTCCCCTTTTTAAGGTGTTTCTTACTCTTTGATCTAATCACCGGTTTTTGCATTTTGAAGAAAAAGACCTTTTGGACAAAGCTTCACAGAAATCAATAATCCAGTGTTAACACAATTTTCCACTAATAGCCACAAATTGTTTTATGAATAGTCCTTTTCCCACAGATCTGGAAGCACTTTGTTGAGATGATTTTTTTCAACTTAAATAGACTGTCAGATATGGATGAAATAACACAGTTCTCTTCGTACAGAGCTTTTGGGCTTTCTTAGGCCTGGCCCATTCCTTAAGAGTGTCTTCAGATTGGGTAAAAAAGTCCAGGAAAGTCTAACACAATGCTCACCAGGAGCCAAGTTCCAAGATGCCTGGCTTGTAAAGCTTTATGACAGATTCACTAGAAACAAGCAAAAAAGAATCAGGATATAAAACAATATATATAAACACTACACCAGTCATACAACACCTGTAGCACACCTGCAATTAACAATGGATACAACTATTAATTTACTAACTGCCAGCTATGTGTTATGAGCAATCAAAACAAATTACTTTTAAGTACTTTCAATTGCTATTGGCTAAAATATTTTGCAGCCATCTAAACTCCAGTCCTCAGAACTATAAGTTATAGCTCTAGGTTGTAGCTCTTTAACTGGGTCTCAAATTTATCCCTTATAACAAGCGCTTAAACAAAAGTTTAAAAATCGTAAAAAACATAAACTTATTTTTACTCAAAAATCTCAAATATCTCTATGACAGCCTGTTTTCCTTTGCACTCCGTAGGTCTGGAAAAAGCTTTTCCTTCACTCCCGATTCTACTTCAATCCCACTCTCCTTCTCTGGAGTAAGGTAGTGTCTACTGATCCACAATTTTAAGGCAAAATAAAGGAAAAAAAGAAAAAAAGTAGCCTTCTATGGATCCAGAGCATCCAAGCATTTTTTTAAATGGACCGCTTTACCGTAGTACAACTCTACTAAAACACTATATGCCGCTAGGAGATAAAAGGCATTAAAGTTATAGGGCTAACCATTATAACTCAGCGTTACAAGGCAAGTAGATGAAAAAGTAACTTATCCACGCAAGATTTAGTAAATGCTAAAATGGCTAATCAGGACAAAATAATGCTTAGCTCAGCTCAGGGTGAACTGTGTGCTACGCGCTACACAATGAACTGCAGACTGACGGTCTCTTAAGAAAGGGGTATGCACATACTATTCTTTATACTATGCCTTAATATAGAACCACCCTTCAAATTTGCATATGGCGGGAATTTTTAAAATCAAACAAGTTGAAATCTCGCAAAAAAAAAAACTCAAAAGGGACCTACCCCCTTGTATAAGACTACCTGAAACAACTGAAATTGCTAATATACTTCTGTACTTCCAAAAGTAAAATTGTTTGCACAGGGTAGCACAAAAACAAGTAAAACATTCATAAAAACACACAAAGTCACAATGACAACTTTAAAACCTTTTAAACCTTTTTTCCAGGTTTACAAAGTTTGTGCTTTTCAGAAAAGCTATAAATTACATCTTATATATAAGTATATATAGCTATAAGTATATATGAAATAAAACACATAAAACTGAACTAAAAACTGGTTGATATATTTAAGTCCATACATTTTTAGAAACAAACTTGCAACATGCTCATAACAACTCCTTCAATCAATTGATTAAAAACTCTTTTGTAAAAGGAAAAAGTCAGTGCAGACATAACCTAACAAAAGCCTCTGCCAAGAAAACTGAAAACTAAAGATCACAGCCTTCACAGCTCCTCTCAAATCTCAGAAGACTGAGTCCACTGCATATCATTGATGCCTGCCCTTCTGCTGCTTTGACCAATCTGACTGGCTGCTGCACACCCCTCTTCCATATGACACACACTGCTGAAACTGACACAGCACTCCGGGAGCTCCAACAACTTTCTCTCACTCCTGACTCCTCACTCCTCTGCTGGGAAACGATGGGGTAATACCCGGGGTAGATAGGGTGAGGGCCGCCGCCAAACCTCGGGGCTGTAAGGAAACGACACACAGCAGAAAGACACTGCCCCAACAGAGAGAGAAAGAAAGATGAACGGAAAGGGAGCAGACTAAGACAATGCTAGCATACCTTTTCAAAATAAAACAAAAGCACTGCTCCCCTGCTTCCCAAATTTTCTCCACAAAGTTGAGAGCACATAGTGTCTGTCTGTCTCCATTCTGTCCCAAGAGGCATCCAAAATAAGTAGGAGTTAAAACACTGGAGAACAGCACATGTAGTGCCCCTCCACAAAAGCGGTCCCAAGGATGACCCAGGGAATTACAGACCAGTCAGTCTGACTTCCATTGTGGGCAAGCTCATGAAGACCATACTAAAAGAAAGGTTGGTGGACTATGTAGAGGAGCATGGTCTTCAGGATGTGAGGCAGCATGGGTTCATGGGGGGGGGAGATCGTGTCAAACAAATCTGATCAACTTCTTTGACTGTGTCACTAAGGCAGTAGACAGGGGCCAAGCAGTAGACATCCTCTGTCTTGATTTCAGTAAGGCCTTTGACGCTGTGCCCCACAAAAGGTTGATTAGGAAGTTGGTGGATCACAGGTTTGGGGAAAAGATGGCCAGATGGGTGAAAAACTGGCTGAGGGACAGAACCCAGAGGGCGGTTGCGGGAGGAGAGTTACCTGGCACTAGAGAGGTAACCAGTGGGGTCCCAATGGGCTCAGTGCTGGGGCCGGTGTTGTTCAATGTCTTCATCAATGACATTGGAGATGGCATTAATGGCAAAATGTGCCTATTCGTGGATGACACCAAGCTCTGTGGAAGAGTAGACACAGCTGAAAAGATACAGAACCTATAGAAAGATCTGAAAAAGCTGGGGAAGTGATCCAGGATCTGGCAGTTTGGCTTCAATGCCAAGAAATGCAAAGTTATGCATATTGGAGCTAAGAATGCCAAGACAGAGTACTACCCAGGTGGAGTCCGAGTATCTGCATCAGAGGAGGAGAAGGACCTGGGAATGATAATCACTAGTGACCTGAAGCACTCCACACACTGCAAGAAAGCAGCAGCAAAGGCAAACAAGATGCTGAGATGCATATCTAGGGGGATCAGTAGTAGGAGAGAGGAAGCTATACTGCCCTTGTACAGGTCACTGGTAAGGCCACATCTAGAGTATGGAGTTCTGTACTGGTGCCCACACCTCAAAAAGGACATTAACCTCACTCTTGGTGATGGTCTTGTCTGCTGCTACGCTGAGGTTTGGTTTGATTTGTTCCCCCTTATATACTTCCTCAAAGGGCCGGATGTTAGTCATATACTTAGCCTGAGTATATAACTGGAAAACTTATTGTTGAGGAGGCGGCACCCATGTGACTTAGGTGGGAGTATAAGTTATGGACGAGATATGGTATACTACAAATGATAGGTGAAGATGCTGTAATTAGTTCTATATTGTAGTTCTGAGCTTTAAACATAGTACTGTATGTGACAAACATTGGTACGTGCAAATAATTATGTAATGCCTTATGGTGGCAGGAGTTCTCCTGTTTTGGATGTGATGCTTATGCAAACAATAAAAATTATTCTATGATAAAAACAAAGGACATTAACCTGCTGGGGAAGGTCAAGAGAAGGGCTACAGAGATTATAGCAGGTCAGCATTGTAAGGCATATGAGAAGAGATTGAGGGAACTAAACATGTACTCCCTGGAAGACAGTGGAGAGAGAGAGAGAGAGACAGGAGATATGATTGGGACCTTCAAGTACTTGAAAGGAGTAAATATGGTTGATAAGGAGAGCCTCTTTAAGCTGAGTGGCAACCATAACATGAGGGGGGCACACTCTTAAGCTGGAGGGTGGGAGAGGTTTAGGAGGTCAGGAAGCACTTCTTCAAAGAGAGGGTGGTGGACACTTGGAATGCGTTGCTGGAAGAGGTCATCTCATTGAAGACAGTGGGCAGCTTTAAGAGAGGTTGGGATAGGCATAGGGGGAAGGTAAGGATCAAGGTTAGCTAGGATTGGAGGAGTGGGGAGGGAGGGCAGGGACATTAGCTCAAGCTGTGGATCCTGCAATACAAGCAGACTTGATAGAACACATGGCCTTCTTCTGCTGGCTTTTTAGTATGTTCATATGATAACCATCCCAATTTTTTCCAGAATAATACAATGGTGAGTACTTTGTGGGAGTAAGAAAGTAAATTTACCTAACATCGGTAATAAAACTGATTTTTTAGATATGAAATTGGAAGAAGCATTGTCAGTAACTAATGAGGCATAGTTAACAATGGGAAATAGGTATTTAACAATAGCCATTTTGGTTTCATCAGTCAAAAAAGATCTTAGTCTATATAATATGTCTATTTTAGCATAGATCTTAGATGTTATTTTACTCAAAGGAGATTCATAACTTAAGACGGGATCTAATACAACACCTAAATATCTAAAAATGTCCATGTTCTCATAGGTAGTACCATCCAGCGCATTAACCTGAAGACTCCTCCCTCTTTTTTAATCTAAAAGATGTTCAAAAAAACTGTTTTTGTTTCTGTTATATTTAAAACCAATTTGTTAGTATCCAACCAACACTGCAAATTGCCCATTTCTTTAGTCAGACTCATATTTAACGCACTAATTACGTTACCATGGACGTATACTGCAGCGTCATCTGCATAAAGTGCTAAATGAACATCATTCAAAACAGTAGAAATTCAATCAAAACAGAAAGAAAACAAAACTGGACCCAGTATGGAGCCTTGAGGGACTCCATTCCTCACAGGTGCCTTTTCAGAAACGCAGCCATGATGTTCAACCATTTGATGAATGTCCCCAAGATAATCTGATAACCACACTACAGCTGAGTGTCCTATCCCCAAAGTACTTAATCTATTAATTAAAAGCTCATGGTTAACCAGATCAAATTCCCTGGTCAAGTCCACGAACACAGTCCCAGTCAGACACCCCCTCTCCATGCCCTCAAGGACCACGTTCGTGAACTCGACCATGGCAGTCTCTGTTCCACAACCCTTTCTAAAACCATGCTGAATCATAAACAGGACCTGATTTATAAACAGGCACCACCAATGAATGTTTCCATGTGTCAGGAACTTCACCCGTCGCAAATGATAGGTTTATCAAAATACTAGTATAGTAAGATAATACATTTAACATACTAACATACTAAAATGCCAGCAGAATAGGCCTAACGGTCTTTCGTGTCTGCTCGTTTGGTCAGTCCCCAACCTGGGTGCTGACCTTGCTGTCCCCCTCGCCTTCTCTGGCTTCTCCCTTCCCAGTTCTGGATATTCTTGCTGCATTGGATTTTGCTTCCAGAACCCTTCCCCTGTACCTGTCCCACCCCCTCTTGAACCCCTCCACTGTCTCTGCCTCCACCAGCCCCCTAGGCAGTGCATTCCATGGCTCCACCACCCTCTCAGTGAAATAGCACCTCCTCCTTTCTCCCCTGAATCTTCCCCCCTCCAGCTTCCACCCATGCCCTCTAGTGGCCCCTTCCTCCTTCCTTCAAGCACCCCGACTGTTCCTCCCTATTTACCCTCTTCATGTACCTAAAGACCTCTATCATGTCCCCCGGTCCCTTCTCTCTTCAATGTGTATTTAGCTCTTGAGCCTCCTCACAGGTCCTGTCCCCAAGCCCCAAATCATTTTGGTTGCCTCCTCTGGACCCTCTCCAGGAGGGTTAATGTCCCTTTAAGTGTGGCCTCCAAAACTGCACGCAGTACTCAATGCGGCCTCACCAAGCAGTTATACAGAGGGAGTATCACTTCCCTCCTTCTGGAGGTGATCCCCCTAGCGATGCATCCCAGCATCCTGTTGGCCTTGGCTGCTGCCCTCCTACAAGTCTCAGAGTTGTTCATCTTGACATCCACCACCACCCCCAGGTCCCTCTCAGCCATCGAGACTTGTAGCATTCCCCAGGGTGTACACTTGACCTGGGTTTCTGGCCCCCAGGTGGAGTACCTTGCATTTCCCTGCATTGAACCTCAGCTTCCACTTTCTAGACCATCTTTCCAGAGCCTCCAGGTCCCCCTGTAGGGCCACCCTCCCCTCCTCCCCATCCACCACCGCCCCCAGTTTCGAGTCATCTGCAAAGAGACTCATCTCACTCCTGATTCCTGTCCTTATGTCAGATACGTAAGCATTGAACAGAAGGGGCCCAAGGACTGATCCCTGTGGGACCCCACTGATGACCCTCCTTGGGGATGAGACTATCCCACCAACTACGACCCTCTGGGTCCGGTCCTGGAGCCAATTGCCTATCCATCTGATCATCTGGTTCCCCACCCCCATTTCTCCCAGCTTATCCAACAGGCCGCGTGAGGAACAGAGTCAAATGCCTTGCTGAAGTCTAGAAAGAGGACATCCACTGGTCTACCCAGGTCCAAGGCACTTGTCACCCAGTCATAGAACTCCACCAGGTTTATCTGACACAGTTCCCAGGATGAATCCATGCTGTCTATCGTCCAGGCACCCTGACTTATCCAGGTCCCCCAGCCTCTCCTTGACAATGCCCTCCATCACCTTGCCCACCACGAGTCAGGCTGACAGGCCTGTAGTTCCCTGCCACCTCCCTTGATCCCCCCTTGTGGATAGGCACTATATGCGCCACCTTCCATTCTTGGGGCACCCACCCTGTCCTCAGAGAGATGGTGAAAAGCTCTGCCAGGGGTTTTGCCAGGACATCTGCAAGTTCCTTCAGCACTCTGGGATGTAATTTATCTGGCCCTGGTGCTTTCTCCATCTTAAGGGAGCTGAGGGCTTCCCTCACTCTCTCTGCTATGATTTCCACTTCCAGTACCCCTTCTCCCTGCTTAGCCCTCCCCCCACCTGCCAGTGATGCCTCCCCCTCTCCCCAGACCTGCCGATCGGTAAGGGTCCCCCCTCCTCAGTATCTCTGTCTCCTCCCATGTATGATGCAGCACCCCCAATTTCCCTGGTGAAAACTGAGGTGAAGTACTCATTTAGTACCTCAGCCTGCTCCCCCGGGTCTTGTGCCCATCTCTCCCCTGATTTAATCCTGCTAATCTGCCCCTTCACCCTTCGTTTTTCCCCAATGTATCTAAAGAACCCCTTGTTCCCTCTCCTAATTTCCCTGGCCAGGTTCTGCTCCTTCCTTGCCTTAGCCGCCCTCACCACTCTAGTGGCCCTTCTAGCCATTAGCTCATGCTCCCCTCGATCCCTTTCACTCCTTGAGCACTTGAATTGCTTATAGGCTGCTTTCTTTCCCCGCACCACCTCCTGGACCTCCCTGGTCCACCAACAGGGTTTTTGGGCCCTACCGCATTTTCGTCTTACTCTTGCACAGGTGCTGGTAGCATCCTGCACCCTGTCCTGATGATTTCCCACCTACTATCAGCGTCCATGTCTGACCCAATCCATCCAAATGCTCCTTAAGGGATCCTTCCCATTTCTTAAAATCCGCCCCCTGAAGGTCGGGTTACTTCCGTCTTTGTGCAGCCTTCTACCCCTCCTAGGTCCAGGCAGAACCAGACCATGGCATGGTCACTCCCCACCAATGGGTCCCTTACCTCCAGGCCCCCAATCTGGTCAAGGTCTGCCAGGACCACATCCAGTACCCATGCCTCCCTGGTCGGTTCCCTCACCTGCTGAGTTAGGAAAGCGTCTTGAAAGACATCCAACAACCTCTGTTCCCTGGTCACAGAGGATGTCATAGTCTCCCAGTCTGTTCCTGGCATGTTTAAGTCCCCCAACACCACCACCATTCCTCTGCCCAGTCTACAGTGTCTCCTAACATCTGCCACCAGACTGTCCTCCAGCTCCTCCGCCAGGGCAGGGGGTCTATACACCACTCCTATTTTTACTCTCTTGCCCCCCCTTGTTATCAAGGTGACCCAAATCACCTCCACGGTTCCCTCTGCCTTCTCTACTCCCCCTATGCCAATGCAGTTTTTGACTATCATTGCTACCCCTCCTCCCCTTCCCTTCCCCCTGTCCTTCCTGAACATAGTGTATCCCTCCAGGTTCAGGTCCCAGTCATGTCTTGCAGTGGCCCAAGTCTCAGTGACTGCTGCCACATCCACTGCTCCCTCAGTTAGCATCGCCTGGAGCTCAGGCATTTTATTGCCCAAGCTCCTGGCATTTAGCAGGACTACCTTCCACCCTTTCCCTATAGTTCCATTTCCCCCGCTCGTGTTCCCATGGGGATTCTGTTTTCTCCTGGTCTTCACTTTGCCAGTTGGCCTGGCACATCTGCTGCATCTCGTAGTAAGTTAGGTAAATGACCATCATATCTAGCAGAACTGTCTGGTTTAAGCTGCTGTAACACTTTTTGTACTTCCTTAGGTGTAGTAACTTTTAACTAGAACTTAACTCTATTAGCCATGTCAGTAGATCTATTTATGAGAAGATCTTTACTATCTCTAAAATACTTGTCTAGATCTGTAAACCTTTTATTAAAACTCATTAGCTATAGTTGTAGGTTTAATTAGACTATTAACAGTACTCTAAAATTTTCTATTATCCGAAAGTCCATTTATTTGTTTTTGTCTCAAAAAATTTCTTTTTGCCAATTTCATTTGAGCCTTACACTTATTGCGCAAACAACGATGTCCTTGAAAAGTTGTCAATTAACCAATTTTTTTATATCTCTTCCATTCCTTGTCCCGCTCTTGCATTAATTTAAGCAAAGATATGGTGAGCAACCAGATTTTTACCCAGCTTTACACCTCCTGAAATATGGGGCAATAGAATCTAACACTGATGTAAATTCATGAATGAAAAAGTCAAGAGCACAATTTACGTCAGGAATTGAAAGCATAAATGACCTATCAACATTAGTTTTTCACAAAACAATTTCACATCATAGTCTTTAAAATTCCTGGATGTTTGTATAACAGGCTTAGGTTTCTTTTGGTTGACATGTTTCCAGAAACAAAAAATGGGATTGTCATCGCTAATTGAATCAGCTACAATGCCACATTTTAAGATATGATTTCGTTTGTTGGTCAATAACCAATCCAAGACAGTATGCCGATTTGTCCTAACATTTGGCCTAGTGGGCAAAGTAATCATCTGTTGCAAATGAGTGAAGTCCTAAATACCACTCAATGTTACAATTTCAGTCTTGACCAGGACGTCACCTTTAAAGCCCATACAGAACATCTTGTGAAATCTCTTCACCAAAAAGTTGCATTACTGTACCGTCTAAACCCCTACTGTACCTCTCCAAAGAATTTTGCTTATGTATAGAAACTCATCCCTTATATCCACCCTCCTATAGGGCTCTTCTGTCCTTCTCTCTGTTAGATGCTCTGAACTTGAAAAGCTAAAATCATTCTATCATACAATAACTCATTTTGCAGTTGATGCCTCACTCAAACACCACCATTGTAGAGTACTTAATTCTCTCAAATGGCCCTCACTCACCGGTAGAGTTGAATATGCATACCTATGACTTGCCTTCAAGCTAAAAGGCCCATATGCTCCCCCTGACCTACACAGCCTATTAATGAACAAACCTGATAGGCGACCCCTCAAATCCTCCAATAGAATGCTCCTCCAGGTCCCCAAAGTTAGAACAGCAGCAGGCAGCAGGTCCTTTGCAAATGCTATTCCCAACATTTGGAATGCCCTTCCCAATACTCTACAAGTACTCTCCTCTCTGGGAGGATTTAGGAAGGGCCTAAAAGCCTACATTCTAGAAAGATGCCAGTGCAGTTGTTACCACTGAATAGCCTACTTCTCAACTACATTGATGATTGCATCTGACAGCACTGCTATTTGTCCCTGTACTCATGGTGACAAATATACCAAACTCTTATGTACATTGATGTCAGCTCATTTTGTAGTTCAATTGTATGTCTGTTGTCTCACATTAAGTTATCCCTGTAATTCTAACCTGTTTCTAATTGTACTAGCTACTGTCCAAACCTTCCGTGTAACTGTATTCCTGTTTGAACAATTTATGTAATTAATACCGTGTCGCTCCTGAAAAGGACTTTCTGAGGTTCAATGGGTTTACCCGGTCAACAAAATTCAATAAATAAATCACATGGCTGAGAAAAATGGCTGTGGACTAGGGGATCTTTTATACTTCTGCCTTTCCTAACAACCACTCTAGGGCAGTCACCTATAATAGGGGGAAGGTAAAGATCAGCTGAAAGTATGTTCCAAAGTCTTTTTTGGATTCCTGTAGTTTTGGGGGGAAAACATTCAGGGGTGTCATTTTGCCAAAATCATAGGAGTTGCAAGCCCATCTATAAAAGGACTGAAAATGTAAGCTATAGTCCAGGGGTCCGGTGGCCACCTAGGCCCCCAGAAATGTTTCTAAATTTGGTGCATTCTGGTGCATTTTCGGTGTCATTTGAAACAGAATTTACTACCCTGTTACTCCCTCCCCATGCCCAGTGAGTTGCACCCTAGTCCCCTTCCTAGAGTCCCCACAGTCCAGTATGTTGCAAATGTTTTTCAAACCTTCTGCACAATTCTGTGACTGTGAAATATGCACACTTTGCTTGGTTAAATAAAAATTGTACATCAGTATGCAGGCCACTAGACCACTAGTTGATTTTTTTTCTTAATTCAGAATTTGCCTTTAGGAAAAGCTTTGTTTTTGTCTATATAGGTTTATCCAATGTGGAGCCCCCCCCCCCAGCTCTTGAGCTCTTGGAACTGCTGGCTCGGTTCTATTTCTTACAGGGTATGGGGGCTAAGAATACTGCAAGCGACTGTCATTCACTGGGCCAGGGGTTGTGATTTTTCCCCATTTCCTCAATGCCCTCCCACCTCCCTAAGTACCAGTTGGTGTCACAGACAGGTCTGGTGAGACTGCAGTGTTCCCCCTGCAAAACAGTGAATTCCCCTAGCCAACCATAGGGGGTCTCTGCAGCTGTATAATGCAGTGTTGCCATCCCAATTGCCATTGGTCAATGGAATGTTGTGATCTAGCCCTTCCCTAGCAAGGATGATTGTCTGGCACTTGCTCCCAAACCCAGATTTTCCAAATGAAGTGTAGCTTGCTACAATGGAACTACTGTATCTGGTGATTGATAAAGCTTTTGCTACGGGGGAATATAGCAAACATTATAGAGGAAGACATTTGCATTCCAGAAGTATGTTTAAAACTTCTTACCTTGCTGATGTTCAGGTAGTAGAATCTTTCCTCAGGGCTGTATGCCTAAAGATTTAGCAAGTGGTTCAAAAAGTTTTTAACAAGAATTTCTTGTCCTCACATAGAGGACTCTTTTGTGCTCCTAGCTCTCAAACACGATGAAAGCTATCCATTGTACCTCCATGTAAGGCTTATTCAGCCTTGTGAGTTACAGATTCAATAACTCAATAATGGCAATTGGGAATGAGCTTGGGGCATCAGGGCCAAGCCTAGGGAAGCAGGATTGAGTGTCCTAGTGGGCACTGTTCTCCAGGGAGGGAGGATTGAGTGTCCCAGTGGGCACTGTTCTCCAGGGAGGGAGGGAGGATTGTGTGTCCCAGTGGGCACTGTTCTCCAGGGAGGGAGGATTGTGTGTCCCTGTGAGATACTGCCACCTGTATGACCACAAGTGGCAGTGCAGTTGGAGGTCCCCAAGGGGAAGGAGGAGGTCTGACACTGGCGGGACTGCACACATTGTGTGCATGTTTATGCCTTGATGTCCATAATGATGATGTCCTGGGGCTGGGTGAAACAAGATGGGAAACCATGGCACAGCAGAAAAACTACTCACCATAGTAATCTTTCTTCTAAGGTGTCCTTTAGCATCAGTAAGCTATTGCAGTCAGCTGGGTAGCTAGCACTGTGGAATGTATGGTAATGAGATTTATGAATTAGTCAATCAGATTGAAGCTAGATAATGTGCTGAGCAGAGAGAGGGAAGGAGGCTTCAGAATTTATTCCATGATAGAATGAGCAAATGCCCTGCTGGAAAGAACCAGCAGGAATAAAAAAAATATATAAATAACCAGAACCATAAAAACTTTGCTCAAAATGCAATCCAAAGTTTAATGTACTGAATAATTAAGGCAAAAGTCAAAGCCTTCTTCTGGAGGTTATCTGGGGAGGATGGGTGGGAGCTTACTGATGCTAAAGGACACCTTGGAAGAAAGAAGATTACTACGGTGAGTAATTTTTTCTTCTTACCCCAAGGGTCCTTTAGCATCAGTAACTATTGCAGATTACAAGGCAGTACAGTTGGGAGTCGTTGAGAACCTATTTATGAAAAAAGCTCTGCAGTACTGCCTTGCCAAACCTGGCCTCAGGTCTAGACTGCATATCTAAGCAGTAATGCTTAGTGAAAGTGTGTACAGTCTTCCAAGTTGCTGCTCTGCAGACTTCCAAAAAGGGAATGTCCCTAGCAGCTGTCACCGATGCAGCAGTACCCCTAGTACAGTGGGCTCTGAGGCCCTACTACAACTTGTTGTTATTTAACTTTGGACCTTGCTCCATTTGGAGCATTTGTGAATTCTGCATTCTATCTTCCTCCTGTAACAAATCTGCTGACAGCTTGAGGTTTTAAAATTTTTATTGTTTTGGCATGGGAGTAGTGTGGGGGAAGGGGCGTTGTGAGTTAATGGCTGTGTATGTGGTGTGTGTGGTCTAGGGTTTACTGTATTAGTGTATGTTTGATGTGTGTGTGTGTTTATTTATTTAAGTGAAGTTTCCTCGCTGCTTTGGGGCTTTAGTCAGTTGGTATGTGTCTGGGGGTGTCTGTGGAGCTGGGGTGGGCAAGAATTGTGTATGGGGCGTCCCAGATTTTTGACTTGCGGCCCTTCACTGACCTCCCAGTTTCCAACACTACAGAGCATCGCTGTCAGGAGGTTGGTATTAGGAGGTGCTGCATTGGTCGGTCTTGGCGGGGCGCCTTGTGCTCACTGGAAGGGGCCAGGATAGAGGTGGTTAGGTGTAGAAGGTACCCTGGGTTTTGACAGGTCCTAGAGAGAAGCCAGACATGTTTGGTTCCCATCCCCAGGTTCCCCACCAGACTGAGTGGGCAGGCAGCCAGAGGGGCTGCACTGTCCACCAGTCCCCTAAGGGCAGTGCTGTGCAATGCCAGATTGATCGTAAATAAGACTGCAATCATAGCGGATCTGGTTTCATCGGTCGATCTGGGTGGATGACGATGCTGGCCTGGTTTTAGAGGCTGCCGTCCCCTCTGGGTACTCTGTTGCTCACTGCCCAAGAGTGGAACAAAGGGGTGGGGGTGTGGCCATCTGTTTTAGATCTGAGCTAGGCTTCACCATGCACTCAGTGAGAACACTGAGTTAATTTGAATGAGTGGCCATCCGTGGTGGTCTGGGCACAGGTTGCAGGATCCTCCTGATTTACCGCCCCTCTGGGGCAGCAGGAGAGTTCCTGCAGGAGGTAGCCGACTTTGTCAATGGTGAAACATTGGAGGCCCCCAGGTTTTTAGTTCTGGGGGACTTCAAGGTTTGGGCCGACGATGAAGTGTCCAGGCTGGGTTATCATCTCCGCCAGATGATGTCATCTCTAGGCCTGTCGCAAGAAGTTTCTACCGTGGCCCACTAGGGCGGTCACATGTTGGACTTGGTCTTCTCACTGGGGCTTGAGATTGATAATGTTAAGACTGATCAGGTCGTTTGGTCCGATCATTGCACGGTGGAGTTCTTGCTCAGGGCCCCCTGTGAGCCCTCCCCCTGCAGAGATGATAAGCTACTGCCATTTGAGGGGTTTGACCCCGGAGGGTTTTCTGGCGGTAGTTGACCTATCTAGTGTGGGCAGTGCATGCATAGGGGGTGCAGGTGAAGCAGTCACCGCCCATAACAAGACGATGTCTTGGGCACTCAACTCCCTTGCACCAGTCCTTATATGACCCAGATCCTCTCACTTGAGGTCCCCTTTGTTTGATGGGGAGCTCAAGGTGATGAAGATCAAGGGTTGGAGGTTAGAGCGCTGCTGGCAGAGGACCAGGCTGGAGGCGGACAGACTGGCCCTGCATGGACACTATGTTGTGTACCAGGGGGCAATCAACCATAAGAAGGCAGTGTTCCTGTCCAGGGAGATTGCCACTGGGAAGAACCGACCAGCTATGCTTTTTCAGACTGTGAACAGGTCATTACATCCAGCTTGTCTACAGCCAAAAAAAACCTTTTCAGATGCTTTATGCAATTAGTTTGCTCGGTTCTTCTCAGACAGAGTGCCCGCTATCAGGCAGGGAATTCCACCAGTGAGGCACAGTATGGCCGCCAGTGGTCGCCCTGATTGTCTGAGGAGCACTCTGCCTGGTTGGGGGGATTTTAAACTAGTGGAGGTGGCCGAGGTCATTGAGGTTGTTTCTAGGCTGAAGCACACATATTGCAAACTTGACCCAGTGCCAACTCGTTTCTTAATGGGATGTGTTGACTCTGTAGGCCCAGTGTTCACCTTGATTGTCCAGTGCTCTTTGTCAGAGGGGGTCTTCCCTGATGTCTTGAAGGAGGCACTGGTGAGACCCCTTCTGAAGAAACCATCTTCAGACTCTGACATCAAGGCGAATTACCATCCTGTCTCCAACCTTCCATTTTTACGAAAGGTTATAGAGAAGATTGTGGCGCAGCAGCTCGAGGAACACCTCGTGGCCTTTGATATCTGTGAGCCTTTCCAGTCTGGGTTTCATGCTGGGCATTGTATGGAAGCCGCATTAGTTCAGGTACATAATGATCTCCTCTGGGCGAGAGATCGAGGAGAGCGGACAATTCTCGTTCTCCTTGATCTCTCCTCAGCTTTTAACATGGCGGACCATTGTGTGTTGCTCAACTGCCTGAGGGAATTTTGTGGACTCACCGGCACTGTCATCTGCTGGTTTGAGTCCTATCTGACAAACAGTAGGCAAAGGGCTGTGATGGGGAATTTCTCCTCCTGCCCTAGCCTTCTGTCTTGTGGAGTACCTCAGGGTTCGGTCCTGTCACCAATGTTGTTTGCCATGTATATGCTGCCCATGGGTGAGATCATTAGGAAGTATAGTTTGGATTTTTGTTGCTATGCCAATGATACCCTGCTGTATCTATTCTTTTCCCCTGGGACATCCAGTGCGGTGAATGTACTGAACAACTGCCTGGCCAAGATCAATGACTGGATGGCCTCTAGCAGGTTGCAACTGAATCCCGATAAGATGAAGGTACTGGTGGTGGTGTCAAACAGAAAGCGTGATAGGATGGCCTCTAGTACAGAGACTGGATTGTTTCTGGGGTCTGTGCCATTGAAGGCCTCCTCTAGGGTGCGCGATCTTGGTGTTATCCTCGACAGTGGACTGACACTTGAATTTCAGGTGGCATCTGTTGTCCGGACCATCTTTTAACATCTGAGGAATATTGCTAGGATCAAACACCTATTTACGCCCATGGACCTCCCCACCTTGGTACATGCCTTCGTGACATCAAGGCTTGACTACTGTAATGCGCTTTACCTCAGGGTCTCTGGGGGTACCCTCCACTGAATGCAGCTAGATCAGAATGCAGCTGCCAGGCTGTTGATTGGATAGCCAGAATACTGTTACATCACCCCGGTGCTGCGTGAACTGCACTGGCTGCCAGTTCGGTGAAGGGTTCTCTTTAAGGTGGGCTTGCTCAGCTTTAAGACCCTACATGGACTAGGCCCTGGCTACCTGTCAGACATTCTGACACCTGCTGCCTCGGTCCGCTCCCTCCAGTCCTCCTCTAGGGCCTCCTTGCGATTCCCAAGACGAGGTTAAAAACTGCCAGCGACAGAGCTTTTAGTATCGCCGGCCCCGTCCTGTGGAATTCGCTCTTTCTATCAGTAAGGGAGGCCCCTTCTGTTGAGGTATTTTAAGCCCACCTCAAGACCTTTTTGTTCAGCCAGGCGTTCTCAGATACTGTCTTTTAGATACTGCTTCTGAGACATTCTGAAAGAAGGGACCCTTTAGGAATCTGCTGCTAGGTCAGGCCTCCCATTTTGTGTCGTCTGTTTTTAAGTATTCTTAATTGATAAGTTTTGTATTTTAATTGTTTTGTTTTAACTGTTTTTTGATGTATTCTGATTGTATGGCACCCAGAGCCTCTGGGGTTGGGCGTCTGAAAAATAAAATTTACCTTGCCTCAGGGGGCTGCTTTCCAGCTTTGTCATAGTAGAATCAAATGCAGGAGACTATCCAGTGAGAGATAGTTCTCTTAATGGCTGGCCTTCCTCTACCTACCTCCCCATAGGTGAGGAACAGCTGTGTAGCTGAGCCCCTGGACTGCTTGGTGTTCTCCAGATAGTACAGCAGGCCCCTTTAGACATCCAGACTGTGGAGCTTCTGCTCCTCTGGAGTGGATTTTTCCATAAAGAACACAGGCAAGGTGATGGATTGATTAAGGTGGAACTCAGAGACCACCCTTAGACAAGAATTTCCTGTTAGTCCTGAGCTCAGTCTTGTCCCTGTGAGGATAAAATCATTCTGGCTCAGTGCATAGGGCCTGTAACTCTGAGATCCTTCTAGTAGAGGTAATGGCCACTAAAAACACAATTTTCCAAGTCACATACTTAATGTGGTTCAAAGGGTGGCTTCATAAGCTTTGCAGTACAGAAATTCAGTCTCCAAGGAAGCACAGGCTCCCTGACTGGAGGCTGAACATGGAAAAGACATCTGAAAAACTGTTTGAATACTTGGTGTGAAAATACAGACTTGGTTTTCCCCACAGAGAGATACGCTGAAACAGAGGCCAGATGAAGCTTCAAAGAGGAAGGCTTCAACCCTGAGTTCTGTAGGTGTACCAAGTAATTCATAATAGTAGGAATTGAAGCCTTAAAAGGATTAATGAGATTATGCTTGCACCAGAAGGAAAATCTTTTCCACTTGGCTGTAAGTCTTTTTTGTACTAGGCTTTTTGGACATCCTCAGGATCTTCAGCAATTGCTCAGAGTACTGAGTGTCTGGAAACTCTTAACTCCTCAACAGCCAGGCTTCAAGATGAAGGGGTTTCAGATCTGGGTATGACACCCCTGTCTGGGGAAGACACAGGAGGGAGTGACTGAGAGGGAGACGAATAGGCTTACTGCAGGACATGGACATCAGCAGACAGTACCATGCCTGCCTCAGCCAATCTGGTGCCATCAGAGTCATTGTTGCAGGTTGATTTTTGAGCTTTAACAAAGTTCTGGAATCAGAGAAAAGGTAGCAAAGGCATACAGGAACTTTCCTGTCCACTCCAGAGCTAAGGCATCTGTTGGAAGAGTTCCGAGAGCTGGGGGCCTGCAACAGAACAGATGAAGTTGATGGCTCAGGTTAGAGGTGAACAGATCCACTTCTGGTGTGCCCCACCTCCTGAACACTGTGGCCAACACTTGTTTGTTCAGACACCATTCACTGTGTCCCTGGTTGATGCAACTGAGGGCATCCGCCAGAATGTTGTCTTTTCCTGGGAGATGTATGACTTACAGATTGACTTCCAAGGAATAGGCTAGGCCCTAAATCCTCAAGGCCTCTAGGCATAGGATGGTGGACCTTGTGCCACCCTGCTTGTTTATGTAAAACATAGCAGTGGTGTTGTCTGTTCTGATTTGAATGATATGTTCCTTTATCTTTGAAGCAAATGCTTTGAGAGCCAGATAAATGGCCATGAGTTCCAGCAGATTGATGTGGGCCTGTCACTCTTGTGGATTCCAGGAGCCACTGACAAGAGTCATCCATGTGAGCTCCCCATCCAAGAAGAGAAGCATCTGTAATGATGATTTTGGAGGGAGAGGAAACCTGGAAGGGGACTCCTACTGACAGGTTGGCAGTGTCCCTCTGCCAGTCCAGAAACTGAAGAAAGTTTTTTGTAACTGGGACCAGTTTGGACAGGGAATTTTCGCTTTGGGACCAGCGAGACCTTAGGTACTGCTGAATGTCCCTCATTCTGAACCTGACCCCTGGGACCACAGTTGTCATGGATGCCATGTGGCCCAGAAGCTGCAGAAAATGTCTGGCTGGCCTAGGACAAAAGAGTTTGCCACTGACAGAACATTTTGAATCCTTTCCACAGGAAGAAAGGCTCTGCTGTGTAATGTGTCCAGCTGTGCTCCTACGAAGGTAAGGAGCTGAGCTGGTACCAAATGGGATTTCTTTCGATTTATAATGAATGCCAAAGATTGCAGAGTGTCTTTTGTTAGGTAGAGGGGCCTCCTCCAGAAGAGGAAGGGGTCTTTGCCACTATGAGCCAGTCATCCAGATATGGGTAGACTGAAATCCCCTTCTTTCTTAAATAATTTGAGCTTCCACTACAGCCAGGCATTTTGTGAACACCCTTGGTGCAGATGTCAGGCCAAAGGGCATAGCTACAAATGGTAGTGCCCTGAAGCAGCCAAGAGTAGGGCCATTCTCGATGCCCTACAGGTGGCAGGCCTCAGACAGCTAATTTCAGAACCCACTCGTGAGGGAGCAATCTTTAGACCTCATACTCTCAAATGGGGGCAGTGAGAGGATCTCAGATCTAGAAGTGGGTTGCCATCTGGGAACAAGTGACCATCAAACAGTGTGGTTCACGTTAAACTCAGCTACAGAGTCAAGCCATACAAAAGTGAGGGTACTGGACTTCAGGAGGGCTGACTTTGGCAAGATGGGAGAGTGCCTCAGAAAAGCACTAGCAAACAGGCTAGAAGGAGAGGTAGAGCAACAATGGGGAATCATCAAAACTGCCATCACAGAGGCAACAAGCCTTTGTGTGAAGCAAATAAACAAATCAAAATGAAAGAAAAAGCCACTATGGTTCTCAAAAGAGGTGGCTGGGAAAGTCAGGGAGAAAAAGATAGCATTCAGGAAGCATAAGGAAACACAGAAGGAGCAGAACAGAGAGCTGTACCAGTTAAGGCAGAAGGAAGCAGGGAGGGAAGTCAGACTAGCAAGGCCCAAACTGAGGAAAAGATAGCCAACTCGGTTAAGAAGGGGGATAAAACCTTTTATAGGTACATCAGAGAGCGTAGAAAGACAAAGGGAGGGATAGTGAGGCTGAATAGAATGAATGGTGGGTGGGCAGAGGGGGACAGTGAAAAAGCAGGGATACTGAACGAATATTTCTGCTCAGTATTCACAAAAGAGGAGGGGGAAGTGCCTAATCCAATTAACAGAAGCCCTCTTGATAGGGAGGTCAATCCCAGCCCTTTCACAGAAGAAAGGGTTCTGCAAGAATTCCTAAAACTGAAGGTGGACAAAGCAATGGGGCCTGATGGAATTCACCCCACAATTCTAAAAGAATTAAGGGGGGGAAACTAGTGAAACCACTGACTACTCTTTTTAATAAATCATGGGAGGATGGTGTGGTACCTGAGGACTGGAGGAAGGCGGATGTGATTCCCCTTCACAAAAGTGGGACCAAGACAGAGGCAGGAAACTACAGACCTGTCAGTTTGACCTCTGTGGTAGGGAAAGTGATGGAGTCACTTCTGAAGGAAAGAATTGTTGAGTACCTTGAGGCCAGTGGGACACAGTACCCAAGGCAGCATGTGTTCACAGTGGGAAGGTCATGTCAGATGAATCTAATAGATTTCTTTGACTGGGTGACCAAAGTAGTAGACTAGGGAGGGGCTGTGGACATGGCCTACATAGACTTTAGCAAGGCATTTGACACAGTCCCACACAAAAGATTAATAGTCAAATTAACCAGCCTGGGAGTGGGTCCCAGGGTGGTAGCCTGGGTAAAACACTGGCTGGACAACAGAACACAGAAGGTAATTGTAAATGGAGTCCACTCTGAAGAAAGAGGGTTACTAGTGGGGTACGCAGGAGTTCAGTACTGGGTCCAGTCCTTTTTAATGTCTTTATAAGTGACATTGCAGAGGGACTGGAAGGAAAAGTATGCCTCTTTGCAGATGACACAAAGATCTGCAACAGTGTTGATACACAAGAGGCGTGGAAAGGATGAGAAGGGACTTGGCAAGGTTGGAGGAATGATCAGAAGTATGGCAGCTAGGATTCAATGCAAAGAAGTGCAAAATAATGCACCTGGGAAGCAAGAACCCAGGGAAGATTACACAATGGGGAGGTAGTAACAACAACAAAAAGGAAAGGGACCGGGGGTAATCATATCAGATGACCTTAAGGTTGCAAGCAATGTGAGAAGGCAGTAGGGAGGTTGGGGGATACTGGGATGCATAGGAAGAGGCATAACCAGCAGAAAACAGGAAGTTGTTATCCCTCTGCACAGACAGTTGGTGAGACCCCATCTGGAGTACTGCGTCCAGTTCTGGAGACCCCATCTCAGCAAGGACATAGACAGGATAGAGGAAGTCCAGAGGAGGGCAACTCAAATGGTGCAGGGTCTGCAAGAGAAGCCGTACGGGGAGAGACTAAAGGAGCTTAATATGTATACCCTTGAGGAAAGAAGGGAGAGGGGGGGGACATGATAGAAACTTTTAAGTACCTCAGTGGAATCAACAAAGTCCAAGAGGGTAGCATCTTTCAGAAAAAGATGTGCAAGAACAAGAGGACACAATTTAAAGATGGGGGGGGTGGTTCCGGGCAATGTGAGGAAGTATTTTTTCACAGAGAGGGTAGTGGATGCATGGAACAGCCTTCCTGAGGAGGTTGTGGGGTCTAAAACTGTGGGAGAATTCAAGAATGCATGGGACAGACATAAGGCAGTTCTTGTGGGGGGTAGGAAGAAAGAGGCTGTTGGTTAACTAGGATCTGCGGCCTATCCTGTAGGTAGGGAAATGGGCAGACTAGATGGGCCAAGTGGTCCTTATCTGCCATCAAAGTCTGTGTTTCTGTGTTTCTATGTTTCTATGTTTGAACCTCAAAAACTTCCTGTGAGACAACCTGATGGGGATATGAAAGTATGCATCTTTGAGGTCTAGGGAGGCTAGCCAGTCTCCCTGCGGTAAAGAGTGAATCACGACTTTCAGAGTGACCATCTTGAATTTGGGTTTCAGAGTGTGCCTGTTTAGGAACCCGATGTCTAAAATAGGCCACCACTTCTCATTTTTCTTTTGGATCGGGGTACCTGGAGTAGAGTACTTTGTCTCTTTAATGGGTAGGCACTCTATTACTTTTGCTTCCAAAAGATGCTTTACTTCCATCTCCAACAGAATCCTCTCTGTTGGAGTTAGAGGTTTGGAGAGCTGATTCTCTTTAGGGCTGGCATCTTTTTGAACTGAAGGGACAGGCCCTTTTCCACTACCTCCAGTACTCACCTGTCTGTGGTAATGAGGGTCCAGGACTGGAGGTGGTGGGAGAGCCTGCCCCCTACAGGCAGAGGGGAGGCGACCTGGGCTGAGGAGTCAGGGCATCTGCTGGGCAGCAGGAGCAGGGGTAGAGGTAGATTTCCTCTGGCCCCTCCTGCCTCTTCCTCTGTAGTAACCTCTGAACTGTGAGAGGTCAAACTGAGAGGGAAGGGAGTAAAAGGGTCAGGGAAAGTAGCCCCTGCCTCTATTACCCCGGTGTTGAGGCTTTTGGGCCGCCTGAGGCCTAGTCTTGGTTGTATTGCTCTGATAGGTGGCCTTGTACTCGTCAACCTTCTTCATATACTTCTCAATCCTGGAGTCAAAAAGAGCATTTTTGTCACATGGAAAGTCCATGGCTTTGGACTGAGTGTACTGTGACAAATGTGTTGTTCTGAGCCAAGCAAAACACCTCAGGGAAACAGCCTGAGCCATAACCCCTGAGGCTGCATCATTGCTATCATCCACTATGTGGAACTGATACTTAGTGGCCTCCAAAGCTGTCTTAGCTGTTTCCACTAAATCCTTAGCCACAGAATCTGAGCCCTGTTTGACTATGGCTAGGACTGAGTTCCACGGGGCCTTTTGTAAGCCATCTAAGAGGCAAGGTGAAGGAGAGAGACTAAAGTATGTTTTCCTGGCCATAAAATCCAGCCTCTTAGATCTTTTTCAGGGGGCTGGGAAGAAAGGGGGACCCCATCCTTGCCACATGCTGCTTTTTGCACCACCCCCTCATGACTGGGGTGAACAAACAGAAATTCAGTATCAGTTTTAGAAAACAGGTACTTCTTGTCAGCCCTTTTTTTGACCCCTTGTGCAGAGGTGGGGGTCTGAAGAATTTTCATTATATTCTTCCTGAAAGGTTTCTAAATAGGGAGAACTAACCTTTTAGGAGGGGGAAGACTTTTCATTTCCCTGTAGTCCTGGTCTTCCTCCTTATCCTGGTGGGACTCTTGAGAGGGAACATCAAGGGTGTCCACCATGTGTTGCAGAAAGGATAACAGGGAGGAGGTATCCTCCTGATCAGGAGATGCCCCCAAATTGGGATAGGAGTCATGTCAGGTTCTGGGGGCCTTGCCCTCCAAAATGTCATCAGGAGCATCATAGGAATCATCATTGTCATCTCCCTCATCAGCCCCCTCAGTCAAGGGAGCAGTGGGAGGGATATGCCTGAGAAAATTAGAGGCACCAGACAGGGCACCCATGCCCTGGATAGTCTGGTAAAGATGCCAGGCTTTTGCCACCTCCGCCATAGAGGGAAGTTCCCCTGGAAAATCTTGAGGGATGCCCTCTTGAGGTTCAGTGTTTTTTGATTTATCCTTATGTTTCTTTCCCACTGCGGCCTCACCTTTGGCACCGCCTGGAGGAACAATGAGACTATTTTCTTTACAAATCTTTTTTGAAGCCACTTCATCATTGACTTGATCAGGTTTTCTTTTAGAACCAGGCACTTCATCAGTACCTCCTAAATGTTTTGATTTAGGAACTTCATCAGCTCCTTTAGCCTTATTTTTAATATATACTTCATCAGTGCCAGGTTTAGTGTTCTTTGTTTTCAAAGGCACTTCATCAGCACCTGTACGAGGCTTAAAATTTTAAAGATGCCTCATCAGCACCTGCATTATTTTTATTTCTTATAGGCCCAGGGTCTGTGTTTGGGACCAGAAGAAGATCCTTCTTCTGCCATTTCTCTAAGCCTTTTTGCTCTATTTTTTAAAGTTTTTGAACAGAATTTGGAGCAAAGAACACAGTAATGATCTGGACCCAAGCACTTTAAACACAGGTCATGAGTATCAGCTTTATCTAACATTCTATGGCAACTTAAACATTTTTTAAAACCTGTGGTCCAGTCCTTTTCTTTGGGGTTTCTGACATGCCTAATTTACAGAAAACCCATAAATAGAATGTTGAACCATTTAAATCTAAGGTCCAACAGTCGGTTCCCTCTTGGTAAAGAACCGTGACTTTTCTGAGGTAAAAAAATATATAAAACCATTGGTTCCCACTTGAAAAAGGGAACTGCGATAAAAATAAAATAAACAATGTTAAGTAAAGGGAACTATGAAAATGCTAGACATGATAACTAAAACTTTTATAAAAATAAAGAAAAAGGGAACCACGTAACAGGGAAAACGCAGTTCCTGGGAACCGAGGGGAATCACTGAAACTAATAAAAAATACTCAGCACACTCAAAAGAATAAAGAAACTAAGCAAATAGCTACCAGTCTCAAGAAAACAATTTTTTTTTGTCACGAGAGAGAGAGAGAGAGAGAGAGAGCACCTCAGAGGCAGTGTTGCTCAGTGCAGCAGAGAAAAAATTCTGAAGCCTCCTTCCCTCTCTCAGCACAGCACATTCTCTAGCTTCAATCTAATTGGCTAATTCATAAATCTCATTACCATATATTCCATCTCTGGGGCAGTGCTAGCTATCCAGCTGACTGCAATAGTTACTGATGCTAAAGAACCCCTGAGGTAAGAAGCAGGATGAAGGGCCCCACAGCATATTTTGTCTCAGCACATCTTCCTGCTACACTCCTCATGACACAAGAATGGTCAGAGAGGAAGCTTTCCCCTCCTCCTCCCCACCTAATACATGGAGAAGCAGATGCTGGTAGGGGTGATGGAGCACTCCACTCTATGCCCACATCTGGGGGTAATCCAAGAATTCATGGAAGAGCAGCAACATATACTGATGATGGAGCCCTCCACTCTCCAGTTTCATCTGTCGGGTAGTCCAAGAATACATGGAGCAGAGCCCCTTAGTAGGGGTGATGGAGCCCTCCGTTCTCCATCCCAGTCAGGATATAATCCAAGAATACATGCAGGAGTAACCACTGGTAGGGATGATGGAGTGCTTCACTCAATATCCCCTCCTTGAAGGGTAATCCAAAAATCCATGGAGAAGCAGCCCTTGATAGGGGTGGCAAAACCCCCTACACTCCATTCCCACCTAGAGGTAATCAAAGACTCTATGGACGGCAGCCACTGGTAGAGTTGATAGGGCTGAGTGGATGCCAGGAGGGATTACATAAAGGTCTAGCCAGTGCAAGGAGCATAAACAGAAAGTGAACAATGAAGCAATGATGTCAAACTGTTTAGTGATTAATCACTCATATAATTTATTTAAAAATCAGTAATGGGAAAGGTACACTGAGCTGAGGCTTGTTTTGAGGTGCGACCCAGGGAAGAGGGAGAGAGGAGTTAAAAATATTAAAAATGATTACAAACAACAGAATGCAGTTACAGTGACAACTCACAAGTGCAAAAAATAGAATAGTGAACAAACAGGAAAACAATGCCACTGAGCAGAATACTGACTTGTAGTCAAGTGTACACGTAATTGAGTAAAGTGTGCAGTGCCAGTTGGAGAAGGAGACAATGCTCTGGGGGTACAGTGCCAGTCCACTGCACAGCCTCAGTCATAAGGGAGGAGGGTATCTGAAGGAGGGGGGACAGGAGGGAGGGATAGGAGGGTCAGGGGGAGGCTGACAATTGCAGGAGTGAGCAGGGAGATGCCAGAGCTTATATCTAAGGACCAGTATTTATAGATGAAGGAGGCACAGTGGCACTAGTGATTTGAGGAGGATGGAAAGGGCAGAGGACAGGGAGCAGTGATGAGTATGAGGGATGAATTTCACCCCATCACACTTGTCAGGTATAAAGAAGAAGTACAATCCATTTTAGCTGTGTTAAAGAGGCCCACAGCATGCAGAAAGAGTACTGCATCTAATAAGGTCAACAATGGGAATATCTTCCTGCAGGGAGTATCTTTTTTGATTTAAAGGGGGATCAGGTTACCAGCATAAAACATACAGCTGCGTCAGAAGAACTCAATGTATGTGGTCCTCCAAAAAATAAAACTCAAGCAATCTAATTTTTTATTACTTAGGTCAGTTTCATGCACAGTGAAGCTTTGTTCTTTATGCATCTTTAAGCTGAGGCTTAGTCAGGAGTCATAATGCCTCACTGTGACATTGCCATTTCCACAGCAACAGACTTGATGTTACAAATGGAATTATGATTCTAGCTCCATAATAATCCACAGGTGTTAGGGAACTGTAAGGAATCAAAACATTTTTTTCTTGTTGCTGTCCTGGGATACAATAGCTTGATATTCCCATCACTCCCCTCCTTCCACACCCTAGACAGGACATTTGTTAGAGGATGCTACCTCCTTTAGGTATTGCAGGGTCTGACTTGACCAATACCTCGACTTTTCTTGACACATAGATGCCATCTATAAGAAGCTGCAGCCCGAACTGGGTGCTCTGTACAGGAACCGTGGGCATATTCTATTGCCGGTCCGCCATGCACTTGTCAAGATAATTATCCTCCCTATTTTCAACTACGGGAATGTAGTTTACAGTGCCACTCCCAAAACATCCCTAATCAAACTGGATACTCGTTTCCATTCTTTCTGCCTTTTTGCTCTCGACTGCCCTCCATGCACCCACCACTTCGACCTTGCCAATCTCTCTCCTTCCCCTCTCGAGGACAGGGACCGTGCCCACTACGCCAACTTCCTAGCTAAATTCTAGTTCTACTCTCTCCCCTGTACCTCTCCTCTTCTCTCTCCCTCAAGCCTTCTTCCTCCCACTCCCTTAGAAACCTCGATTCTCTTACCCTGACCGTTCCACCCAGTTCCAGCTCTGCAGGTCAGACAGCTTTCTCCCACCGCTTTTCCAAATTATGGAACTCCCTTCCCCTGCCCATCTGTCATGCCTCATCCTCCTGTGTCCTCTCCTCCCTCCTAAAGGACCTTTTCTCCACTTCCAGCAATGGTGCATAATTGCCTTTCCCCCCTCCTTATTGCCACTCCCCCTCCCTCCGGCTCACCCCCCCCCATGTTTGCCCCAATTTCTTTACTACTGTAGTTATTACACTGTTCTGAAACCGTTATCAATGCGTTTCTCTGGGCCTGGTCTCTGGCCACCCTTACCTACAATCTACTCAGTGCTGTATTCCTTAATTGTACCATAACAACTGGCTCTCATTTTTTTCCTAAGAAAACCCGTGGTTTAATTTGCCAGTATAAAGGAGTGTTTATAACAGCAAATATGCGCCGGGTTTCCCTTCTCCTGAGCATGCACCAGCCACTGCTCATACCTTCCGGGTTGCCAGATGCCATCGCTTACAGCCAGATACTGGACCACCACTTGGACTCAGTGGTAAGTCCCCCACACAAAACACAGAATCATCACTGGGCTAAAAACTATTGAAAATGGGCTGCTTCTTAACAGACATTGGAAAAAAATGTAAAGTAAGCTTTTGTTTTCCCTAGCAGCCGTGTCCGAACACTGACTCCCCTGAAACCTGGTCAGACTGTGGCAGCACAGAGAGGTATTGTTATTTTATATAATTGCTGAGGCAAAAAATGATACCAAACAATTATATAAAATAAAATGTCGGGTGGTGTGTTTAAACTTGAAGGTTACACACACCCTCAGAGTTAAATGCTTTCACAAACCGCTTGAGCTTTGCTCTCGGGGTTTATGTAGCATCTAACACCTCGGGTGTGTGTAAACTTCTTGTTACACACACCACCTCATACTTTATTTTATATTTAATTGTACCCTGTTCGCATACAAATGTCAACACGTATCTCTATATACTACTGTACTCTAACAACGCTTGTAAATGACTTACCAGTTGTATATTCCTGTTATTTTTCACACTTGATATGACTGCTGTCATTTGTTATTCCTGTATTTTTTTGCTGTTCCCCCACTCCCCTCTCCCCCAGGGTGCATCTGAAAACAAGTAACACTGCTCAGTATGCCTTTCTTGGTGAAACTTTCAAAAAAACAAATAAATGTATATATTTTTTAGACATGTTTTCTAATTGAGTTACTAATACTATTTATCTTCTTCTGGTGACTTTTAAAGAGCTCCTGACACCATTACAAAAACTTAGAAAAAATGTGAGAGTTAGACAGTTCAGTTTGTATTTCATGTATTTTCTATAATTATTTAGTTTTTTCTTTATTACCAAGGACAGTTGTACAAGAGAGACTTACTGTCCCTTATACTTTATCTGCTCTGTCCACTATCCTACATATGACATCATAATCCAGGTTGCACCTGGAAACAAGCTTCTGGTCATGATGCTTTTCCCGGTTACTGACTTTTAAATAATGAAATAAATAAAATAAAGAATCCCCTGTTTATGGCATCATAATTATCCCAACCACAACAGACTGTGATGTCATAAACAGAACTGTGATGTCATATGTAGGCAAACAGCCAGAACAGATAGAGTAGTGATCCTGTTTACATGCAGATGTCCTTAGTGATAAAGAAGAATGAGAACTACAGAAATAACAATAAAATATAAACTCACTTGTGCTAAACATTAAATTTTCTCAAAGTTGTCACAGTGGTGTCAGGGGCTCTTTAACCTCTTTATTATGCCCAGTCAGTTTTAAGAAAAAATACTCTTTTGCATAGAACTTCAAAGAAGTTTATTTTTAAATAACCATTTTTAAAAATTGCTCTTTTAGCTCAATTAAGTTAGTAGGGTTATGTTGGCTAGATCACACATTTTGTAAAACAGCAAAGTTTCCTGCAAACACCAACCTGATAAAAAGACACCAGAGCAAGCAGTTTTATACTTACAACATTTATTCAAATGCAGTTTTTACTATTCTATCGGTTTCCTTTGCACCACATCCGAGTGCACACTCTATGGTAGCCATCACATATTTTCTGTGTATACGTCAGGATAATGGGACAATTTACTTAGGCATTCATCAGCAGGGAACCCCCTCGAGCAGGGAACTGTTGGATTGTAGTTCAAATGTCAACATTTGTCGAATTAAAAAAAACTACATTCATGGCCCTGGCTTTCTATGTCAGCTTGGAGAGTTTAGACTAACTGGCAATGGAACTGAAAGAAGCCCGATACGGACACACTGGTGCCAAGGGAGACTTGCACACTGGACTGGTCAGCACTACTGCAGCACTTTGTGGTGTACTTCACTGCCAGCTCTTGTGCAACCCTAAAAATACTGCAAACATGGGATGCCATGCATCAGGGAGAGAAGACCACTAAGCAACCTGTATGTATGTTGCCGATTGCCTACCTCCAACCATGGATCAGGGGTGGGGGACTACTTGGCAGAAATGGCCCTTTGGGGCCCTGAGGAGAGCGGCTAGGGAAGGGGGCCTTATTGAAAAAACTCAAAGACTCATACAGAGGCTTGCACTATGCCAGCAAAAGTTTTGATGTAGAAATTGCATGCAAAGGGAGAGTGGAGAAGTGGAAATGAGGCAGGCATAAAAGTTTAAGAAGGCTGACTTAAGTGGTGAGTTGTGTTGACATAAGGACCTAGAGTCCCTTCCAACCTCAAATGACTATGTTGCTTTGATTGGGGATAGAGTTGGCCATAGAACTAGCCCATTCCATCTGGAAAGGACAAGCCTTTTTTTCACGTTTGTGTTTTTTTCCTAAAAAAAAAAAACTCCATATTGGAACTCATTCGTTACTTGGTCCTGAGTGACAAATATCTATTTATTTGTGGGATTCAGAAATCGGTACTAGTTACTCTCATACACCAAGTACAATATATTGTATATAAGTCAATCACAAAGTTATTGGCTGGATGTACTCTGCTTCTACACTAAAGGGGTTACAAACATTTAGCCTACACGTAAACTGGAAAGTACGTGTCATGTAAGCATTCCTGATTAAATCATCTTGGAAGTAGTTAGTATAGCAAAGGGACATTCTAGTCAAAGATCATTAGTGTGATGTAAAATTAAGTGTTGGCTGGGACATTGGCTGCTGCTGTATCATTATTTGGAAACATCAGTTGTTTGTTTCCTAGAAATATTTTCCTCACTGTAATATCAAAAGAAATGTGCAGTTCTCCTTGGAACTCGCTGCTAAAAAAAAAAAGTTTGATTTCTCACCATGCTGTTTATATGAAGGCAACTCTACATGGCTTACCTTCGAGTTTCATAATGCTTACTGTGTTGCTTTCAGGTTTTGAAGAAGTCCTTTATAAATGTTAATGGCACCAGTACTAATCCAATGCTAGCTCACTGGGAACCTTATGAAAACTCAAGTCAGCATGCAAGTTGAGTTAATTTTAGAGTGTGCTGATAGGTTCTAATTTCAAAGCAAATTAATTTTAAGGAACATATTAATAAACAGAGAACAACCTCTCTATTAAAAGTAAGCAATATCTAATAAACTACACACCATTGAAAATGATTATTCCCCGGCACTAGCAGCCTGTCGCTGAGAATATTCTCCCATCCTTAAAACTTTAAAAGCACAGCAGCTCTGATTTAAAGTGCCCTGTCTGGCCCAACTCAGTATCATGTTTCTGAATGGCCCTAAGGGATTTGATACTCTGGGAGAGATGCTACGAGAACTGACTACCTGAGGCATCGAGGTCCAGGTTTTCTGACTCCAATCCATGGCACTTGACATACATCATCTCTGTGGAGCCACCTGGACGAAGGTCACAGCCCGAGGGGAGAAGAAATGCCAGGGACTCGCAACTCTTGCCAAAATCAAACTGTTCCTGCAAACTTTTCAACAGTCTGCCACTTTATAAACATTTAGACATGCAGAAGCCAGTGCAACCTAATTGATGCAACCTTGGCAGCAGAATCGACTGGCCATGGAGTGGTGGAGGACTTATGTTAAACCAAGTATGTGGCGTGCTAGCATTTGAGGGACATGACAACTCATCAGAATCCATGGATGGAATCTAGGCTTGTAGGCACAATGCTATGAGGCACAAAATAACAAATGACTGTCAACTATTAGACATTACTATATAGTAGCACATTACTATACTTTCAAATAGGCAGCTCGGGTACTGTAAACATTTTTGTCTTTCAAAATGATGCTTACAAATTAAATTACTGTTTTCATCCTATGTGCCTTACAGTAGTCTCTGCCAACACTTTGTTGTGTCAGAAGGTGGGTAATAAACATACTGTACATCCTGCTGCAACCAACTCCTTGAATGTTCAGAAACCTACTGTACTTTGAAACAGCTCTCTGTCTCCTCACTCTGTCACCAGCAACTCTGCGACTCCCAAACAGGGATGGACTGCTGACTTGCCTCCGAGTACCAATCCAGTCTTCTGCCCCCAACCATCTAAGTTACCACCGAGAGCCTGGAGGGACAAACAGATAGGCTTTTTTTTTTCTCATGCCATCAATGCTGGGCTTTGACATGTGTGAGCCGAGCACTTCAAAAGTTCCCACACAAGTGTGAAACTGGGACTGGGAAGGGGACTGGATGCTGGGGTGGCAGAGGAAGGGGGCAGGGAAGCAACAAACACTAACAGGAGGACAGGACACAAGGCAAGGCAAATTAAGTGGGGAAGAAAACAGGAATAATGTGAGCCAGCACTGGCAGCCACACTAGACAGCAGGTGTTGCAAACAGAATGTAGGGGTCACAAAAAAATGCATTGGGGTCACAGCTGCAATCCCTAGCAACCCCTAAATGATGCCCCTGAAAACATTATCATTCAGCCCTCTGATGTAGGATAGCCGCTGGAGTGCAGTAACTCCTCACAGGTCTGGAGGGACCCTAGATGAGTCAGGGCAGGCAGAGGCTCCCATGGCCTGGGAGCAGGAGGGTGCCCCAACAACTCACACCTGACCCAGTGGGGAAAAAGCATGTCCCCAGAAAATGCAAGTTGAACACCCTACATCAAGCCAAGGGTACCATACAAGAGAGGTAAAGTCATGCCATCTACCAAATGCAGACTGCTGTTCCTACCAGCCTGGAAGCTACATTGTTGGTGTGAAAGAACACCCTCACTTGGTTTCTCACCAGTTTCAGGTTCTAGGTGGAAATGCGAATGGCCTATCTGGTTGCCTCGCAATCCAGCATGGATGCCAAAAGAAGACTCGGAGTCACCAACAGGCATTTGCCATAAGCTGCCTAATGTGCCCGATATGCAGAAATGCACATGGTGGTGTGTGCCACCACCAAAACTCTCCTACCCGAAGCACTAAGCTCTACAGAGTTGGTGTCAGGGGCAGTCATGCACCAGATACCTACGTCCAGTGAGGGTCTGCAGCACCAGAATCCCCAAGGTGGGATGAGGGATAGAGCCTGTAGACCCCTCAAGAGGGCAATGTCTGCACTGGACATCCCTAGGGACTGGACAGGAGGCAAAGGGATGGAACCAGATTTTCTTGGATGCCTCTGTAAATGGCCAGGGCCAAGGAGAAATGACAGAGGTATCATCACTGCATTCCCAAAGGAATGACAGCATCAGGGTAATAGTATTGCAACCTGCAAAGTGGTGTATACTCAGCTACTCCATCATCTCTGACAGGAATCTCTGGTATTGGGAGTACTCAGCATCAGAGGAGAGATGACTGAAAAATCTTTTTCCTCCAGAGGAAGAGCAGAGGACGCATGGATTCACTGCAGCAGCAGCTAGGAATCCCCCCCCCCGCACCTTTTCGATCCACCAGATTGAAAAAGAGCTGAAGACCACTCCATAGGTTGGAGCAGAGCTGAGCTTGGGGATGCCGGAAAAGGCTTGAGCCAAACACCAATCAGGTGCAAGACCACACCCCCAGCCATGCGAAAGGACCAATCAGAAGGCGGCACTGAAAGCCCGTTTCCTGTCATTGTCCTATTTAGCTGCACAGCCACCAAGTACCCCCCCAATGCTACGGTCCCTTGCGCAAAGGACCCCCACAAAAAGGACAGTAGAGTCTGCCCACTGGAGTCAACCCAATGGGGCAGCCAGCAGCCAGACTCTCTGTGGTAAGATTCCTGCTGAACTCTTGTTGTTGATCCCACACTGCAAAGGGAGGAAGGAGTGACTGGGTCTAGGAAATGTTTGGGAGGAGTTGAAACACCCTGTCTAGGGTAGGGGGTAGCTCATACATTGCAAGGGATTAAAGAGTGCTAGGGTCTAGCAAAAGTTTGGGATGAGGTGAAACACCCTATCTAGGGTAGGGGTAAAAAAGGATTTTAAGAAAGCAAAACAAAGCAGGCAGGGTAGGAAATAGATTCATTGTCCACCTAGGGATGAATGACCTGGCCAAGGATGAGGCTAGGATAGTGCAGGAGGAGTTCAGGGAGTTGAGGATGGGTCTTGGGCAAGTAGCACGTTCAGTGGCCTTTTCTGAGGTGTTGCCTGTCTTTGATGGGGAAGAGGATAGGGTACTGCATACCAGAGCTTCAACGTATGGTTGAAAGAGGTGTTTGGCTACATTGCAGACTGGGGTCCCACCTGGAGGGATAAAGGCCTAAACAGGGGAGATGGCCTGCATCCATCCAGGTGGGGAACCAAAGTCCTCAGTGAATGGTTTAAATGTTACATTGGCGGACATTTACATTAACAGAAGGGGGTGGTGGAAGGAAAAGTTTCAAGTACTGCCTAAGCACTCCACACAAGAATGACAGATGATTTTTAGCAAAAGAGCTCTTTATCTTGGTATAATACCAGATGTGCTAGCTGGCTACTTACTAGCCCTGGCACTTTGGGTTTAAGCAACCCTTCGTCAGGGGGTGATGCAATTTTGCTTGAAATCATCTGTTCTTGTGTGGAGTGCTTACTTAGGCAGTACTTGAAACTTTTGTATCGTTTGGGTTAGCTACCCTTCTGCCAGCACCCTTCCTGATCCTGTCAGCTCATAGCATTTCTCTGGAGATTGTTTAATGGTGGTGGAAGGAAGCAGGGAGACAAACTGTCCCCACCTGCAAGCTAAAGTAGTCAGTAGAGAGAACCCAAGGGGGTGGGAACACCCACGGGTACCTAAAAACAGGAAAAGAAGAATATTAGAAATTAAGAGGGATGAGAATGAAGGCAGGGGGGTAAGGAGAGTAGGCAGGAGGGAAAAAGGGGGGCTGACAAGAAGGGTGATAGCAGAATTTGGAAGGCTAGTGTGCAAATTGTTGAAGTCTGGGAAATAAAATCCTGGACCTAGAGGCCATTATGGCAGAGGCTGACCTGGACATTGTTGCCATTACCGAGTCATGGTGCAATGAGAACCATGACTGGGACATAGCCGTACCAGGCTATACTCTGTTCAGGAAGAACAGGGTGGGTAAGAAAGGGGGAGGAGTGGCTCTTTACATGAGGGATAGCATTAAAGCAACAGAGATACAGGGAATACAGGAAGGGATACAGGGAATACAGGAAGGAATGGAGACTCTGTGGGTCACCCTAGAGACAGGGAATGGAGCCACTATTCACACTGGCATGATCTACAGACCTTCAACAGGGGGAGAGGGGATGGACACAGTTTGGGGGAAAGCCATCCAAAAGATGGTGACTAAAGGGGAGGTGCTGCTGGTGGAGGACTTCAATCTGCTGGATGTAGATTGCAGCATCTCAGCTGCAGCTTCAGCTTGGAGCAGGGACATCTTGGAGTCCCTGCAGGAAGCATTCCTCAGGCAACTAGTAAGAGCCCACTAATGGAGGAGCAATATTGGACCTTGTACTCACCAGCAGGGACAGTGTTGCAGATGTCACGATAGGTGGCCACACCTGGGGACCAGTGATCACCATATGGTATGATTCAATAAGTACTGTGGCAAAATTGAACCACACAAAGGATAGGGTCCTGGACTTCAGGAGGGTCAACTTTACAAAGATGAGAGAACGCCTCAGGGATGCCCTGGTTGGGGGGGAGACTTGGGTGGAATAGAGGAACAGTGGGCAAAACTAAAAGGAGCCATAGTGAAGGCAACACACCTCTGCATTAGGCAAGCAAGCAAAAGAAAGAGGAAAAAGAGACTGTTATGGTTCTCAAAAGAGGTGGCTGGGAAGGTAAGGGCCAAAACGCTAGCATTCAGTAGGTATAAGGAGACACACAGGGAGGAGGACAGGGAAGTACATCAGGAGAAGTAGAGGAAGGCAGGGAAAGCAGTCAGGAGCACAAAAGTGCAAATGGAGGAGAAAATAGCTTAGGCAGTAAAGAAAGTGGACAAAACATTTTTTAGGTATGCAAGTGAAAGGAGAAAGACCAGGAGAGGGATTGTAAGGCTAAGAAAGGAAGGGGGCAGTGTGTGAAAGGGGACCAGGAAAAAGCAGACCTCCTGAACAAATATTTTTGTTCAGTGTTCTCAGAGGAAGGGGAAGATGAGGGACCACAGATAAGTGACAGAAGCATTGAAGGAAGGGAGGTGGACACCAGTCCATTTACAGAGGAGAGTGTCCTGGAGGAACTTGCAAATCTGAAAGTGGACAAGGCAATGGGGCCAGATGGGATACAGCCAAGGATACTGACGGAGCTCAGAGAGGTGCTGGCTGCACCACTGACAGTCTTGTTCAACCACTCACTGGAGATGGGAGTGGTTCTGGAAGACTGGAGGAGGGCAGATTTAGTCCCACTTCACAAAAGTGGTAGCAGGGAGGAGGCTGGCAACTATAGGCCAGTTAGCCTGACTTCCGTGGTGGGGAAATTAATGGAATCACCACTGAAGGAAAGGATTGTGGAATATCTTGAATTCAACATCTTGCAGGATCTGGGGCAGCATGGATTCACTGGGGGAAGGTCATGTTAAACAAATCTGATAGATTTCTTTGACTGGGTGACCAGGGAGGTAGATCAAGGTAGAACGGTGGATATGGCCTACTAGATTTCAGTAAGGTCTTTGAAACTATTCCACATAGGAGACTCATAAACAAGCTGGGCAGCCTAGGAGTGGATCCTAAGGTTGTAAACTGGGTAAGAAATTGGTAGGAGGATAGGCAACAGAGGGTGATGTTAAACAGAGTTCACTCCGAGGAAGGGAGGGTGACCAGTGAGGTGCCACAAGGATCAGTACTGGGACCGGTCCTTTTTAATGTCTATTACTGACATGGCAGAGGGGTAAGAAGGGAAGGTATGCCTTTTTGCAGATGACCCAAAGATCTACAACAGTGTAGACACTGTGGGGGGGTTGGAGGATGGAAAAAATGAAGAGGGATCTAGGAAAGTTTCAGGAGTGGTCAAAAGTGTGGCAACTGAGTTTCAATGTGAAAAAGTGCAAAATCATGCACTTGGGGCAAAAAAAAACAGGAACGGAGTACAAGATGAAGGGAGTGGTACTGATGATCACCAAACAGGAAAGAGACCTGGGGGCAATCATATCTGATGACCTAAAGGTGGCCAACCAGTGTGACAAGGCAGTAGGAAGAACCAATGAGCTGCTAGGATTGCATAGAGAGGGGTATCACCAGCAGGAAAAAGGAAGTTGTGATACTGCTGTATAAATCATTGGTGAGACCTCACCTAGTGTACTGTGTCCAGTTCTGGAGACCACATCTACAGAAAGACAGACAGTAGAGGCAGTCCAGAGGAGGGCAACTAAAATGGTGCAGAATCTGCACCAAAAGCCCTAGGAGGAGAGACTAAAGGACCTGAATATGTACCGTGGAGGAAAGGAGGGACAGGAGGGATATGATAGAGACCTTCGGATACCTCAGTGGTATAAACAAGATACAAGAGGGAAGCATTTTTCAGAAAAAAAGATGCTCAAGAACAAGGGGTCATGTTATGAAGCTGGAGGGGGTAGAATCAGGAGAAACGTAAGAAAGTACTTCTTCACAGATAGATTGGTGGATGCATGGAGCAGCCTCCCACTGGACGTGGTGGAGGTAAAATCTGTAATAGGATTCAAGAATGCGTGAGATGGGCATAAGGGAACCTTAGTGGTTAGGAAAGGAAGGGTAAAGTCAGAGATCAAGTAGGATCTGTGGTATTACAGTAGGTAGAGAAAATGGGTAGACTACGTGGGCCAAGCAGTCCTTATCCATAGTCAAATTCTATGTTTCTCAGAGAAGAAAGTGGGAGAGGAGGAGATAGATTCAGCAGTGATGGTGCAGGGACCTCAGGCTAAAAAGAACCGGGTCTGCTCTGCGGTGAAACTGGTGAAATGCACTGGCCATTGACCTGAACTGGTCCAAGGTAATGGGCCCCAGGGGACCTGGAATACCTGGGAAAGCAGGAGGGAGGAGCAGAGGAGGGCAGTCATATATGACCCAGCCAGGTTCTCTGCCAGGGCTGTGAGGGTGCTCAGGGGACCTCACCCAGAGGGAGGGACTTGAACACTCACCCTTCTGAGAATGACCAGCATCAGTGGACCAGTCTAGATGGTGCCCTTTGGGTGAAATCCCCAGGTGGGGCGAGCAAAGCTGTATATAGTACATCCCACAGAGTGACCCTGGTCCCCACTAGTGACAGGGCCAGATGGTTCCAGAGAGAAGCTGGGCCCTGGACTAGCACTGTGACCTCTGCCAGAGTCTCCACCATCTCTGGACAAGGGGTGAGCTGCAGGCCCAGTGCCCCACCTCAACTCCTCAACAGGACTGACTGCTCTCAGAGCCAAACCCAGACTCCAGGCCAGAGCTGCCTCTAGAGTTGACCCCAGGCCAGGCACCACAAGTAGCACTGCCCCCATCCCCAGCCCTGTGAATGGCACTGGAACCAGATCCGGTACCAGAACCCCAACCAGCACCGTGAACAGCACCAGAAAGGGTCCTGCTGCTGTTCCCTGTGCGAGCCTGAGGATCAACTCCAGAAGTGGCTCCTGGCCCAAGTCAGGCTCACTGCAAATCAGCTCACACAGTAGCAGCAGCAGCAGGTTAGCGATCCAATGCAAAACAGAACAGCTGACCCATTTTGCTCTAGGCATTCTCAAAGGTTGCTGAGTGAAGCTACCATGTGGGCTTATATTAGCCCAAATTTTAAGTGACAGTACATGCAAACATGCTAACACAGTATAAAATGTAACAGCCAAGTTCTATTAAGATATTAAAGGAAATGTCCACCCAAAACTTGCAAAAACATATGTTGTGCAGAGTGTTTTGATTTGAATGTTAAGTTGTTGTGTGTTCTTCCCTCTGTCTGCTAAGAAGAGTTTTTCCTAAATTAGCCTGCTAACTTTAGGGTAGTTTTACGACCCCTGGAGATCTCCATATGAAACAGCTTAATTGCATTTCTTTGTCCTACAGTGCACCTTGCTTCATGTGACAGTGACGTAGCACAGACCATAAATCCAGCAGAAAGCATTGCTTTACAATCAGTTCACAACGGTAGAGATGGCTATATTTTAAAATCTGTAGAATTCAGCTTGGTGACGACCCTCATCGTAAAGGTTTTACTGTCCTGAAAAACTTTGCTGCTGGTAATTTTTGTGCAGCTTGTAAAGCTTCCAAGATATTTAGTTTGTTTGGCATGTGTGTGCTGAATGTTGGGTCTCTCATACATCACAGTCACATGAGACAAGATGCACTGTGGGAACAAGAAATACAATTAAGCTATCAGAGATGAAGATCCACAGGGGTCGTAAAACTAGCATAAAGCTAGCAGGCTAATTTAGGAAAAACTCCTAATACCAGTCAGAGGGAAGGAAACACTAGAACTTCACATACAAATTAAAACACTCTGCACAACATATATTTTTTCAAGTTTTGGGTGTAGTTTTCCCTTAACACCAAGGGAGCACAAAACCGAGGAACCAGAAAGCAACAATGTGATAAACATCTCCTCACAGACCCTAACAGACATTGAAGTCTCATTATTGAGCAAAGGCTTATCTTTTGTGCCTATGCAGGAAGTAAGACCACTGGACTTATGTTTGGACTTGTATAGACTCACATGCTGTCTGAATTTAAAGAGTTTCTTCTATAAACTAGAGATGGGTTGCCTCAGAGACAACACACTCAGGACTGCTACACTTGATACCGGTATGGCTAGGGGGGTGACAGTGGACTTAAATAATAAAATTGCCATGACATTCGGCACTAGACAGAAACTGGCTACTCTCTAGCCTACTCCAGTTTTCTCTACATTGGACAGCTCCCCTCTAGAGTTGGGCCCTGCTTTTAAATACCTAGGAGTCTGGCTAGAAGACCACTTCGATTTCACTACCTACATAGATGCCATCTGTACAAAACTCTGTCCTATGCTCAGTCCTCTATTGTCACAAAGAGGGTCTCCCTCTCCCCACTCGTCGGGAGCTTGTAATGAAATGATTCTACCTGTCTTATTATGCCAACATGATCTATGGCACTGCACCAGCCTCATCCCTCTCTAGACTGGACACACTCCTTAATTCTTTCTGCCGTTTCACTACCGCTACCTCTCCCCTCACACACCACTGTCTTCTCTATTCTGCTCTCTTCCTGGCACCACTGCCTCAGAGAGGGATGGTTCACTGTGCCTCCTTTGTTGCCATGTTCTGGTTCAGGATCCCCCCACACCTCTCTCAAGCAAACACTTCAACATACTTCCTTTACCACAGTGACCCATGTACTTTCACCATCCCTCATTTCCATTCTGCTGCTGGCCAGTAATCTTTCTCCTATCATATTCTACTACTCTGGAACAAACGTCCCTCTGATCTTCACCTGTCTTCCTCTTTCTCTTCTTTCAAAAGACTCCTCAGACTTCTCCCCTCTCCCCAGTGTTCACAGTTCTCTCAAATCCCCTCCCTGCTGCCTGAGCTGCCTCCCCCCATGTATGTCAGAGCCTCACAGTTTACCTCTCCCAACTCCCCCTTGCCCTGGTGCTGGGTAGAATACTCTGTTCCTGCTATAATAAGTCTGAGCTTCCAACCTATTTGTTACTGGTCTGTCCTACTCCTGAATTGTTTTGCAATTGTATCTGTAGTGTGATTATTTTTCCTGTATTATAAATATTTTACCATTACTGGACTTGTGCACTTTGTACCCCTCTTCATTTTGTAATACTGTTTTATCACGTTTCCCTTACCCAGGGTCGCACCTGGAAATAAGCCTCAGCTCGGTGTGCCTTTCCCGGTTGCCAAATTTTAAATAAATAAATATGAACCTATTGAGTCTGACCCTACTGAATAATGGCAGGGATTCTGTAACTAGTCATTCAAGCACAGTCTCTGGAAATGTTTCAATAAGAAATGAATAATATCCTGTCCAATTTTCGATCATGCTCCACATTCTGTCCACCTTATAATTCTTCAGTGGCAGCCTTTGAACATAAGTGTGAGGATGACTTTAGGAAACTTCTGGGCAATCAGACACTACCAAAGATTTCTAATCTCACCAAAGAAGAAAGAGCGGCCCTACAGAGGTTACAAAGTGATCACACAATAACTATTAAATCTGTCAAAAAGGGGAGGGTCAGTAGTGGTTATGGATACCACACTGTATGTACAGAAAGTGCAAAGACACTTCACAAATATTGTCTTTTATAAGAAACTTAGTTCTGATCCTACTGTAACATAAAAAAGGGCTATTGATTTGTTTTTGAAAAATGCTGTTACATGTGGCATTATTCCAAGAAGTGTTTAACTGTAGATAACCCTATTAGGGCCACCCTGCACCTTCCCCCTAAGGTACATAAATCCCTGTAAAATCCCCTTGCCATCCCATTGTGGCAGGGATAGGGTTGCTCACTGAGCCCCTTTCAAAAGTTGTGGATGGGCATATCAAAGAAATTATCCAGTCCTTACCCTCTTACGTTATGTCACAGGCCACATTTTGAATACTCTGGGGGATATGCAGTAAGAATCTCAGTGGTGGTTAGTTTCGTTAGATGTTGAGTTGCTCTATACTAATATCCCCCATGGGAGGGTACTAGCATTCTGCCATCGGCTGACAATAATGAATATGAAGGGCCAGCCCAGTGGTGTGGAGGGTTGAGGCGCTGGACACCACACCGGTGACCTGGGTTCAGGAACAGACTCGGGCCACCGGGAGTTGGCAGGGAAGACGGTGGATTGAGCATCCCAAGACTGCTCTGCTTTCTCTGGGGTGGGCAAGGGGAGGTACGTCATGCTGTAGCGGCCCCTGGTGACAACCGGGGGCAGCACAGTTGCAGTGCACAGTAGGGAAGGAGCACGTCAAGATGTTAGCTAACGCACCATACGTCATTGCACTGCCGGCTCCTAGGGGATAACTGGAGGAAAAATGGCAGGGTGTGACCGTACAGCTTGATGGCCACGCTCCTGCTGACCTGGAGGACTGTCATGGAATTGCACTGGGGGGGTCCAGCCCGGCTCAGAGAGGTGTGGGGAGGCCCTCTGGCGGGTTGGGGCAGCCGCGCCAGACCCCTGACATGCGAGTGAGCCTGCTGCTCTCTGGGGCAGTGAGGGCTGGTGGCTGGATGCCCCCACCAGTAGTGCTGCTGAGGTGCATAAAATAGGGATGTGATTAAAAGAAAAAAAAGAAATGAATGAATATGAAGATGCCTTCAAAGATTTTTTGTGTGACTGTGTTAAACTTGTCCTTAACTCCAATTGTTTCATCTTTCAGGAGGATCACTGGCTGCAGATTAAGGGTACTGCCATGGGTGCAACTTTCACACCTAACTACGCAAACCTTTACTTGGGTAAGTGGGTGATAGAAAATGTCTGTGATAGAGAGGTCTATCCATTTCACCATAGGAGTGACCTTGGAAATGTTACGTGGACAACATACTGTTACTGTGAAAGGGAGAAAGGGCAGCTAGCAAGAAAAAGCATGAAGATCAAGCTCTCCCTACCCCTTTTATACCTGTAATCCCCATGGGGTTTACCTTGCTTTCTGGGGCTCCTGCTGGTGATGCTAGCCCAATATGGACTGCAGGGGTCCAATTTGTGGGACCGGCTACCTCAGAGTTTTAAGCCTGCCCTGGGAAGTGACCCGCGGTCCTGCTCCTGCTAATCGGCAGACTGCGCGGCTTCTTTCTCCTGCCATAGCTGCCACCTGGAATCCTCCGAACTCCAGTTCATTACAGGGCCCAGAATCTACAGGAAAAGCCAAATTAGGACCCACTAGTCCAGCTTGTACTGAACCACACTCTGGTGGCTTATCTGGAGCTGCCAGTCGGAAAGCCATATACCCCCTCAGGTACGTTAGTGTTGAGTGCCTTTTAACATTTTGAATTTTCAGCACCAACACTCTGATTGGAGGATCTCAGTCTCACCGACTTCTCTCCAGCTGGTTTCCATTTTACCTTGCTTCATTAGAGACACTTGTAAGCGCTGCTCCCCCTGAGACAATCTTTATTGTTTGTAAAGCAAGAAAGACCGCCCCACTGTTTCTCTCCTTAACTATCTCAATCTAGTTTAGGCCATATAGTGTTACAGTGCCATTTCTTAAAGTGGTTTACTTGCTCTGAATGCACAGTGATTACAGCCCTCTTTAGAATTTATTCTGTGTGAAAAGCTAAAGAGTTTTAAGTTGAGTTTTACAGCACTTCCTAATATTCTAAGCTTACAGCCTAATCCTTTTTAGAATGAATTCTGTGTAAAAAACTGTAGAGTTTTAAGTTTTCCAGACTGGGTACTGCACTGCCTGGTTTTTTAACCTTATAGCTGAATCTTTTTTAGAATTAATTCTGTGTGTAAAGTTGTTCAATTCTAAGTTTAACAGACTTTCTACTGCATTGCCTCATATTCTAAGCTTACAGCCAAATCCTTGCCTCTCGCTTTCCCACCTGTCTGCTCTCTCACCCACCTACATCTTCTGCCTGTTTCTGTTTCTCTGCCCACCCTATATTTTAGCCTCCTCCTTCTAAGTAATTTGGCCCACCCTGTTTCTTTGTTTGAACTAACCACCCCTTCCCTGCCTGCCCCTACTTAATCCATCTCCTTTCCTCTTCCCCTCAGGTGTGCCTTGCCCAACCGAGTTCGACTCGCTGCCAGAGGAGAAGCTGTTCAAGCCTGCTTTTCTTTTGCTTTTTCTTAGCGGTCTAAGGCTCTGAGCTGCAAATCTGGTGACATCCAGCAGACCAGACCTGGGTTTGAATCCCACAGCTTCCACTTGCATACTGTGTGACCCTGAGCAAGTCACTTAACTTCCTTGTGCTCCCAGGTCGCACCTGGAAACAAGCTCCAGCTTAGTGTGCCTTTCCTGGTTAAACAATTTCCCCTTCCCTTCCCTTTAGCAAGTACTCTTTCCAGTACCTGCTCTGAGGCTTTTTTATTTTTATTTTTGCCATCCTGGTATCTGAACCATCTTCACCATGCCTATTAGATGGTTCAACAGCTTTTTCTTTTTTATCTGTCCCTTTTGACAAGGACTGCTACTGTTGTTGAAGAGACAAATCCTCTGATGTGTGCTTTTCACCATCATTGGGAACTCCCTCAGAACATTTATTGTGTTTAGCTAACATAGAGGCAGATTGAGAAGCCATACACTCTTCTCTTTTCTTTGTTAGCCATTTTTTTTAGTCTTAGGACAAAACTTTTTATAGAGCTTACAATTTACAAGATCATGATCTGGACCCAGGCACCTCAAACTACACTTGTAGCAGTTTGTCCTTGCATGGAGCTGAACATTTTTACAGCTTTCAAAGCCTGTTGACCCTGTCCATTTTTTTAGGTCTATCAGTCATACCAAATGCTGAAAAACCCTTAGTTATAATGATCAGTACCGATAAAATAATACTTAGTTTTCATTTTTTTCCCCCACTCATAGTGAGGAGCAGCTGGAGAATGGAGTGGATTCAATTTTAAGGGCCAAATACATTTCTTTTCCTAGAAAACAGAAGCTAAATCTACAAAAATAATAAAACTGCTTTACTGTTTGAGATTTGCAGTTTTTTATATAATTTTAAGAAACGTCCACGTTATAAGGGCAGCCTACTCCAGTTCCTGGAACTGATCGGGAACTGGAGAACATGCCATTTGTAATAAAATTATAAATAAATACCCTAATTAACACAGAGCATCAAGAAACTAACTTAAACAAAGAAAACATGAAACTGTCATAAAAACTCATTAACTGTTGACCAGAGGGCTGGAGCTGTAGTTCAGGGAGACTGTTCTCTTCAGGCAGAGACACAAATATGATGTAGAGCACTAGGGGTGAGTGACCACAGTGCACAGTTTGAACTTGTATTCTAAGTTTTGTAATTAGCATAAAGTTCAGTCTACAGGGCATCACACTCTGGCCAGATTGGCACTGATGCTTTTATGCATATCATCATCAGAGATTATGAAGCTCAGCGGGAAGAAGTGAGTGCAGACATTAAAGTAAAAGAAACAGAAGTATTACAATATAAAGAATCACCAGAGTTTGAAACTTATGAAAGAAAAAGCTAAAAGAGAATATTTAAAGGGCTGATAACAAAATAAAGAAGAGCAAGTTACATAAGTTTGAGCACGACCGCAAAGACTATTTAAATGATAGGATTCTTTGGCCCAGATTCTAGAAAAGTTACGCCTGGTGAAACAACACTTGCACTAACTAGAATGGTGCAAGTAGCAACTTACACCAGCAGTTGCAACATGCGCGATTCTACAATGTGCCACTTGTGCCGAAGAGCTGTTATGCCGGCAGCTGCACCATAAACCCCCTACGACATGGCTCTAGGAGCTTACGGCAGCAGTTGCGCCCCATTCCAGAAGGGCAGCAACAAAGTCCTCAATGTCGGGATTCTATAAGAACCCCCAGAGAAGAACCAGAGATGTAAGTTACACCCTGATGTAACTTACAGAGGCCCCCTGGGGGTCCTGTAGACCTGCCAGCAGCCCAGCAGCCAATCCACAGTTGCCCTCCCCCCATGCCCAGTATACCCCACAGGGCTGCCCACACTCCCTGCCCCCTGAAGCGTATGTTATCTGCCCCACAGGGCTGCCCATATCCCCTGCCCCTGAATCCCCCATTGCCATATGCCCCACAGGGTGGCGGTCAATCCCCCCACTGGTGCCCCGAGTCAACGCCACAACTTCTGTCATTCTCCTGGACCAGCCCTGGTAGTCTAGTGGCCCCCTCACCCAGCCATGCCATTCACCCAGCACCCCCACCGTCTCAGCTGGCGACTGGCACAGCCCACCTCCACGTCTACAAGCCGACTGAGTTCAGTTGAGTGCTTACTGTGAAGACACGCTCAGAAATTAATTTATGAGCGCATCTATTCAGTAAGCACTCCTACTGAATGCAGTTGGCAGCTGGCCATGGAGGTGAGAGGTGGGCTGTGCCAGTTGCCGGCTGGGGATGGGTGGGGGGTGCTGGGTGAACTGGCATGGCTGGGTGGGGGGCCACTAGACTACCAGGTATGACAGATACACATCGGACTGTGTGTACTGTACAGTACACCAGTCGCATGTGGAGTGGGATAGATGTTGGGGGACCCTTTGTGGCACGCCAGTGGGTGGGGCCTCCAGCCCTGCAGGGCTCCGCTGGGATCGGACATGGGGGGCATCATGACCTGCATTGGACTGGGTTGTGGCTTCATGCACATGCTCACCAGGTGCAACCTCTGTTTACGCACTGGCCGCATGTTGCAAGTTGCAGGACTTAGATCGTGACACCCTGCCCTTCTAGAATAGGTGCAGGGTCAATGTCGCAGTTGTGATTGGCGCAAGTCGCGTTTGGCGGCGACTTGCACCAACCTTCTGGAATTGGGCCCTTTGACAGGAAAAAGCAACAATCAGGCCAGTGAAGAAATACCTCATGTAATAGAGGTAATAATAGAAACCATCCAGAGTCATATGAACAGACGCCCTGGTCCATCCTAAGGAACAGGAACAATTCCCCCACCTATAATACATCTAACAGCGAGTCTGAATTAGAAGAACCTTTTTTAGAAGAAGACTTCCAGGACCACAACCCTACCCCCCACCACCCTGGGCAGCGGAGTGTACAATTCCAGCTACCAAATCCGACAGGATTCCAGGGGTGAGGGCAAGGATGGCAGACATACTGGGACAACAGAGATCAACACAATGAGGAGGATGAAAACATAGGAGGAAGGGTATGAGGCAGGAGGATCCGATAACTGCTCACCACCCAGAGAACATAGTTATCAATATTTCTGATACAGAACTTATGGAACACCAACTACAGATCCTACAGAAAGGACTGACGTTTGTCACAACACAGGATACTAATCCCTTTGAACTTTATGAGGACTTACATAGATTCACATGGAATTTAAATCTGAAAGCACATTTTTCCAAAATCAACATGTGCCGTGGAAATGCATTCAACTCTATGGTAGAGGATATTAGGATCATGGACGGTGAAGTAAGAACTTTTTGTCCCCCATCCACTTACATGCCTTCCTACAATGAGGTTGTCAGAACATTTGAAAAAGCATGTGAGAGACACTTCAAGACCATGTTTGAATAAAACACCGCAGCTAAATATGTTAACATTAATTCAGAGGAGACAGCAGCTCTGAAAAATCTTGAATAGAATAAGCATCTAACAATAAAACCAGCTGACAAGGTGGGTTCTATTGTAATAATGTCCACAACCTGGTATGTAAAAGAAATAGACAATTGAATGATGCATATTTTTACATAAAGTTAAAGGGTGATCCTGCTGCTAGATTTAAAATAGTAATAGACATGTTTCTTAATGAATCCATGCTAGCAGAGTCCATCACTATAGAGGAAATGTATTTGACTGCGAATCATCCAGTAAGGGCAAGTATTTACATCCTGCCCAAGGTTCACAAAAGTTTGCAGAACCCACCTGGGCACCCCATAGTGGTGGGCATACGCTCACTGACTGAGCCACTGTCTCGGTTTGTAGATGCCCATATAAAAGACTATGTTGCTAATCTCCCCTCATATATTAGGGACACTACGCAGATGCTTGGGATTTTGATGGAGATGCAGACAGAAGAACACTGGTACCTGGTATCCATGGATACAATGGCATTGTACACCAATGTACCCAGTGGGGGGGGGGTTAGAAGCTGTAAAATACTGGCTGGATTTAGATTCTAACATTGATGAACAAAAAAAAAACATTTTCTATTGGAATGTACGGAACATGTTCCAAAGAAAAATAGTTTCATGTTCCAAGGGGAACATTTTCTGCAACTCAAGGGGAAGGCAATGGGTGCCCCTAACTATGCCAACCTCTACCTGGGTATGTGGGAAAGAACATACGTCTATGACATCCAGAACAATCCTTTTCTCGATAGGATTTATATCTGGCATCGTTTAATAGACATATTCCTAGTCTGGAAGGGCACACTGGATGAACTGAGAGATTCTGTGCAGTATTTGGAAGAAAGTAACCATAATTTAGAATTCACCATATAGAGTGATTTGCTGTCTCTTTTTTGAATCTTAGTCTCAAAAAAATACCTGATGGCACACTGCAAACCAGCTTATTTCATAAAGAGACAGATCATAATTCTTTCTTGCTTTCATCCAGTTGCCACCCATGACACATGGTGGAAAACTTATTCAAAGCCTAGTTGTTACGAATACACAGAAACTGTACAGAAGATTCTGACTACATGATTCATGGTTCAGACTTGTGTGGACATTTTAGAGACAGGGGCTACAGTGGCAATTTAGTGAGGCAATGGAGACTACACGTGAGACCCTACTACAGGATCAACCACCCAGAGAGGAACCTAGCAGAATTAATTTTGTCAAAAACTGCACAAGACGCTCTAGCAAAATACAAAATATCATCAAATGAATCGCTCCTGGCAGAAATTACTAGAGAGAGACCCCGTATGGTTTACTGTAGGGGCAGAAATCTTAAAGATAGGCTGGTTCACAGCTAACAGCCTAGAATAATTGAGAAACACAACAGGCAAGATAATTGGCTTCCCCCTTTGCCACATGGAAATTTTCTGCCTGCTCTCCCCTACCAACCCCGTGACTCCAAGGACCAGGACCCCCATAACGGGACCCCCCCCGACCTCCCTTCTACCTCAGGGTCATCTCTGTCATGGAGACCCAGAAGCTCCTTGCTGGTCTCTCCCCTCATACTGGTGCAGGGCATGACTGCCTTGAGCCCAAACTACTCAGGCTTGGGTCATCTATCCTAGCCCAACCCATCACCCACTTCTTTAATAGATCGCTAACCTCAGGTATCATCTCGGACATCTGGAAAGTGGCCAAAGTTGTCCCTGTTCTCAAACAAGGTGACCCTAAAGATCCCAAGAACTACCGCCCTATAGCGCTCCTATCAGCAATCAGCAAGCTTCTTGAAAAGGTGGTTGCTTCACAGCTCACCCACTACCTACAAATCCATGATCTACTCTCCCCTGCACAACACGGCTTTAGAAAAGGACATAGCACCTCCACTGCCCTAGCCGTGGTCACCTCTGAAATTAGGTCTGCTGCTGATCAAGGCAAACTGACCAGAACCATCTTTGTGGATCTCTCGAAAGCCATTGACCAGGTTTATCACTCACTTCTGTGCACCTCTCTCCTGTCCCTTCGCTTCTCCTCCCCGCCCTTGCCTGGATCACTAGCTACCTCTCGGGCAGACAACAATACACCAAATTCAACAAGGCCCTGTCTGATCCCTCTCCAGTTAACTGTGGGGTCCTCCAGGGCTCTGTCCTTGGGCCTCTCCTGTTTTCCCTATTTATAAATGAGCTGCCCTCGGCCCCAGCTCATGGGCAATCCGCCCTATACGTAGATGACCTAGTCATCCTGACCAGCTCCCAGGACATCTCGGTCATCAACGCCAGGCTAAACTCTGACTTCGACAAAATCCAAACCTGGCTAAAGGACCACAAGCTCACTATCAACCTGCAGAAGATGCAGACCATGCTCTTTGGCTCTACAGCCAAGACAAAAGCTGTCCATGCTCTTCTAAAGATCTCAGGTGCCGATGGGTCCCTCCTATAAGTTGCAGTTTCTGTCAAGTACCTGGGGTGACACTTGACCTACAACTGAACTTCACCCTGCATATTCGTAACACATGTAAGGTCTCAAATTGTAAGTTGGGCCTTGCATACAGAGCAAAAAGCTGTCTTACCCCAGCTGCCCACCTTGCCATAGCTAGAGGGGTCCTCCTATCCACGCTCTGCTATGGACTTGTCTCCTTCGCCCATGTCACAAAAAACAGTCTCTCAAAATGGGACATGGCATACAACAGTACATGTCGCTTTGCAGTCTCAGCTTCTTGCCTCACCCACCGCTGTGAGCTTTACTCCTGGCTTGAGTGGCCCCCACCAGAAAAGCAACGCACCTTTGTCTTAGGCAACTTCATCGACAATGTTGTCAGAACTGCCACCCCTTCTGCTCTCGCCGTAACCCTCCTACCTGCAACCCCTTCCTACCACTTAAGATCCAGTGACTCTCAGGCCCTCCTGGTTCAAAAAACTCACACCCAAATGGGTGACTGGGCCTTTGCCGTGTACGCGCCCAGGTTGTGGAACTCCCTTCCAGCAAGCACGCGCTCTTCCACCTCCCATCCCTGCTTTAAAGCCTCCCTCTGGGGCTTCCTCAAATCAGCCTCTACCTGCCTCTGCACTTAACTAACCCCTTTCAACCCACTCCACTCCAACTGGTTGAGTCGTTACCTAATTTGCCTGCTCAAGGTGACGGGTCTATGCACCTTATCCACTAGTTAGCTCGCAGCTGTTAGAAAAATTGATTATGTTGGGTCCAGACTGGCCTAATCTGCTCAATTGTGCACATGTTCCTGATATATCTGTATGCTCTGTCCTAGACCTCTTTAACTCCATCTATAACTATCCAATTTACCTGCTGCCCTCATCCTTTAGGGCATTGTTGCCCTGGCATTCTGGCTACTGCCTTCCATGCTTGAACCATGCTGTTATCTACCTTCTGCTTGCAATGTAAACCCCTGATGCTCTTGTTTTGACCTTGTTTTTGCCTGATGTTTATTGAATGTTCTTGGTACTCGGTTTTGCCTGATGTTCTTGAATATACCTTTGTATTCTCCCAGGTCACACCTGAAAATAGGCACTTGGTTGTCTAGTGTGCTTACCTGGTTAACAAAAGCAAATAAATAAAATTGCAAATTTTGTCCATACATACTGAGGACTAACACCTTCACCACATGCAACAGTATATGCATGTATAAGATATCGGATTTCTTCAATTACACAAACAAAAATGTGATTTACCTGGCCACCTGTGAGTGCAGTGCATTCTATGTGGGGAAAACATCCAGGCCTTCAAAGATACGGATAGGTGAACACCACAGATACATCACAGGGGGGACATAAAAAATGCCATAGCAATTCACATAAGTGCAAACACAAGAAACACACCGTTCCAAGTTCTGCACTATAGACAAAGTGAGGCTGGGCCCAAGGGGAGGAGACATTGAAAATCTACTCCTGTGCAGGGAATCCTTTTGGATCTTTAACCTGGGGGCCTTGGTGTCCCCAGGTCTAAATGACTGACTAAACCTGATGCCTTGTATAAAAAAAAAAAAGGAAGAAGTAATTTGCTGCAAAGGTTACTAGTGTTTGTGCGAAAATTGTCCATGTTGCACTCTCCAGACTAACTTATGTATATTGTTGTTTTCTTCCTAGGGTGCAGAGGAATAAAATACCAATGGTACCTCAAGCACTATTCCCCCAAGGAACTGAGAACTGGCATACTCACTACACCTCTGGGTTTGCAAATTTCTCATTTACTTATATATAGAAATTCTGAGGTTTATTGATTTATTTATTTAAGAGTTTAACCAGGAAAGCATACTGAGCAGGGAGCCACTCTATTCCAGATGTATCCTGGGGGCCAGGTCCCAAGTTCCCTTATTAGTTCTATTTATTTTAGTTCATGTTGCGTTATCCCTGCTGTGGTAGCAATAAGAATGAGTACAGTGTTCATTTTGTGTTATAACACATTGTTTTTTATCTATTTATATGTGTTTTATACTGCACTTTAGCACTAAGCACCTTTTCGTCTATGTAAGCACTTTTATAGACACTGCCACTTTAAGGAATTTTATATTTAGGTCCTCTGTATCTGATTGGTTATACCTCCTGGTGACACATGACTAATGTGAAACCAGTAGAGGATTCTAGTGTTCTGAGGCGGTGTATGTCTGTCATGGCAGATTTGCGATTTTAAACATTAAAGGCTGAATTTTAGTGAGTATCTTGAGTGGTACTGATTTTTGCCGCTGTTCCGTCACTTATTATGAGTGCTGTGGAACCTCAGCAAAGGAAGTGAATCTGAAAAGAATGAATAAGGAGGGAGCTGTGATGCATACAGGACTGGAAAGGGAATGCAGGAAACAGAAATTTACATTTTAAGAGTATGAGGGTCTTTCTGGGGAGGGCTTTATATGGTGCTCAAAAGGTCGGTGACCAACCTAGGAAACTTACTAGATAGCTACTATTTTGTTCTAGTGGCATGAGTTCATTAATAAAAGCCCCCATCAGAAAACAGGTGGCACATAATTAATGTTGCCATTTCACAATGTGATGTACTGTGCACACTAAGCTGACAGGACCTGGAGGGAAATGACATCATTGTTGCTTGAATAATTTCAACACTCACCCAAGATTCCACTGGCTGGTTTGAAAAAGTCAGAGGGATTTTTGTAAAGCCACCAAATAAGACAGGCAAATGAAGTGGTATTTATAAATGAGTATTTGCAACTTTTGAACTTCATTTGTAACAAATGAGACCCAGTTGTCCTCATGGTGGGCAAATGCATACAAAAATACGAAGAAGCCAGCAGAAGAAGGTAATTTGGTCTAGCTAATCTGCTCGTATTGCAAGGTTCACAGCTTGAGCTACTGACCCTGCCCCCCTCCCCACTTCTCCCATCCTCCCTACCTATAATCCTTGCCTTCCCCTATGTCTATCCCAACCTCTCTTGAGCTGCCCACTGTCTTCAATGTGATCACCTCTTCCAGCAGCACATTCCAAGTGTCCACCACCCTCTCTGTAAAGAAGTGCTTCCTGGCATCCCTCCTAACCCCCCCCCCCACTTAAGGCTGTAAAGACCAACACCACCATACTATAGTGAGTCCAGGGGATGGTTTGCAAGTGTGTGAATCAGTGGTGAAGATATTTTTCAGAAGATCAAGAACTACAGTGAGTATGTAATTTTATTATCTTCCAAGAATCATCTTCACCATTGATTCCCATTAGTGCATCGGAGTACCAAGCACAGTAAAAGTCCCTCAGACTTGGATGGCTGGAACTGATGGCTCACTCAGGATAGTAATCCATTCAGGACTGTCCTGCCAAAGGTGTCATGCTGCCCGACATGGACCTCCAGGGAATAGTGCCCAACAAACGCCTGCACTGTGCTCCAAGTTGCAGCTCTGCCAGCTTCTCTGATAGGCACAGAGCATATCTCTGCCAGGGATGCAGCTACCACACTGGTGAAATGGGCACATACGCTACCCTCCAACTTAACCTGAACCATAGCATAGCAGTGATGAAGGCAACTCACAGTCCAGGCAGAAATTCACTTGATTATAACAGGCTGTCCCTTCTAATTAGGACTGAAGACAAAGAGCTGTTTGGATTATCTCAAGTCCTTTGTTCTGTCCAGAAAAACCCTGGGACAATCTTGACATTCAGTGAGTGGAAAGTCCTTTCTCCCTCATTCTGAAAGCTGGAAAATTAGGTAGGCAGGACTAAGGTATGGTTAAGATGGAACTCTAATGCCAGTTTCAGTAGAAACTTAGGTTGTGTATGGAGAACTAGCTTGTTTTATGTAAAGCAGTATACAAAGGATCTATGACCGAAGCTTGGATTCAGATACTTTGCAGGCAGCGGTGATAGTTACCAGAAGTGCTGCTTTCCACATTAAGAACTTTAAATCACACATAGGCTCAAAGGGCTTGCAAGTAAGCATATCTAACAAAGGTTGATATCCCAGGAAGTGACTGGCTTCCTGATGGGAAGCCTTGTCTGTAAAATGCCCTTGAGGAACCTCTTGAATAGTGTCAGCTGTATCAGGCAGAGGGTACCAGTGGGCTCATGGTATGCTGAAATGGCACACAGGTGGACCTTTACTGTGAAATACTGCAGACCAACATCAGAAAGGTCCAGTAAGTACTCCAGAACCTTATCAGGACGACACCTGAAAGGGTCCATGTGGGTTTTGGAGCACCAGATGGACCATCCTTTCCATTTGGCATTGTATGTCTTCCTAGAAGAAGGCTTACACACAGCCAAAAGTATTTCTGAGATACCCTGTATCTGTTCACTTCTACCTCTTCAGGATCCAGGTCTGAAGGTGAAGGGAGCGCAGGCTCAGACGGACCAGCTGACCCTGTGTCAACAAGTCCATTCTGAATGATAGAGTCTTTGGTTTGCTGACTGAAAGTCTGCTCAACAGAGGAAACCATATCTGCAGAGGCCAGCAAAGGGGCCACTAGACTCATCTTTCATCCATGTGCCTCCCAATTTGTGCAATACTCTCAGAATCAGAGGGACTGGGGGAAATGCATACAGAAACAAATTTTGCCATGGCAGTCTGAATGCATAATGACAGAAAGCACCATGTCCTGGATTTCTGGAGCAGAATCAAGGCATTTTGGCATGGAGCGGAGATGAAAAAAGGTCCACATCTGGGGCACCATGCTCATCAAATAGTGGCCTCTGAATGCCTAAAGCTAATGACTACTCATGATGATCAGTCTCTGTTTGACTGAGCTCATCTGCTAGAGTCTTCTGCACTCCTGGCAGATAAAATGCTTGGAGCAGGATCCCTTATTTCAGGCACAATTACCACACTCTTATTGCCTCCCTGCGGAGAGGATAGGAGTGTGTACCTCCTTGTTTGTTGACCTAAAACATGAGAGATTTGTTGTCTGTCTGAAGGAGGACTGTTTTGTGGCCAAGTCCACTAGGACTTTCAGACCATACAAAACTGCTCACATCTCCAAATTCATTTATGTGGAGATGAGTCTATGAGGAGTGCCAGGCATCTTGTGTTTAAAGGCCCTGGCAGTGGGCTCCTCACCCCAGCAGGGAGGTATCTGTGGTAAGAATCAATCAACTTGGGTGGGGAGCAGGAGAAGCCCAGGAGGAGGTTTTCCTCCACTGACCACCATATCAGGGATCTTACCAAGGGTTGGTCACCTGAATGGGGTGATTCTGAGGGTGTGATACATTGAGCACAAAGCATCCACTGAGTTTAGTAAGGTCTTTGACTCTGTTCCACATAGAAGGCTAATAAACAAGTTGAACAGGCTGGGAGTGGGGCACAGGGTAGTCAACTGGCTTAGAAACTGGCTAAGTGAGAGGACACAAAGGGTGGTAGTGAACGAAACTTAATCCATGGAGCAGGGGGTGATAAGCGGTGTGCCTCAGGGATCAGTGCTGAGGCCAGTCCTCTTTGATGTCTTCATATGCGACATTGCGGAGGGGCTAGAGGAGAAAGTGTGTCTATTTGCAGATGACACAAATATCTGCAAGAGTAGATACATCAGAGGGGGTGGAAAGGATGAGAAGATACCTGGATAAACTAGAAGAATGGACAAGGGTGTGGCAGCTGAAATGTAATGCTAAAAAATGCTAAGTTATGCACTTGGGGTGCAAGAATCCAGGAGAAAATAATTCAATGGTGGAGGAATGCTGACAACCACCAAGCATGAAAGGGATTTGGGGGTGATTATAACAGATTACCTAAAGGGGGCCAGATAGTGTGAGAAAGTGGTAAGGCAGGCCAGCAGCATGTTGGGGTGTGCAGGGAGGGGCATCTCCAGTAGAAAATTGGAAGTGATGCCACTTTTCAGATCACTGGTGAGACTTCATCTGGAATACTTCATACAGAACTGGAGGCCACACCTCAGAAAAGACATAGACAAACTGAAGGCAGTCCACAGGAGAGCTACAAAGATGGTGCAGGGGCTGCACCACAAGACATATGAGGAAAGGCTAGCAGACCTCGACATCTATTTGCTGGAGAAGAGAAGGGAAAGGAGGGAAATGATAGAGACTTTTAAATACCACAAGGGTTTTAAAAGGGCCCAGGAGAGCAGCCCCTTTCAGAAAAAAGAATGCTCAAAAAGGAAAAATTACTCACCTTAGTAATTGTGTTTCTTCTAATGGAGTCTTCCTGTATTCTGACATATGCAGTTAGCACCAGCACTTGAGCTGCTCCAGAGAGGAAAGAGTTAACTCTATGCAGGAAGCATAGAACGTTGAGCTTGAGCTCAGTTTCAAACTTCTGTCTGCAGCACTTCTAAGTGTAACCATCAGAGTCTTACGAGCCATTACTAACTAACTACACTTCTTAAAGTGGAAATTGTAAAAGAACATAGCCAACAGGCAACAATTTTTTGGTTACCCAAAAGACTCAAGTCGAGAACCAAAATAACAACCAAGTAGTGAACCAACATATAGCTATCCAAAACAACTTAATAACCCACTCCCCCCTTCTAGAAAGGAGGAGTGCCAAGTACACCCCTGAGGTGCAACACTATACCTGCCAGCCCACTTCCCAAAAACAGGTTCTGAGAGGAAAGGCAGGTCAGAATACAGCAAGACTCCATTAGAAGAAACACAGTTACTAGGGGGAGTAATTTTTTCTTCAAACCACATGAAGTCTTGCTGTATTCTAACAAATGCAGACTACCAAGCAGTACCACCATGGAGGGGGGTACCAAACCTATTTTGGGAATAGGCTCTGCAGTACTGCTGTTCCAAACCGAGCATCACTCCTAGCCTGGATATCCAGATAGTAATGCTTGGTGAAAGTATAGACAGTTTTCCAGGTGGCTGCTTTACATATCTCTAGTAAAGGTATATCCCTGGCAGCAGCCAGGGAAGCAGCTGTACACCTAGTCGAATGAGCTCTCAGGCCTGAAGGGGGTATTTTGCCTAGCTTTTCATAGCAGAACTGAATACAAGAGACAATCCACCTGGCAATAGTTCTGTTAGTAGCAGGCTTACCTTTTCCCACTTCACCATAAGTGAGAAACAGTTGGGGACATTCATACCCAAGTTCCTTAGTATGCTCAATGTAGTAGCCAAGTGCCCTCTTAACATCCAAACTATGTAGTCTTCTTTCTCCTGAAGAAGAATGATCAGTGATGAACACAGGAAGAGACATCGACTGGTGCAGATGAAAATCTGAGACCACTTTGGGTAAGAACCTCTTATTGGTTCTAAGGACCACTTTATTTATTTATCAAGTCTAGGATTACAAATACCTTTGAGCCAAGGCTCTTTTACAAAGGTTCCATGTCAGAGAAATACAAATTATGGGGAACATCAAGACAGACATTACAACAATGTGGACATTGCAAACAGATTACAGATTAATACAATTCAAGGGTAACATTGCAAACAAGGCAGCCAGCGGCATTTATCAGAGAAAACAGGCAAGAGATAAGAAGTGCCAGAGTCATAGGGAGAGGGAAGAGGGTAGTGGATGGGAGAAGGAATGTAGGTAAGGTGGGGAGAGGGTGAAAAGTGCAGCATTGGGTATACCAAGATGTGAGGGTAGAATACAATGGGGGGGGACCACTAGAGCAGGCAGGGAAGTGGAGAAACAAGGTTAAGTTGGGCAGTCACAGGAGCTGCTGGTAGTGAGATAGAACCCGGAGCCTAGTTTTAAACATACCAATTGTCGGGGCAGGGCTGAGGCCATTGAACCAGAGTGGCACTCGATAAGCAAAAGAGCGTTGTCCCTGTGAAGTGTGACAATGGAGGACTTTCAGTAGCTGTAGCGTGGATCTCCGAAGGCACTGTTTGTTGGTTCGGTGTTGTTTTTTTTTTTCCAATTATTTAACCAGGTGAGACACACTAAGCTGAAAGCTTGTTTACAGGTGCAACCTGGGAGCACAAGGAAGTTAAGTGACTTGCTCAGGGTCACACAGTATGCAAGTGGGGGGCTGTGGGATTCAAACCCAGGACTCCATGTTTGCAGCTCAGAGCCTAAACCCACTGCACCATACTGCCTCCTTGTAACAGAGTTGAGACCCCAGAAGGTGCAAGGCCCAGGTAGATTTTTTTCGCCATGGAGCAGGTGAGAAACTTTATGCGGTTTGATAGTTGGAACTAGCCGGTCTGGGTGTACAGGTCACATATATGGGTGAGACGGTGAGCACCAGTGATGAGCTGACATGCCTTATTTAAGGCAGTTGAGAGGCGTCTAAGGGTTGTGGTTGTGGCCAAGCCATAAATGATGAGACCATAGTCTATTACAGAGATCACAGAGTTCAGGACTGCAACCTTCAAAGCTTCTGGCGTGAGGTGTTGTCTGTGTTTGTAGAGGAGACCAAGCCATGTATTAGCAGCTCTAGCTACATTATCTACGTGAGGTCCATAGGAGAGATTAGAGTCAAGCTGTATCCCTAAGTATTTGAAGGACCCCAACTGATCTAGAGTGTTCCCCTGGGTGGTGGAGATAGCCAAGTGGTGTAGCTTCGTGGGTTATGAGAGCTGCAGAAGAGCATAGATTTGTTTTTCTTGTCATTGAGAACCAGCTTGTGATTAAGAAACCATGTTTCTACAGAACTGAAACCAAGTTGAAGGTTGTGTTGAAGAGTTGCAGGATCTTTGTGAGTGGAGATTACAACAGCATCATCAGCATATAGTATGATCTGCTCAGAGCAGTGGTAAGGGAGGGAGTTTAAGAAAAGGCTAAAAAGGAGGGGGCCCAGGATGGATCCCTGTGGGACACGCGAGCGAACAGGCAGGGTGTCAGAAAGAGCATCAGCAATTTTTACTCTCTGCGACTGGTTTTCTAAGTAGCTTTTAAACCAGAGAGAAGAGTCAGATGATAGCCCAGCATTCAGTAGTTGGTCAATTAGTAGTCCATGGTGTACTGTATCGAAGGCCTAGGAGAGGTCGATGAAAACGACCCCTGTGAGAAGGCTGTTGTCAAGGGATTTGTGCAAAGCTCCAGTGAACTCAAGAAGGGCTGTGGTGGTGCTGTGACCTTTCCGGAAACTGTGTTGTTGTGGACAAGGTATATTGTATTTATCCAAGTGGCGGTAAATTGATCAGCCATGATGCACTTGAGTGCCTTAGAGAGTGAGGGCAGTATGGAGATAGGACGATAATTTGAGTGATTCATCTTATCCCCGCTTTTATGGACAGGTGTCACAGTGGCTGTTTTCCATAAGTCTGGGAATTTTCCACAACTGAGAGAGGTTTAGGATTTTTGTTAATGGATGAATTACCTCATTGAGGTTGAGCAACAGAAGTTTAAGGTCCAGGGTGTCGCTACTAGATCTAGATTTAGAGATAGCTGCAGTAATATAGCAGCAAGCTTCATTCAGCCTTACCTCCCTGAAGTAGAAGAGGGGATGGTTAGACTGTGGAGCTGAGGTATTTGGGGAGCAGACCCTGTTTTCGAAAAAGTCATGGGGTAGGACAGCACTAAGGTCTGAAAAAGCTGTGTTAAAGATGTTTGCGATCACCTAGGGGTCGAGGGGTCGAGGGTTGAGGATCCATCAACCATTAACATGGCCAGAGATGTTTTTGGCTGCTTCCCGCATCTTTGTAATAGGTGGATTCCGTGAGCCGGATGGCTTTTGTGCAGGCATTTCGTGCTTGTTTGTAATTCTGGATGTCCAGTTGTTTGTCAGTGGCCCTGGCAACTGCCCAGAGGTGGTACCTTAGTTTCAGCTGTGACAGAAGAGCCGCGGTGAGCCATGGGTTAGAGAGAGATTTTGTTTTGCGCCTTTTAGCAGGGGCAAAGAGGTCACAGGCTTTGTTGAAAATTGAGATGAAGTGATCAAGAGCCAAGTTAATATCTGTTGCTTTGTAGATGGGTAGCCAGTCTTGTAGAAGTAGGTATTGTTTGAGATGTGGAAGTTTTCCATGAGGAAGGACTCTGCTAGTGATAATTGTGGGAAGGGGCTTGAGGAATTTGTTAGACCATGCACATATGACTGGGGAGTGGTCACTGAGAGAGTCTGGGAGAACGGTCGCATGTGTAATCCTTGTGGGGTGAGTGGTGAGGACCCAATTCAGGAGGGTACTGGTGCCAGTCTTGTAGTTAATCCTCATGGAAGTTTACCATTTGTGTGAGGTTAGCAGCTGAGATGGAGTCTTTATAGGCACTGGCGCCCGATGCTAACCAGTTTATGTTGAAATCCCCCAGTAGAATAAGTTTAGTTTCAGGGGGATGAGAGTTGATAAAGTTTAGGACATCATTGAAGCCATGTTTAGGGTCCCTGGGTGGGATGTATACAGAGACAATAGTCAGGGCTTTATGGTTGGGACCTAGGATGATTTTTATTTGCAGAATCTGGACCGAGGCAGAAAGTGATGGGGTTACTACAGGGTGCCATGACAGGGAGTCTTTGATATAGATTGCGCAACCACCACCTTTTTGGGATATCCAGTCCAGCCTGTGGACATTGTAGCCCTGTATTGTTACCGCTGAGTCAGGAACTTTAGGCGTCAGCCAAGTTTCCACCACTGCAAGGATGTCAGGGTTGTGTTGGCATATGAAGGCTTGGAGTACATCCAGCTTTGGTAGTAGGCTGCAGATATTAATGGCTGCAAGAATAAGGGCACCTGGAGTTTATGTGTGGCCTGAGCTTCTAGGACCAGGATTGGGATGGATGCTGCCTGAGATGAGAAGGAGGAGGAATAGGAGTTTTAAGGAGCAGAGTCGCAGCTCTTTGAGAAATAGTTTTGATCGTTGTTTCCGGAAGTAGAGGTTGCAAGGTTCCAGGCGGTAGCCCATATGGACTGCAAGGTGGTACAGTATAGAGAGGTGGCTACACTTGTTGAGAGTAGTGGTCAGGGTAAGTAACCAGGAATATCCAAACGGTGGACCAAGCACAAGTCTCGAGTACAAGTGGAGGGTTCCCTTAGAATAGCAGTGGAAACCAGAGTAAAGGGTGGCGGGGCGGGGTGGGTTGGGGTGGCTAGGACCAGGCTAGGACCAGGGAGAAAGAAGGGGGGGCAGGGCAAGGAGGAGGAGGAGAGGCAAGAGAAAGGCAGAGAGAACCAGCATGGCTTGCGTACTAGCACAGTAGGGGTGGGGAAGCGAGTTTATCTCTATGGAAAGAGAAAATCTGGCTCCATTGACAGAGCTTGTAATTCACTAATATGCCTGGTAGAAGTGATAGCTACCAGAAAAACAGTTTTCTAACTCAAATGCTTGAGTTCAGCTGAAGTCAAGGGCTCAAAAGGGGGTTGTATGAGCTGAGCAATGCAAACATTAAGATCCCAAGCAGGAGTAGAATCCCTAAAGGAAGAGTTGGTATGAACCAAACCTTTAAAGAATTTACAGAAGACAGGATGAGATGCCAGAGAGGGAGCCTTCCCTGCTGACAGGAATGCAAATACAGCTGCTAAATTAACTTTTAAAGTGGCTGGCCTGAGGCCTAGGCCATTAAGATGAACCATGTAATCCAGGACTGTAGCCAGATCAGCAGTATCCGTAAGACACCCTTATTGGAACACCAAATGCTGACTATCTTCCATTTGGAATTATAATTTTTTCTCGTGGCAGGTTTTTGAGAGGCTTTGAGACTATCCAGCACCCCCTGAGACAGGTGCAGACCTGCATACTCTAACTCTTCAAGAGCCAAGCCTTGAGGTTGAGAGACTGAAGGTTGGGGTACCAGATTCTTCCCTAAGAGGATGTTAACAGGTTGTGCCTCTTGGGAAGAGATAGGGGAAGATGGACTGCTAGGGACATCAACAGGGGATATCAAGGCTGTCTGGCCCAGTCTGGTGCAATCAGGATCACCCTGCATGGTTGTGACCTGATCTTGACCAGGACCTTAAGTAACAGGGGAAAAGGAGGAAAGGCATTAAGGAATTTGCCCCCCCCCACCCATCCAGAACCAGAGCATCCAGGGGAACTGTGCCCATGACTGGAGGTCTGCAACAGAAGAGATGAAGTTGATGATTGTCTGGTGCTACAAAGAGATCTATCTCAGGAGTGCCCCACCTGGAGAAGACTACTTTCAATATGAAGGGGTCCAGGGCCCATTCATGATGGCCCTGAGAGATCCTGCTCAGGGCATCTGCTAGCACAGTCCTTCCCTGGTAGATGGACTGCCACTAGGGGTGCATGCAGGGCATATGTCAGACCATATTTTCATGGCTTTCATGCACAAGGCCATAGACAAAGTGCCTCCCTGCTTGTTGATGTACCACGTGGTGGTGGTGGTGTCTGTCCTGACCTGAACCACTTTGTTCTTCACTGAGTCTGAGCAAGCTTGGAAAGCCAGGAATACTGCCCTGAGTTCCAGAAGATTGATATGAAGTAGAGACTCCTAAGGAGACCAGACACCTTGTGCTGTGAGGCCTCACTGGTAGGCTCCCCAGCCCAGAAGCAAAGCATCTGTGGTTAGTACCACTGAATGAGTCTGACTGATGAATGGGACTCATTGTCTGAGATTGTCCTGATCCAGCCACCACTGCAGAGCTTGGACCAGAGTCTCAGTCACTGGGATCAATTTGGTTAGAGGATCTTTTTCTGAGACCGAAAGGACCTCAGATGGAACTGAATGTCCCTCATTTGAAATCTGGCTCCCTGTACCACCACAGTGGAAGCTGCCATGTGGCCCATGAGCTGAAGAAAATGTCTTGCTGGTTGAGACACCAGAAGACGGAAAGAGGAGGCAAGATCTTTAAGGGCCTTCACCCTTGTCAAGGGAAGAAAAGCCTTTGCCTGCACAGAATCCAACTCTACCCTTATGAAGGTGAGGAGTTGTACTGGTTCAAGAACCAACTTTGGCAGATTGAGAAGGAATCCTAGAGAAGTGAGCAACTGTTGTGTCACTTGTAGGTCTGACTTGATTTGGTCTGGAGACTGCTCCATGATGAGCCAGTTGTCCAGGTATGGAAAAATGGAGATACTCTGTCTCCTGAGAAAGGCCACTACTACTGCTAGGCATTTTGTGAACACCCTTGGATCTGATGTTAGGCTGAAGGACATTGCTCTGAACTAATGGCCTGAAGGCAATTCGAACCCGAAGTACTTTCTGTGGGAGCATCTGATTGGGATGTGAAAATAGGCATCCTCAAGGTCCAGGCAAGCTAGACAATCCCCTGGCCTTAGAGAGGGAAGAATTACTCCCAGAGTCACCATTTTGAATTTTGGTTTTAAGATGTGCTTGTTTGGGCATCTTAGGTCTAGGATGGGCCACCACTCCCCTGTCGTTTTTGGATTAAGGAAATATCTGAAATACAGGCCCTTGCCCCTGTGCTGAGTAGGAACTCTCTCTACAGCCCTGAGGGTTAGTAGACAGGAAACCTCTGCTTCTAGAGCAGTGGTCTCAGAAAGGTTTGCAGGTGGAAAGGACTTGGCCGTCAATTTTGGAAACTTTGCAAAACTGAGAGCCAATCCCTGACTTACTATCTCCAGGACCCACCTGTCTGAGGTAATAGACTTCCAGGCCTGGAAGTAGTAAACCAGCCTGCCTCCTACTGGGAGTAGACCCAGGCTGACACATAAGGTGTCTGCGGCAGAACGGACTGAGATGAGGTGAACCCCTGTGTGGAGAGGGAGGCCTATGCCTGGTGAAGGGCTGTGAAAAGGCCTGCCCCTGCCCCTAGACTACTGCCTCTGATGAGTTGCCTGCCTTTCCTTAGCCTGTGCACTCCTGTAGGTGGTCCGGTACTCATCCATTTTCTTCATGTAATTCTCTGTCTGCTCCCCAAAGAATTACCCACCACAGGAAAATCCATGGCCTTAGCCTGGGTGTCCTGTGAGAGGCTAGTACATCTGAGCCAAGCAAACCTCTGAAGAGACACAGATGTAGCCATGACTCGTGATGCCACATCATTTGAGTCCACAGCAGCATTAAATTGAATTTTGGTGCCTCAATCCCATCAGCAGCCACCTCCTCCAGCTCTTTGGCTAGCTGGGGGGAGGCCTGTTTAGCCAGCTCCAGAACAGTATCCCATCTAGACGTCTGGTATCTGGCTGTGTAGGCCATATAATTTGCCTGCCTGAGTCCCAAGGAGGATGCCAAGTACTGCTTTTTGGCCATAGCATCCACCTTCCTGGAGTCTTTATCTGGGGGGGGGTGAAGCCAAAGGTATGTTAGCCTTGTCACAGGCTGCAGCCTGCACTACCCCAACATGGCTGCATTGGTGGAACAAGAACTCTGTACCTGAGCCTGAAAGCATATACCTCCTGTCCATTCTCTTATATATAGGAGGTATAGAATTTGGTGTTTGAAGAACTTTCTGTGTCTGTTTCCCAAAAGATTTATGGAGGGGAACAGACAACCTCTTGGACACTGGTATGTCCATCATTTCCACAAAATCAGGCTCCTCTTGTTCCTCAGCAGCTTCAACCAAGGGAAGCTGGAGGGTCTCGGCCACTTTCTTGTAGTGGGATGGGGACTCAGAAAGCCTGGGAGGTGAAACATTAGAAGGCCTGTCTGGGCAGATGTCCGGTTCAATGGGCTCATCCAGACCTTCATCACCATCACCATCTTCTTCCTCCCCCTCCGGTTTGTAAAATCCATCCGGTACATAATCTGGAACTGGGGGAACTGAGCGCCTACCGAGAGGCGCCGGATCAGATGGAACCGGACAGAGCGAATCCACAATGCTTATCACCCTGGCTATTTCTTTGGTGGTTGGATGATGCAGTTCTGGATCCGAACTGGCCAACTTTCTCTTACACTTCGATGGAACTGTCCCCTCAGGGTCCGATTTCCTTTTGCCCGAAGGAGCATCGCCCAGGTCAGTGGGCACTCCTTCAGGTTCGGTAGGAACCGAACCAGGCTGGCCATCCGGATTAGTGGACTTCTCTGCCTCCTTTTCCCTGAACCTACCCAACCTCTTTTCCAGGGTGGCTTTTGGGAAATTCTTGCAAATTTGGCAGTCTGAATCGAGGTGGTCAAACCCCATACAATAAACACAAATGGTGTGAGGGTCTGCCTTAGCAAAGGCATCTCCACACTCATCACAGTGTTGAAACCCAGTGGGCCCATTTTTTTCCTTGGGTTTCTCAGACATGGCCAGGCTACAACTTACCTTTTACAGCTATTTTGCCAGGTAAGACCCCCCTATCAGTTCCCAACCATGTTACCAGTCGTGGAAAAAACCTGCAAAATTGCGTTTTTTTGAAACCAATAGGAACCGGTACACCACACTACAGAAATAAAAATAGATAAAACCCCAACACAATCGGTTCCTAACTGGACCGAGTAACATGTTTTACAATTTCCACACTGAAACACATACAATTCTACCCTATAGTCCACGACCTACAACACTTACTGTACCGCAGACAGGGATCTGAAGCCGAGAAAAACAAGAAAATCGGTGATAAAACCGACGGATTCTAACCTAACCAACTGTAGCAAAGGAGCACTCTCCAGAGCGACTGTCTAGGTAGGTAGAGTAAAGAATCTAACGGTTACACTTTAAAGTGCTGCAGACAGAGGTCTGAAACCGAGCTTGAGCTCAACGTTCTATGCTTCCTGCATAGTGTTAACTCTTTCCTCTCCAGAGCAGTTCAAGTGCTGGGGCGAACTGCATATGTCAGAATACAGCAAGACTTCATGTTGTTTGAACAAGGGGGTATGACATGAGGCTGGAGGGAGGCAGAATCAGGGGGAATGCAAGGAAATGCTTCTTCACTGAATGGGTGGTGGATGTCTGGAACAGGCTCTCCAAGGAAGTAGTTGGGGTGAAAACAGTGAAGGCATTCAAGAATGTGTGGGATAGGCATAAGGGAACCCAAGCAACAGCACAGAAAGGGTAATCAAGGGACACTTGGGGGGAATATGGAAAATGGGCAGACTAGATGGGCCGGCGGTCCTCATCAGCCATCAAATTCTATGCATCTATGTTGTCCTCATGTGCAGGCATGCCAGAGGCACTGAGAAGGTATCAGACCCAGCATGCATTGAATGCAGTGGGCTTGCAGAGTCTTGCATTTCATGATGTAGCATGCCATCTGCAGTATTGCTAGTAGTCTGCTTTCTGGAAGTAAAATGCAGGTTGCATTCAGAACAGCTCCTATGAACAGCAGTTACTGGGAGGGTTTGAGCTGAAACTTGCTGATTTTCAGCAGGACTCCCATGGAATTAGGAACCAAGAAACAGGGGTCACTGCTTGTTCTGTCTCCAGGTTGGACAGGCTTGAAATTAGCCAGTCATCCTAAAAGGGAAAACTTGGAGTCCCAATTTCCGGAGGTGCATTGCGAGTACTGCAAAGCACATAGTAAAAACTTGTGGCACCAAGGAAAGCCCAAAGGGCAGGACTCAACTGGTAATGTTGTCCCTGCACAAAGAGACAGAGGTATCTGTGGGGGTTGGGGTTCACAAGTATGTGAGGGTGTGCATCCTGCATATCCAAGGTTGCTATCCACCTCTGAAGTTTCAGGTAGGGTAGTAAAGAGCCCACAGAAATCATTTAGCATTTTTCTTGATTCATGAATTTGTTTAGATTTCTAAGGTCAAGAATGGGGTGCTGATTTCATTGGAACTAGGAAGTAGTGGGAGTAGAATCCTATGTTCTGTTCTGACTCTGGCACTGTTTCCACTGCCCTGTTGCTCAGAAGGTCCACAATTTCCTCACCAGAAGCTCCAACATGTGAACTGACAAAGGTGATTGCATTCTGGGTAGATAATTCAGTGGGGGGTTCTACGAAATCCAGGGAGCACACCACTCAGACAATCCTGAGGACCCACTTTTCCATTGTGATGAACTCCCACTGATGGTAAAACTGGGTTAGGTGACCCCCCCCCAAACTAGGGAGGAAAGGTCTGCCTCAGGCTGCTAAGGCAGGACCAGGGCCAGAGCTTAAAATGGTGGCACTAGGGACTTTTTGCACCTATGCCTTCAGCTGCACTTTCTTTGAGGCTAAGGTGGCTGATTTCTGTTAGTTTGGGCTCCCTTGTCCCTGCCATGAAAGTACTGCTTGTTGTGAAAGGACACATATCCCTTGCCTCTCTGGGAGTTGAAGGGAACTGGTCTGGAGGTCTTAAGAGGCATTCTAGTCTCATTAGACACCTTAATTGTTTAATTAGTATTTTGGAAAGACCTTTGAGCGTGAGCTCTTTTACAAAGGTTCCACGTCAGGGTGGACAATAAGACAATACACATATTCAGTGGTTACAGAGGCCTGATCATTAGGCATTAAAGAGCGATTACATGACTATTACACAAATAGGAAAAAAAAAAAACTGAGCAGTTGTAATTGAATACTAAGCTATTTCTAATCGGTTGCCCTAGGTAGCACACCCCTGGAAACCTCCAAATCCATTGATAGACTATGGCAGAGTAACTGCACAGGGTTTAACACTATCCCAGATGGCGAGAGGCTGGGTGACAGTGAAACAAGGGGGGTTTGAAACCAACCCAGAGAGCGAGAGGTGAGGGATAGTGAAACGGGGGGCTGTGATGGGGGAGCAGATCCAGAGGGCTTTGTCAGTATGGTGTGTGTGTGTGGGGGTTGGGAGGGCAGTACCAAGTGCGTTTAAAGAGGACTGATAGCTTACTTAAGCCCTTGGCTAGGGCTGGAATGGAGGCACAGGGTTCTCTCGTAGCCCTGCTGGGTGTTACCTTGGGAGTAGGCCTGTCTATCAAGTGTGGCCTGAGAAGCAGGTGCATTTTGAGTTAGACATTAGGTGCTGTTTGAGGCCTACTTTGAATTGAGACAGGCTGTTTGTTTGTAATTTCATCGGGAGTTCATTTATCCAGAGTGGCACCCCGATAGAAGAAAGCACGCTGCCCTAGTGAGGTTCGGCGGAATGGTATGGGCAGTGCTCCATTCTTCCTCCATCTGGTGATGTGTGTTGAGAGAGAAGCCTCGAGCAACCTTGGTCCTCCACAGGCAGAGGGCAGTCTAGAGGCAGCACTGAGGACAGGTCTGTAAAGGCCTGGTTAAAGGCATCAGCAATGGCTAGCGGATCTATGGAGGATGAGTTATTAATGTTGAGCATCTTAGGGTGCTGCTTTTGATCTTTACCAAAGATGTTCTTGATGTTGTCCCAAAACCTCTTTCTATCTCCCCATGCATTGTTAAGCTGGGTCTTATGGAAATTGGCTTTTGTGAGCCTGATAAGTTTGGTGCACCGATTTCTAGCCATTTTGTAGCACTGTAGGTCATGCTTGCTGCCTGAGTTTAAGGCTTTTTCCAGAGGCAGTCCCTCTCCTTAAGGAGGGAGAGGAGCTTGCCATCAATCCAGCCATTAACCTGCCTCCGAATTTTCCATTTTGTGCATGGTGCATAGATATCACAGATGGAATTGAAGCCCTCAGTGAAAAAACTAAGGGCCTGGTCCAGCGTAGGTGCCTTGTTGATGGGGGCCAGTTGTAGGCAGACAGAGCCAATTTGAGGGATCCAAGTATGTCTTACCACAGAGCCCTGCTCTTGATGAGGTGGAGTGGGCTTTTGGCAAGTTTAGTGGTCCATATAAAGGAGATTGGGGAGTAGTCACTTAGCACGCCCAGGAGAACCCTAAGTTCAGAGAATCGAGTCAGTGAGCTACCTAAGACCCAGTCAATGAGGGTGCTGGTTCCAGCCTTGTAGTTCTGTCTGGTGAGGTGATTTACAAGTTGCGTGAGATTGTGGGAGGTGATTAGGTCTCTGGAGGGTGTTGCCTCCTTACATAACCAGTTAGTATTAAAGTCACTGGTCAAGATGAGTTCTGAGCCCTTTCTGAGTGTGCTAATTTTTTCCATAACAAGGGGAAAGCCTTCCTTGGCTTTCTTGGGGGGCAGGTAGGTTGTGGCGATGGTAAGGGTCTTGCCTTTTAAGCCGACTTGTATTTTTACCACTAGTAGCTCATAATCCTCCACAACTTTGGAGATGGGGAGGACGGAGCAACTCAGTGAGTTTCTGTCATATAGGAGGCAGCCGCCACCTTTCCTGCCTATTCTATCAAGTGAAAATTCTTGGAATCCTTCGATGGTCACCTCACCATCTTTGATCCTACCTGACAGCCAGGTTTCAGTTAGGCAGAGTATGTCAGGGGCATGAATGGTCATCCAAGCCTGGAGCTGGTCGAATTTGGCAGTTAGGCTGCAGATGTTTAGCGATGCTATCTTTAGGCCATTCACTGTATGGACCCCCCTGCTCCTCGGGGTTGTTGGTCCAAGGTTTAGGTGAACATTGCCAGAGAGTAGTAGTAGCAGAAAGGTAACCTTTCTGGCAGATAAGGTGATGTTTATCTTCCCTCGTGTCTTCCGTCACCTCCGCTTCAGGTGGGGGAGGTGTCTATATGCCTGTGTTAAATTAGGAGGAAAGCTAACCGTTAAGGTTACGGTTTGCAAGGCTGGCTTGGTGATAACTGTGTATGGGAGGTGTGGGAGGATAAAGAGCCTATCATTACAGGAAGTGGTAGTGGCCATGTGTATGCTTTTCTTCCATCTTGCACCCAGTGAGGATTCAGAGTGGAGAGGTAGGGGTCCGAATTCGAATATGGTACCAGCAATGCCAAAAGAGGTAGTGAGAAGTAGTAGTAGGTGGTTGCACCCCATGGTATTTTTTTTTGGTGTTGCTGGCCTGCTTAACTGCTAGCTGGTTTATAGTTGAAAGGGTATATAGTCGAATTAGGGGGAGGTCCCTAACAATAGGGCAGGTAGAGCAGTAATTGAGAGGAGTTAGATGGAGTGGCTGGAGAAAACGTTGAGAGCATGTGTGTGTGATTCTGTGGGTGGGACTGCTTTAAAAAGGGTCAGTGAGAAAGTGGGTCAAGTCAGGTATTGAAGACAGGGAGGCCAATAGCATGAACATGTGCAGCAGTGGAGTGACCAATCAGCTGTTAGGCTAAGGAAAGGGGCAGAGTAAGGGTCAGTTTCAGAAGTCCGGTGCGTACCTGAATCTGTCTGAGGGTCAGTCGGGTGGTCTGTTAGCTGTGGCCTGCTCAGAGAGAGCCAGAGCCACAGGAGCAGCTTGGGAAGCCCACAGATGGGCTGTCTGTGGAACAAGGAGGGAAACAAAGAGGATTAAATACAGCTAGAGTACAATAGCAAGTTCAGTGGGGGGGCAGGCAATGGAGTAGGACAAAGCATAAGGTAAAGAGGTGGTAAATGCAGGGCAATTATTTAGAGCTAGAAGAGGAGTTAATGGGGGGTCTGTGCTTTGGCACTGGGACGTCTGAGGAGGACAGCAGCAGCAGGGAGGTGTAAGGGAAGTGTTTGTAGGCAAGGCAGAGAAGAAAGTAAGCAGAGAAGAAAGCCTGCTCCAACTGCTGTCTGAACAGGCAAATGTTATTAAAGGAAACATTCATTATCTGTTGCTGGATGTCCTGGGTGAAGTCAGCAGTCCACGGCCAGGAATGCCACATGAAAAAATTCAGTCCAGAACACAGCACAGAAAGATATTTCCCTGAGATCAGGAAGCGCCACGTGTTGGAAAATCAGCCAAGGAGCAAAGCTGCCAATCAGTGCCTGGCTCCTCCACTGGACGTCCAGTCAAAACAGCGGCATTCAAAACCACAAGTTTCAGAGGTCCGGTGCATACCTGAATCTGTCTGGGGGTCAGTTGGGTGGTCTGTTAGCTGTGGCCTGCTTGGAGAGAGCCAGGGCCACAGGAGCAGCTTGGGAAGCCCGCAGATGGGCTGTCTGTGGAACAAGGAGGGAAACAAAGAGGATTAAATACAGCTAGAGTACAATAGCAAGCTCAGTGGGGGGGCAGGCAATGGGGTAGGACAAAGCATAAGGTAAAGAGGTGGTAAATGCAGGGCAATTATTTAGAGCTAGAAGAGAAGTTAATGGGGGGGTCTGTGCTTTGGCACTGGGACGTCTGAGGAGGACAGCAGCAGCAGGGAGGTGTAAGGGAAGTGTTTGTAGGCAAGGCAGAGAAGAAAGTAAGCAGAGAAGAAAGCCTGCTCCAACTGCTGTCTGAACAGGCAAGTGTTATTAAAGGGAACATTCATTATCTGTTGCTGGATGTCCTGGGTGAAGTCAGCAGTCCACGGCCAGGAATGCCACATGATGCAAATGCATGCAGCTACACAGTGAGTCAGCATCAAAGGCATCCATGGAGACCTTGAGCTGGTGACTGTTGGATTCAATGCATTCTTAATAATCAGTAGTATATCCTGTTTAGCCTCTGAATCTGCCAGTCTCTGCCAGAGCATTTAGCTTGCTTCAGAGGGTATACTCATACTTGGAAAAATGCCTTTTGTAACAAGGGTCACTAAAGCATAGGTTGTTTTGCCCATGGTGTCAATCTTGTGTGACTTTCTATTAGTAAAGTGCGCAGTGATTTCTTTGGGCACAATGGTCTTGTCATTCTCAGTGAGAGTGAGCATGACAATGGCATCAGCTATGGGCCGAGTGAAATACGCCAGCTTATTTTTAGGAGCAGCGTATTTCCTGTCTGCCTGCTTGTGAACAGCTGCAAATGAAGCACGTCTCTGCTGAACCATGTCAGACAAGTCTCCAGCACTGGTTGGATAGGAGGACTTAAACTGACCATCATATTTGACATTTAGGAACTCCAGCTGGAGGCACCTATGCTGGACAATGACTGCTGGCTAGGAATCCAATGCTGAGTGCATATTTCTGAGCAGAGCCTAGAAAGACACGGTAGGTCTTCCTGAGGTACAGACACAGGAACTGGGTCTGAGACCTCTGACTATAAAAAGAATCATCACCACCACCACCTTTGGAGATACTGAGATCAGAATCTGATTAATTTCCCTCTGCACCCTCTTGCAAGGGGGATGGAAGAGAGAGTGAGATCACATGGCTGACAATGCAGTGCATAGCTGAGGTAACACCAGCCTCAGCCCCATGGGGCGAAGGACCAGTGCTAGGTGTGGCACCAGAACCAACATTGTGGATGGCACTGGGAGGGCTCCCAGAACCATGGGCTTCTGCGACACTGGACCTGACACTGCACCTGACACCAGGCCAGGCCCCAAAAGACCCAAACCAGGCACCAGACACGATGCCAAAACCAGTGTTGATGACCTAACTGGCAACCAACTGACCAGCAGTGGCACCATGGCTGTCCCCATCCCCTGAGAGGACAGAAGCAACACCACAAGTGAAGAAGACAACAGCAGCACTTCTCCCTACAAAGACCTAAAGGCTGTTGCTGCAAGCGAACAGTCTCCCAGGCCCAGTGACACTGCTGATGGCACCAGCCAGGCCAACCCCAAAGGGTCAGAAGCCTGCACTGCTAGCAGTGCCACATGGGCCAGATGCTGCACCCACCACTCCATAAGAGCTGCCCAATGGTGCTAGTGCCCACTGGAGCCCTCACTAAAAGACAGAGGGGTGCTCCAGCCCAAGACAGCAACCTCCCAGTTTTAGAAGTTGCCAGTGTCACCGTGTTGATGATGATGATGATGATGATGATGGGGACCTCCAATTCCAGGAAGTCAAAAGTCTTGAGGCAGACATGACAGAGGGCAATCTCAACTGATGCCATTTCTTCCCTTTCTTGCGAAAAGAGAAAAAGGCCAAGTGGTGACTGGATCCTGATGCCAAGCAAGTGTGGGATCAGTACCACTTTTATTTATTTATTTAAAAGTTGGTAACCTGAAAAGGCACTCTGAGCCAGGGCTCATGGAGTGCCTTTCCTCCCAAGTATTTAAGAGTTTCACCAGGATGGGCACACTGAACAACAAGTTGCTCATCTCACAGTGCATCCTGAGGGAAAGGGGAAGTTGACACACAATTGGCTGCTTCAGCTGAGGGAGGAAGGTGCCACCAGTGGGCACTCATTGAGGCTGGTAGGGGGAAGGCTAAGGGGAGAAACAAGGAGAAGCTACTTCACTGAGAGGGTGGTGGAGCCCTGAAATGCACTGCCTGAGGACCTAGTGGCTGTTACAACTGTGGAGGGGTTCAAGAAGGTCTGGGATAGGTATAGGGGGAGGGTTCATTCCAGAGCCCTGCTGGGGGTTAGAGGTAGGAGATCTGGTAAGGAGGGTGGACGGGCATAAAGGTATTCTGGGTAGGCACTGATCCCCGAGCAGACTCAGACCATAGACCCTAATCTTCTGGCTATTTAGTGTGTTAGTATATTAGTACAATTCAGCATACAGCAACAAATGATAACATTACAAATATTACATAGCATTTCATACTATCATATAGGAGAGTAACAATCACTAAATATTACATAGTATTTCATACCATCCTGAAGGAGAGTAACAATCAGTAACAAAGCATCAGTAATACAATTGTTAAAATTTGGTACAAGAAGACACAGTGGACAAGGACCACAAGAACAAAAGATTGGGTAACAAATAATACATGTCGTGCAACAAGGAGAGATCAGTTACAGTTGCAGTTTACAGAGAGAAAATTCTGCAAGGCAGAGGAAATGAATGAGGGGGAGGAAGATTGGAAAATTTTGTGGGGGGGTGAGTTCCACAGTTTAGGGAAGCGATGTGAGAAAGCAGCCTGTCCGACAGAAGACATATGGCGAGGGACTCCTAAGGAACCGGAGTGATAGGACCTAAATGAATGGGCAGGGGAAGGGGGGACTGTTGAAGAGCTGAGATAGGTAGGGAGTGAGCCAAACCAAAATTTGGAGACGAATTTAGCACAGTGGATGAGATGTCTATTTTCTAGTGAGGGAACGCCAGAGAGTGATAGAGTTGACAGTGGTGAGTGAGAGGAGGAGCATCCAAAGTGAAGCAGCAGCAGGAGTTGAACAGGGTATCCAATCTGGCCAGGGAGGTGTTGGGAGCGGCACTGTAGACTACATCGCAGTAATCAAGGATGGGTAGGATCATCTTCTGGACAAATTTGCATCTTGCTGGGAGAGGGATGCAATTCTGGTTCCTGCATAGAGCACCTAGCTTGGGGCTCAGCTTTTTTAGGATGGCATCCACATGACCAGAGAAGGTGAAGTGTTGGTCGAGCCAAACCCCCAGATATCTGAATGAGGAGGTGTCCTCAAGAACCATCCCGTTGAGGGTATGGATGTGGGAAGGGAGGGGAGCCCAGAGTCTCTGCCTAGTGCCGAAGGTCATAGAGATTGTTTTCTTGGCATTTAGGAAAAGTTGATGTGAGCAAAGAAAAATTTACTCACTATAGTAATGTTGTTTCTTCTAATGGAGTCTTGCTGTATTCTGACAATATGCAGTTAGCCCCAGCACTTAAACTGCTCCAGAGAGGAAAGAGTTAACTCTATGCAGAAGCATAGAACGTTGAGCTCGAGCTTGGTTTTCAAACCTCTGTCTCTGGTACTTACCAGTGTAACCGTCAGATTCTTATGAGCAAACTAACTAGTATACATAGTGGAAATTGTTTACATACATATATATATATATATATATATTATATATATATACACACACACATATACACACACACATACATACATAATAACAATAAAACAACTACCCCACCCTAAAGAAGGAGGGTACAAGATACACCCCCGAGGTGCACCACTGTACCTGCCAGCCCACTTCCCAAAAACTAGGTTCTGAGAGGGGAGGCAGGGAGGTCAGAATACAGCAAGACTCCATTAGAAGAAACAACATTACTATGATGAGTAATTTTTTTCTTCAAACAACATGAAGTGTTTCTGTATTCTGACAATATGCAGACTACGAAGCAGTTCCCTCAGGAGGAGGGAGTGCAGAACCTACTTTGGGAACAGGCTCTGCAGTACTGCTGTGCCAAAACTAGCATCACCCCTAGCCTGGATGTCCAGAGAGTAATGCTTGGTGAATGTATGGACTTTTTTCCAGGTGGCTGCTTAACAGATTTCTAGCAAGGGTATATCTCTGGCAGGAGCAAGAGTGGCAGCTGTACCCCTAGTCGAGTGAGCCGTCAGGCTTGGAAGGGTGTTTTGCCCATTTTGTCAGAGCAGAATTGTATACAAGAGACAATCCAACTGGCAATAGTCCTTTTAGTATCAGGCTTACCTTTTTCCACTTCACCATAAGTGAGAAACAATTGAAGAGAACCATGCCTGTGTGCCTTAGTATGCTCCATATAGTAGCCAAGAGCCCTTTTTACACTCAAACTGTGTAACCTTCTTTCCCCTGAAGAAGAATGGCCAGTGAAAAATACAGGAAGAGACATGGACTGGTTCAGATGAAAATCTGACACCACTTTTTCTGGACAGCACATTTTCTGGAGCTGGAAGGACACTACTGCTTTATTCAACTGCAAGCTGTGTGAGAAATCTTATATTGCACTTGATATCTGCAACAAACGTGCACTTTTGCTTAATTCTGTGGGAGGTGAAACTAACTACCCTTGGTAATTGCTTTTTATTCACATATTTATTTAGTGTTTAACCAAGAAGGGGCTTGCAAACTCTGTTTATCTTGTTAGTAACTTCAGAAGGATTTAAATACTGCATTTGGGTAGGTCCTTGGAGTGTAACTAGATTGTCTACTAGATTTTCTGACAGTTAAACTATGTTTAAATGAATTACAGGTGGCTGAGGAGTTGAAAAGAAACTTGCAAACTCTGCTTATCTTGGAAGTAACTTCATAAGTGTTTGAATACTGCATTTTGGTTGTCCCTTGGGGTAGCTGGATTGACTACTAGGATTTTGGGACAGAAACTATTTTTAAATAATTTACTGGTGCGTAGGAGTTTGTGATAGTTAAACTATTTTTAACAAAGTTACTGTGGTTAAGGAGTGGTCATAGAAAAACCTGCAGTGTGAAACAGGAAAAGACAGTCTTTCAAGCAACAGAGGGAGGTGGATCTAGGTTTACGTTTGTTTGTTACAATTCTTAACATTTTCAGTGCAGGAAGAGTTTAAGCACAGATGACTTATTTTGGGGCTGACAGCTTTCAGAGCACAAACCACCAGGCCTGTTTTGGGGCTGGAAGGTTTACTGTGTCTGACTTGGATGTGTGGATTTTTCTCTGTTTGATTAGCAGGGTATTTTCTCTGTCAAATTGTTGTGTAGGGCATCTTGCTGACAGGAAGGCACTCATTGCAGCAGTGGGTCAGAGCTTTTAGCTGATTGTTTTGTGAGGGCACAGTTTAGGCCCAACCCCTTCCCACCCCTCACCCCACCCACCCCTGGAAATAGTTCCTTTATACCTGGGGTTCTGACATCATTTCCTCAAGAGTGCAAGGTGCATATCACTGTCATATCCTCTCTAGCACACTGCACTGATAATATAAGCATACACATTGTATAATATAAATATATATATATATTCCTATATTACAAACCAATCACACACACACACACACACACACACACACACACACACACACACACAAAAATGTGGGGAGTAGTGCAATGTAATGGCTGTGGGGCAGCAGTCTTCCGGGAGTCTTTCTGGAGGCTGAGATGCTGCCCTATTTGCAGAAAACTCTTTACCCTGAGGGAGGAAGTTGCCCGTCTTCAGGCCACACTGGACAGTAGTAAGGGGACCTTCCCCCAGGCCACACTGGATGGTAGGAAGGGAGCCTCCCCCATCCAGGGAGCACCAGAGCCACCATCACTACCTCAGAGGTTGAAGAAAGCACAGCAGTTGGACCACAGTGGGCTCAGGGAGGGTGAGGATGATGGAACAGAGGCACACCCAGTCAGTTGTTCCACACCACAATCCATAAGCTCATTCTGGGGGAGCATAGCTCCCCTATGGATGCACCTGCAGAGGAGATTAAGGAGGCTGAGGACAACTGTCACAAGGGAGGCCCACAGGAAGGAGGCAGAGGACACCACAAGGAAAGGAAGCAGCTCCTGGTGGGACACTCAATTATTAGGGGGATAGAACTGGGGGGAACAGAAAAAACTGAAGTAAGGTGCCTGCCTGGTGCCATGGCTTGAAGAGACAGGAAGCGCATCCTCAGGATCACGAGAACAGCTGCACGGGAATCTGAGCAGGACGTCATTGTCCACCTAGGGACAAATGACTTGGCTAATCATGAGATTAGAGCAGTGCAGAAGGACTTTGTAGAATTGGGGAGGGGCCTAAGACAAGTAGCACACACAATCTCCTTCTCTGAGGTGCTGCCTGTCAATGGCATGAGTGAGGCGAGGATACTTTGCACTATGCAGTTTAATGAATGGTTGAAAAAATGGTGTGGGGCACAGGGGTTTGGCTTCATTGGGGACTGGGGTTCCACCTGGAGGGACACCAGCCTATACTGGCAGGATGGTCTGCATCTGTCCAGGAAGGGAAACAAGTCTTTTGAGCAATCGGTTTAAAATGCTTCATTGGCAAGCTTTTAAACTAGTCAAGGGGGAGGCACAGATAAACAGCAGGAAAATCCCAGCCTCTCCCTACAAAACAGGGTACTAAATGAGAAAAAGACCGAGGTAGACAGGTCAGTGGGGGATGCTGCAAAAGAAGGTAAAGCCATCAAAAAATGGAGAGCAATGAGTACCAATGCCTATAGTCTGAGTAACAAGCTTCCTGAATTAGTGGCCTTGATGGACGAGGAACATCTGGATATCGTGGCAGTCACAGAAACATGGTACACACAAAACCATGACTGGGACATAAACATACCAGGATACACTATCTACCGGAGGGACAGGGAGGGTAAAAGAGGAGGAGGAGTAGCTCTTTACATAAGGGAAGGAATCAAGGCAACAGAACAAAAGGGAAAACAGGGAGGAGAAGAAGCACTGTGGGTAAATTTGGAGACCTGCAATGGCACCACAATCTGCACAGGGTTAGATACAGACTTCCTCAGGGGAGGAAATGGACAAGGAAATGATAGAAAGAATACTTAGAATGGCAGAAAAAGGGAGATATTGCTGATGGGTGATCTGAATATTCCAGATGTTAACTGGAATGCAGTTGCAGCAGCCACTTCAAAGAGTGGGTTATTTAGATGCCCTACAAGGCATGCCCTAGACAACTAGTATTGAGCCCACTGAGAGGGAGCAATCTAGACCTGGTTCTCTCAAATGGAGATGAAGAGGATCACAGATGTAGAAGTGGGTAGCCATCTGGGAACTAGCGACCACTCCAACAGTATGGTCTACAATACAAACAGAGTCAAGCCATACAAAGGCAAAAGTACTGGACTTTAGGAGGGCTGACTTTGCCAAATGGGTGAGTGCCTAAGGAATGCACTAGCAAATGGGCAGGAAGGAGGGGTGAAGAACAATGGGGAATAATAAAATTGCCATCACAGAGGTAACAGGCCTTTGTGTGAAGCAAATTAACAAAACGAAACGATGTAAGAAACCACTATGGTTCTCAAAGGAAGTGGCAGTGAAAGTTCAAGAGAAAAATAAAGCATTCAGGAAGTACAAGGAATCACAGAAGGAGCAGGACAGGGAACTGTATCAGTTAAAGCAAAACGAAGCTGGGAAGGCAGTCAGAACAGCAAAGGCCCAAACTGAGGAAAAGATAGCCAACTCTGTTAAGAAGGGGGATAAAACCTTTTATAGGTACATCAGGGAGCGAAGGAAGACCAAGGGAGGGCTAGTGAGGCTTAATAAAGAGGAGGGAGGGTGGGCAGAGGGTGACTGTGAAAAGGCAGAGATACTAAACAAATATTTTGCTCAGTATTTACAAAGGAAGTGGGGAGGTATCTAAAACAAACAGTAGAAACACTCTGGATACAGAAGTTGATACCAGCCCATTTACAGAAGAAAGGGTTCTGAAAGAACTCTTAAAACTGAAGGTGGACAAAGCAATGGGACTGATGGGATTCATCCCAGAATTCTAAAAGAACTAAGGGTAGAACTAGTGACACCACTGACTACCCTCTTTAACAAATCATGGGAGGATGGGGTGGTACCAGAGGACTGGAGAAGGGCAGATGTGATTCCCCTTCACAAAAGTGGGAGCAAGGCAGAAGCAGAAAACTACAGACCTGTTAGTTTAACCTCAGTGGTAGGGAAAATGATGGAATCACTTCTGAAGGAAAGAATTGTTGAGTATCTAGAGGCCAGAGGGGCTCAGGACCCAAGGCAGCATGGATTCACAGCGGGAAGGTCATGCCAGACAAATCTGATAGATTTCTTGACTGGGTGACCAAAGTAGTAGATCAGGGAGGGGCTGTGGACATGGCCTACCTAGACTTTAGCAAGGCATTTGACACAGTCCCACACAAAAGATTAATATGCAAGTTAGCCAGCCTGGGAGTGGGTCCCAAGATGACAGCCTGGTAAAGAATGCTGGAGAATAGGACACAGAGAGTAATAGTAAATGGAGTCCACTCTGAAGAAAGGGGGTTATTAGTGGGTACTACAGGGTCCAGATTAGGACCGGTCCTCTTTCAATGTCTTTATGTTTATATTGCAGAGGGACTGGAAGGAAAGTATGTCTCTTTGCAGATGACACAAAGATCTGCAACACAGCTGATGCACAAGGTGGGTGGAAAGGATGAGAAGGGACTTGGCAAGGTTAGAGGAATGGTCAAATGTATGGCAGCTTAGATTCAATGCTAAGAAGTGCAGGTAATGCACCTGGGAAACAAAACCCAGGGAAGAGTACACAATGGGGGTGAGATACTAACAACAAAAAAATGGAAAGGGACCGGGGGGTAGTCATATCAGATGACCTAAAGGTGGGAAAACAATGTGAGAGGGCAGCAAGGAGGGCTGGGGGGATACTTTGATGCATAGGGAAAGACATCACCAGCAGAAAACAGGAAGTTATTATCCCTCTGTACTGACAGTTGGTGAGACCCCATCTGGAGTACTGCGTGCAATTCTAGAGACCCAATCTCCACAAGGATATAGACAGGATGGAGGCTGTCCAGAGGAGGGCAACTAAAATGGTGCAGGGCCTGCACCGGAAGACATATGAAGAGAGACTATGAGCTGAATATGTATAGCCTCGAGGAAAGGAGAGAGAGGGGGACATGATAGAAACTTTCAAGCATCTCAAGGAATCAACAAAGTCCAAGAGGGTAGCATCTTTCAAAAAGAGGTGCAAGAACAAGGGGCACAATTTGAAGATAGAAGGGGGCAGCTCAGAAGTAATTTAAGGAAGTATTTTTTCACAAAGAGGGTTGTGGATGCATGGAATGGCCTTCCGGATGAGGTTGTGGAGTCAAAAACAGTGGTGGAATTCAAGCATGCATGGGACAGTCATAAGGCAATTCTGGGGGTTGGGGTAGGAAGAAGTAGGCTGCTGGTTGACTAGGATCTGCAACTTATCCAATAGGTAGGGAAATGGGCAGACTGGGTGGGCCAAGCGGTCCTTATCTGCCATCAAAATCTATGTTTCTATGTTTCTTTAGGTAAGAACCTCCTGTTGGTTCTTGGGACCACCTTATCCTTATGGAAGGAAATGAAGTCAGGCTCAACTGACAGGGCCTGTAATTCACTAATCCACCTGGCAGAAGTAATAGCTACCAGGAACACAGTTTTCCAGGTTAAGTATTTAAGCTCAGCCGAAGCCAAAGGTTCAAAGGGTGGCTGCATAGGCTGAGCAATGCAGACATTAAGTCTGAGTAGGCTCTCGAAAGGGAGGGTTGATATGAACCAGAAACTTGAACTTACTAAAAACAGGATGAGATACCAGGGAAGAGCCCTTCCCTGCTGAAAGGAATGCAGAGACAGCTTCTAGGTGAACCTTCAGGGTTGCAGGCCTAAGACCCAGACTATTAAGGTGAACCAGATATTCAAAGCTGTAGCAATAGTTGCAGAATCAGGCAAAATGCCTTTCTGAGAACACCAAATGCTGAATCTTTTCCATTTGGAATTATACATTTTTCTAGTGGAGGGTTTCCTAGAAACTTTCAAGATATCCAGAACTCCTTGAGAAAGATGCAGGCCTGCATATTCTAACTCTTCAACAGCCAGGCCTTGAGGTTGAGAGGCTGGAGATTGGGGTACCAGATCCTCCCCTGAGAGGAGGTTAGGAGATTGTATCTCTTGGGGAGAGACAGGGGATGTGACACTGCCAGACATAGCAGCAGGGGATACCAAGGCTGTCTGGCCCAATCTGGAGCCACCAGAATCACTGTGCAGGGTTGAGATCTGATTTTGATCAGGACTCTGAACAATAGAGGGAAGGGAAGGGAGGGAAGGCATAAAGAAACCTGCCCTTCCAGTTCAGAATGAGAGCATCCAGAGGAACAGTCCCCAGGACTGGAGGTCTGCAGCAAAACAGAGGAAGTTTGTGATTGTCCAGGGCTGCAAAGAGATCCATCTCTGGAATGCCCCATCTGGTGAAGATGATTTGTAAGATGTGAGGGTGCAGGGACCATTTGTGATGTCCCTGGGAGATTCTGCTCAGAGCATCTGCCAGTACATTGTCCTTTCCTGGGAGATGAATTGCTATCAAGGAAGTTTGAAGGGAATAGGCTAGAGACCACAGTTTCATGGCCTCTGTGCACAAGGCTGTGGACTGAGTGCCTCCCTGCTTGCTGATGTACCACAACGTGGTGGAGTTGTCTGCCCTGACCTGCACCACCTTGCCCCTGACCAATTCCAAGAAGACCCGAAGGGCCAAGAAAACTGCCCTGAGTTCTAGAAGATTGATATGAAGGAGAGACTCTTGAGTGGTCCAGACCCCCTGAGCCGTGAGGGCTCCCAAATGTGTTTCCCAGCCTAGGAGAGAAGCATCTGTAGTTAGGACTACTGAGGGGACTTGAGAGAGAAATGGAACACCCTGTCAGAGGTTGACCTGGTCCAACTACCACTGGAGAGCTTGGACCAGAGTCTGAGTCACTGGAATCAATTTAGTGTGAGAGTCTCTTTTCCGAGACCAAAAGGACATCCGGAACTGAATGTCCCCCATCTGAAATCTGTCTCCTTGAACCACTGCAGTGGAAGCTGCCATACGGCCCAGGAGTTGAAGAAACTGCCTTGCTGGATGACAGACCAGAAGTTGAAAAGATGAAGCAAGATCTGTGAGGGCCCTTACCCTTGCCAGAGAGAGGAAGGCCTTTGCTTGGATAGTATCCAACTTTATTCCTATGAAAAGTAAGAAGTTGTACTGGTTCGAGAACAGACTTTGGGAGAGTGAGAAAAAAACCCAGAGAACTGAACAAGTCTTGAGTGATTTGCAGAGCTGACTTGACCTGGTTGGAGGATTGACCTACAATTAGCTAGTCGTCCAGATATGGGAAGATGGAAATACCCTGCCTTCTGAGAAAGGCAACCACTACTGCAAGGCAATTTGTGAACACCCTTGGAGCTGATGTTGGACCGAAGGGCATGGTTCTGAAATGATAATGGCCAGAAGGCAACTCGAACCTGAGGTACATTCTGTGGGAGCACCTAATAGGAATATGGAAATAGGCATCCTTGAGGTCCAGGGATGCTAGCCAATCCCCTGGCCTTAGAGAGGGAAGAATCATTCTCAGAGTCACCATTTTGAATTTTGGTTTTGTGATGCATTTATTCAAATACCTTAGGTCAAGGATGGGTCGCCACTCTCCTGTCTTTTTTGGGGTAAGGAAGTACCTGGAGTACAGGCTTTTGCCCCTGTGCTGAGTAGGAACTACCTCTATGGCTCTGAGAGCCGGAAGAAAAGAAACCTCTGCCTCTAGAGCAAGGGTCTCTGAGATGGATGCAGGTGAAAAGGACCTGGCCCTCAGTTTTAGAAACTTTTTGAAGCTGAGGGACAGCCCCTGGCTTACTACCTCCAGGACACACTTGTCTGAGGTAACAGACTTCCAAGCCTGGAAGTAGTAAGCCAGCCTGCCTCCTACTGGAATGGGGAAGTCGACCCAGGCTGACACATCAGGGTGTCTGCTTGGCAGGAGCCTTGGATTGGGAAGAGGATGCAGCCCTGCTCATCCTCCTCCTGCCTCTCCCTCGAAAGAACCCCTTCTGTGAGAAAGGAGAGGAAGCCTGAGCTTGGTAGAAAGGCCTGTGAAAAGGCCTGCCCCTGCCCCTAGACTGCTGCTTCTGAGGAGTGGCTTGCCTCTCTTTGGCCTGTGCGCTCCTGTAGGTGGTCCTGTACTCATCCATTTTCTTCATGTAAGCCTCTGTCTGCTCCCCAAACAGAGAGTTACCCACTACAGGGAAATCCATAGCCTTAGCCTGGGTATCCTGTGAAAAGCTAGTACATCTGAGTCAAGCATGTCTCCTGAGAGACACAGATGTAGCCATGACTCTTGATGCCACATCATTGGAGTCCACTGCAGCATGGAATTGTACCTTGGATGCCTCGATTCCATCAGCAGCCACCTACTCCAGCTCTTTGGCTAGCTGGGGGGAGTCCTGTTTAGCCAGTTCCAGAACCGTATCCCACCTGGACTTCTGGTACCTGGCTGTGTAGGCCATATAGTTAGCCTGCCTGAGTCCCAAAGAAGATATCAAATACTGCTTTTTGGCCATTGCATCAACCTTCCTGGAGTCTTTGTCTGGGGGGTGTGAAGCCAAAGGAATGATAGCCCTGTCACAGGCTGAAGCCTGCACTACCCTAACATGACTGCAATGATTGTATAAAAACTCCGTACCTGAGCCTGACAGCATGTACCTCCTGTCCATTCTTTTATCCACAGGAGGTAGGGAGTTAGGAGTCTGTAAAATCTTTGTCGGTTTCCCCAAGGACTTGTGAAGGGGGATAGACAGTCTCTTGGACTCTGAGATGTCCATCATCTCAACAAAATCAGGATCTTCCTCCTCCTCAGCAGCTTCAACCATTGGGAACTGGAGGGTTTCAGCCACCTTCTTGTAAAACAAGAAGTGTGAAGGGGACTCAGAAAGCCTGGGAGGAGAGACATTGGAGGGTTTGTCTGGGGAGATGTTCAGTTCAATGGGCACATTTAGACCTTCAAATCCTTTATCTTCATTGGGATACTCTTCATCTCCCTCCCAATCCTCATAAAAAGCATCCGGATCTTAATCTGATGGAGTCAGATCCGACCGAACCGACAGCCTAACAGATGGTACCAGTTTGGATGGGACCGGGTGAAGTGACTGAACTATGCTAATCGCTTTGGCTATCTCATCAGCGATTGGAGTATTCTGTGCTGGATCCAAACTGGCTGACTTACGTTTTTGTTTCGAAGGAACTGACTCCTCGGAGTTGCACCTCCTTTTGCCCGAGAAGGTATCACCTACGTCAGTAGGCACCTCCTCAGGTGCAGCCGCAACCAAACCGGGCTGGACATCTGAATCTACAGATTTCTCGGCCTCCCTTTCCTTCAGCCTACCCAATCTGTTTTCCAGAGTGACTTTAGGAAAATTCTTACAAATGTGGCAGTCTGTTTTGAGGTGGTCAAACCCCAGACAGTAAACACAGATGAGGTGGGGGTCAGCCTTAGCAAAGGCCTTCCCACTCAGTACAGTGTTGAAACCCAGTGGGACTATTTTTTTCCTTCGGTTTCTCAGACTTGGCCAACCTAAACAATTACCCTTAAAGCTTTCAAGCCAGGTAATAACCAAGTGATCGGTTACAAACAGTGTTACGGGTCCTGTAAAAGAACCAGAAAAAGTCTGGTTCTTTTGAAACCAATTGGCACCGGAACACCACACTTAATCCCAGAAAAAGTTAAATCAATAGAACAATTAGAAAAAAGGTTGGTTCCTAATCGGACAGAAGGGAAACCAAGACAAAAAAAACAATTTCCACTGAAGTAAATAAAATACAAGTCACGACCTATCTACCACACTACCTGTACCATAGACAGAGGCTGGAAATCAGAAAAAATAATAAATCGGTTAGACAAACTGAACCGAGCAGAGGAGAAATCTCCAGAACGACTTCACTATTAGGTGGAGTAAAGAATTGGACGGTTACAAAGGTAAGTACCAGAGACAGATGTTTGAAAACCGAGCTTGAGCTCAACATTCTATGTTTCTGCATAGAGTTAACTCTTTCCTCTCTGGGGCAGTTCAAGTGCTGGGGCTAACTGCATATTGTCAGAATACAGCAAGACTTCATGTTGTTTGAAACCAGCATTAAACATTATTGAAGTCCTGCTGAAGTCCGTTTGCCACATCGGTGGGGGAATGACTGGATGTGTAGAGGACTGTGTCGTCTGCGTGCATATGTATTGATGTAGATGTACAGATGGATGGTCAGTCACTGAGGAAGAGGCAGAAGAGTATGGGGCCCAACACAGATCATTGCGGGATACCAGTGTTGATAGGGAGGGGGGAGAATATGGAGTCAGCGATTCTAACTGACTGGGTCCGACCTACAAGGTAAGCCCAGAACCAGTTAGTAGCAGCAGTCAACAGACCTGCTGAGGAAAGAGTTCAAAATCAGGGGGTGGGAGACTGTCGAAAGCCTTGACAAGGTTGACAAAGTTAGGAGATGTGATTTGACCACTGTCCATCCCAGAGAGGATGGAGTTGGTGAGCCTAATCAGGGAGGTGGTGGAAGAATGTTTTTTTCGAAAGCCAAATTGGAAGAGAATGAAAAAGTTGGAGTTAGAGAGGTAGAAAGAGAGTTGGGCAGGGACCAGGTGTTCTAGTAGCTTAGTAAGGGTGGGAAGCAGAGATATGAGCCGGTAGTTCCCAGGGGAGGATGGGTCACCACCCTTAGGGAGGGGAAGAACAATGGCATGCTTCCATACAGAGGGGATGGCTGCCTTTGTGAAAGAGGTTGAGCAGATCAGCCAGAGGAGCAGAAACAGCTGTAGCAGAAAGGTAAAGCAGCTTAGCATCCAGTCCGTCAGGTGAGCTACCTTTGGATGGATTAAGGGCAAGCAAGGCATCCAAGGTGTCCAAGGGGGTGACTTTAGAGAATGAGAAGCAATTTTGCTGGGAGTATGTGTAGGATGGGTGGGTTGGGGGGAATCAGGCTGGTAAGGAGGAAAGGAGCGAGTAGGCAGCAAGAGGTGAAGTAAGACTTAAATTCAGAGGCAACACTTGGGTGGTCAGCAAGAAGAGTGCTAATATGGAGGAGGGGGGTGGCAGGAGAGGAATGGGGGGAGAAGAGTGAGTGAATGACCTTCCACAATTTAGCAGGGTTGTTTATGTTAATTTGAAAGGTTGAGGTAAAGAAATTGGCTTTAGCCAAATGAGTGGATTTGGTGCACTTGTTGCAAAGGTAATGATATGCATCAGTCTTTAGGAAGCTTAGAGACTTTGTGTTGCATCCAAGCTTGATCCCTTGCTTTTTGACATGCTCTTAGTTCAGGGGAGATCCATGGAAGGTGGTTTCCATGAACTCTGATGTGGCATAGTGGCGCAAGCTGGTTCCAGACTTCAAGGAATTTACTTTTGAAGCAGCCAGCAGCTGTATGTATTGAGATTGCTGCGGTTATAGGGCCCCAGTTGGTAAGAGAAAGGTCATGGAGGAGTGGGGCAAGGTTCATAGACTTATATGAGTGAGTCACCAGTTTTGTAGGGGGGCCTTAGATCGATGAATTTGACGTACCAGATAGGTCATGCAGTGGTCGCTTAAGGCATCGGATAACACACCAGATTTAATGACCCTATGTGGATGAGGTGTGAGAGCCCAGTCAATTAAGGAATGATTGTTCGTTTTAGGGTTTATTCTGGTGGGTTCAAAGATGAGTTGGGTTAAGTTGTGGGAGGCAATGTTTTTCACTTTGAGCAGAGATGAGGATAACCAATTTAAGTTAGTCACCCATAATATAGATTTCTCCAGAGGAGGTATGGGAAACTATGGAAGTAATTAGATCGGTAACCACAGAGGGGTTGAGGCCTGGGAGGCAATAGGCCTCTACTGTAAAAATGGGGATAGAGAACGGGAGAGATATTTTTAAGGTAAGTACCCCATATGCTTTAGGGGTGGAAGCTAGGAAGATGGTGGTGTCTTGGAAGACTGAGAAGACGTATATAGCCACTCCACCACCCCTCCCTGACTGGTCTTGTTGAGATATAGAATAGCCCGGAATGGCGAGGGGTGGGTCGGCTGTTTTGTTAAGCAGTTTCTGTCAGAATGATAATGTCTGGGCCTAATGAAGCAACCAGAGGCTGGAGTAGATTGATTTTAGGGAGAAGACTGCGGATGTTTAAGTGAAGGGTTTTCAGGCCTTGGGGTATGATAGAGGGGCTTGACAGGAGGATTGCTGGGGTAGTGGATGGGAGCACCGAGCCAGTTGGGGGTCTGGGACCAGGGTTGAGATTTATGTCTCCAAATGATAGGAGGAGGAGAACAATGATTAAATAGTAGAGTTTCATACTCTTATGCCAGGGTATTGAGCATGCACGACGAGAGTCGAGGGAGGAGAGGTTAGCTGAGGGAGGGTGAAAACAAAAGGGTTTTTAGAAGTGTCCAGTAGATAGAGGTATGTAAGCGGGAGGCACTGGGGCAGAAAGGATAGTGATTCCAGGTATGAAGAGGAGGAGAGTGGGTAACAGTACTGTTTAAGTGGGTAATGGCATTGCTTGAGACAAGGTAGTGAGGTATGGACTGACAGAGGTGGAGTGCAAATGAAGAGGTGGGGCGGGGTATGTGTGTGGAGAGGAAGAGTTAGGGAAGAGAGGAAAGCTAGGAGAAAACAGGGTGAGAATATTGGCATGATGAAGAAGCAAAATATGGAGTGAGCAGGAAAGAGGATGTACCAGAGAAGAGAATGTCAGAGAAATAGTATTTTAGGACAAGACGAGTAAGCAGTACTATACCTGGGAGTTAAGGTAATCACAGCGCAAGAGTGTAGACATCACACAGGAGAGGCTGGACTGAATTAATAAAGATTAGGCAGTGAGGATGAACTAGATTCAGCTCTAGACAAAGGTGGACTTCCAGAATGACTGGTAATCAAGTGCGCCCCCAGCAGGAGCCATGTATAGGCTGCAGATTGGAAACTAGGGTCTTAGGGAAAAAAAAATGTTAAGCGTCAGGTGATCATGCACACCTATATAAGAAATGGCCCAAACAGGGTAGGCAGGTGGGGAGCCGGTGCACAGCACCAGCTGGGGGGAAACTTCCTGATGTGGTGCAGCAGGCAGGAGTGAGAAGGCAGCCGGAGGAGGGTAGAGACCCACTGGGCTGCTTGCAGCAGGAGCACCCTAGTCAGGGGGCGAGGAGCTAAGGGGAGAGAAGAGAAAAATACTGGGGTTATATCACCACTAGGAGTGGCGGGAGGGTTTCAGAGCAAAGGAAATGGCCAGACGGTGGTGGGGGGGGGGGGGACAGCAGTCCTTAGCAGAAGCACCACACAGCAAGAATAACTTGAGCTGGGGCAGTGGTGCCAGAAGGGAAGCAAAAGAGGGATTAAGCAGAGAGAATAGCGCAAGGAATCAGCAAGCCTTGGCAGAATCACCACTCAGCAGGAGTCAATTCGAGCTAGGGCAGTGTCGCCAGGGGAGAAGAGGGAAAAAAAGAGGGATTAAGTATCCAGGAGCAGAGCCATAGGTAAAAATAGCACAAAAGAGCTGTAACACTTTACAACTGGTACCAGCAGCTAAAACTCTGAATTTTCTTAACATGAGTTAAACACTCTGAATTTATTTTTTTGGACATAAGCTAACAGGATTAGAACAGTAATAGAGTTTGATTTAGCAAAAACAGCTGTAGTACAGTTTTAACCTAATCCTAAATAGTTAAAATTTTTAAGACAGGTTAGAATATCCAGAGCAGAACAGAGAGTAAAGCAAATCAAAGAAGTGGAGCAGCCAATGGCCAGGTCAAGCCTAGGGTTCCAGCCAATCAGTAAGAGCAAGGAGGTAGCTGGTGGATGGTAGAGACCCACCGGGCTGCTTGCAGCAGGAGTACCCTAGTCAGGGGTGAGGAGCTTCCTCATGTGGTGCAGCAGGCAGGAGTGAGGAGGTATCCAGTGGAGTGTAGAGCCCCGCTGAGCTGCTTGCAGCAGGAAAGCCCTAGTTAGGAGCAAGGAGCTTCCTGATGTGGTGTAGTGGGCAGGAGCAAGGAGGCAGCCGGCAGAGGGTAAAGACCCACTGGGCTGCTTGCAGCAGGAATGCCCTAGTCAAGGACAAGGAACTTCCTGATGTGGTGCAGTGGGCAGGAGCCAGGAGGCAGCTGGTGGAGGGTAGAGACCAGCCGGGATGCTTGCAGCAGGAGCGCCCTAGTCAGGGGTGAGCAGCTTCCTGATGTGGTGCAGTGGGCAGATTCGAGGAGGCAACCGGCAGAGGGTAGAGACCTGCTGGGCTGCTTGCAATAGGAATGCCCTAGTCAGGGCCAAGGAGCTTCCTGATGTGGTGCAGTGGGCAGGAGTGAGGAAGCAGCCAGCAGAGGGTAAAGACTCACCAGGCTGCTTGCAGCAGGAGTGCCCTAGTCAGGGGCGAGGAGCTTCCTGATGTGGTGCAGTGGGCAGGAGTGATGAGGCAGTTGACAGAGTAAAGACCCGCTGGGATGTTTGCAGCAGGAGCACCCTAGTCAGAGTACAGGACTGCATATCATTAGAACCCCTCTCTGGAGAAGAAAGTGGACTGGGCACAGCCCTTCTGACAGAGCAGCCTGCCTCTTCAGGCTCCCCACCATCCTCCATGGTCATCAACTGTTGACACTCAGTAGGGCTGGGAGAGAAAATTAAGTTATTTTTATGAACGTAAACTAAACTGACACAGAAATACTAAACTCTAATTTAAACACTACAAGTGAAGACCTGAATGCTGTTTTCAGAGACAGTGAAGCTCAGACTCCTGGTGGGCCAGTGTCATCATCACGGATGTGCGCTCGATGATGGGGGAAAAAAGGAACCGAGGTGGTTCAGGGCTGGCGCAGTGTTAAATCAGAGGCCACATGTGCTAACTCCCAATGTCACACATGTATGCTGCATACTGTGGCTCCAGCCCTCTGAAAGTTTTGGCTCCTGCTGGGTCCTAGCACCTCTGGCTCAGACCCACTAGTAGGAATCAGTGGTGAAGACTGATTCTTGGAAAACTGTATCATACGGAAACTGTCTCACACTTTTGATACACTTTACATTTTTTGGAAGAAAAGGGACTGGGGACACCATGGAGCTACTCTCTCTCAAACCAGTAAGTAGAACTAATATTTGCATCCAAAAACAACTGCTGGTGCATCAGAGAACTGTTTTAAAAGTCTGCATCAGTGATAGAGCCTGCATTAATATTTTTTGGCATGTTGCATCTATTGGTGCACTTACATCAATTTGCACACTTGCATCGCTTTGTGCATTGCTTGCCTGCATTTCCATCAATTTTTGTAAACTGTCATTTCTGTGCACTTGTGTCAGTTTTCCACAGTTTCTGCCAATTTGCGCACTTGCTTCAATTTTTAGACAGCTTGCATCAAGTTGCATATGCCCCCCCTGCATCAATCTTTCACACTTTGCATCAAGTTTTGAAATTGCTTCAGTTGTTTTCACACTTGCATTAACTCTTGTGCAAACTGCTCCATTTTGTGCAAAACCGCTGAAAATGATGCTGCTGTGACAGAAAAATGATGTAATTTGCACAAAAATCCAGTGAAAATTGATTGACAAAAGTAAACAATGTCTAGCAATAACTCCAACCACAGAAAAGTGTTTCCAGTCTGAGAGAAACCCCCCAAAACACTCAGGTTACAGAGATGTCTCCTTAGAACAGCTTATGCTAGAGGAGAAAAAACAAGCAGGAAACACTAAAAATGGAGGAAACTGTCATGAGAAAAACATTTTTTAAATTCACCAAAGATGCCAAGTTAGAAGACAGACCATCAGTAGAAAGATAATACATTAATCTGATAGCCTTATATATTTTTCAGCAGAATGGCAGAACACCCGGACATCCAACAGGAGTTTGAGTAAAAAAAGCAGTGCCAGCTGGCTCCTTGGTGCCAAGCGAAGAGGTTTGCTTTGCATGGTGATGACCCAGGTTCATGCCCCAAACCTGGGTGTCAGGAGTGGAGACCAGAAGGGAGGTATCTCAGAGCGTCTATTGGACACTTCCCTCCCAGGGAAGGGGTGGGCAGAGCCTTGGCACCTGGAGGTGGATTGGGCAACATGGCAAAGGCGGCGTGAAGCCTCAACACACCCCGCACATCCCCACCTCAGGTCACCATCATGTTCAAGCCCAATTAGGGTGGAATGAGTGGGGAGGGCACAAAAATAAAAAAAAAGTGCCCCCAAGCGACCAGATGATGGCCTCCGGTCTCCCAATGCCATGAAGCCCCAGAAAGTGTCTGAACTGACTCCCCAGCACCAGGGATACATAGTTGCACCTAATCGGTGCCCCCCCTCAGAAAAGAGGGACCCTCCCGATGAAGGGATACATCAGGTTAACCAGGGGTGTCTGCTAATAGGGGCAGTGGATGGCGGTAGGGGATGAGCGGTGCCGGGGTGCACCTTGGAGGCCCGAAGGAGTGGCCAGTTGGGGGTGCCCAGGGAAGGAGCAAAAAAAAAAAGGCAGGAACCAATTAAGTAAAAACAGGCACACTTTAAACTTGAAATCTGTCTTGTTAGAAACAAACAAGATTCTCTGCTAAGAGTTACCATAGAGGTATGAAACAACACAAGTTATGATGTACACTTCAAGTAGGAGAGCCCCCTTGCTTGTCCATTTGACACACCAAACAACTGGGAGTTCCGAGCTAATTGTCACTGTAAAGGGAGAGGAGTCAGGTTCCATGATAATGTCACAATTTTGGGGAGTGTCAGTCCCTATTTGAGATGCAAAGAAACCCATTAGTAGACAAATAGCACGGTAACAATGTGGAAAAACACACAAATAAGTGTTCTGAACCCTGTCTGGTAACCATATACCTTTTTCTATTAGTTTATCCATAGCAGCTGTCGATGCTCATACTTTAACTGCAACATTTTTCTACTCATTCTTTGAAAAGAGTCATATGCTCACTCTTTCCTTGGAGGCCAGACCAACATTCTTAAAAATTCTGGCTTCCTAATAAATATCAGTGTGTGTTAACTGCTGGGATTTTAACCATAGCAGATATTTAAAAAAGAGGGATAGAATTAATAATCTTCCAGCACTCTGGGTGGTGAGTCAACTTTCTCATCCCCAATGACATCTGTAGTGACAGGTTTCTCATCCACTTAAAAATGTTCTTCCTCATTCAGAAAAGGGGGTTTAAATGTTTGTTTTTCACTGCCTAATCCTTGTTCTCTGAAAGAACTGCCACAGTTATTGGAATTCCTCTATCAGCTGACCCTGTATGGTTGTAATCACTTTTTTTTTCCAGAGCATACCTGACTTGAGGATTTGTGCTTTTTACTTGCCTTCTTTGAGGTCTCAGGTTTCTGAGGCTCCTTAGGACATGTGGCTTCACCGCACATATTTTGGAAGAGGTTATGTCAACCAGCATTACAATGAAACTCTTTTGTGAATTTGCTGTTTATACTAGAACAGATAACAATAACCTCTTATTCTTCATCTTTTCTTGTGTCTTAGGGAAAAAAATGTGAGAAATTCCATTTTGAAAAACAAATCGTGATCTGGGCCTAAAAACTTGCAGCACTTGGGGATCTAGGTGATAACTGCAAGGACAGAATAATGTGGCACAAAATCACACTCACAGTATCTCCTGCAAAAAGTAATTTTCTGCGGGGGCTTCACCCCTCGCGCCCCCTTCCTATAATATAATCAATTCCAAGGGGTTACACATGTGAGGGAATGGGCATAATCTGGGCAGGTGGGCTCCAGTTGCGTTGGGGGAGAGAAAGGGGATGAGGTAAGTTGGGGGTGGAACAGCTTAAGGGAGGATATAGTATACTATAGCACGTGTGGGAGTGAAGGCGGGGGGGGGTGGCCGCATGGCACCTGAAGAGAAAAAAAAAAGAAATCCATTGCGGTGAGACCTGAACCCAGGACAGTCGTAGCCACCGCTGCTATCAACAGCCTGTTGCTGTATCTGCAGAGCCACAGCGACAGCATACTTCCAAGCAGACATTTGGAAGGGTAAAACAGCCAGGATAGCAACATTACAGGTACGGCAATTGTAGTCCGGCATATATCGCTCCCTGTTGCTGTTTTACAGCCGCTATTTTCACCCACGCAGTTTTGTACCCCATGATTAAATCTGCGCTATCTTCACCGGACACCAACACTTAGTATGTTTATTTGCCTTAGGCATGCACCCGCCACAGGACTCACTTTTTGAAGCCTCTGGGGCCATTTTCTTTTTGGGTTTCAGATTGTTTGTTCAGTCTTAGACATGAGAACCAAACATCAGAATTTGCTTTTACTTGCAACAATAAACATTATCAACCCCAATATTTGGGAACGGATGTCAGGCTTCAAATAATGCCTTTACCACAATTCAGAAACAGCCTTTGTGAACCAAATAAAAAAGTGGTAAATGCCATGGCTCCTGAAACCATCCGGGAACCAATAAAAATGCCAAAAAAAAACACAGACATACAAGGAAAAACAGAAAAACTGCGGGAATCTAGAAGCACCAGTTTTTGGCAAGACAAGGCAAATGTATTTGATAGGGCCTGTCTAAGGCTCTAGGCTCTGCACAGACAGTAAACTTAACATAATTAAATATAACAAATATAAAAACAGTACACATGCATGGCAAAACAAAAGCTCCAAAAAATTAGATACTGGTTACAATTCCTGAACACATTTTTATTTAGTAAAATAAACAAAATTAAACTGACTTCTATAATAATAATAACGCAACTTGGTCCAGTCAAACTTGGAGCGGCGATCCTGGCAGACATCACTTTAGTGGAAACTAAAGATCTGCCATTGGAGGACTGGATAACTTGAGCCCACCACAATGTATAGGGCATCCTTTGAAATTCTATGAAATGCCAATGCATCAAGAAGGTGTGGACCTGATGCAAAAAGGGTGACATTATCACATTCCTGGTGTTAGAAATGGTCAGGGCCTAAGCACTAAAAACATGTTTCATGCCTGTCAGTTATAGGAACACTCCTGCTAAACAAAATGCACTTTCTAAATCCAGGAGTTCCTGTCGTTTTCTGTCTAAGTGACATATGAAAATATCTGCAGTAATTTAGAAACTACTTAAAATATGTCCAGTAATAATTGCAACACTCAAGGGATTTTTCTGACATTAAAAATGCAAATTGTGAACCGTACATAGTTCTTGCAAAAGCAAAATAATATTCATCAATACCACACATTTATTATAGCAAAACTACATTTAAAGATGTGGTTCCAAAAGAAAAATTAAAATTGTTTCTGTTATTCGAGCCCTGTACTGCAGTTTCTTATTCTTGATTGTGTCCAGTTTGCAACAAATTATGCTGGTGTACATTCAGATGTCTGGATTTAGGGAATAGAGCTTTATAAGTTGCCTGTAACTATAAGCCAAGCCCCATGGCACTGCATGACATGCAAAATATGGCTTATTATTTAATAAAGCTGAATATGAAAAAGTATAACAAAGGAAGACTGAGCAGCTGAGATCACCTTGACTAGAAAGAAAAAAAAAATATTCATAATAGCTACTGATCACCTTTATGAAATTCACAGAATATTCATATACACATCTCAGGAGAGTCCTGCCTTTGGATCCACAAACACATGGAGCTCTGCTGCATCAAGTAATTGTTAGCCATGCAGAATCACACAGCCTTAGAGCAAAGCCTTGGGACTTGGTGATTATATTGATAGAGGATCCTGCCTGGGGAAAACTGATGAACACATGCATAAACAGAAACACACCGGGGGGAAGGGGCTTCTACCTTGGGTAATTGATGACATGCACTTATACCCTTGGAATTTAACCTTCAGAGCTCAGTGTGTGCATAAGGTAGGCTGCTCACTGTCGTTGCTATAGCACATAACAGCGACTCAGAATATTCTAGTTGACAGCCTAGTACCCTTTTCAAAATCGCATGCTTTATCTCAGTTTTCATACCTCCCATCTTTAAAACTGGGACAGAAACAGAGCTCCACTGTAAAAAGATGTATTTCAGTGGGAAAATCCCAGAGAGCTACAATCTATCACTAACAATATCATTATTGGAGCAACCATCTGGTACTACAGTGAATACGGTAAATAAATTATCATTATACCTTAACTAAACAAGACTGGCAGGGAATCATGGGACAACTGCAATGAAAGCCTGAGAGGGGGAAAGATGTGGACCCTCATGGCCCTGTACTAACAGGGAACCATGAAACTCCCACCCCAACCACACAAACTAGTGCCCAAGGGGACAATGATTTCAGGCTGAGGATTAATTGTCAGAGTTTTGCAACATTAGTTCATTTTTGCCTGTATTTTGTTTTCTTTGTCCATTCTCCTCTGTAACCTGTACCCTTGAGTTATACCTGTAAACAAACTTCCACTCAGTGTGCCTTAACTGGTTACCAATTAAACATACACACACACACACACACACTAAGGAGCATCACAAGCAGGAGGCTGTTATCGTCTTTCCCGTTATCAAGACTTTAAAAAGGTTGAGAGACCCAAAGGAAGTGTTTGTACCCTAAAGACAGAGATTCACTGTACAGAGAAGGCCAGCAGTGGCAGGTGTAAGTGTAATGGGTCCGTGGTACTAAGTCTGCACAGGAGTCTAAGACCCTAGCTATCAGCAGTGCCCCAGGGAAAAGCTTATATAGGACACACTCTGGAGATGAAGTTTATTTATGTATGTATATTTATTTATTTAGAATGTTTGGCCAGGAAAGGCACACTGAGCCAAAGCTCAGTTCCAGGTGTAATCTGGAAGCACAGGGATGTTAAGTGACTTGCTTAGGATAACACAGTATACAAGTGGCATTTATAGGATTCAGACTCAACTCTTAGAGATAGTTCTTGCATTTCTATTGGCTAAGGACACAGTTCTGCCAAGAGGCAGAGCTTGCTTTCCAAAGGCTTTGGGTGGTCTGCCAGGCATATTTTTCCAAGTAAACATGTTCAGAAAGAAGTAGAGATGGGGAATTGCTTTGGCAAGCCGGTGACCCAGGTCTGTGCTCTAACCTGGGACGTCAGAAGCTGAGGCTAGCAGGAAGGGTCCAGAGCATCCTTTGGACACGGTCCTCCTGGGGAAGAGAGCTCAATGCACCGCTCTAGTAGTGACTCATGGTAGAGATGGCTTTGATGGTGTGGATGACCATGCACTGTCAGACACCCCAGATCAGCTGCAAGCATGCTCGTACTAGTGGGTGGGTGGGGAGAAAAGCAGTGGATATAGCCTGCATGTCAACGGACCCCCTTGGTGCACTACAAAGGGCCCTTACAGCCAGACCTCTCAGTTAGTCCATTTTTCCTCTGAGCCAATGAGGCCCCCAAAGGCAACAGGCCAGAAAAATGGTGGCAAAAGGAAGCACTCACCTACAATCCAGAGGCTCCCAGAGACACACCAGCCCTTAGGATGTTAACCAGGCTGGAGGTCAGAGAGGATCATCTGTGGCAGCAAAGGGTGAGTCTGGCAGGCAGAGAGAGGTAATGTCATAAGGTACAAAGGGGAGGGATGCAGTTAGGCTGTTGGTTAACTAGGATCTGCAGCTTATCCAGTAAGTAGGGAAATGGGCAGACTAGGTGGGCCAAGCAGTCCTTATCTGCTGTCAAAGACTGTTTCTATGTAATAGGAGGACATAAATTAGGGGCAAAAAAAGTAGGAGGAACAAAATGAGTTGGAGTGACTGTGGCTGAGTCAGAGGCCACAGCTGCTCAACCAGGGTCAAAATGGAAGGAAATAGTGGTAAAATGGATTAAACCTTGACAAAAGAAGAAATTGCATCAGACTTAGCATCATTTCTTTTTCTGTTAGCTCCAACATTGTCAAAGAGTAATCGTTACAAGTGGGTAATGATGCACCTCAACAAGGAATCACTGACACAGCTATAGCTTTAAAAAGCTGTGACTGCAGCTGGAAATGCTTGTGACCTCAGTGTTCTGAGGCTGACAATTCCTCAGTCAACACCTACTGTGATGTAGTAAAAAGAATTATGATTACCCTGAAACACTACATACCATAAGTGACACCAACTTCTCCTTTGCAAACAAACCTGAATATGAAAAGCAGAGGAGAGCTGTCTTATCTTGTAGAAGATCTTGACTCCCCATTTCCCTCAGTCTTCTGATGGCATTTTCAACTTGCCAAGATGTGTTCTCACAGTATCTCACCTCTATTCTGAAATGGGCAGTGCTGACCATCCTGAAACAAACTCTTCAGAGAATATAACCTCTTTTTTTTGGGGGTGGAAAAGACAACTGAATGTTCCTACGGGACAACTAGAGAGATTGTTGAAGGTGCCTGATAGCATTTTAACAATAAACCAACTGAACTAGACTTCCAATGCCAATTATCTGAAATCAGCCAATCAATATATTGAGCAGTATTCTCCAGGAGAGTAACAACTCCTCTTGACTCCACTGACAACGTTGGAGCGAACAGAAAATGAAATTATGGTAAGTCTGATACAAATTCTTCATCCTGTGTCACTCCACACATTGTCAGAGGGTAACCACTACAAGTGGGTTCTAAGAAGCAGTATCCATCCAGAAATAAAAATTGGGTTGGGGAGAATATTGTCCCACATATTTTCCTTTGGGGCCAATACCTTTTAAACTGCCTTTTGACAACAGCATGCAGCACTCTGTGCCCAAATGCTACATCAGCTAAGCTCGGAGGTCAAGCTAGTGGTGCTCCATGAATGTGTAGAGGGAAGATCAAGTTGCTGCCCTGCACAGTTCTGCTATAGAAGTTTCTATCTTTTTGGCCCATGAGGTTGCCATATCCCTAGAAGCAGTGAGCTCTGATTAAGGGTGGTGGTTTATTTTTGGCCACTACATAAGCCCTTACTACACAGGATCTGATCCATTTCACCAGTGTAGCCTTGGAGGCCTTCTAGCCTTTCTTCGCTGCCCCAAAGAGAATAAATAAGTTGTCTAACCAATGGAAAAGCACAGACCTCCTGAGACAAATCTTCACTGCTCTACACAGGTCCAATTTATGCAGTCTCTTCACCTTTAGAGTTGTCCAGATTAGGACAGAAGTAAGATAAACCTCTTGATTTACATGAAAGGAAGTGTGTCTCTTCAGAAGAAAGGAACCGTTCTTAGAACCACTTTATACTTATGCATAATGAGATATGGTTCTTTGCAAGATAAGGATTGAAGCTCACCAATTCTTCTTGCTGAACACATAGCTATGAGAAAACAGATCTTGTAAGAGAGAATATCCTCAGGGATGGACAATAAACGTTCAAATGGTGGTTTGCAAAGGGCATTTAACACTAATGTCAAGTTCCAAGGAGTGACCACTGAACCACAGGGAGGTCTAGAGTGGCTAACTGCCCTCAACAACCTAATACCTTCTGGGTGAGTGCATAGGGTAGCTCCATCTAGAGGACCCAAGACCACCCCTATGGCTGAGACCTGTCTTCGAAGAGTACCGAGTGCTAAACCTTTATCTACCACTGACTGAAAAGAAATCCCGAATTTGTGGCATGAGGCTTTTGTGGGCTTGATGCACTGCTCCTTTACCCAGGAAGCAAATACTAGCCATGTCCAATCATAAACCGAAGATGTAGAATTCTTTCTGGAAGACATTAGAGTGTCCACACCCTTAGATGAAAAATCTTGTTTGAACAAGCTTCTCCTCCCAGGAGCCAGGCTGCCAGATGTAGGGACCCCAGGCTTTAGAGAAGCACAGGTCCCTGGCTTAAAAGGTCCATGCAGTACAGAAGATGAAACAGCTCCCCCATCATGAAATTTATCAAGTCCAAGAAGCACAGTCTTTGCCGCTGTGGAGCTATCAGCAGGAAACTTCTTATTGACTGATCTTTTTCAGGACCTTTGGGATTAGTAGGATCGAAGAGAACAGATACACTGTTCTGAAGTCCCAAGTCTGTGACAGAACATCTGCTGCCTCAGCCTGAGGACAAGGAAAATGGCTGAAGAAACTGGGAACCTGAGCATTGCCCTGTCCCGAACTGGTGACATAACATGATGAACACCTCCGGATGCAAAGACCACTCCACAGGATGGATGATTTTTCAACTGAGGCAGTCCACCTGGACATTTAGATCCCCCATCATGTGAACAGCTGACAGAGATAATAGATTCTCCTCTGCCCACTGAAGCACCTTTTGTGCTTCTAGAAGCATGCTTTAGCTTTTTGTGCCTCCTTGATTGTTTATGTTGGCTACCATTACGGCATTATCCGACTGCACCTTTACAGCCTGAAACGTGTCTTGCTCCTGAAAGTGAAGGAGGGCCACTAATCTGTAGAATCTGCTCTTCTGGACTCCAGACTCCCTGAACCATGGCTTGATCCAGAATTGCATCCCAGCCCTGTAGGCTGGAATCCATTGTTAAGATACTGTCCCACGGAGAGCACAGATAGCATCCCTCTCTCAAATTTTCTATCTGCTCCCAGCAAACTAGGAAGTTCTGAATGGAAGGAGGTAGCCACACTGGGGCCTGATACTGAACATATGAACATATGAAAGAGACAGCAGAAGGCCATTAGGTCTATCTAGTTTGCTCGTATCGCAGGGTTCCCAGTTTATGCTACTGACCCTGCCTCCCTCCTCGTCCCCCCATCCTATCTACCCCCCCAGTCCCCATGGTTTTCCCTTATGCCTATCCCAAGCCCTCTTAAAGCTGCTCATGGACTTCACTGAGATCACTTCCTCTGACAGCGCATTCCAATTGGTCACCACCCTCTCTAAAGAAATGCTTCCTAACATTCCTCCTAAATCTCCCCCTTCCAGCTTTAGACTGTGTCCCCTCATGGTTCATCTGCCTCTTAGTCTGAAGAACTCCTCCCCCCTATCCATCCTATTTTCCCCTCCAAGTATTTGATGGTCTCTGTTATATTCCCTCTCTCCCTCCTCTCCTCCAGAGAGTACATCCCCAGGGCCCCCCTAACCTATCCTCATAAGACATACACTGCAGACCTGCGATCATCTTAGTTGCCCTCTTCTGAACCTTCTCCAGCAGGTTGATGTCCTTCTTAAGGTATAGACACCAGTATCTTACTCCATACTCCAGATGAGGTCTCACCAGTGACTTGTTCAAGGACAGTGTAACTTCCTGTCGACTTCTGCTGATTCCCCTGGCTATACACTCCAGCATCCAGTTTGCATTTACTGCTGCCTTTTTGCACTGTGAGGATTGCTTCAGGCCGTTAGTTATCATCACTCCTAGATCCCTTTCCTCCTCCGTTGCTGCTATTCCCCCAAGGTAGCACTCAGTCCTTAGGTTCCTTGCTCCAATGTGCATAACTTTGCATTTCTTGGCACTGAAGCCAATCTGCCAGAACCCTGACCATATTTCAGGTTCTCTGAGGTCCTCTCACAGGTCTTGTATCCCTTCCACTGAGTCCGCCCTCCCAGAGTTTGGTGTCATCCGCAAATAGGCACATTTTGCCCTTAGTGCCATCCCCAATGTCATTGATGAAGACACTGAACAACACCAGCCCAAGCACAGAGACCCTGTGGGACCCTGCTAGTGACATCCCTGGTACTAGATAACTCTCCCCCTACCACCACCCTCTGAGTCCTGTCCCTCAGTCAGATTTCTACCCACCTGGTCATTTTCTCCCCAACCCCGAGATCTGCCAGTTTCCTGATCAGCTTCTTGTGGGGTACAAATTTGAAGGCCTTGCTGAAGTCCAGGCAAATGATGTCCACTGCCAGGCCCCTGTCTACTGCCCTGGTGACCCAATCAAAGAAGTCAATCAGATTTGTTTGACAAGATCTTCCTCCCACAAATCCATGCTACCTTTAATCCTGGAGACCGTTCTCCTCCATATACCATACTAACCTCTCTTAAGTACGGTCTCCATAATTTTGCACACATTGGAGGTCAGACTGACTGGCCTATAGTTCCCAGGGTCATCCCTGGGACCACTCTTATGGAAAGGCACCACATGTGCCATTCTCCAGTCCTGAGGCACCATGTCCAATTCCTGTGAACTATTGCAGAGGTCCGCCAGCGGCCCCGCATGCTCCCCTGCCAGCTCCCTTAGTACCCTTGGGTGTATACCGTCTGGTCCTGGTGACTTGTCTACCTGTAGTGCTAGCAGTCACTCCCTCTCTCTATCCTCCTGTATCACCACAGCTGTGCCCCCTTCCCCCCATGGCACTTGTCTTTTTCCCAGGTGAAGACAGAGCAGAAGTATTCATTCAATACCTCTGCTGTACCCCCATTCTCCTCCACCTATCCATCCTTTTCCTAAGCCTAACTATCTTGTCTTTTTTGTCCCTCTTCTCACTTGTATAACAAAAGTCCTTCTCCTCCCTCTTGATACTTTCACTTATTTGGAGTTCCTTCTGTGCCTTAGCCTGCTGCACTACCTTGCCTGCCACTTTGGCCAACTTCAGGTAGTTATCTTTATCCACCTCATTCGCGGTCTTCCTGTACCTCCTGTAGGCTGACCTTTTGTCTCTCACCACCCCAGCAACCTCAGAGTTGAACCAGTTCCGTGATTTGGCTCCTGATTTCTTTCTCCTGAGCCTAACCCTCCATTGTGACAGCCAGAATTGCCTCTTTGATGATGGTCTATTTCTGGTCCACCCTCTTATCCCCTCTGATACCCTCTAAGTGTATCCTTAACACTTCACCCATCTTCCTGAAATCTGCCAGGAGTTTGGTCTTGGTGGGGGATGCTTTCCCTGCCCATATCCAACCTGAACCACGCTGTGCTGTGGTCACTACCATGCAGAGATTCCTTTACCATTATCTCTTGTACATGCTCCTCATTTATGAGCACTAGACCAAGGATTGCCCCATCCCTGGTGTGCACAATGACATCCTGAATCAGGAATCCACTCTATATTGCCTCCAGAATCACCTGACTCCTGGCACAGGAAGTGGTCAGTTCACTACAACATAACCCAGATAGACCATCTTAGGGTAGCTGGTTCATTCCACTGGGGTGTCACACAGACGAGGCACACTGATGAGTCCTGGTAGGATGAAACACGTGTATGTGTCTTCTGTTATATATATATATATATTGTTTGGTGATTTGCATATGCAGCCCATGATGTTTTGCACTGCGGGGGTATGTGTGATTTTTGTATTTCTTTGAAACGTGGCTTCTCGGCCAGTGCCCTTTGAGGTTACCATTGCCTCATTGCTCATGCACTGAGGTTCTGTCTTTTAGCTTGTTTTTTGGTTTTATTGGGTTCACCACAACATAACCCAGATAGAACATCTTAGGGTAGCTGGCTCATTCCACTGAGGTGTCACACAGACGAGTCCTGGTAGGATGAAACACGTATATGTGTCTTCTGTTAGCATCCTTTTCAGACTGTGTGAGAGGCCTTTCGGCACCATGCATTTCTGCTTAAAGTTAAACCAGCATAATATTCTGTGGTGATTTGCATTATGGGGGTATGTGTGATTTTGTGTTTCTTTGAAACTTGGCATCCCGGCCAGTTCCCTTTGGGGTAACCATTGCCTCAGTGCTTGCGCACTGAGATTCTTTGTCTTTCAGTATACCCCAGTCCACCTTGGGTAGATTAAAGTCCCCCACCACAACCACCTCTCCCTTCCTTGCAGATTCCAGTAATTGTGAACTCAGATCCCTGTCTCTTTCCTCCTCCTGGTTGGATGGTCTATAGACCACCCCCATCCACAGCTTTCTCCCTTTATTGGACTGCAGCTGAATCCATAGTGTTTCCACCCCCAACTTCTATCTCCTGCCTTGTGCATGTTATCCCTTCTCTGATATAAGCCACACACACCCTTTTGCCTACCACCCTGTCTCTTCTATATGGCTTGTATCATGGGATTGAGAAAGAGCTTTAGAGCCCACCCCAGGGTCAATAACAACTGTTTTCTGGCTGGGGCCTTGAGAAGCCAATTGTCCAGGTAGGGGAAGATGTACAGTCCTTCCCTTCTGAGGGCTGCTGCAACCACTGCTAAGCACTTGGTAAAGACATGTGGCACAGAAGATAATCCAAAGGGCAATACCTTGAACTGGTAATTCTCCCCTGAAAGGCGAAGTGGAGAAACCTCCTGTGAGGGGGGAAAGACTGCTACGTGCAGGCAAGCATCCTACATGTCCAGTGAGCATAGCCAATCCCCTAGCCTGAGGAGGGGCAAGAGGCCCAGTAAAGTTACCATCCAGAACTTTTTGTACTGGACATAGAGACTGAGGGCTTTCAAATCGAGAATGGGCCTCAGATCTCCGGTCTTTTTGGGGACCAGGAAAAAAGTACAGTTATGTAAGACCTTACCATAACAGTAACTCTTTGATAGGAGCTCTTGCAACAGGTAACACCTTTAGGACTGAAAAGAAACTTTCTAGCTAGCAATACCAGGTGGGGAACTGCCCCTATGTCATGAATGATATAAAAGGGGCAGTTCCCCATCCCATCCCCAGTTCTACCGCCAGAGACCAGCTAGTGACAAAAGTACAAAGGAGAACTGAGGAATGCAGGTATCAGAAATGGAGAAGAAATTACCGGGGCAAGGAGGGTGGGAAAAACAGTACCTGCCACAAGAGCGCCTCTTGAAGATCTACTGTTACGGTAAGTTCTTGCGTAACTGTACTATCTTACTTCGAGATTCACTTTTGCAGCAGGTAACACCTTTAGGACAGAGTCCCAAGCAGCAGAGGAGAAATCCTTAGCAGAAGGGTGGATGAAGAAATTTCCTCACAGAATATTAGGACAGAAGTCCCTGAAGGACGGCGAGTTCAAAGCCAACTCTGCATCGGGAAACAATGTCCAGATTGTAGTGTTTCACAAAGGTGGGGACAGAACTCTAAGTGGCAGTTGCACAAACATCTGAGGCAGAAACATTTCTTAGTGAAGCAAAGGAAGCTGCCATGCCCCTGGTAGAGTGACCCTTTACCGAGCCCGGTAAGGATTTGCCATATTTGTAACAGAACACAATGCAGTTAACCAACCATTTGGATAAACACTGTTTAGAAATTGAAGCCCTGCCATCTGAAGAGTGAAAGACATGAATAACTATTCAGACTGATGAACAGGATGGGTACGCTCCACATAGTAATAAAGCACCCTGTGAACATCCAGGGTATGCAAAGGTGCCTCCCCTCAGTTTGAGTTCTCTGGATAGTAGGCTGGTAGTGGATATCTTGATTCAAGGTAAATTCTGAGACCACCTTCGGCAAGAACTTAGGATTAGTTCATAAGGACACCCTGTCCTTCTGAAAAACCAAATAAGACTCCTTACACATCAGGGCCTGAAGCTCGGAAATTCTACAAGCAGAAGTAATGGCAATTAAAAATAACACTTTCTATGACAGAAAGCACAGCTTGCAACAGGTTCAAAGGGAGGCAGAGTTAGTTTCTCCAAGACAAACAATTGGTCCCAAGGTGGGACAAGGTCATATATGGGAGGCTTCAAATGAAGCATGCCCCACAAGAAGGTGTGGGAAAGGTCCAGCTGGGCAATAGGCTTGCCCTCAATAGGCACATGATAGGTGGGAACGGCAGACAAGTGCATTTTAAGTGAAGAGTAGCCGAATCCTGCATCTGACAGATAGAGGAGGTACTTCAGAACGGAGTTCACTGGGCAAGTGAAGGGATCTAAGCTCCATGCGTTGGCCTAAATGCAGAACCACTTCCATTTCATAGCATAGGTCATCCTAGTGGAGTGTTTCCTCGCTGTCACTAGGACTTCTGCTACCCTTTGAGGGACTCCAAATCTGTTGTGAACACCTGGAATGTGGACTGCTGAGAGTTCCAGTTGGTGATCCGCCACCCAAGTCCACACTCACATGGCTTCTCTGCAAAGAGAGTAAGAGTGTGTGCCTCCCTGCTTGTTGACATAAAATACCACTGACATGTTGTCAGTTTGTATTAGCAGGGGACCAGTCAAGATGACAGTCTGGAAGGCTTGGAGAGTATAAAGAACTGCCCTCATCTCCAGCATATTGATGTGGAGATAAAGCTCTTGCTGAGTCCAGGATCCTGGAGTCTGGCAAGTGCCCAGATGAGCTCCTCAACCCTGGCTTGACACATTCATGGTCAGGATCTGGGTTGGGGATTCTTTCCTGAAGAAAAACCCTCTGGAAAGATTGGGAGTATCCGGCCACCATGCCAGGGACTGCTTGACTGGGCTGGATACCAGGACCGGCTGATCCAGGTTGTCTGACCTCTGATCCCACTGGACCCAAAGGTTCCCCTGGAGCACTGTCATATGTAGGCGGGCCATAGAGACCATGGCAAAGGCCGACGCCAAATGTTCCAATAGCCGGAGGACTGTCCTGGCTGGAACTTGGTGATCTGAAAGCAGCTGCTGAGCGTGTGACTGAAGGCACTGTGCCCTGTCCTTGGGGAGGAAAGCTTTGCCTTGTGCCGTCTCCAGGATTGCCCCTATGTATTGAAGACACTGACTTGGCCAGAGGCAGGATTTGGGGAGGTTCAACGTAATCCCCAGATCCTAAAATAGAGCAAATGTGTCTCGAAGGGTTTCTACGAGCCAGTCCTGAGAGGGAGCAGTGAGAAGCCAATCATCAGGGTAGGGAAAGACATAATGCCCCTGCCTCCTGAGACTTACTGATACTACGGCCAGGCACTTGATGAACACCCTCAGTGATGAGGACAGTCTAAAGGGCATGACCCTGAACTGGTAGTGATGACACTGAAAGCAGAAGTGCAGGAACCTCCTGAAAGGCTGTAAAATCAGAATGTGCATATCCAGTGAGCATAGCCATTCCCCTTGGTGAAGTAAGGGAAGGAGACCTAGCAAGATCACCATCCTGAACTTTTTGTACTCTATATACTGGTTCAGGTGACTTAAATCCAGGATAGGACAGAGATCCCCTGTTTTCTTTGGCACGAGGAAAAAGTGGAAATAAAACCCTGTCCCTCTGCTCTGAGGGCACCGTCTCAATGACCTTCTTCTGAAGGAGAGCCTAGATTTCCTCCACTATAAGAGCACTGTAGGCCTGAGACTACTAGGACTGTACTAGAGGGTTGTCTGAAGGAACCTCCAAGAATTCGAGATATGGCCTCTCTCGATGAGCTGCAAGACCCAGCGGTCTGAGGTTATCTGACACCACCCTGCGGTGCACAAGGAGAACCAACCACCCTCAGCTTCCCCCTCTGACTCTGGTGAAGGAGGGGGGTCAGGCAGTTATGTGGAAGAGCCGGGTGGGGGAGAGTCACCTGAGAGGTTCAAGGGACCCACAGGGCAGTATCTCCAGAGGCAAGAGTAGTGGCCTTGCACTTGAAGCCATCCCGCTGCTGCTGTTGCTGATCTTGAATTGGCTGTTGTCCAGGCCTATGAAAGGACTGATTTGGTTGTGGTTTGAGTCTTAATATGGTCTGTACAGACCTGACTGCCTTGCCCACCTCCTGCAATTGAGTAATAACATTGTGGGTATCTGCTCTGAATAATACTGACCCTCTGAAGGGTGCGTCCATAATCTTGGACTGGATGTCCTGGGCAAACCCTGAGACTCTCAGCCAAGAGTAACGCCAGATACAGACTGCAGAAGCTGCGGCTCTGTCCACCACATCAACCTTGTCATACAAAGCCCACAAGACATGATTACCTATGTCCTAGCCAGACTCCATGATAGCCATGAGTTTTGCCCACCAGGGGGAGTCTGGCATGGTCTGCATGAGCTCAAGTGCCTTGTTCTACACAGCATTCTGGTACTGTACCATGTGGGCAAGGAAATTCTGTGACCGGATGGCACAAGTGGAGGAGGAGAAAACCTTCCTAGCCAGATGGTCTAACTGTCTGGAGTCCCTGTCTGGCATCTGTGTACTGAGATGCCACGGACGTCTGGACTGGTCGTGGGTGGCATTCAGCAGCATGTAGTCTGCCTCCAGTTGTTCTCCATAATAGGAGTCATCCTGGGGAACGGTATATAACCAGTCTGTCTTTTTGGAGATGGCAGGGGTAGAGAAGGGATGTTCCCAGGCTAGCTTGTTGGCATCCTTGTAAGAGTCTACCACTGGGGGATCTACCATGGAGAGGGCATCCTTTCTGAGGAAGCCAGCTAACCTCTTTCACTCTGGGACGAGGTCCTCCAAGTCCCAGCTATTCAACTGCTGAATGTGACGCATCACATCCATGATGGAAGGGTCATCAGGCGGAGAACACTGAGTGTCCTCTTTCTGACATCAGGGTCAGATGGAGGATCTGAATACCCATGGCTAGAGGAGTAGAGTCCGCGTCCACGTCTGAGTCCAGTGAAGGGGAAGGCAACCTCAGGAGCCTGAGTGGTCATGCTGATGGCAGGTCAGGTGTCAGCCTCCTGGTAGACAGAGAAGCAGGGTGGCCTGAGGACTTGACAGGCATTGGGCCTTGGGGAGCCGGCTAACTAGGGGTCTTGGGAACTTCTTTGTCTTTATCCTTAACGAAGGCCCACCAGGCAGCACAAATTTCTCTGAGGCCTTGCAGGAGATCTGGTTTCTCTGGCTCCAGGGTGGCGGGTACAGAAGGTCCCGGCATCAGGTTGTCTGGCTGAGGTAACCCTGGTGTCGGTGTAGACTGGCCCTGGCCATCTGGCATTGGGGCCGAAGAAGTACCCTCAGGCATTGGAGAAACCTGACCTGACGTCTGACCACCTGCCATTGAATCCTTGGTCATCAGCTTGTTAGGGGCACCGGTGTTGACTGGCATTTGCAGAGGCACCAGATTCTCCAGAGAGGATGCCAGGGAGGCTGGCACCAAGGAGGCTGGTGTAGGCATAGGCTGGGTTGAAGGACTAGCCAGTGGATGCCTGGGTGGAGTCACCTACGGAAGAGACGTCGCTCCTTAGCAGGCGGGGGAGTTCATTACTGCTGCAGGGAGAGGGCATAGAAACATAGAAACATGGAAGTTGACGGCAGATAAGGACCGCAAGGCCCATCCAGTCTGCCCATTTGTTTTTCTACCTTATAAATGTGCCATCGGCCTTTGCTCTGTCAGTGGCCTATCTATTCATAGTCATTTGTATTGCTCCCTTATGCTTATCCCATGCCTGTTTGAAGCCCTGCACTGTATTCATAGCCACCACTTCTTGTGGTAAGCCATTCCATGCATCCACCACCCTTTCTGTGAAAAAGAAATTCCTCACATTCCCCCTTAATCGGCCCCCCTCTAATCTCATGCTGTGTCCTTTTGTCCTGCTATTTTTCTTGTATTTAAACATGTTAGACTCTTTCACCTTGTTAATACCCTTAAGGTGCTTGAATGCCTCGATCATATCACCTCTCCCTCCTTTGCTCAAGGATATACATATTGAGCTCTGTTAATCTGTCCTCATATGTCTTCTGATGCAGTCCCTGCACCATTTTGGTTGCCTTCTCTGGACTGCCTCAATTTGGTTAATGTCCTTGTGAAGGTGTGGCTTCCAATACTGCAGTACCAGTACTCCAGATGGGGCTCAACTAGTGTCTTGTAAAGAGGGATTATTACTCCTCTACGACTTGCAGGATACCCTACTAATACACCCTAACACCCCCTAGCCTTACTCTACTGCTTTAGAGGTCTACTTGATGATTTCAGATCATCAGTGATGATGATACCCAAGTCTCTTTCTTCCTTTGTGACTGCTAGCAACTCCTCCTAGCCTATAGGTGGCTTCAGGGTTTCTCTTCCCTATGTGCATGATTTTGCACTCTTTGCATTAAATCCCACTTGCCACTCTTCTGACCATTTTGTCAGTTTATCCAGATCTCTTCTCATTCTGCCCACCCCATCTGGATCATCTACTCTGTTGCAGATCTTGGTGTCATCTGCAAAGAGACAAGCGTTACCTCTAGTCCATCTGCAAGGTCACTAATGAAGATGTTGAAGAGGACTGGCCCAGGACTGATCCCTGAGGTACCCCACTTGTGACTTGCATCTCTTCTGACTGTATACCATTTACCACCACTCTCTGTTTTCTGCCCGTCAACCAGTTTGCCACCCAGTTGACCAACTTCTGACCCACCCCGAGCCTACCCAGCTTATATATCAATCTTCTATGTGGAACAGTGTCAAAAGCTTTGCTGAAGTCAAGGTAGGCGACATCAACTGCTCCCCTTGTCCACCACTCTGGTTACCCAGTCAAAGAAATCTATGAGATTAGTTTGACAGGACCTTCCTTTTGTAAACCCATGCTGTCTTGGATCCTGTGCCCCTATGGATTCCAGGTGTTGCACTATCCTTTCCTTAAGGAGTGCCTCCATAATCTTGCCCACTACTGAGGTAAGACTGACTGGTCTGTAGTTTCCGCTTCCTCCCTGCTACCACTCTTTGTGGAGCGGATCACATGAGCCCTTCTCCAGTCTTCTGGGACCTCTCCTGTGCTCAGAGACTCACTAAACAGTTCTTAATGGCTGTGCTAGCTCCACCTTTAGCTCCTAAGGCCCTGGGATGTGCGCCATCAGGTCCCATTGTCTTATCCATCCTGAGCTTAGCAAGCTGTTGTAGGACCCTTTCTTTGTGAAGGATTAGTGCTCACCTCCTCCCACTGTGTCCATGGTGTGAGCTGTGGCCCTGCCCTACCTTTCTTTCAGTAAATACTGAGCAAAAAGTATCTATTTAGGATAGATGCCTTTACAGGGTCCTCCTCCTCACATGCTCCCTTTTCTCCATTAAGCTTAGCAATACCTCTGGACTTTCTCCTTTCACTAATGTATCTATAGAAAGTCTTGTCACCTTCTTTTACTGTTCGTGCTAGTGTTTCCTCAGTTTGGGACTTTGTCTGCCTTACTGCCTTCCCTGCTTCCCTCAGGGCAGTTTGGTATGCCTCCCTATCTTCATCCCGCTGTGTTCCCTTATATTTCCTGAAGGCCAGCCTTTTGGCTCTGACCTTTTCTGCTACTGTATTTGAGAACCAAAGTGGTTTCCTTCTTCTTTTGCACTTCCTTTTCTGTCTAACACAATGGGATGTTGCTTCAGGTATTGCCTCCTTAATGCTTGCCCACTTTGCCTGTACCCCCTCATCTGTTTTTTTTTTTTTTTGCCAGGGCTAGCTTAACTCTGTTGGCCATCTTATCAAAGTCAGCTCCTCTGAAGTCCCATATTTTTGCCTTAGAATGGGATGATTTAGATGTAGTAGCCAAATTGAACCATACCATGTGATAGTCACTGGCCCCCAGGTGACCTTCTACCTGGAGATCTGTGATCCCTTCCTTGTTAGTCAGTACTAGATCTAGGATAGCCCTGTCTCTTGTGGGTTGCTGTACCAATTGTTTGAGGCCCTCCCCCTGTCCCAGGTGTCACTTCCCAGCATCAGCCCCAAACATCAGGGTGGACTCAGCAGACACTCTGGCCGGGAGGGCGACAGACAATGGTCTGTTGCCCAAGGAACCACCAGCCAAGCCACTAGGCTTAGAACCCCCAGGGATGATGGGCTTAAGCTTCAGTGGCTGAGAGACATGGGAGGAGTTCCCATGCCCCAAGGAGCCTTCTCCTGAGACTGAAGTGGGCTGGCAGTATAGCCTAGAGGTTAGAGTAACAAGCTTTGAACAAGCTTGGTACATCCAGCAGGCAAAACCTGGGTTTGATTCTCACAATCTCCACTTGCATACTGTGCAACTCTGAGCAAGTAACTAAACCACCCAGTGCTCCCAGGTTGCCCCTGAAAACAGGCACTTGTGCCTAGTGGGCCATACCCAGTTACCAAAGACTAAAAAAAAAAGTGATGAGGGAGGCTTCGCTATCAGGAGCTCAGAGGCAAGCCTGGAGGATGAAGGGGTCATGACTTCTGCATTGGGGACCAAGAACAGCCTTCTGCCCAGGATTTCTTCTTGTCCCTGTGCTTGTGTTGGCCACTTGATTTCTTCTCCTTGTGAGATGAAGAGGATGAGCTATTGTGGTGAAGTGAAGTTTCTTCTCCATAGCAGATATCTGTTTCTTTAGCAGGAAAGCCTTGGGGGTTTTCTGGCATCGGAGCCTGCTATGCTGGTTGAAGTCATGGCAGTGCTGGCAGGCCTTGATGTTATGATCTGGGCCCAAGTTGAACAGGCAGGCCCAATAGACGTCTTTATGCGGGATCTGCTTGCTGCACACACACTTATAGGGGCACATCTTGAAGGAAGATGCCAGAGAAGAAGATATGCACAAAGACTTCACAAAACGGCACCTTTAAATCCAGCCTCCACAAATCACTCATTGCCTCTAGTACCTGTGATTGCCCTGGCCAATAACTGAATGTCTATTCACCTATGCCTGTCTTGACCTTCTGCTGACCCCTACCAGTTGGGTGGTTGACATTGTGTTATGTAGCACTTGCAAATGCCTGGTAACTCTCTGCTAATCTTTGATTCTCCGACAATGCCTTCCTGGCAGCACCCCCCCCATCCTAACCCCTGCCTCAGCCCTCACTTATCTCCTCCTCCACCCCTCAACCCTCACCCCCCTCCCTTGGCATCTCCAGCCCTTTTTTTCCCTACCTTATCATCTCTAGTTACTGCCTTGTTTATGTATCGATAATTGATTATATGTTATACTGTCATTCTTGTTTTGTTGTATCTTATGAAATGGAACCTTTGTAAAAGAGCCCTTGCTCAAAGGTATTTGTAATCCTAGACTGAAAAAAAAAAAAATAAAACCTGAAAAATAAAAGAAAATCAGGCATTGAAAATGTGGTCAAAATGGTGACTAGCTGAAGGTATCCACGGCAGTCCGACTTACACAGTCAACGGTGGGGAGAACTGGGCATGGGCTGGGGGACCATCCCTTTTATACCATACGTGACATTCGGGGGAGGGCCGACGTGGGGGCAGTCCACCACCTGGTATTGCTAGCTAGAAAGTTTCCGTTGGGTCCTGGTGTCTGCCAGCTTCAGTCCTAAAGGTGTTACCTGCTGCAAGAGTGAGTCTCAAAATAAGATCCTGGAATAGAATCCTTGGTTTCTCTGTCACTTTGGCACCGGTTTTATAGCCTGCTTATGCAAGAGAGACTGCACTTCCTCCCAGAGAACAGGCAGATGAGCCAGGGGAAAATTAGAGGGTGGTGGGGGGGTCTGGAGGCTGCTGGATGAGCTCCAGCGTGTGACCACATGCTATGATCTGCAGGATCCAAACATCTGAAGTTATGGTTCTCCATTCTTCTAAGCGGAGTAGTAGCGACTTCCAACCACCACCTCCTGGGTTTGTAGCTCAGGAAAGGGGTCCAGCAAGGAGTCAAGCTGAGGCAGGGCCTGCTGAGGAAGCTGGTCCCTCAGTTCTGGAATGCTTGGCTGCCGCCCCGAAAGAGTGGGCAGGCAAGGAAGACTTGGCTCGGCGTTTACTCTGGGTATGAGGGCCTGAGCCTGGTCTATTGGCCCATCTATGAAAAGTAGAGTGTCCCCTGCCATGCTGCTGGGTGTGGTAGAGGGAGTGGACAGATTTAATGGCCATGCCTGAGGCCTGTAGATCATTAATGTCCTGGACATCTGGACCGAAAAGCTTGTTGCCATTGAAAGAGGCATTAAGCACTTTGTTTTGCATGTAAGCTGTGAACACAGAGCTATGAAGGCATATGCCAGTAGCAGCCGCCCTAGAAACAGTATCAGACAGATTAAAAATAGCCCAAAGATGATCATAGAATCATAGAAATTTGACGGCAAAAAAGGATCTCTTGGCCCATCTAGTCTTCCCTTAACCCCCCTCCATTATTCCTCCCTCCTCCCTCTAAGAGCACCCATCCCACCGCCCTGTAACCCCATGTGCCTATCCCATGTTCTCTTGAACTCCTCCACTGTTTCAGACCTCACCACCTCCTCTGGCAGCCTGTCCCATTCTTCCACCACCCTCTCAGTGAAGAACCATCCTCTCACATTGCCTTTGTAGTGTCATCCTTGCAGCCTCAAACCATGCCCACTCATTATAGTGCCTTCCTTCCTGAGAAATAAATGCCCCGAGCATGCTTTATTTATCCCTTTGATGTATTTAAAGGTCTCTATCATGTCCCCTCTCTCCCTTCTATTCTCCAATGTATAAAGCCCCAATTCCCTACATCTCTGTTCATATGGTTTGCCCTTCATCCACTGTATCATCTTGGTCACCCTTCTCTGAACCCTTTCAATCATATCTGTGTCTTTTCACAGGCATGGCCTCCAGAATTGGACTATGTACTCGAGGTGCGGTCTTACCATGGCTTGGTATAGAGGCATCAGGACCTCCCTGCTCCTGCTAGTGATTCCCCTACCTACAGAATACATACCAGCATCCCATACGCTCTCCCCACCACCCTACTACATTGATTTCCCACCTTGAGGTTACCAGACACCATTATCCCCAGATCCCTCTCCTGCTCCATAACCCTGACTTCCTCCCCCAAAGTGTGTACCCTACCTTTGGGTTCCTGTGCCCCAGGTACATGACTGCACATTTTTTGATACTGAATTTTAGTTGCCAGGTCTCTGCCCACCCTTCCAGTGCCCTCAGGTCTTACCTCATGTCCTCAACACCCCCTGTGGAGTCTACCCTATTGCAGATTTTCATATTATCTGCAAAGAGGGCCACCTGACCCTTCAGCCCCACCCACTATGTTGCTGATGTAGACATTGAAAAGGAGTGCCCAGCACTGACCCCTGGGGGACTCCACTCATCACCCATCCTGTCCTGGAGTGCACCTCATTCACTATCACCCTCTGACTTCTGTCCACAAACCAGTTTTCTACCCATCTAGCTATTTTGTCCCCACCTCCATCCTTTCCAGCTTGTTGACTAGTCTTCTGTGAGCTACGTTGTCAAAGGCCTTGCTGAAATCCAGATAGGCCACATCCACTGCCCCCCCCCAGTCAATTACCTGTGTCACCCAGTCAAAGAACTCAAGTAAATTGGACTGACATGACTTCTCTTTTGTGAACCCATGCCGTCTTTCATCCATCAGCCCATTTTCCTCCAGGTAGTCAGTCACAGTCTCCCTAAAGAGTGCCTCCATGACCTTCCCCACTACTGCGGTGAGACTGACCAGGCAGTAGTTTTCCCTCAACTCCTTGCTTCTCCCCTTGTGTATCAGTACCACGGCTGCCATCCTCCAGTCCTCCGGCACCCTTCTGGAATCCATAGACAAGCTGAACGGCCTCACCAGTGGGGCAGCCAACTCATCTCTCCATTCCCAGATCACTCTAGGATGCAGCCCATCCGGTCTCATGGCCTTGGCCACCTTGAACCTGCCTAGTTCTTCCCTTACCCTCTCTGCAGTGAAAGGACTCATGTCCACCCCTGTGCCCCCTCCCCTCCTCCTTAATTTGGGCCCCCCTCCCCCTCTTTCTTAAATTACAGAGCAAAAGTACCTATTTAGTTCTTATGCTTTTTCCCCGTCCTCTTCTAATGGCTTCCCTCCTTCACCCCACAGCCCTGCAATCACCTGTCCAGCCTTTCTCCTTTCTCCCACATATCTAAAGAATGTTTTGTCTCCTCTCTTTGCCCATTTTTCTATTCTTTCCTCAGTGTTGGCCTTGCTGACAACATCCTCCGCCATTTAGAAGCACTGAAGTAACTCCTGCTTCTGGGCACCCTCAGGAAGGGCTTGGGTGGCAGCCTTGCCCTTTCTCCAGTTGGTGTTCTGGTATTTCACCATGTGAGACAGGTAGCTGGCAATCTTCAGGCCTTGGGTTGAGGAGGCATATGCCCATTTTCCCCAGAGATCAATCCTATGGTACTCCTTGTCTAGGGGAAGGGAGCTAAGGTGTTTGGACACCTTAGACCTGTTCTGCCTTGATAACTACAGAGTCAGTTTCTGCCTGGACAGCAAGGTGAGGAAGGCCCCGAGGGGCACTATAAAGCTTACCGGCCCTACGGGGCACAGCTGGCACCATCTCTGGTCTGTGCCAGGCTGCCGTAGTAGCATTTTTTAATGTCGGAGGCATAGGCAGAATGATCTTGGGGGAGATTCTGGGATCTCCAAGTAGTCCACCAGATCCTTTCTGGTGGCATCCTCCTCCTCCTCCTCCTCTGTCTGAAACCCCATAGTGGAAGACAGCTGCTTCATGATATTGAAGAAGGTGGCATCCTCAGGTGGGGACCTGGGGATGTGCCTAACAGAGTCTTCACTGACTGAAAAGGCAGTGAACTTGTCTGAGGTAAGGTACTGGTCCTTCTCTTCCTCCACCATCTCCTCTGGGATGATGAGGTCAAGGTGGTACTCCTCAACACTGACATGTTCCTCTGGATCTGCCAACGTATGTGCCATCAACGGCCCTTGTGTAGATTCCCTGACCCAACAAACTGGTGTCGACAATGATGCTGGCGAAGGAGCCAGCGACGATGGCCTGATAAAAGCCGCAAATTGTTGGACCAGGATGCTGGAAACACAGACGAGAACATTGTTCCGGTCTGATGCCGACAAAGGAGGAGCGGTCACCGGCACACTGGCCGATGACCCAGCCGACTAACCCAACGAGCCTTAGGAAAAGAAGGAGATGGCAGCAAAAGGGTAGTCGCTGACGATGAGCCCATCATTGATAGAGGAGGGACACACAAGGTCGACGGTTGAGCACCCTGAGGGTCGGGTGAAGGAGCTGTCAATATTGGCCTGGAGCTAACCGAGGCCTGGACAGCTGGTCTCTGCATCGCAGCAGCAGCCAATGACAAGGAGCCCCCCTGAATAAGGTGAAGGGGGACGGGATGGCCTGCAAGTGGGAGCAGTCATGATCCCAGTCTTTTCTCTGACTTTTCCTTGAGGTCTCATCCTTTACCTGCAAGGCCTTGGAGCTGGAGGGTGACAGGGCGACCGGTGCCCTGGCTACCTGTTGTTCCATGAAGGTTTTTAGAGCCTTCCTGAGGATAGTTTGATCAAACTGCTGGCAGAGCTCAGAATCGGAGGCATCGTGGTCAGGCCCCAAGACAGCAGACACAGACAGAGTACTTGTCATTGGAGGCAATCTTCTTTGGGCAGCGGCAGTGACAGAAAAGAAAGGTAGAGGGTTTATTTTGACAAACAAAAAAGAGAAAAATTTCTAAAAAAGATTTCTTAAGGGTTGTAGAAATCTAGGTGAACACTGTGACAGCTTCTTCCGCAGAGGCTGTGCTTGCAAGTCCAAGGTGGGAGAGAATGGAGGGAAGAGTGGGCCACCTATGCCTATATAGGGTTGGTGACGTCAGCTGATATCAACGGCATGGGTGGCCCAAGTTGTACCGCTAAGAATCTTCTGTGTGGATTCCCATTCACTGACAGTGAAATTCCTACGATGGTACCTGATGACTGAGATAACCCTGACGAAGATAATGCCAAGAGTAGTACCCTGAATATGTTCTAAAAATGGCCAGACAATATATTTGTCAAACTAAAGGCCTAAAACCTGTAGGGCTCATTGCAAAGGAACCTAGGTAGCAGAGACTAGACCCAGGTGAGCCAGAAAAAACAGGCAAACAGAGAATGTAAATCTTGTTGGAATGTTCTATAGGCCAGTTGATGTAATAGGTGGTTATAGTAGACTAATGGAGCAAAAAGATGCTAGATAGCAACCCTGACAGCATTGCTGCTAGCATATAGATGGGGTGACCAGAGCTACTGGCATGTCCCAGTTTGTGATCCTGTAAAGTTCGCCTTCCTAGAAGCCAAGTTTTTTTTTTTTTTTATTATTCATCTTATCTTGGTTTGGTAGCTACCTGGATACCTGCTCCCAGACTGTTTCCTACTGCAAGGTTCTCTCCTCCCCTATCTCTATTACCCGTGGTGTTCCTCAGGGTTCTATACTTGGTCCTCTTCTCTTCTCCCTCTTCCTAAATGATATTCCTTGTACTTCCCTTCACAGCAGCCACCTCAAGTATGCAGATGATCTAATGCTTTACCATTCTGCCAAGTCTACTGCTGACATTAACCTTAACCTCTCACGGGACTTTCAATCCCTCCAATCTTGGCTCTCGGCTAACCAGCAAATCCTTAACATAGGCAAGACTCAGGCTATGCGGTTTGGATCATCTAAAAAAGTGCTCTTGGAATCCTCTAAACTCCTTGTCCTTGGTCGGGAAGGCAAAGCTATCACTAACACTGTGACTTTCAAATACCTTGGAGTCACGCTCGACTCTGCCCTCGATTTTTCCTTGCATGTCAATGAGGTATGTCAGGCAGTTAATACCAGAATTGGTGCAGCCTATCATGTATGCCACTCACTCACCCCCTCTGCTAGGATAACTGTAGCAAGAGGCGTGCTACTCCCTCAACTCCTCTATGCCCTCCCTGTTCTCTTCAATGTCAATGCTAGTGTACTCAGCAAGTGGGACACTTCCTACAACAAAATCTGTAGGTTTGCCTTATCAGCCCCTCAACTTATGCATCACTGCCTGTTCTACTCTGGCTTACACTGGCTGTCTCCCAAAGACCTCTGTTCTTACTCCCTAGGGTGCTTTATTGACTCCCTCACCAGACCACCCAGTCCGTCCTCCCTGAGAGTCTTGCTTACCCCAGTCTCACATGTCCTCTCGCTCAGGTCCTCATCCGTTCCCATGCTATCAGTTTGGCCATGCTCTACAAAAATTGGGGAACAGGCCTTCGCATATTTTGCCCCTAAATTCTGGAACTCACTCCCCCCCCCGGTTAAACACTCCCCCTCCCACCTCTCTTTTAAGCTGCTCACTGTTCTCTCACCTCTATACACTAGGAAACTGCAACTGCAATTAACTGGGAGTCCTCTCCTATTTCTCCTGTGTTCATAGATGTCTAGGAATTATCTATCTTGGTGTATCTAGATTTTGTTATCGTATAATTTGTACTGTTTAATATTTATATCATGTGTCCTCCCAGACTGTTGAGACTGAACCTATTTTTTGTTACTGTTTTGTCCGGATGTCATCACTGTATTCTTTTTGTTGTACTCTCCCAGGTCGTGCCTGAAAATAGACAGGACTGTTGCCTAGTGCACTTACCCGGTTACCAAAAGTTCATAAATAAATTTAGTGTGTGTTTGTGTGTGCTCTGCTTTAAGAGGAAGGCACAGAAATTATGTTTCTGGTTGGAAGTCTTAGGCTGGCAAATATCTATAGAAATTGCCCTGACCTCTAAGAAAAATTGTGAACATGCTAAACACTGTCATGTTAGCCACATTTCCAATAGCTAGAAAGCATCCACATTAACCTTTACCTATACTCAGGAAAGGATAAAACTCATTTCATATGACAGTAACAATCAAACTCTTGTCAGAGCCAATATGGCTGTGGAGAGCTTTTAGGAGTGCTTCCTTCCTTTCATTTACATAATGTTGCCCTGATGTCTATGGAGTATTGTACCCTTCCCCCAACCCCACATACCAAAAGACACTCCATCTGCCTCCCCCACCGAACCAGAAACCCCGATGATGATGCTTAACATATTCCCCTCCACTCGCAGCAACCCAAAAAGATTTGTTAAAAGCCAGTTAGCAGCTGTCAACCCCTTAGTACAGAGCACCTTCGAACTGCTCAGTGTTCAATAACAGTAAGGGTATGAATGAATGGTGATGTATTTGCCTATAGTAAGACCTGATTGGCTGAGTCTTAACTAGGTTAACTAGGATCTGCAGCTTATCCATTAGGTAGGGAAATGGGCAGACTGGGTGGACCAAGTGGTCCTTATCTGCCGTCAAATTTTATGTTTTTATGAGTCTCAGCCAACTATGTTTTATTACAGACAAATAACTGTCACCATTTATTCATGCCCTTACTGATCTTATCGTTTGTCTCCCCACCCATCTTGCAGATCTCTGGGTACCTAGCCATACACTCTATCCCCCACTCTCTGTGCCATAAGTAGTAAATAGTCCTAGCAGTAAAGAACAAATAAATACTTATTCTTCCCCCAACAGACATCCACATTGAACTTGTTTGTATCTCTGTGTGAATGACAGTGCATGTTCTTATCCCCGAGCTCCTCTCTCCCCGGTGGTTCATGTGAGCCACAATGCCCAGCCTGAGCATTGCTCTCTCTGATGGTACCCACTGGCCTGCCCCCATAAATCTCCCAATCTCCATGCTGCTTCAGTGTGACCCCCAACCCCACCACACAATACAAGGAGCGAGAGTGCTGAGAAGTGAGGCAGCATTGCCTGCAGAGCTATAGCTTAAACCTGGGTGGTGGAGAGAGAGACTTGGGCTGCAGGGACAGACACTGAGAAGGATAGGCAGCAGCCCTCCCTGAAAGAGAGCACAGGATCGAAAGAGGTGGAGAGTGGCACCAGTGTCAGGGACAGAGCAGTGAGACAGCCCCCAAACAGTGACAGCAACATGCTAAGATGTGGTGAGTAAGCAGAACTAGAGTGCTCACCAGGTGACAGGCTGTCTCTATTGCACCACTACCTTGGCAGTGTGAAATTGGGGGTAGTGCAATGTAGTGACCATAAATCACGATGACTGGCGGCTCCCAGACCTGCACCTGAACAAACATGCATTTCAATAGGTGGCCCATCCCCCAGCAGTGGCAACTCCCTACCACCCCCCCTTGAGACAGACAGCAACAGTGAGAGATGCTTCCAGTGCGGCATATATTTGCAGGTCTAATGCATTCCAGTCAAAGACGGTGTTAACCTTCCCCAAAAAACCAGAAGTGGAGTACAGTATGTGCCCGAGCTCGGTTGCCATCCATTTTATCGCCATTCACTCCTCTGGCACCTTGCTGTCAGTTTGACTCTGTCTTTCTGAAGCCCAGTGCAAGCAGACAGCACATGCAGAGAAAGTGGCAGCAACAGTGCTGTGACCAGGACAGTGAGCAGTGCTGCAGAGTTTTCCTTTCACCATGGCGAAGCAGACATCAGAGAGAGAGACAGTGTAAAACAAACTTGGTGCTTCTGTTCCACCACTGCACAAGAGGAGCACCCAGAGAGAGCCAGAGACAAATATGTGGATCACAAATCTGCCACTTCACATTGACTAGCACAGTGTAGGGTGGGCACTGGATGGGCATCCCAGGGCAGTTGCTGCCCCCTACACCCCCATCTCACATCGGCACATATGGAATAATCTGCAGTAGCCAGACTGATGTAGATTACTCATCTTCCCCTCTAAACCCATCCCACTCCACACAGGTTGGCACAGTGACAAGGTGACCTCTAGGTCAGCAGCCCAAGACAAATAGTGGACTGTGGCCTGGCAGAAGTTGGTGATTGATGCCCCCTCCACAACCACCCCACCACTGCACATTGGCTGCCCCAGCCAGAGACAGAAATGCGAGTTGCACATTTGCCACACCACACCTGGTTCTATCTAGCATGGTGGGTTCCAGGTGGGTGGGAATGGGGTTGCGGTCCAGATCCAGTGGGTGGCCTGAGGCCATTGGCACCCAACACACCATTCCACATCTCTGCACATGTGAAGCATTTTCTCCTTACATTCCACCTCCTGCATGGGCTGATCCTGCCAGACAAACCTTGTAGAGTACTACAACTGGGTGATGTGGGAACTGGACAAGGGCCATGCACCTGTATTTGGACTTCAGCAAGGCCTTTGATTCAGTGCCACATGGGAGGTCAGGGGGAAACTGGAACATGTGGGGGCAGGACCAAAAATGGTGAAATGGATCATAAACTGGCTAAAGGGGAGGCAGCAAAGGGTGGTGGTGAGGGGAAGGATCTCTCGGTGGTTAGTCCTGTACAAGTAGCAGAGTTGGGGGTCCAGGGCCCCAGTCGAACCTGCTGCTGTAATGGAGCTCAAGATTGCATGAATACAACAAGACAACTAAAATGAGTTCCCTTGATCCCTACAGATGGAGGGCTGCTGCACAGACGATTGCTATAGTCACTCAGGCACCACTGGGGATTTAAAACAAGAACTGGACTATGGCAGGCAGCCTGTCATCTGCCTCCTTCTCCTCCTACACTGACTGTTCACAGCACTTGCCCAGCTTCTTCTCTGCTACCAGTGCCCATCAACAGTCAGTAGTGTCAGTGGGTGGCCCCCATTGGAGTGGTCAAGCAAGCTCCTTGACTTGTTACTAGGTCCCGCAACCGATACTCTCTTTTGACTTCCTTCTGTGTCTGGTTGCATTTGCCTGTTTCCAAACACCCAATAAACTTTTTTCTAGTGTCTACTTAGATACAGAATATTAAATATATCAAAATAAAATGTAATTGCTTTGAAGAAGATATAAGCCATTATGTATGGTTGGAGAATGCTGAAATCTCATCTCGATTGTTTTTACTTCCTTATTACCATTTTGTATTTTCAGGTTAAATCAAATATAATAAAATATATTTATATATATTTTTTAGAAGGTAGAAGCTTTTATTATGGCTCTTTTTGGTTTGAACCATGCACACTGAAGCAATCAGATCATGATTTCAGCAGCCTTGCACCATCCCTCTGATTCTAAAAATATGCATCATAATGGTTGAATAATTGTAGGTCTACATTCATAACAAGTGTACCTTTTTGTCACTATCCTTTCAAATGTCTTTAATTCATTATAATTACACACTACAAAGAATGATCTTAATGTAAGGTTTCATAATTTGCCCTTTTGCAATTTTAATGACCTCCCAATCCTGGAGTCATCAATGTGATTTAGCTAAACATTTCTTTGCTCAGTTCATCAATGGTTCAATAAGATTTAGAATAAAATATCTTTTACTTTCTCTCTCAGTTGAAAATGCATAGGAGATTAGTTGTACATACTTTTGCATTTCTCCACACTTTTACTTCAAAAATTTGTAGAAAAAAAAATAACACTCAACAGTCCAATAAGATTTAGAATAAAATAACTTTAGAACAAAACGGTATAAACTTTGGGTTTGATTTAGCGCAAATATTAATTTCTCTCATAGTTAAAAATGCATAGGAGATTAAGTATACATATTTTTGCATTTCTCCACACTTTTACTTTGGAAATCTTTAAAAAAAAAACACTTAGCCTTTTGCATAGGTGTTGACCTCCCATAATGGGAATGGCTTAACACTTATTTGGGAGTTATTCAAGAGGTATCCCAAGGTCAAGATTTAGTCAACTATACATTTAATGTATTTTAATAGTAGAAGTTGCCAAAGATGACATTATAAAAGAAAACATCAGTGATGCAGCATAGATGCCTAAAAGGTATCAAACCATTTGCTTCTAAAAGTTTCACAGACAGCCAGGTTGTCTTTATGTGTGTGAGCATGGTTTTCTTCTGTGTCTTCCTTCTTCCCCTATCTGGTCATTGTCAGCTTCACATATAGATATTGCTGACTAATAATTACTAAAATTAATCTGCTGCTTTTTTCCTGAAAAGATTTAACATAATCCCATCCTGAAGAGATCTAATGTGCCCCCAATAAGCAGATCATTTAGTTTCAAGCAGTTTTTTTCTTCTTCATATTAAGAACTAAAAAATGTAATTGAAGTGCTGTACATTGCTAGAATAACTTAGGATCTGCAGGTAAATTAGGCATGACAAGAGATAAACCATATGTTCTTGTCTCAGCGTAATGGTTTCAGAAATTAGGCTGTCAGAAATACAATAGGAATTATCCTAAACAAATGTAAATATTTCTAAAAGTATAGAAGTTATTCATAACTTATCAGTATGAAAGTTGTTCAGGGAAAAATACCTTTCAAATGAGGGTATTCATTAAGCCACACTAATTATATTTTTTTTAAACTACAGCCATCTGATTACATGAAGTTTCATTTTTCGTCAAAATTTTCACCTTTCAGATGGCTATATTCAAAAAACATAATGAATTCATATTAGTGACTACCCTCATTTGAAAGGTCATTTTGTCCTGAACAATTTTCATGTTGGTTGTATATTGGTAACTTGTATACTTTGAGATATTTACATTTGTTTGGCATGACCCCTACCGTGTCCGCTCAGAGAGGAATAAAATGAGGTTGTTTGGAAGACCATATTTTACAAAATATAAAGAATTCAGATTAGTGACTGCCCTCATGTGAAATGTCTTTTTGCCCTGAACAACTTTCACACTTTGTGTGCACCTTGAATAGTTTTAAATAAATTTAGATTTGTTTAGAAGGTGTGCACATTTGTTCTCAGAGAAAAGCAGCTTGGAGTTCTGTGTCCATTATTCTAAAAAGAAGAAGGGAGTATTTTATAACTGCCATAGGGATTTGCAGTGTTATGGAAGGATACACTGAAAACTACTAAAAAATGTGTCCCACAGAAACCCCTTTTCAAGCTAAAGCGATATGGCTGCAGGCTCTGCCCACAGCCATAAAAAGAAGGCATTGAATCCCTGTGGGTGCAGCTTAGAACCACCTCAGATAAGAAGGTCTATATCAGTGTGATACACAGGCCACCAGGACAGATAGGAGAGAGACCAATAACTATTAGAAGAAATCAGAGGTGTGACAAAAAAGGGGGAGACAGTGGTGGTAGGCATGACAAAGAAGAGGGAGACGGTGGTGGTAGTCTTTTTTTATTAAATAAACGTTATTCATTTTATACCATATCAACACTCTATAACAGGCACACATCTTTCCAGCAGTGTTTACATTGGTACAATGGCATGAGTCCTAACAAGGCATGTAACAATACATATATAACCTTTCAACAGCTCTGACATACGTTGAGTACATGAAAAATAAAATAACATACTCATGCCTTCCAATCGGCGGTTAAGTACCCCTCTACTTCCCCCATCCCATAATCCCCCCAACCCCCCAAAGCCATGTTCGCCTTCCCCAATGGTGCCATTTTCATTTACGAGGTGACACCACAACCCCTTTTATCTGTAATACATGAAATAAAGAAGTCATCTGTGTGAGTCTCTCTGAGAAAGGCCTCCTATGGCTCCTTATGGGATAACCCTATAGGATATTGCTATTCCCTTATCTATTCTTCTCTTCTAATTTGGTTTCCTAAGAAACAGGAGGGAGAGACCAAAGTGTAAAAAGCTGCTCCCACCTGGATTTATACAGGAGGAGTTTACCCCTTAGGCTTACAATTGCCTTTTCCATTCTTAAATTGTGTAGGAGTTCCTTTACCCACTCAAGGAAAGAGATCACATGCTGATCTTTCCAATAGCGAAGGACAAGCCTTTTAACCGGCGAAGAGATAATGGCCATATGGTACCTCTTCTCCTTAAAAGGGGCAGCGGTATAATCCCCCACTATACAAACCTGTGGTGAGAAATGTTCTTGCAATCCCAGTAGTGGGTCGGCCCTTTCCTGAATAGCTCTCCAGAGGCAGGCTACCTTGGGGTAGTCCCATAATATATGGAGTAGTGTCCCAGGTTCCTGTTCACACCTAAAGCACATTGGATTCTGTATCTTCCCCATTCCATGCAATTTAGTTGGAGTATAATAGATATTATGCAATATGTAGAACTGTGTTAATCTTAAGCGGTCATTGGCAATGTATAAGCGGACTCCCTCCCAGATTTTATCCCATGAAAAATTATCATGTGGGAAATTACGCACCCAGCAACTAGGGTGACCTGATACCTCCGGATTAAGTTTCCCGTGTAACAATGAGACCAACTGGGATACCGCGTGAGGTTGCTTGACACATTCAAGGAGCTCTTGGAAAGGAGGCACCTGTTGCATACTCCATATTCCTGAACCGAACCATTTTATCAGCATGTGCCTGATTTGGAGCACAAAAAAGGAGTGTTTATTGGGAAGCTGAAGGAAATTTAATATTTCCGACGTTCCCCCTAGTTTACCATCAATTACCAAATCGTGAACTTTGATTTGGAGGTCAGAGCATTCTTTGGGAGCAGCAATTGTCTTATCACCTACTTTAAAATTAGGATTATTAAACACTGTGAAAGGTCCATTTGGTTATTGTATTTCATTGACCTACAGAACTGTGAATGGACCTTTAGTGAGATATATAGTACCAAGCCTCGCAGATTACTGGGTAATTACGGTGGTGGTAGTCTATCTAAACATGCCAGATGTCAACTGGGGTATTCCAGCAGCCAAAACTTCAAGAAGCGAACCTGTGCTGGAAAACCCACAGGACTGCCTGCGTACACAACTGACGAACACTTCAACCAGGCAGGAAACCATTCTGGACATAGTCCTCTCAAAATCAGAGGCAGTTGGGGCTGTTAAGGTTGGGGAACCGCTAGCCAATAGTGACCACAACTCCGTCTGGTTTGAGTTATCACTCATGGATGTTAAATCTCAATCTCAGATTGAGGTCTTAAACTTTAAAGGAGCTAACTTTGACAAAATGAAAAGAATAGTCAGGAACAAACTGACCAAGGTCCAGGAAAAGTCTGAAGTAGAAGATATCTGGGGCCTGATCAAGCAGTCTTTTTTTTTGTAGCCTATAAAACTTTATATTAGATCAGTGTTAAAAAGAAACAAACACAAAAGACCCATATGGTTTGCAGCACAAATCAAAGAAGCGATCAGGATCAAGAGAGAAGCCTTCCACAAGTTTAAAAGGGATAAGACGGATACTGACTGGGCCAAATACACTCAGAAAAATAAGGAAGCAAAGCCGGCCCATGACACTGAGGGTTGAGGCGCTGGACGCCAAGCTGGAAATCTGAGTTGAGGAAGTGAGCCTGGGCTGCTGGAGGTCGGATGGGAGGAGGAGAGCTCGGATGAGCAGCCGCTAGGCAGCTCTCCTCTCCTGGGAAGGGAGACAACTTCTCCTCAGTTCTTGGCTGCCTCTGAGTGGAGGCTTGGGGGCAGTACCAGGCCAATTGGAGAAGTGGCACAAGGCCAGGTGAGGGAAAGGGGCCATCATTGGGTGTCTCGGCATGCACGATGCCTCCGTCCTGAGGTCCTGGGACTAGGAAGGCAGGAAACAACCCTGGGCTGCGGTGATGACTGACCCTCCACATCTGGTGGCTGGGCAACACTGTAGCTCTGTGGTAGAAAGTGCTGGTGGAAAGGTAAGGGAAGCCAGAGTGATGGGGCTGGGGGGGGTAGTCAGAAGGGGAGCAGCCAGGGGCAGTACGAGAAAAAAAAAAGGAAGCAAAGATGATGGTAAACCAAGCAAAGGCAATGACTGAGCTTCAGATTGCTGACAGGATCAAAACTGGGAATAAACACTTTTTCTATTACAGTCAGGAAACAAGAAAGAAAAGAGAAGGGATAGTAAGGATAGTAGAAGGGGACAGGATCATCAAAGATAAGTAGAAAGCTACTGTTCTAAATAGCTTCCTCTGCTCAGTATTCACCAGGGAGAATATTGGACCCATGCCTGAAAGCAGCACAAAAGGGTATCTCACTAATGGAATCACTGGTAGTTACCACTGAGAGGATCAAGGAGGCACTAGTGCATCTGAAGGTGGACAAGGTACCAGGGCCTGATGTGCTGCACACAAGCATGCTAAGGGAGCTGGCAGAGGAACTGGCCAACCCATTGGCATATTTGTTTAACTGATCACTACAAACGGGTGAGGTGCCAGGTGACTGGAGAAAGGCAGATGTGGTCACTCCACAAGGGAGGGAGCAAGGAGGAAGCTGGTAATTATAAACCAGTTAGCCTCACATCTATTGCAGGGAAATTGATGGAGACCCTCATCAAGCAGGACCTCGTAGAATACCTAGAAGGGAACTGTCTCCAGGATGGCAAGCATGGGTTCATGGCAGGTAGATCATGCCAGATGAACCTCATCACATTTTGTGACTGGGCAACTAAAGAACTGAATAAGGGCCATCCAGTGGACCTCCTCTACTTCAATTTTAGCAAGTCTTTGACTCAGTGCCACAAAGGCACCTGAGAAAGAAGTTGAAGAATCTAGGCACTGTTGAGAGCATTGTCAGGTGGGTAGGAAATTGACCCAAGGATAGAAGGCAGAGAGAGTAGTGGTAAATGGGACAAAATCAGCTGAAGGAGAGGTCACAAACGGAATGCCACAGGGCTCAGTCTTGGGCCCGGTCCTATTTAATGTGTTCATTAGTGACATCAGAGAAGGAATACAGGGCAAGCTTGTCCTCTTCCCAGATGATATGAAACTCGGCAGGAGGGTTGACAGTGCAGAAGCAGTTGGGGACCTACAAAAAGACCTACTCAAACTAGAAAGATGGTCTAATGTCTGTCAGCTGAAGTTTTTTTTTTTATCATTTCTTTATGCTCCTGTCTGGCCCCCTTCAGTCCGGCCTCCCCAGCCTGGTCACCCGGCATCCACTGAACTCTCCTCACACACTAGCAAGGTGCCAGCTAGCCAGGTGCAGAGCCTGCGAGGGGCCGCATTCATCATGCCGGCTGACGTTTTCTTTTTGGTGCTTGTCCCCACGCGTGGTGCAGTGGTGTGAAATGACACCAATGGCCGAGCCGCACACACTTCCATATGTGGTATGCTGGACATCTGCCCCATGACCGCCCCCTACATGTAGGCCTGCTGTGCCAGACCCCAGCCACCGCTAGGGGCCAGGCAGACAGCGGACCCCATCCCCACCCTTCCGCAGGAGAGAAGAGCTGTCCTTCGGATGCTTGATCCTCTCCTTCCCCAGCCGACCCCCAGTGGCCTGCTTGCACAGCAAACATGGGTCACCAGCATGACAGGAGGTAAAGTATGATGCCTCAGCCCTCCACACCACTGGGCCAGCTTGTCAGCTGAAGTTTAATGCAAAGAAGTGCAAAGTGATGCATCTGGGTAAGGGAAACCCTAAGACAGGATATTACTTCAATTGGATCAAGCTCAGTACCTCACAAGACGACAGACCTGGGGGTCATCCTATGTGACACTCTCAAACAATCGAGCCAGTGTAACAAAGCATATAAACCAGGCAAATAAAATGTTAGGGTTCATAGGAAGGTGATTCGACAGCAGGAGAAGAGAGGTAATTCTCCCCCTATATAGGTCCCTAGTGAAGCCTCACCTGGAGTACTGTGTCTGGTTTTTGAGCCCTCACCTTAAGAGGGACAGGTATAGGCTGCAGACTGTACAGAGAAGGGCGATGAAAATGACTCAAGGACTCCAAGGGTTCTCACATCAGGAGCACCTTAGTCACTGAACATGTACTCGCTTGAGACAAGCAGGGAAAGAAGGGATATGACTGAATTTCAAATTCCTGAAAGGTTTCAATAGGGTACCCTATTCAGAACTATTCAATGGGGTAGAAGGTTTAACCACTAGAGGTCACGAATGGAAACTGTGGGAAGGGAGCTAAGGAAGCAGTACTTTAACGAAAGGGTAGTGGAAGCATGGAATGGCCTGCCTGCAGATGTGGAGGGAGCTAAGACCATAGCAGTGTTCAAACTTGGGTGGGACAGAGCAAGGGGAATCTCTAACAGGGATGGATAAATACCATAAGGGGGGGTCAAGGTCCCAGGACCAGTAGAAGGTCTCAGAAATTCATGGGCAGATTTGATGGATCATTGGTCTCCTTCTGCCGTCATTTTCTGTGTTCTAAGAGATCCATCTGGAAAGAAAACCACACCTTGGTGAGTGTTAGCCTCACAGTCTGTATATTTAGTGGCATCCCAAAATAAAAAAAAAAAAAACACACCCTCTTCTCTGAATGTCACTATTAAATGAGTTATGCTCAAGATCCCTCTTTCCTGCAGTCTTAGCAGAAAGGTGATCTTTGTCACCATTGTAGAGTGCAACAGAAACTGCTAGTGTCAGGAAAACACTTTCTGCTTTTTGCTGTTAGAAAGAAAATAGCAAGCAAGGACCTTGGATGTCCAAACCATGTGCCAGCATAGGCGGCAGAGCTGGGAAGACAGCCAACCCCTCACTTTCAAAAGAAAAAATTACCATAGTAATCTTGTTTCTTCCCAGTGATACTCAGGTATTCATAACTTTCTGCAGTAGGCCCTTTAGCTAGAACTGCCTGGAGAGAATAGAACACATGCAAATGATGGAAATATTTGCACGCGACAACTTTTCAAATGCTGCCCTATACTAACTGCCAGTGTTCTAAAACTCCTCAGATTTCCTAGATGCCTGGAAAGGCAGGCTCCTGGAACTGTGAATACTGAATAATATTAATGATCAGTAAGAATTAAACCCATAACCCCTTAAGTAAAACCCTCCAACAGCAGGGAAAAAACAAAATAGATACCCCCAAAAATGTCAGCGTCACCTGAAAAAGGGGGAAAACACAACAGGAGCCCTGGTTATCAGAATTGTGCCAGAAAGTGGCATATAAACCTCAGAGCACAGTATGCAAGAGTGCAGAGGCTAAATATTCTGAAAGGGGAGGCAGGGTTGGAAGTATGAGTATCACTGGGAATAAACAAGATTACTATGGTAAGTAATTTTCTCTTCAAACAACATGAAGTCTTGCTATATTATGACATATGCAGTGAGTCCCAACCTTCGAACTGCTCCGGAGGTGAAAGAGTTAACTTTCCATGCCAGGCATGGAACCTTGAGCTCGAGCTCGGTTGAAAACTCTGTCTGTTGTTGCTCAAACTCAAACTGTCAGATTCTTTACTCCGCCTCACTGAACAGTCGCTCCGGAGATTTCTCCTTCTGCTCGGTTCGTTTGTCGGTTAAAAAGTCTTATTTTTTTGGTTTCTTGACCGAAATTAAACCGCAATCGGTCAGTTCAAGCTCTGTCTGTGGTACTGTAAGTAATAGATAGACTTACATTTATTTTTCTTCTGTGTGGAACTTGTAAACGTCTTTTTTGGTTCATTTTGAACTGATCAGGTTGTTTTTAAAAACACTTTCTAGTCCTTCAGAGTGCGGTTCCCGGTTCCTATCGGTTCTAAAAAAACGGATTTCATTACGGTTTTTTCCACGACCCGTGACATGGTTGGGAACCGATAAGAGAGTCTTGCTTGGCGGATTGCCACTAACGGGCAAGTTTGGTTAGGCTGGCACTATGTCTGAAAACCCAAAAGAAAAACCGGGCCCACTGGGTTTCAGCACTGTGGTCTCTGTGGGGAAGCCTTTGCTAAGGCTGACCCACACACCACCTGTGTATATTGTCTGGGGTTTGACCACCTCAGTGTAGACTGCCAGATTTGTAAGAATTTTTCTGCTGCCACCGTGGAAGAGAGAGTTGGTAGGCTCAGGGAAAGGGAGGCCAAAAAGTCCGCTGACCCGGATGGCCAGCCCAGTTCGGAATCCAGCAAACCGAGGGAGTGCCTCTGACCAGGGCGATACTTCCTTGGCAAACGAAGAGCCAGCTCTGAGGAGCCGGTTCCAACTAAAAGGACTAGAAAGTCAGCTAGTGTGGAGCCAAAAGTTCTTTCTCCAACCGCTGAGGAAATAGCTAAAGCAATTCAAATTGTCCAGTCTCTTTCTCCGGTTCCGTCCGAACCGACACCATCAGGGAAGCGCTCGGTTCGGCCAGTTCCACCGGTTCAAGATTATGAGTTTGAGGATTTTTATGAACCGGAGGAAGGGGAGGAGGAGGAGGAGTACGAGGAGAGTGAATGTGATTTTGAAGGTCTGGATATGCCCATTGAACCGTCTCTCCAGACAGACCGTCAAGGGTCCCCCAGGCTATCTGAGTCCCCTTCTCATTTTATGTTCTATAAGAAAGTTGCTGAAACTCTCCAACTCCCTGTTGAGGAAGCTGTTGATGACCAAGAAGAGCCTGATTATGTAGAAATGATGGATATTCCAGAGTCTAGGAGACTGTATATTCCCTTGCACAAATCCTTTGGGAAACAGACAGTAAATATTCTAAAAACTCCTCACTCTATCCTTCCTGTTGATAAAAGGATGGACAAGAGGTATACATTATCAGGCTCTGATATGGAGTTCCTCTCTCAGCAATGCAGCCATGTGGGTGTAGTGCAGGCTGCAGCCTGTGACAAGGCAAATATTCCTCTAGCCTCTCACCCTCCTGAAAAGGATTCCAGGAGGATGGATGCCATGGCAAAGAAACAGTACATGGCAGCATCTTTAGGACTCAGACAGGCAAATTATATGGCTTATGCTGCTAGGTACCAGAAATCCAGATGGGATACTGTGCTGGCCCTAGCAAAACAGGCCCCTGACCAGCTTGCCAGGGAGCTGCAGATGGTATTGAGGCATCCAAGGTGCAATTTCATGCTGCAGTAGACTCTAATGATGTTTCATCAAGAGTCATGGCTACATCTGTGTCTCTTCACAGAACGGCCTGGCTCAGATGTGCTACACTGTCACAGGATACCCAGTCCAAGGCTATGGATTTTCCTGTTGTGGGTAATTCTCTGTTTGGGGAGCAGACAGAGAATTATATGAAGAAAATGGATGAATATAGGACCACCTATAGGAGTGCACAGGCCAAAGAAAGGCAAGCCACTCCTCAAAGGCAGCATGTCAGGGGCAGGGGCAGGCCTTTTCATAGGCCTTTTTACCAAGCCCAGGCCTCCTCTCTGCTTATGCACAGAGGGGGTTTTTAGAGGAAGAGGCAGACGGGTACAAGTAAGCCTGCTTCTACCCTCAGCCCAAAGCCCCTGCCAAGCAGGCTCCTTGATGGGGTGGCCAGGCCGATTCTCCACTACTGGTAGGGGGCAGGCTGGCTTATTTTGTCCAGGACTGGAAGTCTTTAACATCAGACAAGTGGGTCCTGGAAGTAGTAAGTCAGGGACTGGTTCTCAGCTTCAAAATTTCGAAGATGAGAACCAGGTCCTTCCACCTGCAAATCCATCAGAGGCACTTGCCCTAGAAACAGAAGTTTCTACCCTCCTGGCTCTCAGAGCTGTGGAAAGGGTTCCACCCCTACACCAGGGCAAAGGGTTGTACTCCAGGTACTTCCTTACCCCAAAAAAGACAGGAGAATGGTGGCCCATCCTGGATCTCAGATATCTAAACAAGCACCTTTTAAAACCAAAATTCAAAATGGTGACTCTAGGAATTATTTTACCCTCTCTAAGGCCAGGGGACTGGCTAGCCTCCCTGGACCTCAAGGATGCCTACTTCCATGTTCTTATCAGAAGCTCCCATCGAAAGTACCTCAGATTCGAACTGCCCTCAGGCCATTACCAGTTCAGAGCAATGCCCTTTGGCCTCACCTCGGCCCTGAGGGTATTCACAAAAATGCCTGGCAGTAGCAGATGCCCACTTAAGAAGGCAAAAAGATTGCCATCTTTCTTTAGCTGGATGACTAGCTCATAGTAGGCCAATCTCCAGACCAGGTCAAACTTCACCTTCAGGTGACTCAGCAACTGCTCACATCTCTAGGTTTCCTCCTCAATCTTCCAAAGTCAGTTCTAGAGCCTGTCCAGCTTCTCACCTTCATAGGCGCAGAACTGAACACAAAAGAGGCCAGAGCCTTCCTTCCTCTGGAAAGAGCAAGGACCCTGGTCTCTCTGGCCTCCTCTTTCACCCTGCAGGTCTCTCGATTTGCAAGGCATTTTCTACAGCTCCTGGGACACATGGCTGCTTCTACAGCAGTAGTGCAGGGAGCAAGATTTCAGATGAGGGACGTCCAGTTCCATTTGAGAGCCTTTTGGTCTCAAAGGAGAGACCCTCTGACCAAATTGATCCCAGTGACTCGAACCCTGATCCAGGCCCTTCAGTGGTGGCAGGACCAGAGCAATCCGAGACAGGGGGTCCCCTTCACCCCCCAGTCTCACTCCTTAATCCTTACTACAGATGCATCCCTCTTGGGGTGGGGAGCTCACATGGGTGACCTCACTACCCAGGAATTGTGGTCCCCACAGGAATCTCTGCTCCACATCAATCTGTTGGAACTCAGAGCAGTTTTTCTAGCACTTCAAGTTTTTTTTCACATCTGTTCAGAACAAGGTTGTTCAGGTCAGAACAGACAACACCACTACAAAGTGGTACATCAACAAGCAAGGGGGCACTCAGTCTACGGCCTTGTGCACCAAAGCAATGAAGTTGTGGTCTCTGGCTTAGTCCCTGAATGCCTCCCTTACGGCAGTTCACCTCCCAGGCAAGGACAATGTCCTGGCAGATGCTCTCAGCAGGATTTCCCAGGGCCATCACGAATGGGCACTGGATCCCCTAGTACTAGAGGTAGTATTTGCCAGATGGGGCACCCCGTAGATAGATCTTTTTGCAGTCCCAGACAATCACCAATTTCCCCTTTTTTGCTGCAGGCCCCCAGTGTTGGGCTCAGTCCCTCTGGATACCTTCCTTCTCAGTTGGGAAGGGAAGTTTCTCTATGCTTTTCCCCCCTTCCCTCTTCTGTTCAAGGTGCTAGTCAAAATCAGATCTCAACCCTGCAAGATGATCCTGATTGCTCCAGATTGGGCCAGACAGCCCTGGTACCCACTCCTTATGTCCTTAGCAGTCCACCTTCCCCTGTGTCTTCCCAGGAATCACAACCTGTTAACCTGTGCCCAGGGGAGAGTTTGGTACCCGAACCTCAAATCTCTCAATCTCAAGGCCTGGCTCTTGAAGAGTTAGAGTTTGCTGACCTACACCTCTCCCAAGGTGTATTGGATATCTTGAAGGCCTCTAGGAAGCCTTCCACCAGGGCTACTTATAATTCCAAATGGAAGAGATTTTCCATATGGTGCTCTGGCAAGCATATTCCCCCAGAATCTGCTGACTTGCCCACAATCCTGGATTATTTGGTGCATTTGAATTCTTTGGGGCTGAGACCAGCTACCCTAAAAGTGCACCTGGCAGCCGTGTCTGCTTTCTTATCAGCAGGTAAACCTCCTTTTTCAGCTCACTGATGTGTGTATATATATGTGTGTGTGTGTGTTGTGTTGATTATTGTCACTCTATTTTGTATGATATTATTCCATTTTGAAATGCTTAATGCTTAATCATAGTTATATAAGACAATATGTTACAAGATGTTATGAGACTTTTCTTTTGGAATCTCTGGCATTGTTTGGCTCATGATGTTCTGGGCACCTGGCCAGTGCTTAGGGCATGATGATCTGGCGAATGCCAAATATTTATTACAAGATGTTATGAGACTTCTTTTGGAATCTCTGGCATTGTTTGGCTCATGATGTTCTGGACACCTGGCCAGTGTTTAGGGCATGATGATCTGACGAATGCCAAATATTTATTAAGTGGTGTTTGTCATGCTGAACTCGTGATGTTCTGGGCATCTGGCCAGTGCTTAGGACATGGTGGTTTAGCATTTCTAAATACCAGATAAAACATATAAAATGGGACTTTCCAGACGCCTGGTTAGAAGCCTCACCTGCAGGATGGACGCATCGCTGTAGGACCAACTCCCGGTTCACGAGACTCCTGGCCAGGCTGACAAGGGGGCTTCCCAGCCATTGGAGAGAGGCTTGGATGTAGACTTTTCTTTTGGAATCGGTGATGTATAATTTCCTTCTCTATTGTAACTTGGCAAAATAAAGCTTTTCGCTTGCTACAGTTACTGAGTCATCGTTTGTGTGTGTGTGTGTGAATGATATTTGTTTGGATGAAAAGCTGCTTTGCTTAAGTTGGCAATACACTCACCCTGTATTCTCCAAGTTTTTCAAGGTGTTGCTTCACACCAGCCCTCCATTCAGGGACCCTGCCCCTGCTTGGGATCTTAATATTTGCATTGCCCAGCTTATGCAACCCCCTTTTGAGCCTTTGTCTTCAGCAGAGTTTAAGTACTTAACTTGGAAAACTGCGTTTTTGGTAGCCATCACCTCTGCCAGGCGCGTAAGTGAATTGCAAGCATTGTCAGTGGAGCCTGATTTTATCTCCTTTCACAGAGATAAGGTGGTCCTCAGGACTAACAGAAAGTTTTTGCCTAAGGTGGTTTCAGATTTCCACCTTAATCAATCCATGTCCCTTCCTGTGTACTTCACTGACCATTTCTCCTCTGGCGAGAGGAGATTGCACAGTTTAGATGTCAAAAGAGCCCTTAGTTACTACATGGAATGTACCAAGGGTCACAGGTTTGACTCCCTCCAATTGTTCCTCACTTATGGTGAGGTTGGTAAAGGAAAACCTGCCACTAAAAGATCCATTTGCAGGTGGATTGTCTCTTGTATCCAATTTTGCTATGAAAAATTGGGTAAGGTTCCTCTCTCAGGCCTGAGGGCTCACTCTACCAGAGGTACAGCTGCGTCTCTGGCTGCTGCCAGGGACATCCCTATCCTAGAGATATGTCAAGCAGCTACCTGGAAAACAGTTCACACTTTTACTAAGCATTACTCCCTGGACATCCAGGCTAGAAGTGATGCTCGCTTTGGCACAGCTATGCTTCAGAGCCTATTTCCTAAGTAGATTCTGTCCCTCCTCCATGGAGGTACTGCTGTGTAATCTGCATATGTCATAATATAGCAAGACTTCATGTTGTTTGAAGAAAAAATTACTCACCTTAGTAATGTTGTTTCTTCTAATGGAGTCTTGCTATATTATGACCCCCCCAGGCCTGCCCCTCTCAGAACCTCTACTTTTGGGAGGTGGGTGGGCAGTGCAATGTTGGCACTTCATAGATGCCCACTTTAATTTTCACCCTTTCTTTTAGGGAGCTTGGGTGTTATGTTTTAATTTTCCTTTCTTGATTCCCCTGACTTGAGTCTTTGTTTTGGGATCAAGAAAAAAAGATGTGTTCTTGTAGTTAGTAGCCAGTGGGCTAGTGTAGGTTTACGGCTTCCACACAGAACCTTAGTGAGTTTTGCTCGTAAAGATCTGACAGTTTGAGTTTGAGCAACAACAGACAGAGTTTTCAACCGAGCTCGCACTCAAGGTTCCATGCCTGGCATGGAAAGTTAGCTCTTTCACCTCCAGAGCAGTTCGAAGGTTGGGACTCACTGCATATGTCATAATATAGCAAGACTCCATTAGAAGAAACAACATTACTAAGGTGAGTAATTTTTTCTTCTAACCCGAATAATACTCGGGTATTCATAATTTTTTGCAGACTACAAAGCAGTACCCCTGGAGGTGGGCACAGAATTTTATTTTGGAAACAGACTTTGTAAGACTGCTGTGCCAAACCTGGCATAACCTCTGGATTGAATATCCAGGTTGTAGTGCTTCATAAAGGTGTGTACCGTTTTCCAGGTAGCTGCTTTACAGATGTCAAACAATCGCTGGCAGCAGTTAATGTATTTTATTTAGTTATTTATTTAGTTTTTGTTGACCGGGTAAGTGCACTAGACAAATCCTGCCTATTTTCAGGCACGACACAGGGGAGGGGGATATAGATGAATGCCAACTGACCTTGAACCAGATTAAGCTGTTGGTAGTATTTTGAGTGAATGAGGGAAATTTGACCAGGACACCGGGGAAACTCCCCTACTCTGTAGGGAGGGGTTTCCTTTGACGCCATGATGGAGGATTCAGTAAGTACCAGAGCTGACTGCATTGCAGACCTCCTCATGACTTTTCCACCAGTGATAACCGACAACAATGTGACACAGGTTAAAGTTTTGAATACAGAATTTTGTAATCGAGAAACACAGCTATCGCTACCGACCTTGCAGGAACTTTCAGAATCCGCTCCTGGACCTTCACGATGTCTAGAGGACCAACGAGACGCCATACTCACAACACCAGTGTTTCCGGTGGAACGGAGTTCTTAGGCACAGAGTGTGCAATGCCACTGCTTCCTCCAGCGCCTTCCAGATCTTGCCCTCAGAAAGACATTGCGACTGGGGTTTCACATGCTGAGTGAGTTTCCCCATTAAAAATAGATCCTTTTGCTTCTTCAGAATGCCTGGAACTGGGACCCCATGCGGCCGCCTCCTCTACGGACCCCACCACTACAGACCTGCTTTGTTCTCGTTTTGGTCTGCCTAAGCAAAAAGACGTTTTAGAGATGACCTGGACTACAACGGCTGCCTTATCCAAGGCAGGTTGGACTCAATCAACGCAAGGGACATGGATTCCTGATCCTACATGGGACGCGGCTAAACATGGAGTTTTATACTCCCCCGCCAGGCCTGCTACGTTCATGAGCTCCAACGAGGTACCAACTATTGATAATGTTCCAACTATGGACAATTATGTAATGACTGCTAACTCAGGTGAATCTGTACAATCTTGGGGGGAGATTATGGCTGCTAAGGACCAGGTTGTTGTACATGTACCCTGGGAGAGTACAGATATTGGTGAGGCACCTCTTATTTCATTGAATTTATCCCCTGAAGCCCCCCCCCATATTCTTCCTCCCACTGATGTTTTTTTTTATCTCAGGGACCTACTGTTTCCCCCTCTCTTAGCATTCTGGACTCACAGCATGACCCCACTCCCTCCTTGGAGGACCCGGGGTAAGGCACATCTAAAACGTTGGTCCCTAACTCAGACAAAGGCCCCCACGAAACAAGTTTCTGGTCAGACACCCATTCTCTCTGACCTATTTAAAAATAAACTCGAACAAGCCCCCCGTAGAAATGTAGTCCGCCTCCGCTATAGAGGTGGACTGTCGGAGTTTTCTGATCGATATTATGTAGCTTGCACACTTCTTTAAGGCATGATGTACTTTCAAGCCTCAGACATATATGCCTTGATACATATCTTGGGGGAAGAGACTTTCTATATCAGTTTTAAAACCTCTGCAGGTTTAGACCATTTCTGGCATTTATATACCTCCCAGAAAAATAATTCCATTTGGACCCCTTTTTCTGTTTTACCTCTGACTAAACCCACGATATGTACTGTTACAATCATGTTTAGGAATGAAGTAGTTAGTATTAGTGATATTTATCATTGGTTGCAGAATCACTGTAATGTCCTTTCTCCTCCTGAAGCTATCCTGGACAATGATGGTTTATGGACTGGTGGCTGGAGGTTTCGGGTAAAACTATTTCAAGTAAATTTGGAAGTTGTACACCTGCTAAATAGTTTCTTTTTAGGTAAAGACAGGGGGGTTTGTTTTTACGGGGGTCAGCCTAGGGCCTGTTATAAGTGTGGTACTACTACACATTTGAGTAGTACTTGTGACCTGCTGAAGTGTAGTCTTTGTGGGGGATATGGACACCCGTGCGTTTCTTGCAAGAATGTATTTCGATGCAATTTATGTAATGAAACAGGGCATGCATATCATCAATGTCCATGGGCTAGTAAAAATAGATCTGAGGGTTGGAATTCTGAAGCCTTAGTTCAGAAAGCCCAGGCCAAAGCACAAAAGCAATCTACTTCCCTGAATACAGCTTCTGACCCTTCCATACCCCCCCCTAGATTTACCCATTCCTGTTCCTCCTGCGCCCTTAGTGCCGCAAGTTTCTTCACAACTGCTAGATCAGGTTTCCCAAATGAAAGCCTCCATTGACCCCCCTTCCGAGACTGTGCTTCCCCTGACTTTCTCCACTACCATTCTTGATAAAGAGGGATTTCAGGCAAGCAGACGGGTTACTAGGGCCACTGCTCAGAAATCTCTTAAACTTCCTGATGTTCCCCTATCCAACGTCTTTGACTGTTTGAAAGGGGACAGAGAGGAATCAGATGGAGATACTGATATATCTGCTATTCCATCTGATATGGATACCCCTGCAAATAAACCTCCTGATGTTGCCAGGAAAAAACTGACAAAAACGAAAAAGGGTAGTAAGAAATGGAAAAACATGGCTGTGACTGATGGGAGTGGATGACTCCGGCATATATACTGATGGATATCCATATAGCCTCTCTAAATGTCTGTAGCCTAAAGGGATACAAAAAGAGAATGGGTTTTTTTCATTATGCTAACTCCCTCCAGTTAGATATTTTATTATTGCAAGAAACTCATATCTCTACTTTACATGACATACAACAATTGAAACGGGGATGGTATAAAGGCCCTTCTTTTTGGACATTTGGGGATGATGCAGCGGATGGTGTAGCTGTTATATTTTTTTCGCCCCAGTTTTCCATCACCCGCATTATTGATATACACCCAGGTAGAGCACTTGTTGTTGATTTCACAAAAAATACATTATCTTTTTGGGTTATAGTTATTTATAGTCCACAAGCCAAAGCAGTCCGTATTGCATCGTTGGATTTAATCAAACCATTTTTATGTACGCGTAAACACATCTTGTGGGGGGGGAGATTTTAACTGTTCTATTGACACGGTAGGCAGGGTAAAATCAGGGAAAAAAGTATATTGTGACTCCCTAGCTTTATCTACGTTGGTGAAAGATGCAGGTTTGATAGATGCATATCGTTCTCTCCATTCCAATGAAGGCTACACTTATCATGGATCGATATATCGCACCAGAATAGATTATTTTTTTAATTCTCGCCACTGTACCCCACACCATGTTTTGGTACTTCCTAATAAGATTTCAGATCATTGTCTTATTATAGGTCATTTTTTCATTGGGTCCCCTATTGTGTCTATATCATATCACTCCCAGTGGAAACTAAATAATTCTTTATTTTCCCCGATTTCTGTTCAGGCTTACATACATACTCTCTTTCAAGCACGAATTTTGGTTATTTGTTGTTATGATTCTATGTGGGAATGGTGGAAAGACACAAAGACAGATCTGGGCACTTTTTTTCAGGCTTTAGGGAAAAAGAATGTCAGGGATGATTATCTTACATATTTAACTTATTGCAACCAGTTATATAAATTGATGTCTCTTCAAACTACATCCTCTGTTGATTATTCTTCACAGATATCCAGAGTTAAGGCCTGCATGTTCTCTCATCAATACAATAGTGCTCGAACACTAGATTACATCATGCAAACAGGCACTTCTATTTCCCCGTCTGCTGATCCTTTCTATGCCTTTAAAGATAGACTTCATTCTACTGTTATGCATGGTTTAAAGGATGCTCAAGGTACAGTAATGACCTCTATCCCTGATATGTTATCAGTCTCATCTGATTATTTACGGGCGCATTTCTGTAATGTTCTTAGCTCCCATCAGGATATATCCTACCTTCTGTCGGCCCTAGTCCCTCCACTTAATGCTCATTTAATTCCTGACCTAATCAGAAGGATTTCTCAAGAGGAAGTTGCCAGTGCTATTTCCCATTTACGGTTGAAGGTTTCCCCAGGGCCGGACGGTTTAACACATGAATTTTATAAACATTCCAAGTTAATTTGTTGGAAATTTTGACTCAGGTCTTTAATTATGTCCTGGATAATGCGGATGATACATCTGGATTTGGCCTATCCATCTTGAAATTTTTATATAAAAAAGGGGATATAGTCTCTCTTACTAATTGGAGGCCACTACATCTCAAATACGGATTTTAAGATTTTTTTCTAAGATTCTTTGTTCTCGTTTAAGAGTAGTTGCCCCGGATTTGATAGATATGGCTCAATCCTGTGCCATACCTGGTAGATCCATTCATATGAATCTTTTTCTATTACGTGAAATTTTTGAAGCAAAAAAGAACGATAAGTTATCTGGTTTTCTCTTTGTCCTGGATCAATCGAAAGCGTTTGATTCTGTACATCATGATTTCTTATTACAAGTATTGACACTATATGGTATTCCTGAATGGTTTATCTCTTGGGTTTCTCACATGCTCTCCTTGGCCTATTTTTTTCCTATGATTAATGGATTTCAGGGCACAACTCTATTACAAAGGGTAGGGCTTCATCAGGGATGCCCTTTTAGCCCATTATTATATGTTTTTGCTCTAGATCCCATAATTAGGTAGATAAAGTGGGACTCAGATATTGTGGGCATCACACCTCACCCCAGTTTATTACCTGTTAAAATCTCTGCTTATGCAGATGATGTGGTCTTATTTTGTCTCAATCGTTCTTCGGGTGCTAAAGCTGTTCAAACTTTTCAATCTTTTTCATTATTGTCTGGAGGTAAGATACATCTCGAGAAAAGTGTATGTATCCCATTACATCCTATTGCTACTGATTCTACAGTAGTACATGGTATCAAGGTTTGTACCACCCCCCAGAAGATCCTGGGAATGTGGTTTAATACATCTGATGATGCTAGCTATAACTGGGAGAAACGCATGGCACTAGGTGACAATAAAGTACGTCTCTGGAAGACATGGAGACTGAGTAAAAAAAAATGGGTTATGGTGATAAAAAATTTTTTATCCCCGATATTTTTATTTCTGAGTCACATATATGGTCCGCCCAAACACCTAGAAATGAGATTATTTAGCCTTTTTTTTCAAATGTTATGGGGCAGTCACCTAAACCCTGTTAAAAGACATATTACGTATTTACCCCCGAACCAGGGGGGTTTAGGAATGATAAACCCTATGTCCTTTTTTCTTTCTTTTTTTCTATATCACATTTTTCAAAGTCATAGATATTTGGTAACTGTTTGTGACTCATGGGTGGCTAAAGCTGTGGATTCTCTAATGTTAGCTTGGATTGACCTCCCACCCATAGCTTCCCGCATACCTAATGTACCGTCTTATGTTATTGATGGTTTCCGTACCCTCCGGTCTTGGAAGATTAGTAAATCATCTATATTAGGCCTAACTAGGAAACAGTTGTACATTAGTTTCCTAAACATCGATAAGCCAATATTATAGCTTCCACTATGCTCTCCATCCCACCTGACGTTTGCACTAGATATACTCAGAGACAAAAGGATCCCAGCACATATGTGGGATATTTCCTGGCTATGCTGTCATGGTAAGCTGCAAGTTCGTGGTAACAAAGCATAAATCGGCACAGCATAAGTATTGTCCTAAACCACTTTGTATTAACATTGAAGAAACTATGGAACATTTTTTCTTTTCCTGCACAGATGCTCTCTTGTTTTGGAAGACCCTAGCAAACAAGTGGAAATGGCCATTTCTGAGTAGGATAACATATTCAGTCCTTGTCTTAGGTATTTTTTCTGGTTTTTGGAATAAATTCCACCCTAGCACCTTGAGAGTGTTGTTTGCTGCATGCAAATATTATATGTGGCAAGCTAGATGTAAATATGTTCTACAACAGGTACCAACATGTCCACTAGCTATTATACAATGTATTGAATCCGCAGTTTTGAACATACAAGAATTGGAATATAAGCATCTCTCGCCTACGTAATTTGCATCCTATTGGGCTTGTATTACCTTTCTGACTTAATTATAGGAAATAGTTTCGGTTATGTTGCTGATTGCTTTTTTTCTCTCACCTGTATCACTGGGATGTATACAATCTTAGAATGCTTATGTATATGCTTTTCTGTTTATTATTTTGTTTCATATATTTTCTGTACCTGATATGTTTTTTTCAATACAAAATTCCCCTACTCTTTTCAATAAGTGCCATGGGATCTTTAACATCCACCTGAACTACCACCAATCCAGGCAGATAGGACCTTGGTTTAACGTCTCATCCAAAAGACGGCACCTCAGAAGTGCAGCACACCTCTCATGCTGCACTACAGTGTCAGTACTGGGATATTAACCCAAGTGCCAGATGTGGGAACTGAACCCACAGACCTCTGATCTCCCGGCTTCAGAGGCGAGTGTGCTACCAACTGAGCCACTAACACTGCTCAAGGTAGCAGCTGTCCCTCTTGTAGAGTGGGCCCTCAATTCTGTTGGGGGCTTCCTACGAGCTTTAGTGTAACAGAATAGGATACACTGAACTATCCATCAAGAAATAGACCTTTTTGACACTGGGTTACCCTTTCCCACATCCCCATTAGTCAGGAACAGCTGTTTCCTGTCCTGCCTATGGTCTTTAGTGGCTGTCAAGTAGTAGCTAAGAGCTCTTTTGACATCCAGACTGTGAAGTCTGCTTTCGCTAGAGGTGGACTGGTCAGTGAAAAAGACAGGTAGGGTAATGGACTGGTTAAAGTGGAAATGAGAAACCACCTTAGGGAGGAATTTCCTGTTTACCTCAGGACTACCTTATCCCTGTGAAATGAAATGTAGTCCTGTTCAATGCAGAGAGCCTGAAGCTCACTGATCCTTCTTGCAGAGGTCATTGCCACTAGGAAAATGGTTTTCCATGTAACATATTTTAGGTGAGCTGAGGACATGGGCTCAAAAAGGAGGTCCCATGAGTTTAGCTATGCGCACATTGCAGTCCCATGTTGGCACCGGTTCCCTATGAGGGGGGTGCAGATGGGCCAAACCCTTGAAGAACCTCCCAAAAATAGGTTCTGAAGCCATTGTTACATTTCCCCCAGCAGAAATGTAAGCAGATTCTGCGGCCAGGTAAACTTTCAGGGTGCTGGACTGTAGTCCCAGAAAATGTAAGTAAGAGAGGTAATCCCAGAACAGCTGAAACCCCCAGCCTGTACTGGCACCAACTCCTTGGCTGAACACCACATAGAAAACCTTTTCCATTTTGAGGCATAGGTTCTCTTAGTGAAAGGCTTCCTGTATCATCTCAGGATGTCCAAACAGCTTCTGAGAGATATAAGCCTGCATACTCTAGGTCTTCAAGAGCCAAGCTTTGAGATTGAGAGACCTAAGATTCGGGTACAGAAGGGTCCCCTGGTTGGAGGTTAACAGGTTGTGCCTATGAGGGAGATGTATTGGCTCGGCTACGGACATGGAGAGCAGAAGAGAGTACCATGGCTGCCTGGGCCAGTCTGGAGCTATCAAGATTAGTGATGCTGAATGGGACCTGAGTTTGAGCAATACCCTGAATATCGGGGGAAAGGGAGGGAAAAGACATAGGTACTCTCCTAACCACTCCAGATCAGGACATCCAAAGGGAGTGTACCATGGTCTGGTGGTCTGCAACAGTATTGAGGCAGTTGGTGGTTCTGGTAGGATGCAAACAAGTCCATCTCTGGAGTGCCCCACCTCTTGAAGATCACTTGCACCACTTGCCTGTTCAGAGTCCATTCGTGATGGGCCTGGTTGATTCAACTCAGTGCATCTTCCAGGGTATTGTCCTTTCCTGGTAGATGGACTGCCTGTAGGGAAATTTCCAAGGAGTAAGCCAGTATCACAATTTTCATGGCTTCTGTGCAAAGGGCCTGACCTGGTGCCTCTCTGCTTGTTTATGTAGTACACTGTGGTGGTATTGTCTGATCTGACCTGTATCACCTTTCCTTGCACCAATACTGTGAAAGCTTTTAGTTCCAGAAACACTGCTCTGAGTTCCAGCTAGTTTATGTGCTGGAGTGACTCTGCACTTGACCAAGTGCCCTGGGTTGTGTGGTCCCCTAAATGGGCGCCCCATCCCAGGAGAGATGAGTCTGTTGTGAGAACTGACGGGGACTCTCATTGGAAAGGAACCCCTTCCCTTAGGTTTGATTCCTCTTTCCACCACTGAAGTGCTTGTAACCAGGTCTTTGTTACTGGAATAGGCTTTGAGAGAGGGTCTCTTCTCTGGCACCAGTGTGCTCTTAGGTGGAACTGGATGTCCCACATTTGGAATCTGGAGCCTAGGACTGTGTCTGTGGCTGCAGTCATATGGCCCAACAGCTGTAGAAACTGCCTTGCAGTTTTGTGCTTGTGCAGGCTGAACAAGTTTGCAATCAGCTGGAGACTTCTTACCCTGTCCAGAGGCAGGTAGGCCCTGCCCTTCAGGGTGTTGATCTCTGCCCCTATGAACTGCAGGACCTGTGCAGGTAGAAGGACTGATTTTTTGTGATTTATCAGGAACCCCATGGACTCCAGGAGCCTTTGGGTTGTCTGCAGGTGTTGTCGGACCTGGTCTGGTAACTTTCCTACCACCAGACAGTTGTCCAAATATGGGAATACTGTGACACCCTGTCATCAAAGGTGTGCCACGACCGCTGACAGGCACTTTGTGAATACCCTTGGGGCCGAAGTGAGGCCAATAGGCAGGGTTAAAAACTGGTAATGGCCTGATGGGAGTCTGAACCTGAAGTATTTTCTGTAGGACTCCCTTATGGGGATGTGGAAATAGCCATCTTTCAGGTCCAGTGATGCTAACCAGTCTTCTTTCTGGAGTGTTAGCAGTATCAATGCCAGAGTTACCATTTTGAAATTTGGCTTTCTCAGATGCTTGTTCAAGGCCCTGAGGTCCAAGATAGGCCACCAATCCCCATTTTTTTTTTTTGTGGTGAGGAAATATCTGGAGTAGAAACCCCTTCCTCTCTGCTGAATTGGGGCAGGTTCCACTGCCCTTAGCAGCAGAAGTTTTCGAACCTGACTCCAACAGCTTCTTTTCTGCAAGGGAGGGTGAACAAAAAACCTTTTTTTGAAGAGGAAGGGATTTGAAGTTCAGAGACAGCCCCTGACTCACTACCCCCAGGACCCACTTGTCTGTGGTAATACTTATTCAAGCCTGGAGGAAGTGATACAGTCTGCCTCAGACAGGTAAGGAGGCGGCAGCCTGTGCAGACATGTCAGGGAGTTTGCTTTGTCTGGGTCTGGGGCTGAGGCTGGGCTTGGGACCCCCGACTAGAACCCCTTCTACCCCTACCTCTGAAGTACTCCTGCTGTGGGTACTGCTGGTACTGGGGTACAGCCACTGGTTGGAAAAAGGGCCTGCCCCTGCCTCCCCTTTCCATAGGTTTGGTGGATGGTGAAGCTTTTTCTTTAGCAGAGTTGCTTCTGTATACGACCTTATATTCTTCCACCTTTTTCATACAAGCTGCTGTTGACTCCCCAAAAAGAGCATTTCCCTCCAGTGGAAAATCAAGAGCCTTGACTGTGTGTCCCGAGTTAGATTTGTGGCTCTTAGACAGGCAAATCTCCTCTGGGCAACAGTGATCACCATCCATCTGGCTGCAGTATCATTCATGTCAGCAGCCATCTGGAACTGGTATTTAGCCACCTCTAAACCAAATCTGGCAGTTTCTGCTAGGTCATTAGACAGAGGTGAGGGGGCTTTCTGTGCCATGGCCAATACCAACTGCCACAGGGACTTTTGGTACTAGGCAGCGTAGGCCTGGAAGTTTGCCTGTCGTATGGCCAAAGAAGCTAACAAATACCCCTTCTTTGCCATGCTGTCAATCTTTCTAGAGTTATCTTGTGGGTGTGAAGCCAGAGGGACCCTAGCTTTATCACAGGCAGCCGCCTGTACCACCCCCTGATGGTCAGGGTGGATAAACAAAAACTCTTCCCCTTCTCTTTTCATTCGATACTTTTTATCCATCCTCTTGTCAAGAGGGGGGATAGAGTTAGGGGTTTGGAGGATTTTCAAAGCATCCTTTTTAAAGAATTTGTTGACAGGCAGGAGGAGTGCTCTTGTGGGGGATAAGCCCATCATTTCGGGGTATTCCACCTGCTCTTCATCTTCTATCTCCTCCTTTGTGGTGATGTCCAGGGCATTAGTTAACTTCCTCATGAAAGTAAAATGTGAGGAATAATCCTCAGAGGTTCTAGGATGACAGCCAAACTCCTGCTCAGAGATACCTCAGGTTCAATAGGTTCCCCTTCCTCCTCCTCACATTCACTATAATCCTCCTCTTCCATAAAGGAAGATCTCCCTGTGCTGCCAGTCTGTCCCACAGGAGCCTGGACAGGGTGTTGCTGGTCAGTGGGTACAAGGCCTTGTAAGGACTGTATCACCTTGAATGTCTGAGCAATTTCTTGGGGAGAAGGCAAAGTCAGAGGAGGCACAGAAGTCCCCTTTTTAGTAGTTGGGTGTTCTGGGTGCTTCAATTTCTTTAGTTTTCTTTGAGGGAACCAGGGAGTCAGCTGGTTCAGAAATCCTCTTAGTGCCTTTGTCACCCATCTCAGGGGTTGAGGCAACAACTGAAGTGGTTTCACCCACATTAAAAGGGGGAATCAGCTGGTCAGAGCCAGAGGGACCCCTTGGTGGAGGAAGTTTTTTCTTTAGCCGTTCCAGGCATTTCTCCATAGTTTTATCCAGGAAGGTTTTACAAATGTCACAATCTTCCTTAAGATGCTCATAGCCAAAGTAGGCCACACACAAATTATGTTTGTCTGCATTAGCAAACACTTCCCCACAATCAGAACAATTTTTAAAACCAGGTTCACTGGTTTTCTTTTTTGGTTTCTCTGACTTTTTTTTTTTTTTTTTAAATCGGAAACTGATAAAAAAGTAAACTGCTAAACAATTTTTTCATTTTTTATAGAAGTTTAGTGGTTGCGATCGGTTCCAGAACCGATAAGGAACCGAATCGATGAGGAAAATGAACAGAGATTAGCCGTTCAGTAACCGAGAAGAAAGGCTACAAAAAACAAATATTTAAGCTAAATTTAAACAAATGAATGAGGTTTTTTTAGTCAGAAAACCTCGAAATAAAGTAAACTAACTCTGTTCCCCACCGGTTATACCGAACCGGGAGGAACCGATAAAAAACACCAAATAACACTAAAAACTAAGTTTACTACAAAAAACAAGAAATATAAGGCAGTAAATGAAATAAATGATAGTTATATATATTTTTATAAGTTTCTTCATGTCACAGGAACAAGTAGAAGACTGAGACTGAGCGACCAGACTTTTCAGGCAGAGTGAAATCTGAGGAGTTTTATAACACTGGCAGTTAGTATGGGGCAGCATTTGAAAAGTTGTCACGTGCAAATAGTTCCATCATTTGCATGAGTTCTATTTTCTCTCTGGGCAGTTCTAGCTAAAGGGCTTACTGCAGAAAATTATGAATACCTGAGTATTACTGGGGTAAGAATGTACATTTGGCCCCCCAACTTCTGATACAGGATTTTGTTCAATTTCTGCATCGTAACACTTCTATCCCTACTGCTGTCCCTGAAACCTCTCATGGTTCTGTCTATAGTAAGGAAAGTCTGGTAGGAGAAATTCCTGTAGATGTGACTGCTTCTGGTTCCAGCTCAGTGGATGAGAGGAGATCGAAGTCTTATGAAAGACCATCGATGACTTCTGATCTCAGTAGTGAATTTGCTACGACTTCTAAAGTAATACAAAGATCTCACATGGTTTCACAAATATATACTACCAAAGGACTCTCAGTTTTTTATTTAATTTTTTTATATTTCTTTTTCTCCCCTCCTTGGCCTGCAGCACTGTCACCTGACCCTCCACCAGTGGCGTGAGCTCAGAGGGACCCCCCACAGAGCAATGGTTTACCCCCCCCAGGCAGGGACAAAGTGGGGCAGGTAGCTGGGCCCCTTAGCCACCACTCCCCCAGTTCCATACCTCTGATCTCTTGTTGGGGTCTGCTCTCAAGCCCCTTGCACCAGTGGCGAGAACCTACCTAGTCCTGTTGTCAGTGTCGTGCCTGGCTAAGGCTGTTTACAATGTATACCTCCCCCGGAGACGTGACAAGTGCTTGACACCATGGCTTACACAGGCATCCATCACGTTCCACCCCTATCTTGCTGCTCGGTATGCCGAACCTCCAGCAACCCCTAGAGTTCGGTCATGCACCAAGGCTAGGTCCCCCTCTCCTGAAGACAAGTGGTCCTATGGATGCTCAAGATTTCTCCCACCGGCCAGCCCTCCAATGATCCTAGCCCATTCCTGAACTCGGGTCACCAGCGTTATGAGCAGTAGCGCTACTGCTGTGCCAGCGGGCCAGCCCACAAAGTGCAGTCTTTCAGTTATGATGATTCTGATTGTATATTTATGTATTTATTTACTCATACTCAAGTTCCTATTATGATACAGACTGTTCTTATTCTCTTGCCTTTTCACCAGAAAATTCTTCCTTATCCAGACTCTCAGGTTTCTGGTGAAAAGCCCCAACCCCAAGTAATAGACCCTGACAAACAAAAACCCCAACATAAAGTAAGCAATTTTGCTTCAGCAATGCATGACTTAAGTAAAACTATAGAGGGGCTTAAAAAATAGCTGCATCTCAGAGTCCTGCTGGAAGAAAATCTTCGGCAAACAAATCTGAGAAAATAGATCACACCACATCTTGTGATAAGAACCTTACTTCTAAGAAAGCCCTCCCATTTAAAGAGCCGGTGACATGTTCAGGTGAACTTTAAGAAAACATAACATTTAGACAGTCCAGCTTTTATTTTCCATTAGTTCTGTATTTCTCCTCCCCATTATTTATTACTGAGGTCATTTGTATGAAAACAGAATCTCTGCTCCTGAAGAGTTTGTCTATTCCAACTGCTTTCTCCCTACCTGAAGTCAAACAGCACTGCTTGTGACCTCACAATTACTCCCATGGCAACAGACTGATGTCACAACAGAGAATTATGACTTGGAGTAGGGAGTAAGCTAAAGAGGCAGATGAACACAAAATAAATTCTAAGGGACAACAATCATATTCATACACATTTCCTTAGTAATAAATTATGGAGAGGAGAAATATATAAAATATAAATGGAATGCAAGCAGAATTGTACCCAATTATTGTGTTTTTTTTAAGTTTTCTTTGAGGCATCAGCAGCCTTTTAAGATGCAGGAAGATGTCCGTCCCCGAGAGGGAATTTATTGTTATATCTTCCTTAGCTGAACACATTTTGGATACTATCAAAAAAAACCTACTTTGCTAATGTTATTATACTGGAGAATTTAGGGGACATTAAACAGATCATCGGTAATATACATCATGATATTGCTACCAATAAAGCTCTGATAACTAGCCTTAATGAATTCCCAAAGTGGAGGAAAGATTCTGATGAACTATCACTCGGTGAGGTCATCAAAAATAACTATAATACAAAAGAAACAAACAATTCAAGTTAATGTGCCTCTCCCTTTTCATAAGGAGGTAATTATATCTCCCAAATAACCCAATCAAAAAAAAATCAAAGAAAGGAAAAAGGAAGATCAATAACCAAAAGACTAGCCTTACAGATATTGGGGCTTCAAAAATATCCAAAGATATTAAAACTAAGAAAACTGACAATCTGGATCACTTGAAAAACTCTGTACCTTTAGCTAAAGATCTGAACAATCAGCTTCCTTCTGATGACTCTATCCAAGCACCCATAGGGCTGGCTGCATCAAATGAAATTACTGACCTGAATGCATCATTGCAGCAGCAGGAAAATGAGCAGATAGATACAACAGAATTAAGTACTTTGATCAGAACTGCAGCGCAAGACAAAATTAAAAAAATTCCCTTCCAACTTCGTATTTATCTAAGAGTTTAAATGATTGATCTGAGATCTTGATTGAGGTATGTGGGGTTGAAAGAATGTCCAGGAGACTCCAGAAAAACTAACAGTGGGTATGCCATTTATTATACATGCACTACAAATGTGATGAACTGTGTGTAATGGGACCTTCTAATCATGATTATCCTGATTGTGCACTTTTGATTAATAACTAAGATTTGGACAATGGCCCCATTATGCCATAAAAATAATATTATTGTGCATCCACCTAAAAGGAGTTCCAAAAGTACAAAGCAATCTCCCATCTCTCTCCCATTGGTAATGGTAAAGACAAGGAGAAGATCAATACTGAAGAATGCCAGTTTAATAATACCAAGGTGGCATCTGAGTCTTTCTGGGAGACTACGACACTTTCATTATTTGGCTGGAGGCTGTATTCTGGAGAATCCATAAGTAAGGTCAAAAAGGAAATTGTCATGTTCTTGACTTGCACGCTGGGAATAAACTTAGGTAATAATGGTCTGGAATGGATTAAAATACATAATCTGACCTCTGAATTACTCACAAAGATCTAGTATTCAAAAATGCTGCCCTTGCAGCAAAAAATATTACTAGCAAGCACCGTGCTTGATGTACTAGATCTATTTTTAGTAGACATGAATAATCTGGAAAGGGATGTACAACATAGGAAGGTGCAGTCTACCTCCTCTACAGTACTAACTTCTTGCACCAACAGGTGCTCCCCTCAAGAGCAAATACAGGGAATTCTACAAACAGGTTTACTTTATTACAAAATCCTAGTATAGCATGAACTTCTAGCTACAGTTCTACTATGCTTCCCAACTGCAATGATTTGTGCAGCTTGAATATTATATCATGGGATACTGAGGGCCTTACCTTAAAACTTGTGGATCCTGATGTAAATGTTTTTTTCACTCTGATATTTTAGAAGAAACTTGGTTGAATAATCCCACTTCTTTAATTCCTGGAGTTAAAACATTTATTATACCTTCATTTAAAATAAACAAATCTGGCTGCACTTTAGCAGGACTTGCAATTCAACTTTGTTAAAATTTAATATAACTATTACTGAAAATTCTTCATTTTTTCAGATACTTAAACTGGTCCAGGATTCTGTTAAGATCATTCTGATAAACATTTATATTCCTCCCAGAAACAGTAAGCTTAAAGATTTTGAATGGTCCAAATTCCAGGACTGCTTAGCTGACCTTCAGACTTTACTGTAATCATTCCTTTATAATTATGGACGATTTCAATGCCCGAATATCTATACCCAACAATACTGATGAGCTTCCAGAAGAGACACGTATTAGATTACATATTCTTAATGCCAGGGCAACATCTGTAAGGTGCTGTAGAGACCACAGGAATAATCGACAAGGCTGTTCGCTCAGAGATTTGATGACAAAACTGGATTTTATTTTAATAAATGGTCACTTCTCTGGTGACCCAGAGGCTGACTTTACATGATTGATCTAGCATGGACATGTCAAGATGCATTTACCCAAATTTTAGACTTTCAGGTGAAAGAAAGGTCGGAATCATCTCATTTTCCGATTTATATTAGATTTAACTTTCCACATACCACTTAAATTCTGAACTTGCAGATACCTTAAAATCCTATGGAGATCCTAAACACTAGAAGAATTAAGTACCAGCATGACTCTATAAAAAAGTTTTCTTTAATACTCACTTCTGAACCTATTTTGATTAATAAAGAAGAGATCTGCAGTTACACAGGAACTGATCTGCAGGGATTGGTTTCTAGCTGGCCCCTGATTAATCAATATCTTCAGCCACTGTTTAGAACTACAAGAGTAACAAAATCCAACCCCCTACTTGGTTTAATAGAGAATGCAAGAACAGCAAATGAAGGATGGTAAGATATACAAAAAGGAAAAAATTACTCATCATCATAATCTTCTTTCTTCAAAGGGATCACTCATTATGATTAAACCGATGCAGTCAGCCTCCTGTGTTGAACTGCCCGGAGAGATGGAATTATATGCAAATGATGGAGCTCTCAATTCTCACATGCCAATTTCAAACTGCTGCCCTAGCAATTGCTGCACTCTGAGTGCTTCAGATTCTTCGTAGCCTAAACTGGGTATAAGACCCACTAGCTAAAAATAATATTTCTGTAAAATAATTTTTGTCCTCTCAGGTCAAAAACATCCCAAGAAGTAAACCTAAAAAACTTGAGACCACAAGGGAACCAACTGGTTAACAAAAAGTGAGTCTCTAATCGGACCTATATGGAAAAAAACACCCTAAAACAGGGATGTAGAACAACTTTCATAAGTTCTAGTAGGGGAGGCAGGGTGGGTGCGTTAATCGTAATGAGTGATCCCTTTGAAGAAACAAGATTACTATGGTGAGTAATTTTTTCTTCTAACCCCAGGAATCGCTCATTATGATTAAACTGATGCAGACTACCAAGCAGTACCTTTGGAGGTTGGGCAGAAAACCTATTTAGGAAACAAGTTCTGCAGCACTGCTGTACCAAATCTGGCATCACTTCTGGATTGCAGATCCAGGCTGTAATGTTTTGTGAAGGTATGTACTGTTTTCCATGTAGCTGCTTTGCATATTTCCAGTAGTGGAATTTCTCTTGAAGCTGCCACTGAAGCAGCTGTGCCCCTGGTGGAATGTGCCCTCAGGCCTAGGGATGCCTGTTTACCCACTTTAGTATAACAAAACTGTATAACATGCCACTATCCAGCTATCAATTGTACGTTTTGTGGCAGCTCTGCCCTTACCTACTTCTCCATAGGTAAGAAAAAGTTGTGTTTGACCTGGTCTGGAAGACTTGGTTCTGTCAATACAGTGGCTAAGTGCTCTTTTGACATCAAGGAAGTGAAGCCTCCTTTCTGGAGAACTGGAGTTCTCTGTAAAAAAAAAAAAAAAAGGTAAAGTGATGGACTGATTTCAATGGAAATCAGACACCACTTTGGGGAGGAATTTTCTGTTGGTCCTGAGGACCACTTTATCCCTGTGGACTGAGATGTAGTCTACATCTATGTACATGGCCTGTAACTCACTTATCCTTCTGGCTGAAGTAACAGCAACCAGAAACAGTTTTCCAAGTGATATACTTCAAATCTGCTGTTGCCATCGGTTCAAATGGGGCATCCATAAGCTTGGCAATGCAGATATTCAGATTCCAGGCTGGAACAGGTTCCCTCAAGGGAGGATACAAGAGGTTACAGCCTTTAAAATACTTCCTGAAGGCTGGATGAGAGGCCATTGATCTCGCTTTACCAGCTGACAGATAGGCGGAGACTGAAGCCAAATGAACCAGGAGGGGCGATGGCTTCAGGCCTAAAGAATGCAAGTGTGTTAGGTAATCCAGGAGAATGGCTAGATCAGCCCTGGATAGGTCAATGCCCTACCTGTACACTATATGTAAAACATCTTCGACTTAGCAGAATATGTCTTCTTAGTGGAAGGTTTCCTGGAACCCCTAAGTACTGTCAGCACCTGTTCTGACAGTTTAAGATCAGCATATTCCAAGTCCTCAAGAGCCAGGCCTTGAGCCTCAGTGATTTGAGGTTGGGGTACAGTATCCTGCCCTGAGAGGTGGTCAGCAGGTTGTGCCTCCTGGGCAGATGAATTGGAGAAACTACTGATAGAGTCAACAGAAGTGAATACCAGTGTTGTCTCTGCCAATCTGGTGCCACCAGTATCATTGTCGCCGGATGGCACCTCAATTTCAGCAGGGTCCTGAATATCAGTGGAAAAGGAGGGAAGGCATACAGGAACTTCCCCATACAATCCAGTGCCAATACATCCAGGGGTAGTGTGTCCCTGAGAGGAGGCCTGCAACAGTACACTGGTAACTGGTGATTTTGTACAGAGGCGAAGAGATCGGTCTTTGGAGTGCCCCATCATCTGAAAATCAAACTGAGTATTTGGGGAGTCAGACAGCACTCATGGTGGTCCTGACTTATCCTGCTGAGAGAGTCTGCCAGCACATTGTCCTTTCCTAGAAGATGTATGGCTGATAGGGATACCTTCATGGAGTAAGCCAGGGACCATAGCCTCATTGCTTCTGTGCACAGTGGGGCTGACCTGGTTCCTCCACGTTTGTTGATGTAGTACATAGTAGTGGTCTCTGTTCTGACCTGCACCACTTTGTTCAGAAGATGTGGAGCAAATGCCTGCAGGGCTAGGAACACCGTCCTGAGCTCCAGTAGATTTATATGCAACAGGGATTCTTGAGGAGACCATGTGCCACTTGCTGTGTAATCCAACACATGTGCTCCCCAGAAGGGATGTATCTGTTGTAAGAATTAAGGAAGGTTGTTCCTTTGTGAAAGGCACATCTACCTGAAGGTTGTGCTCTACAAGCCACCATTGCAGTGCCTGTAGCAGGCTGTGGGTGACTGGAACCAGTTTGGACAGAGGGTCTGTCCTGCGTGACCAATATTGTCTTAGGTGAAACTGGATGTCCCTCATTTGAAATCTGGAACTGAGTATCACTGTGGTGGCAGCTGCCATGTGACCCAGAAGCCTGAGGAATTCTCTGGCTGGTTTGGGTTTTCCTGGCACAAATGAGTTTGCAATCTGTAGAATGCAGTTTACCCTCTCCTGTGGCAGAAAAGGTCTGCCCAGACTGGTGTTTAGCTCTGCACCAATGAATTTGAGTACCTGAAGTGGTGTTTGCTGAGACTTCTGCTCATTTGGGAAAATCCAAGGACTCCAGAGTAGACTTTGTTAGTGCTAAGGCCTGCTCTGTAAGCTGCTGAGATGGTCCCACTACTAGCCAGTTGTCCAGGTATGGAAAGACTGACACCCCTTGTTTTCTCAAAAACTCCACTACCACAGCCAAACACTTTATGAAAGCCCTTGGGACAGAAGTTAGGCCAAAAGGAAGTGCTGCAAACTGATAATGGCCTGAGGCCAGTCTTAATCTCAAGTACTTTCTGTGAGAAGGTCTAATGAGGATGTGAAAATAAGCATCCCTTAGATCTAGACAGGCTAGCCAGTCTTCCTTTTGTAAAGTGGGAATGATTATTGCAAGAGTGACCATTTTGAATTTTGGCTTCAGAATGTGTCTGTTTAGAAGTCTCAGATCCAGGATAGGTCGCCATTCCCCATTTTTCTTTCTTGTGAGGAAGTATCTGGAGTAGAAGCCTTTGCCCCTCTGGTTTAGGGGAACCAGCTCCACTGCCTTGATTGCCAGCAGATGTTTTACCTATGCTTCCAGTAAAATCCTGTCTGCAGATGTAACTGGTGCAAATGTTCTTGCTTGAGCTTTGGGAGAGATGTGAAGCCGAGTGCCAGACCCTGGCTCACTACCTCCAGGACCCAGTTGTCTATGGTGATGGTATGCCAATCCTGGAGGTAGTGAGCCAGCCTGCCACCCACTGGTGGATCTATGACAGGGGGTGCGACCTGTACCAGCCCATCAGGGGTTCTGAGTGGGTTGTGCCTGAATCACAGGGGAGGGAGAAGCTCTTCTCATAGCTCTCCTGCCCCTTCTTCGAAAATATCTTCCAGGCTGTTGTTGCAGCTGAGAGGCCTGAGCCTGTAAAAATGGTCTGGGATAGGATCCCCTACCCTTGCCTCCCCTAGTTTGGGCCCTATAGGATGTGGAAGGCCTATCCTTAGAATTACTTCTATAGGTGGCCTTGTATTCTTCTACCTTCTTCATACAGGCCTCTGTTTTGTCACCAAATAATGAGTTTTTCTCGAATGGAAAATCCATTGCCTTGGCCTGGGTGTCCAAGGTCAGGTTTGTGGCCCTGAGCCATGCAAATCTCCTAAGGGAGACAGATAGTGACATTAATCTGGCTGCAGAATCATTAGTGTACACAGCCATGTGGAACTGGTATTTTGTGGTATCTAGTGTAGCTCTTGCTGTATCTTGCAGGTCAACTGCCACCTCACTTGGCACTCTGTCAGCCAGGGCTAGCACTGTATTCCAGAATGCCTTCTGATATTGCACTGCATAAGCCATGTAGTTGGCCTGTCTAAGTATCAGTGAGGCAGCCATGTGCCCTTTTGTACCAATTGCATCCATCTTTTGAGAATTCTTATCAGGAGGATGGGTAGCCAGAGGAATACTGGCTTTTTCGCAGGCAGCAGCCTGCACCACCACCTCAGGATCAGGGTGGCTGAACAGAAAATAAGCTGTGGTCCTGTCAAGCTGATATTTCTTATCAACTTTTTTGTCCACTCCTGGAATGGAACTGGGAGTTTGAAATATTTGTAATGCTGCCTTTTTCAAGGGCTTATCCATAGGCAGTAACAAACGTTTTGTAGGGGGTAGCTCCATCATCTCTAAAAATTCTGCTTCCTCCACATCCTCCTCCTGCAGAGAGAGGAGGAGTGTCTCCACCATGCTTTTAACAAAAGCATAATGTGATGTATAATCCTCAGGACCCCTGGGGGGAGCCAAACTCTTGTTCTGGAGAAACCTCTGGATCCATCTGTTCCTCATCAAAATCATCATCACCACCATCACCACCAAAGGTGGCTTGTGGTTCCTGAGGAGCTGAAACAAGTACAGGAACTGAAGCAGTCGGTATGGGAACCGGGACTGCAGCCTGAAGTGCTTGCAAGACCTGTAAGTCCTTGGCAATGTCCTCAGCTGAGGGCATACCAGGTTTGCCTGCTGGGAGCTCCTTAGCCTTCTTGGCTGGAGGTGCAGCAACATGATTTTCCTTACATTTTTTCTTAAATGGAACAGGTTCAGTCCCTGACTCCACTGACCTTTTTGACTTACACTGCTCAACCTTATCTGATCCTTTGTCAGGATCCTTAGCTTTACCTCCATCCTTTTTTGCGCCAGAGGTGAAGGAACCACTTTCCCCAGTAGTAGCAGAAGCAAAGGCTATCTCTTCCAATATTTTGGACCTTTTCCTAAGAGTTTTAGGCAAAATGTTTTACAAATATCACAGTTTGCAAAAATGTGGTTAGTACCCAGACAAAAAACACAAAAGGAATGTCTGTCTGCTTTTGCTATAATCTGACCACAAGACTCACAATATTTAAAACCAGTGGGCCCTGTGCATTTTTAGGCTTGACAACAGGAGCCTCTGACATTGAGCAGGAATTGCTAAACTAACCATAAAAAAATTATTGGTTCCTTGGAACTGAATATTTTAAATATAAAAACCGTTAATGGTTCCAGGAACCAAACACTACTCGATTCCTGACAGTAAAAGGGGAACCAAGAAATTTATAAATTCAGATAAAAATAAAACAGATGCAAATGGTCAAGGAACCAACCACAAAAAACAACAAATATCACTAAATTGAGGTCAAAACCTCACTAGAAATAGTGGAACCTTTGGTTCCAAGGAACCGCTAATTACACAAAATATTCACACAAATTATAAAATAAAAAAACAAAGGCAGCAATTTGAAATATAAACTAAACACACTGCTTATTGACCAGATAAAAGAATTTCGAAGAGGATGAAGGAGAGCTCTCCGGGATGTCTTCACTAGGCAGGCGGAGTAAAGAATCTGAAGCACTCAGATTGCAGCAGTTGCTAGGGCAGCAGTTTGAAATTGGCATGCACCAACTGAGAGTTCCATCATTTGCATATAATTCCATCTCTTGGGGCAGTTCAACACAGGAGGCTGACTGCATCAGTTTAATCATAATGAGTGATTCCTGGGGTTAGAAGACATAAGTCTAGAGTGAATATCAAAAATCTAAATTTCAGGAAGGAATATAAAAAAATGCTAGAGATATAAAAACAAAATTTGCGCTCCAAAATGTGGGGTAAATTCAGGAAAGCTGTTACTGAACATACTTCTACCTTTTGGTCTCTAGTAAGTTTGGGATATAATTGTTATTCAACCCATGTAGAGGCAGCAATTTCAATTAATTCCTGGGTCCTACATTTTGGTAGTTTATATTATTCAACAAATGAGAATCAAAACCAAACTGCTTGCACAGAACTATATAACTCAACTTTACTTTTTTCCTAGACCAGTTATCTTTCATACTGAAGAAATTCCAACAAGCCATACTCACTATTAAACCAAATAAGGCTCCTGGTCCAGATCAGATTCGAGCGATATTTATCTGAATTTTACGGATTGGTGGTTCCCTGTTTTTTGCAATCTTTTTAATGCCTTCCTCTGGGGTACTAATTTTCCTGATTCCTGGATGGGTAGCATCATATTTCCAATTTATAAGAAGGGAGACCCTACAAATCCTGCTATGTACAGGCCAATAAGCCTTTTGGACGCTTCCCAGAAATTATTTTGTAAGATTCTTTTAAAAAGATTGGAATTCTGGGCAAAACAGGGTGAGCTTCTGGATGAAATTCAAAATGGTTTCCGACAAAACAGATCAACCAACCAGCATTGTTTTATATTGTCACATCTGATCCATAAATATGTCATGATCAAAAAAGCTAAACTATATTGCCGCTTTGTTGACTTTTGGTCAGCATTTGATAGCATAAGTTGTGGCCTGTTATGGCAAAACTTAGGAATTGATCCTTGTCTTCTCAATGTATTAAGACTACACAAGAATACTTAGGCCCAGATGAATTTTGATCAAGCAGGCAATCTTTCTCCTAAAATAAAAACTAAAAGGCGTAAGACATAGTTGCATTTTGGCCCCACTTTTGTTTAATCTTTACATGAACACCATTCTAATTACGTTCTACAATACAGAGTTCCACTCTCCTAGATTATTAATAAAGTAATTAGTTATCTGTCATATGCTGATGACAGTATACTAATTTCATCTTCCTTACTTGGTCTCCAGAGGAAGTTTGAGACTTTTGCTACCAGGTGTTATGAAAATGAGCTTGCAATCAACAGAGATACGACCAAATTAATTGTCTTTGGATCAAAACCAAGAGATAAGTACAAAATATTTTTGGATACTAGATTCCTAATCACAGATATACATGCTATGATTATTTGGGGGTCAGATTCAAAAGTAACTGTTCCTGGAATAGTCACATTAAATTAACAGTGGAACGAATGAATTGTGCTTTTAATGCATTTAAGATATTTAATGCTAAACTGGGCAGGGGTTCCATCAGTGGCATTCTTGAAGTTCTAAATGCCAAAATACATGCTAGTATTTTATATGCAGCCGAGATTTGGGGTCTGGCTGATTACTCACGAATCGAGACTGCTCATAACAAAGTACTTGGGGTTCCCAACTCTGTCCCCATGGCAGTAGTCAGAGCAGAATTAGGGCAACCCTCCCTGTCCACAAAGATAGTGAGAAGTCTGAACTTTGTGTTTGGTCCTTTTCTTCTGCCTGAAACCCGCATACCAAGACTGTTTGGAATAACAAATGTTTTCCTATTATAAAAACTTTTAAAGAGCAACTTTTTCCTGTGGGTTCGTCACATCTTCTATATGAAATATATTTTCACACCAAAGAGGAGATATCCTTTATGTTAAAGACCAGGCTACGAGATATAGCAAGAGCCCAAGACTTGGCAAGAATCACAATTCTAAAATGTTTTTCTTGGTACAAAATAATTAAAACTCAGCATCACATGGAACCTCATTTAAAACTTTTGTCTAATCCAACTGAATGAAGAACACTTACTATTTACAGAATGGAGCTTTATGAAGCAAATTGTCTCTATTACAAACATAGACATGGTTACACCACCCCTTACTGCAAATATGGAACTGGTTTTGAAGATGACCTTAAACGTGTGACACTTATATGTCCCATTTATGCGCAGTTTTGGAACTATTGGCTTGGCCCACTTCTTGTGACTATGGAATTATGACCTGATATTGTATTTAGGCTGTACAGCTCGCATGATGCAAATGTTTTGTATTGACTGACATGTTTTCTGAGGAAGCTAAAAACTGTCCCTTTAAATACTTAGTTCTTGTATTTGTGAATAAGGTACCATTCTTTCTCTTTTTACGCCATTTTAAAATTTAATATTGTTGGAACCTATGCAAGTCGAGGAACTCTAACACTATTTAAACACTCTGAGAAATCCATGGTCTACCCGTTTTTATAGCCCTTTGGACCTCCTTTCCATAGCTGGATTAGAGACTACAAGTTAAAACACTTTATGGGGTGGAGGTAGCCAGACCCAAACCCATGGGAGTCCTGCTTAAATGCATGTATTAGTGAATCTACTAAAGTTATGCCCTTGGATTACACCAGTTTGCAGTATAGAATCATATCTCTGATTACTGCTTGTCTGACTGATCTATATCATGTTGTACAAAAGCAAATATTTGGAATTTAAAGCTAAATGAATTAGGTACTATGTACGAAATATCCTTTCAATTAATGATGTGTACAAAGATGTATGACTTTTAAGCGAACTAATAAAAACTAACAACTGATACAGGATTTACTAGTCTGTTAGTGTTGTCTCAAGTCTAGCACACACCATACACAGAATTCTGTATGTGTCTCCCTTGGTTCCCTTATTAATTACTAAAATGGGGGAGTATACCACTATCGGATAGACCATGAGATGATTTCAGAAATGTTGTGGTCCTCTACCCAAAAAAAGGGAAGCAGAGTCCAGGATTAAACATTATATCAAACTCCTTTATTTTCTGTTCATCTTTTATGTCAGTTTATTTCTTTTCCATTTTTCAGGCTCTCATTTTTCTTTTGTCACAATTAAAGTTGCGTTTCAGGACCCTCTTCATCCCTTCATCAGACTATTATGAGCTGCCTTAGCTTCTTATTCTAGTACATCTGTAATAATACAAACATAAAAAGTAATTTTATCCTGTATTTTTTTGTCCCTCTTTTAACTAAATCAGTATTTGATAATTGTTTTTCTCACAATAAAATAAAAATTATTTTAGTCTTTGGTAACTGGGTAAGACCCACTAGGCACAAGTGCCTGTTTTCAGGGGTGACCTGGGAGCACTGGGGAGGTTAAGTGACTTGCTCAGAGTCACACACAATGCAAGTGGAGGTTGTGGGAATCAAACCTGTCTGTTGGATGTACCAAGCCCATTCACAGCTCGTTACTCTAACCGCTAGGCTATACACAGTTTTCAATTTTGACCCACATAAAATGTTAGCTTGTTAATGCATAGCTATAGAATTGTAACCATGCTGGTTGCAGCATAACTGGTGAACTGTGGTGGGTACAGAAATAATGGCATCTGGGGTAAGGCTTCCTGACTCCTGGAATAACTGGGAAAAACAAACAGATCCAGAAGTAACCGCCTCTACAGCTTTTGCAGCCCTGTAAATACTAATGTAGAAGTGAGCATGAGGGTTATAAAGAAAGAAAAGAAAATGGGAAAACTTCACCTAATGATGTGTAGCTGTTCTGTTTACAAAGAATCATGAGCACCACACTCTAAGCAATTTCTGGGACCCACCATTCTGCAGTTATGCCAGGAGGAAGGATAGGTCAGATATATTTGTGTGTGAGGGGGATGGTCGGGATAAAGCCCACTAACTTTGTTTATTAACCATCTTTATTAGGAAGATAAGGGGCAGAGTGTACTCTGTAGAAAGAAATACCACTAGACTCTTGAAAGACTGTTTTATTGCTTAGAATCCTTCGTATATTGCTGGTAGGGCCATTGATTCACTAAAATCTCACTTTAGATTTGATCTGGTCAGTAAGAACAGAGTCCAGTAGTGAATGCAGGGAGACAATCTGTAGATGCATTTGAATTCTGCATGGGGGTGGGATCACGTGTGTACAGCATCAAATACCAGTTGACGTACTCCAGGCAGGCAACTCTCTACCAAGGAGTTGGCTACCCAAAGAGCTAGTTTTAAAAGAAATATGTACCGTAAGTTGCCTGACTTGTAACTTCCATGTACATGCCAAGCGACTGTTAAGCACTGCAGCAGCCCTGCCCCTAAAATAAGCTTAATGAGGACACAAAGTAAGGAACAGGCTGAAGGTGCTCTGTGCAGATATTAATAGGATATATGGGGAGGGGGACTCTCTAAATGTAGTTGTATTACTTTTTATGGAAGTTCCATATGTATGGTTCTATAATTAACCCCATACATGCAGAAATGCCAGCAAAAATAATGCAGCTATGGTTAGACAGCCCCCCACCCCCACCAATCCTATTAATACTGTTTCTAGGCCAGCCTGGTGGTGCTCCTGGAGCGACCTCTGATGGAAATCAGGGGCGCCCAGCGTGGTGATATAGTAGACACAGGGGCGGAGTTGCGACTTGACGCTGCCTCACACCGCACTCCGAGGGAAGGACAGCCAAAAAACAGTGGAAAATACCTCCTGGCCACCCGTGAGATGACAGAGGCCCCGTGGAGCACCCACATCCCCACGCTTGGCTCCAGCGCACCCAGGTCTCCAGGACTGACCCGCAATGAAGGTAGGTCCTTCACACTTAGCCAAAGAGCCACCAAGGGAGGGCGGACCCAGCCCCGGAGGTGATCCAGGGGTTGGACTTGCCATTGTTGTCCGGAAGGAGAGCCAGGGGAATGCAGGGGTTCAGGCCAGGAGTAGAGGCACATCCGAGAGGGCAATCCTGAAGGATGCCTGGGAGGGTCAGGAGAAGATAAAGAAAGTTAAAAAAAAAAAAATACTGTTTCTACATAGAGTGCCTGCAAACCCCTTCCCTAGTTTGTGTCATCATTAAAACTATTTTAGGGGCGTGCCTGTAGCTGCAGCACTCTATGGCTGCTTGGCTCATACATGGAAATTATGAGCCTGGCAAATTAAGGTACATATTTCTTATTACTATATTTATGGAGAGATGGCACGGATGAAAAAATACCCCCTGAACTGGTTTAAAAAAAAAAAAAAAAAAAAAAAACAGAAAACAGTGGTACGCTATGAACCACTGATGGTAGTATCACCTTCCCACAGTATTGATAACATGACTTCCGAGACCGTGAAATTGTCCTATCATATTCATTCTGACCCTCCAGTTTTTGAACCGCTCCTCCACCTATGCATGCCAGAGCTGCTAGAAAGCACAGCTCTTGGGTTAATGACAGTGGAAAACACAAGTGCCGAAAGTGCAAAAGCAACTAAGGTTATTCTTTCAACTTGTTGCAGTTTTTTTTTTTGTTTTTTTTTAACCACTCTGACAAGATGACACATAAAAAAACACCTAGTTAGAGCCTCAGCAGACTCTTAGCACTGAACAACCCCACCAAAAAGACTGATACTTTAAATAAAACTGCAAACAAACACTGATGGTCTTGGGGCAGTCGCATGAATTGAACCCTTATCAGAGATAATGGAGACCCCATAATCTATAGAGGAGAGGCCTACAAAACGTTCTCAATCCATGCTCTGTACTGTAGTGCACAAAGGATCCGGAGCAAAAAAATTAAAAGACCAGGGCTCAGCAATGACTGAGATAGGACACTTGCCCCACATAAGTATCTATGACCTCTTTTACTACATCATCTGAATGCCTTGTTAGGGGAATCTGAGATGAGGCAGTGCTGGTATGTAAGAATAGTACAGTTATGTAAGAACTTACCATAACAATAGATCTTCGAGAGGAGCTCTCGCAGCAAATAATACCATTAGGACTAAGGCCACCAGGCATTAGGACCCCACAGAAAGATTTTCTGGCTAGTCTCTGTGGCGGGGGACCGCCTCTGATGTCGGCTCCACCCGACGTCAGACGTGGCATAAAGGGGGCGGTCCCCCGGCGCCACTTCAGTTCTCCCACCAGAGACCCAGCTGAAAATACAGATGAAGAACCGAGGAGGATCTCCCATCCCCAAAGAGAAGATGTAATGTTTGTCCCTGGGGGACAGGTGGGTGGGAAAGCCACTTGCTGCAAGAGCTCCTCTCGAAGATCTACTGTTACAGTAAGTTCTTACATAACTGTACTATCTCACTTTGAGGGGGAGCTCTTGCAGCAGGTAATACCATTAGGGTTCAGTCCCAAGCAGTGCCCAAGGAGAGACCCAGATCGAAAGGGTGGAGGACAATAAAAACTGTGGGAAATTAGGAGAGAAGTCCCTGAAGGACTGCTAGGCCGAAACCTGCTTTCCTTCTGGAAGCAATGTCTAGACTGCAGTGCCTCACAAAGGTATGCACTGAACTCCAAGTGGCAGCCGCACAGAGGTCCGTTGACGATACATGTCATAGGGAAGTGAACAATATCGCCCCCTCTCTGGTGGAGTGACCCCACAACAGTCCCGGTATGGGGTTTGTTGTGGTGCTGCTAGCAAAATGTGATGTAGTGCACGAGCCACTTAGGGTTTGTTTTGTGACTGGTGCTCCAAGCTTCCTGTGGGCAAAGGAGACAAACAACTGGTCTGTCTGGAGGAACTGGTCCTAGCCAGATAGTAACGCAAAATTCTATGGACATCCAGAGTATGTCACAATGCCTCCCCGTTGTTCAAGTACTCTGGGTAATAAATTGGTAGTTGGTGTGCTGGTTCAACATGAACTTGGACACTACTTTTGGTAAAAACCTTTGGTTTGAGTGCAGGGCTACCCTGTCTCTGTGAAAAACAAGATAGGACTCTCTACACATCAGAGCCTGCAGCTCAGAAATCCTCCATGCTGAAGTAATGGCAACCAAAAATAGGGCCTTCCAAGACAGAAGACGGAGCTCACAGCTGGTTCAAAATGTGGTAAGGTGAGCTTCTCTAAAATAAATAGATCCCAGGATGGTACCGGGTCTCTCCTGGGGGGTTTTGTATGCAAGATATCTCTCAGGAAGGTCTTGCAGATGTCCAGCTGTGCCAGAGTCTTCCCAGTTATTGGTGCATGGTAAGTTGACAGAGCACAGAGATGCACCTTTATGGATGAGTAACTGAGACTCAAGTCTGACAGGTAGAGAAGATGCTCCAGCACAGATACCACCGGACAATCCAGGGGATTCAGAGAATGGGGAATCACCCATAAGCAGAAACGCTTCCATTTTATGGTGTAGTTCACCCTGTTAGAGGGTTTTCTCGCTGCCATGAGTACCTCTGCCACTCTAAGGGATACTCCAGACCTATCCCTAGCTAAGTCCACAGGAGCCAAGCATGCAGGTGTAAGGACTGGAGGGACGGATGGACCAATGTCCCTTGCTCTTGGGAGAGCAAGTGAGTGGAGAGGGGCAACAGAACTGGCGGTTCCAATGTCAGCTGTTGCAACAGTGGGAACCAAATCTGTTGAGGCCAGAATGGCACTACCAGTATCATCCTGGCCTCTTCTGCCTGCAACTGGAGCAGAACCCTCTGAAGAGGAGGGAAAGCATACAGGAACCTCCCTGTCCAAGAGAGGGACAACGCGTCTCACCAGAAAACACCAAGCCCTGGATGGAACAAACAGAAATTAGGCAATTTGGCATTGTGTGGGAATGCAAGGAGGTCCAGTTCTGGCTGACACCACCTTTCAAAGAGGTTGTCTATGACTTCTTGCTGTAGTTACCACTCATGGTTCTGAGATTGAGAGTGACAAGCTGTCTGTGAGAATGTTGTGGATGCCTGAAACATGGACTGCTGTGATGTCTGGCTTGTGATCCATCACCCAGGACCAAACTCTCATCACCTCTCTGCATAGGGGATATGAATGTTTATTGAGATGGAAGACTACTGGGGTATTGTCCAACTGGACCAGTAGAGGTCCGGGAAGGAGCACCCCTTGGAAAGCTTGAAGGGCATACAGAATGACTAATCTCCAAAATGTTTATGTGAAGGGCTCATTCTGTTGAGTTCCAGGAGCCCCTTGTCTGATGCGAAGCAAGATGTGCTCCCCAACCCAGTCCTGATGTGTTGGTGGTGAGAGTATGCAGTGGATTGGGTTGCTGAGAGGGAATCCCTATGCTCAGATGGGCCAGGGTGAGCCACCAGGTCATGGACTGTCGGACTGCATTGGAGATCCAAATGGGCTCTTCCAGCTCATCTGTACCTTGATCCCATTGAACCTTGAGGGTCCACTGCAGAATCCTCATGTTCAGACGTAAGAGTGGAACTTTCACAATAGCTGCTACCATGTGACCCAACAGTTGTAGAACCACTCTTGCTGGAACCAAGTCAGAGTCTTGTACCCTGCAAGCGACTTCTCTTAGCCTTGCTGCTCTGTCTGTGGGCAGAAAAGCTCTCCCTTGGACTGTGTCCAGGACTGCTCCAATGTATTGCAGTCTTTGAGCTGGCCATGGTTCTGACTTGAGAAGGTTTAGGGTGATGCCCAGAGTCTGGAATGGCTGAATGTCTCCTCCAATGTCCTGTTCAATTAGACATCTGTTGGTGCAGTAAGAAGTCAATCGTCCAGGTGGGGTATACAAAGTGACCCCCTCTCCTGAGAGCCGCTGCTGCCACTGCTAGGCACTTGGTAAAAACCCTTGGTGCTGAGGATAAGCCGAATGGCAGCACCCTGAACTGGTAGTGTCCTCCTTGGAAGCCGAAGCATAAGTACTTCCTGTGGGATGGCAGGATCTTGATGTGCATGTAGGCATCCTGCATGTCTAGTGAGCAAAGTCAGTCTCCTTGGTGGAGCATTGGTAACAGGCTCACCAGTGTACCATTCTGAACCATTTGTATTTGATAATGGTGTTTAGTTGACTCTGGTCCAGAATGGACTGGGGGTCTCCCGTCTTTTTTTGGACAAGGAAGAAACCGGAATAAAATCCCTTTCCCCTTTGAGCAAAGGGAACCTCCTGTATGGCTCTTTTGTTCAGTAAGGCCTGTATCTCTGCCCTCGGGAGGAGTGCATGGGAGGGTGAGCAGTGGAAGAGGACCGGTGGGTTGTCCGGTGGAAACTGGGTGAACTCTAGGGAGTATCCACTTTCTACTTTCTACAGAGGGGGTTCTTCTGTGGAGTCAACAAACTATAGGCCAATTTCCTTATTGTCTGGTGTGTCGAAGGTCTAGGAGAGACTGGTTCAGAGACAATTGAGTGAATATTTGGAGGGGGGTTCTCTATTGTCCTGTTACCAGTCTGGCTTTCGAAAGGGCCACTCCACGGACACTGCCCTCACTGACCTAATTGATAACATCACTACCATAGTAAATATGGGCAGGGCGGTGGGGGCAGTGTTTGTGGATCTCTCCAAGGCCTTCAGCACCATAGACCATGGAATCTTGTTTCATAGAATGCAGGGGTTAGGGACAGATAGTGAAACCCTTCCTTGGTTTCAATCTTATCTAACCAAAAGAGTTCAGCAAGTGCAGGTTGGAGATGTTTTGTCAAATCCAGTCACCATAAAAAGGGGGGGTCCCCAAGGCTTGATTTTGGGTCCCCTATTATTTACAATGTATGTAAATGAGTTACCAAAGGTTGTAGAATATTCTACCCTGAGAATGTATGCAGATGACAGTTTTATTGACACACGGATGCTTGATTCAGGAGATGGAAAAGTGTCTCCAAAGGGATTTTAGCAGGTTGGAGTTACGGTTGTGCCAGTCAAAGCTTGTTTTAAATAGCAAAAAAAAACAAATGTAATGGTCTTTCAGAGTAAAGGGAAAGCAGATTCACATAAAAACAGTAAAGAATGAAATCTTAAGTCAAGTTGAGTGCTATAAGTATCTGGGGGTCTTTGTGGATCAAAACTTGAATTTTGACATCCATATAAAAGATGTAGTTAGAAAAACAAACTAGGAGCTTTTCAGAGGTCAAAATATTGCTTAAATCAAAAAATGAGAGGAGCTATTACAAACCAATTGATTATACCCAGTATTGAGTATGGAATCTATGTTTACAGCATGGCTAGTAAGACAAAGCTTAGATCAATCCAGGTTTTATATAACAACTTGGCTAGATGTGTGTTAAATTGTGAGTATCATACTCACCACTGTGATATGTTTATGTTATTACAATGGGCTCAATTAGAGCAAATTATAGAACAAAAATGGTTAAAACAAATTCATGGGGTGGTGCACAATCAAAGCCCCAGATATCATGTGGACAAAATGTCAAAACTGACATATGAACAAAATTTACATCTCAGAGGAAATGGGGGAAAGAAATTTGTTATACCGAAATCAAATAATAAATTTGGTGATATGACCTTCGGTACAAAAGTTGTTAAATTATGGGTACAAATTGATGAAGGAAAAAACAAATCAAACAAACAAAATATTTTTAAAAGCCACTGGATATGACCCAACAATGAAATGTATGTGCAATGGTTGATGTGTCTAGGAATAGATGGATTGACAAAAGTGTGTATGAAAACTGTAGAAAATATTTTAAATTTGGGTATATAGTGTAACTTATAGTAGTTAGATATATAGTATTGTGTCTTTAGTCAATTTTTTTTTTATTTAAATGAGACTGTATAGGTGTTATGATAGTAGTTTGGATATGTGGTAGATGTTTAAAAAAAACCTTTGTGCAATATGTCTAAAACTGTAGATTTGTAAATGTAACCAGTCCATCTTGAAAAAGGGTCTTTGACCCAATGATGTTTTAACACTGCTACCTGTATAAAAATAAACTTCTACTACTACTACCTGGAGGACCCATTGGTCCAATGTTATACTGGACCATCTGGATAGGTAGAGGGAGAGTCTCCCTCCTACTGCTTCTCCCTGCACAGATTGTGGTGGAGGGGGGTCGGTAGGGAGTCATGCTGTGTTAGAGGGTGTAGGCAGGGTAGGTCTTGGCACCTTGTGGTTTTGGGGGCACTGGGTACCTGAAGGGACAGGGTGGCATTTTCTTTTGAAGCCTCTCTTTATGCAGAGTCTGGCGCCTTCCTTGCTGTCCCTGATTTTTCCGAAAGGGACAGTGGCGTGTGGATTGAGACTCCAACCGGTATAGTCTGCAGACTTCAGACACAGCTTTACCGGAGTCTTGAAGTCCGGTGATCAGTTTTTCTGTGTCCTGACTGAACAGGACTGGTCCTTGAAAAGGAGCATCCAGAAGAGCATCCTGAAGATCCTGTCAGAAGCCCAAAACCCTGAGCCAAGCATGCCTTTGCATGCAAATGCCAGTGGCCTCTGCTCTTGCTGCTGTATCCATGAAATCATAAGAACTCCTGAGGACATACTTATCCATGTCCATGCCAGACTGAATCACAGCAAGGAGTTCTGCCTTACCCTCCTGGGTAGGAAGATTGGTTTGGATATTGGCAGGATCAGTAGCAGGGAATACCAGGGCTGCCTAACCCAATCTGGAGCAATGAGGATCATTGTCACTGGTTGAGCCCTGACCTTGTTCAGTGAACAACAGGAGAAATGGAGGAAAGGCGTACAGGAACCTCCCTGTCCAATACAACAGCAGTGCATCCAGAGGGACTGTGCCCACTACAGGGAGCCTGCAATGGAACTCTGGCAGCTGGTGATTGTCTGAAGTGGCTAAGAAGTCCACCTCTGGGGTGCCCCACCTGCTAAACACCACTTGCAGGATCTGACTGTTCAGTGACTACTCATGGTGATTCTGGTTGATCCTGCTGAGGGCACCTGCGAGGACATTGTCCTTCCATGAGAGATGAACTGCTGAGTGGGAGATCCCCAGGGAGAAAGCCAGATTCCACACTTTCATGGCTTCTGTGCACGGGGGGGGGGATGACCTTGTGCCCTCTTGCTTGTTTATGTAGTACATTGTGGTTATATTGTCTGATCTTACTTTGAGAGAGCTCTTGCAGAAGGAAATAAACTTGAGGACTGTGCCCCCTGGTGTCAGGACCACATGGAAACTTTAGCTAGCAGTGTGACAGGGGACCACCACCCGTTACGTGATGGACATCAGCGTGACCCTATATAGTGGGCGGTCCCCATGCCCGCCTTCCAGTTCTTTTCACGCCGTTGACCTGTACACATCAGACCTCACAGAAATCGTATGCTGCAGTTGGACCGCTTATCGGAGGAGTATCCATTTTTTTTTCCCTTTCAATTTGTCAGTGTTTCAGTTTTTGTGCATGTCATCGTCTAGCATCGAGCATAAAAATAAGTGTGCTTCGTGCGACGCGCAGCTCCCGCACAAAGACTCCCATATTCTCTGCCTCTTCTGCCTAGGCCCAGAGCACCAGGTTGAGGATTGTGAGGCCTGTTCCAGCTTCAACCAGGTCACATGGTAGCGACACCAGCAGGCTCTCAACACTCACTTACTCAAGCAAAGAATGGCCTCAATGGAAAAAGAGCTCCAAAAACTCTGTACGTGGTTCTAAAGGACAAACGAAGGCCATGGATCATCGAGATTGTCCCCAACCACGATGGTGAGAAATGGTTACACCCAGGAACTATTCGACTCCATCCATTGATCCAGACCTCTTTTAAATGAATAAATGTGAGTTACTGACCACCAAATGTTGTGGTAGACTATTCCACAGTCTGGGGGTTCTTCCCGGAAAGTAATTTAGCCTTTTATTAGTTTTTGATTTGGCCACATCAATCTATTTATTATGAAGCCGTGGAGCAATCCTTCTATTGAGGAATTTCAGACCACATTGACGCATTAGATCCTGAGAATTTTGGATTTTATACAAAAGGAGCAAATCACCTCTACTTCGTCTAATTTAAAGGGAGTATAGCACAGTTTTTTGCAGTCTGGCGTGGTAATCACTTTTGGCCAGATGAGGAACTAGTTTCGTTGCCCTACTCTGAATTCTCTCTATCCTATCTATATCCTGTCTTAGATAGGGGTTCCAGAAGGGGGACCTGTAGTCGGAATGTGGCCTTACATGGGTCCTATAACGGAGGATAATACATTCCTGGGTCCTGGAGATGAATGTTCATTTAATTCAAGTGAGTAATGCATTAGATGCTTTGGCTACCTTAATGCATTGGTAAGTAGAGGACAATTTGTTGTTGACAATAACCCTTAGGTCCCATTCAATTATTGAAACTTTAAGAGGGATATCATTTAAGAAATAGCTCTGTCTTGGGTTGTTCTTGTCAAAGTGTAATACAGTACATTTGTCTGGATCAAGCATCATCCCATTGCAAACTGCCCATTCTTCAATAGTTTTTAAGTTGTTCCTAAGAATGGTCCTGTTAGTAGCCATAATTACCGTCCCCCCTAGCTTAGTGTCATCCGCAAATTTAGAAAGGAGATTGTCTGCACTAACCTGCATATCACTGATGAAAACATTAAACAAGGTCGGTCCATGGACCGATCCCTGAGGCACACCACTGGTCACACTCCCCATGTCAGAAAGAATGCCATTTATTCTGATTTGTTGATGTCTATTGGACAGCCAACAGGTGACCCATTTAACTAATATCTGGGAAAAACCCAGTTTCAGCATTTTATCAATAAGTTTGCAATGTGGCACGTTATCGAAGGCCCTGCAATAATCAAGCAGGATTACATCCATGGGGTTACTACTATCAAGTCCCTCACTTATATAATTGTAGAAGGATACCAGGTTAGTTGTACAGGAATACCCTTGCCTGAATCCATGCTATGTACAGTCAATCACTGGAAATTTCCTTTTCCAAGATTTTTTTAATAAGTTTCTCCATTAATTTACTTATAACTGACGTTAGGCTTATAGGACGGTAATTTTCAGGCTTAGAATGATTGCCTTTTTTAAAAATTCGTATGTCTGTGGCATTAGCCCAGTCATGGGGAATAAGACCTTCATGGAGAGATTTGTTAAAGATAAGTGTTAGGGGCTTAGTTATGGCCTCAGCTGTCTCTAGCAGAAATCTTGGGTTAATATTATCAGGTCCTGGACTTGTCTTTTCAGTGATTGCAGGGCCTCAAGTGTGTCAGCTTCAGAGATGGAATAGAATGTTGAATTACTATCCGAATGCTGATAAAATTTGGCATCCTTTTTTTTAGAAAAAACTGAACAAAACTGCTCACTAAAGGCATCAGCAATTTCCTTATCAGTAGATATTATAGAGTTTTTTTTTTTTACTGTTAAGGGACCCATATATCTGTTATTCACTTTTTTGTTACTGAGATAGGAAAATAAAGATTTATAGCTATCTTTGGGGTGTGCCAAATGGAACTCCAGCTTCCTTTTAGACTGTAAAAATAGTACATTTCAATTCTTTTAGTGTTTTTTTGTATTTGAGTAGTATTTGTTCCTTACTAGCACCCTCGCTCTTTTTTTAGGAGAGAAAATAGTCTTTATTTACTTTTAATTTGTTTCTTTATAGTTTTATTTAACCACAATGTAATCTTCCCCTTTTTATTATATTTCTTTTTAGTGGGGACAAATAATTCTTCTAGATGGTAGATTATTGTTTTCAGATACTTCTAGGCTTCCTCAAGTGAAAGAGGGGATAATGTTTCCTCCCAAGGTAGTTTAAGTATTCATTAATAATGTTAAAGTTAGCATTATCATGATTTTTGAATTCTGATGGCTTAAATTCTGTTGGGAATTGAAGATTAATGAGAATGTAATTGAATAATGGTCACTAGTGCCCAAGGGGTCCCTAATGCAGATATTTGATATATTGCTCCCAATATTGGTTATCACTAAATCTAAAATGTTCTCATGCCAAGTAGGCTCAGTAATAACCTGCTCCAATCCTAAGTCTACAATGAGTGAAATCAAATCTTTTTCACTGCAAGTATTACCAGATAAAGAGGTCCAGTTTATTGTGGGCATATTATTTATTTATTTAGCTTTTGTTGACCAGGTAGGTACACAAGTCAAGTTATATGCCTATTTTCAGGTATGACCCAGGAGAGTACAATGAAGATACAGGATCAAACAAAGTTCATAACAACGAGAAGAGCTATGTACGGGGACACAAAAGAACAGGCTAACATATATGGTCTACAGTAAACAGTAATAGGTGAGATATACATACACACACACACACACACACACACACACACACACACACACACACACAAAATAAATAGTCCAGGTCATTCAATAGCAAGGGCAGTAATCATAGTGTGAGAGTGACCATTAACAGAGCCACAGAAACAATTAGTTCCTAAGTGTATAAATCAAGCAGATCACATGTATCACAATGTAAGTCAACTACAGAGACCATGATTAAGGTGGCTTAGGACACACACACACACACACACACGGAGATCAGCTTCAAGTGCTCCCACAGGGAATTCCGGAAGCTCAAGTAGGCGGCGGAGGAACAAACATGGGCAGGAAGGGAGTTCCGTAGCCTAGGAGCACTTGTTATTAAAGTCACCTAAAACTAAAACATTACCTTTAGTAGCCATATCTGAAATTTGTGTGTGTAGAAGAGAAGTATAATCAGAGTTTGCTGATGGAGGCCTATAACATGTTCCAACCAACAGCTGGGGTTGTCCCTTTATCTGAATATATACCCATATGTCTTCTATGTCATTAGACAGGGGGAATTGAAAGGAAGTTATAGCCTCCCTGATATAAAGGCAAACCCCTCCTCCTGTTTGACCTGGTCGATCCCTATGATATAGCTTATAGTCTGGGAAGTGTGCTTTCCATGTAGTGTCAGGGTCCCACCATGTTTCAGTTATGGATATAAGTCCATAATTGGCCGTATTACATTTAGCTTCAAGTTCAGCCATTTTAACCAGATTTAAAGATCTGGCATTCAAGGAAAGAACCTCACAAACTGTGGGTTTACAAGCAGAGTTTTTAAGAGTACAGGAAAAATACCTGTTCTCCCCCAGCCTCTAGTTTAAAAGTTTATTAATTGCTGATGTGATACTTTTGCCCAATAAAGTACTTCCCCTTCTGCTGAGGTGGAAACCATCCCAACAGAACAAGGGGGTCTTTTGGTAGAAATTTTCCCGGTGAGCAAGGCATAGAATTCCTTGCTGGAGGCACCATCTCCTGAGCTAGTCATTAAAGGCCTTAATTTTGATAGTAATTGAATTAGTTGCTCTTGGGACAAAAGATCTCGAAAAAACAGAAGAGACTATCCTTGTCTGCCAGCACATTGTTAAGTGCAATAATGTCATGTTTAAGCTCTTCTAAACTGGTTCTATTGATATAATTTGCACCAGCATGTATGACAAACAGGGGATTTTCTCCTGCCCCCACAAGTACCTCTTTGATCATAGTGGTAATGTCAGAAACTCTAGCCCCTCTTAGGCTGGAGCATGTCCAGTTGAGTTTGTCCACATTACACACTGGATGAGCTATATGTTCAATAATATAATCTCCAATTACAAAGATTTGTCTATTTTTGGGCAGGGGGTCAGTATTTTTACTTGGGGAAGTTAGCTTTTCATTATTTAAACTATTGGTTGTAACTCCTGGATTAGGATAGGTGACCTTGGCACTGGTTGAGGACTTTGTTTTGTCTTTTATTATAGATCATTTAGGAGGATGACAGGATACTAAGTTGTTCCCCCAGGGTATTGTATGTATTCTCATCCTGCGGAAATCCTACACTCTCTTGAGTGAGAACTTCATAGCTGTTAAATAAAGGTAATAAAAGTTCTCTATTAAATATTTGCCCTCCCCAATGTTTTGTTTTATGTTTGGTGACTACTGACCAATTATCTGGTTCATTAGAAGGAAAGAGGGGTGGAGCAGAAGTGCTGGTTGGGGAGCGCTTCCTCTCCTCCAGATTCCTCCAGGCATGAAAAGGAGAAACACAGGGATCAGGACAGGTCACCCTCTCACGCGGATGCCCTCAGGCGAGCGGCAGTCTTTTTCTTCTGGGACGTTGGCTGCTGTGGCCAAGCCTGCCCTGCCTCAGGAGCAGTCTTGGACCCCCTGCCACCACTAGTTACAGTGGCCGTGTGAGCCTCAGCTACATCAGAGGCCTTTGCTGCACTTAGGCCCCCTTTCCACCAGTGGGTCTACAGTGTCTGGCGGGGCTGATAAGTCACTCGTCGGGTCTTCTGACAAGCGCCTGGCCCAGGCTGTCTCATCGGGCTGAGACTCCGGGGCCCACCCAGCACTGGTCAATAAGTCTGGTGTCTGCTTGTTCAATGTCTGCCCAACTACTACAGCCAATAAGTCGGGCATCGGTTCAACTGACGTCCGCCCAACCAATTTGGCGTTGAGGTCCAGCAAAGGCCCCAATGATGCCCATTTGCCAGATTTGTCACAGCTCTCCCCAGTTGGGTCTCCCCACTGGGTTTCCCCCTCCTTCCTGGCAGAAGAGCTCCCTCTGCCCTCCCCAGACCAGAGAGGGGTGGGAGTCATCTGTCTAGTGGCACCTTTCCAGGCTCACCGCCGGATCCAACGTTGGAGGTCCCAAGTAACCCTCAAGGGTTCCTGCCACTGGTTTTTCAGATGGAGACTCCAATGCCACGTCTGCTGCCAGCCAGTCCGACATCTGACTCAGTCCTTATGGGTCCTTCAGGCTCGGGTTTTGGGGCACCCCAGGGCCATCCATCAGGGCCACTGTCAGGCCCTCTGTCAGGTTTACCCACCCCCGCCATCCGGTCCTCCGTCAGGATACACGAAGCTGCATTTCCTAACATACACCCCATTGGGCTATCCCCATCAGGATTCCAGATGCTGGGGGTATTTTCCCACTTACCCTTTGCTGGATTACCCGATACCGGAGTTTCCTGTGGGTTTCCCGCCTGTCTACCAGCCCCCCACCTCAGCCTCCTCCTCAGGCTCCGAAGGACTTTAGGGCTATCCTCCAGTCCTAGTGGTCTGAGACCAAGGCCCAGCTCGTGTGAAAGCTAGATAGCTGCCAACCTCCCCAGAAGGTTCCCTGGAGTCCGGCGGTCCAGTCACCAAGGCCTGCCCCCACATCCAAACGTCCTCCAATTCCAGGCCCTCAGAAGGAGCCGTCGTCAGGCCGGATGCCAGAGAGAGCACCTCCTGATCCCTGGTAACTGGCCCAACCTAACATCCGGTCCTGACTCTGATTCAGACTCCTCCTCCTCCTCTGCAGTGTTGAGGCTCGACACTCCTCCCATGGAGGAGCCTCAACCCAAAGAGTCCCCTAAATCCCCACATGATGATCTCTCTTTCATGGACCTGCTCAAGAAAACAGCAGAAGTCTATGAATGGAAGTCTAATGCTCAGGACCCAAAACGCCAAAGGCTAGCAGAGCATCTGGACATGCAGGAGGCAGCTCCTGTCCTCACTCCCCCCTGGTTGGAACCACACAAGAACCTGGCATCCACCATCTGGATGATGCCCTCCTCAATACCTGCGGTAGCTAAGAAGGCTGACCGGACCTACTGGACACCAGAGTGGAAGGACCACCTTCTGTGGTCATTGCTGCAGCCCATGATTGGGCCTCCAAGCCAAGACATGAGCATCTCTCCTTCTGACAAGGAGTCAAGAAAGTTGGACCAATTTGGGAGGAAGTTTTATTCTTCATCAACACTAGCCATGTGTGCCTTGAACTACGTAGCCCATATGTTGGTCTACCAAAAATCCCTTTTTAACCAGCTGGAGCCAGCAATTGAGGCATTACCCTACTCAGAGTCAAAATCCATTTTGGCAGACTCCATTTGGTATGCCTCAGGGCCACCTATGATGTGGTGTATTCCTCGGCCAGGGACACCGCTACGGCGGTTAGCCTCAGGAGGTTTTCCTGGTTGAGGGTTTCTGGTCTAGCTCAGGATGTGCAGGCGGCCATCCAGGATGCTCACTTTAGGGGTTCAGTCCTCTTCAGGGGTGATGCTCAAGACATCATCACAAGTCTGCAGGATAAGGGCAAGGCCCTTAGGGTGGTCCACACTATGAACCACCCTAAGTTTCAGGCCAGAAAGCCTTTTCATCGCCAAACAAAGTGGCAGTCAAAACAGCAGCAGACGGCCAGGCTCCAGCCCAAACATTGGGCTCCATCGGCCACAGTTGCCCCTCTTGCAAAGGCCCAGAGATCCTCTGGAGCAGCTCTCCCCAACCCCCCTCCCTTGACTCACAGTACACCCACCCTCCTCCATGTCCCTCAGAGGAGCCAGCAGGAGGAAGACTCGCCAGTCATCTGCCAGAGTGGTGGGCAGTAACTGACTCGTGGGTCCTTTAGTTGGTAGAAAAGGGCCACACCATGGAATTTCTGGAAGAACCTCCAGACAGATCCCCAGCAGTGTCCCACTATCCAAAGGCACACATCCCTCTACTAAGAGAGAAGAACAAGGCTCTGTTACAAAAGGAAGCAATAGAGCCTGTTCCATCCATCCAGGTAGGAAAGGGGTATTACACCCACTTCTTCCTGGTCCCCCAAAAGACGGGAGATTTGCATCCTATTTTGGACCTCAGTGCTCTAAACCTGTACATAGAGTACAAGAGGTTTTGAATGCTGACCCTCCCAGGTTTGCTGCCCCTCCTGCACGAGGGACAGTGGCTCTGCACTCTGGAATATGCAGGTAGGCATCCTGCATATCCAGTCTTTTTCTGATACCCTTCTCTCTCCGTTCCCCCCCCCCCCCATCTCTCTTTTGGAGTTTTCTTTCCTGTGGTTTCGTTTCCTTTATTTTATCACCATTACTATTAAATGCTATGTTTTATTCCTGAGCTTATTTATTGATAATTCTTATTGATCATACATTTTTAAAATAATATTGTCTGTTTTGTTTACGCTTTATAATACTGCTGTGAAGAGCTGCTGATGTGTAATAGGAGACTTGGAATTGGCATGGTTTTTTCCTTTTGCTAATTGTTTAATTGGAGTGATGACATCATAGACTGTGGTGTATAAAGATCAGCTCATGTTGTTCTTTTAAAAAAAATCCAGCCTTTGAGAAAGGGTCATTCAAGGACCAGAAACGCGTTAGGCAATGTTTAAATAATAAAATATTTTTTCCCATATATAAGGTGTCAGCAGCCTCTGGTGGTGAGTGCCCAAGTTGGTTGTATGTATTTGATGCTTTTTAATTGAGAGCACCACATTCCTGGTGCACACCCTTTTGTATGCTTTTGTATATTGCAGTCTTTCAAGCCCATCACTGCTGCCTCCAATTCACTTTTCAGGGGGAACATTACCAATTCAAGGCCCTCCCCTTTGGCCTGTCCTCAGCACCTCGGTTGTTCATGTGTCTGGTGGTAGCGGCGGCAGCCCTGAGGCATCAGGGCCACTGTGTGTTCCCCTACCTCGATGACTGGCTCATCAAGGGAGCAGCTGTAACTCTCCCTCTCTGCTACCCTGGATCTTTTTATGCAGGTTGGGATCACTGAACCTCCTAAAATCCCAACTTTCCCCTTCCCAATGCCTCCAATTTATTGGAGCCGTCATGGATACAGCACAAAGTATGGCTTTTTTCTCTCTGGACAGGGCAGACATTTTGCAGAGGCAGGCTTCATTTGGTAGCCTCCAGCAGGACGGTCTCAGCCAGGTTGATTCTTCGTCTGCTGGACCTTATGGCAGAGGCCATCCCCACCATTCATTTAGCCAGGCTCCACATGCAAATCTCGCAGTGCATGCTCAGGACACAGTGGGATCAGAGGCTGGACAACCTGGACCACATGGTCATGGTCTCTGTTTTGATGCAGAGGGATCTCTTATGATGGCAGGATCTCATCAATCTCACCAAAGGGGTCCCCTTACAGTCCCTTCCTCCCACCCAGACTGACCACAGATGAATCAGGGATGGGTTGGGGCACTCGCCTAGGGAACCACAAAACTCAAGGTCAGTGGTTCAAGTTAGAGCTCTCCCTGCACATAAATGTATCAGATTGGTCAGTTGGACGTCAGTTGAACCGATGCCCGACTTATTGGCCGTAGTAGTTGGGCGGGCATCGGACAAGCAGACACCCGACTTATCGACCAGTGCTGGGTGGGCCCCGGAGTCTCAGGAGCCCAATGAGACAACCTGTGCCAGGGGCTTGTTCCGTACGCCCTTCATGCATTCCAGCACCTGCTCCACCAGGGCACACTATTGGTCCAGTCGGACAATATTTATTTATTTATTGAAATGTTTCACCAGGAAGGCACACTGAGTGACAAGTCGCTTGTCGCCCAGTGCAACCTGGGGGGAAGGGGTCCAATAGGAGTAAAACATTAAACATTCAAGTTACGAGATCAGCATTAACATAGTTGTAAAGCAGGTGTTACAAATTGTTAAAATGGTGTTGCGCACAACATGTAGAAAGAGTGGACAACAATAAGTGCCGGGTTAATAAGTAAACGAGTGCTTACGTGAAAGAAAAGGGGGAAAAGGAGAGGAAAGGGTGAGGTGGGAGGAGGAGGAGGAAGAGTTGTGTCCCTGGAGACCCCTTCAGGATGTGAGGAACCCTGCAAGGGGACTGGGGGACCAGAAAGAAGGGGATAGGCAGTGTCCTAGAGAGATCCCTTCAGGATGTGGAGAACCCTGCAAGGGGGCTATGGGGCTAGACCGAAAGGGGGATAAGGCTGTAGGGATTTAAAGAGTGATGAGAAAGAGAAGGAGGAGGTGTGACTTAAATGCTAGGAAGGGGAAATAGGACCTAACCCAAGAAAGGACCCTTCAGAATGCGGGATACTCTGTCCGGGGGTTGGGGAAGGTCAGTAAATAGGGATTAAGAGAGTGATGGGAGAGAGAGCGTGTGAGAATTGAATTCTTGAGGGGAAGAGAATTCACACCTTTGGGGATGGGGCCTAATCAATAGTCCATCAGGATGCATGGACCCATGGGGAGCATTTGGGGTCCCTTATATTCTGTGAGAGATCAAGGGAGGCCAGTAAAGGGAAGCAATTTTGGGAAGGGGAGGAGAGTTACAAATTTGAGGGTGTGGGTGCACAGGGTAAAATGAAGGTGACGGTAGAGGGGTAGGGTTGTATAGTCTGGTACTTCAACAAGCAAGGAGGCACTCACTCGTATCCCCTCTGCAGGGAGGCGATGCTGGTGTGGAACTGGGCAGTCCTGCATCATGTTCACCTCACAGCAGTTCACATTCTGGGTGTGCAAAATGTCCTAGCAGACAGTCTCAGCCCCATCAGAGTAAGAGCCCACGAGTGGGAGCTCAAGCAAGAGGTGGTCGACCACATTTTCAACCTGTGGGGACGGCCGGACCTGAATCGGTTTGCCTCCCCATACAATGCAAAACTAAGTTTTGCTTGCTCGCTCCCGGGCATTGTGTTTTCTGGCGAGACATGCTATCACTTCGCTGGACAGAGGGTTTTTTTTTTTTTTTTGAAATAGTAATTTATTAAGAGAAATTTTTCGTCATAATACATACAGATACAAACATCACAAATAGTCTAACACCTTAATTACTTGAGAAAAGTGGAAGAAAGTGATGGGGACATAGTCTGAAGAGTGGGAATAGAGAAATAGGAGGAAAGAAGAGTAGAGGGTAAAGATGCATTCAATTAAATAACTTTGCAATACAAATTCGAATTTGTGGGGCGCCAGAAAGCAGATTACATCAGGCATAAGGAAAAGTGTTTTGCATAATACAGATAGGCAGAACCTGCATAAGACCCAATGTGCAACAACCCTGCCTCCCTGCAATTGATAGTATGATAGATTCAAGCATATCTGGCCAATAGTTCAATAATGTCAGTATTTCTCCTGTTTGCCATAAAGTCCAAGAATGGCAACTACCTCCCCTGAAATGTATCTACTGCGAGTCTCACTTTAGCTGCCAGATACTCCAAGTCTAGGATTGTTTTGCAGATAGCATACCATGTCTCTACCTAAGGCATGTTTGGAGAGAGCCAGTTCATAGTAATTGCTTTAAGGACTGCCCCCACTAGTATCACAAAGAGGTAACTCTGCACTCTGGATCTCAAAAGGGGTGGAGGGAGGCCTAAGAGTCAGTGTTGTGGGCCATTGGGTAAGGGGACCTCAAAAATATCCCCTACTGCTTTTTGGATGTCTTTCCAGTATTCTCCAATGACAGTGCAATTCCAAAAATGTGGGAGTATGAACCCAGTGTGTGACAATTTCACCAACACTGGTCAGAAGGGTAGTTACCATAATGTTTTGTGACTGTAGGGGGTCTAAAGAACTTCACTACCACCTTCCATCTAAATTCCCTCCAAAACAGGGATGCTGTGGTAGAGTTAATGCCTGCTCAGATGCACGCCCACTCTGTCTGAGAGAAACAATCCCACCTCCTTATGCCAAAACTCCTTGGTCTCAAACAGAGGGTCCTCAGTGGTTGTGTTCATGCTCTGTACCAACCTGGACACTGCCTTTTGTTGCACTGAACCCGAGACCAGTACTGACAGAGTCTCACAAGGGGTTCTCCTGTGCATTTACCCCCTCCCATGGGGATCCCACAACTGATATAAGGTAGTGCCTCAGTTGCAGATATCTAAAAAAGTAATGTTGGAGAAGACCAAACTCTTCTTTGAGTTGTTGAAATGTTTTGAGGGCAGAGCCCAAGAAGCATTGGCCCAGAGTCTGTAAGTCCAACCTTTCCCAACGGCAGAAGGTCAAGTCCAAACTGAGAAGAACAAAGTCTTTACAGCTCAGGACAGTGGTGGAGGGTGTTAGAGCGAGGGAAAACCCTAGCTTCTGACATGCCTCCTGCCAAACAAGTCCTGTTGTCCAGGACCAGGGGTTCGAAAAGTCCAGCAGCTTCAACCTTGGGTAATCCAAGAAGAGCAGGTCAGGTATTTGGGCCAGGGGCCAAGAGACCAACTCAATTTCTGCCCACTGGGAGGGGGCGGTATTTGTGACATGGTACTTAAGGCCTGCAACTGTGCAGCCCAAAAATATTTTTTCATGTCTGGTAGACCCAGACACCCCCTGTCCCTAGGGGCCTGCACCATTTTCCATTTGACCCTAGGCTTCTTGCCCGCCCAGATGAATTTGGAGAGGGTAACTAATAGGTCTTTCCAAAAACTCCTATGGGGTTGTATTGGAATAGCTCCAAAAACAAAAAGGAGACTGGGTAGAATATTCATGCGGGAGGCCTCCACCTTGAGAGAGAAAGTAGCAGCTCTGTCGACCTATTGCAATCTTCCTTAATCTCCTGCAGCAGTTGCAGGTGATTTTTTGACTAAAGCTTATCCAGGTCCCTTGAAATTCAGATGTCCAAGTACCGGAACCCAGAGACACACCATTTGATGGCAGCAAGATCTGGTAGCTCCCTACCTAGTCTCCAGCCCACAGGACACAGTTCTGAGTTGTCCACATTGACTTTATAGCCTGAAAGCTTTCCAAAGTCTTCCAGGATATCAAAAATCTGAGGAAGTGCCCTAACTAGGTCGGAGATGTACAGGAGGGTATCGTCTGCATATAGTAAGATTTTGACCTCTGTGTCCCGAACCTTAATTCGCTGGAAAGCGTCAGATTGTCTAATATAGGCAGCCATTGGCTCCAGGCTCAAGGCAAACAGGAGAGGGGAGAGGGGCAGCCCTGTCTGGTTCCCCTTTGAATTTTAAATGTGGGTGAAGTCACCCCATTGACCCCGACTCTGGCCATAGGACTCACATACAAGTTCCTGCTCCATGTCCTGAACCCATCTCCAAAGCCGAATCCCCCCAAAACCTTATCCAAGTAAACCCAATCAACACGGTCAAATGCTTTTTCAGCATCTAACGAAAGAACTGCACTAAGTTGCCTCCCCGGAGGGAAATCGGCTCCGGACAGAACATTCAGCAACAAACAGATGTTATCCTGCATGCATCTCCCTGATATAAAACCAGTTTGATCAGGGTGAATCAGACTGGTTATCACTGCCTGGAGGCGATAACTGAGCACTTTCGCAAAGATTTTAGCATCTTGGTTAAGCAATGCTATTGGTCTATAACTGGCACATGATGCCGGGTCCTTCCTGGGTTTGGGCAACACTGAGATCAAGGCCTCCCTCCATGTGTCTGGGAGAGCAAGGTGTTCCTGGACCAAGTTACAAATCCTCATTAGTAGGGAAATCAGCTCTTTCCTGAAGCCCTTATAGAACTCAGCTGTATAACCATCGGGGCCTGGGGTCTTCCCAGATGGCAGAGACTTAATTACTGCCAAAACCTCCCCCTCTGAGAAAGGGGCCTCACTCTGCAGCCTGGAGAGGGTGGAGAGTTTCACTTCCTGCAGGAACTCATCAATTTGTTTTGTGTGATCCTGGCCCCTCTCTGCTGTATATAACTTCCTGTAAAACTCACTAAATTCTGCTGCAATTTCATTAGGGGAAATTTGTAGTGGGGTGGCATAGTAGGTGATATTTTTTCCATGCACCTGTCTGCTGCTCATTTCCTAAGCCTCTGAGGCAATAGCTTGCTAGCCCTCTCTCCCCTCTCAAAATATTTCTGCCCTGCATACCTGAGATTATTCTCTACATGCCTCTGTAATAGAGAATCATAGAAAGCCCGAGCTTGCCTCAGTTTGGTCAGGACCAAGGGTGCCCCGGAGTGTTAGTGTTCTGCTTCTAGTTCTGCTATCACATCTAGCATGTTTCTGAGCTTGGATTGGTGTTGCTTGTACTTATGGGAGGCATAAGAAATTGTATGCCCTCTCAGAACCGCCTTCAAGGCATCCCATATGTATTTTGGGACTGATTCCGGTTCCTGATTTTCATTCAGATAATGCAGTATGGCCTGCCTAATCGAGTCCAGATACTGTTTATCATTTAATAAACCCATATCAAACCTCAGACCCTTTTTGTTTAGTCTCTCCCCCCCCCCAAGTGCAGTGTTGCTTTAACCATAGCATGGTCCGAAAGTGTTATCAGGAGAATGGATATTTCTTTAAAACTATACAGTAACTCCTTCTGTGTATAAAATCTGTCCAGCCTAGAGTATGTATTTGAAGCTGGGGAGAAGAACATACAGTTTCTAGCAGATGGGTTAAAACATCTCCAGGGGTCCAACATTCCAGCCTCTGTGCAGAGGGTCCTCACGAGACGGGAGCAGGCCTTAGAGCCAGAGGGCCCAGGAGTGCTTCTATCTCTCACCACATCCTCCACACAATTCCAGTCTCCCAGACATTTTTGCCACATGGGCAACCCAGACAATTTATCAAACAGGGAGCGAAGAAATTCCTCAGAAGGTGGGGTAGGGGCATAAACCCCAACCAGATGCAGCATCTTCCACTAAACAGGCCAGACACAATCAGTAAATGGCCGTTGCCAGCCTGGTAAACCTTTTGGATCTGGAATGGTAGGCCCCTCCTGAATAAGAAAACCACCTCTGCCTTTTTTTGCCTGTGGGTGTTCGTCTGAACAAACATTACCCACCCAGGCCCTACGGAGCTTAAGATGCTCCTGAGTAGAGAGTTTAGTTTCCTGAAGGCAGACAATATCACAATTCTCCCTTTTCAACTCAGTCAAGATTTTGGAGTGCTTAACTACATTGTTAATACTAACATACTAACATACTATTTGCCAGCAGATTAGGCCTTACGGTCTATCGAGTCTGCTCAAACCTTAGATCCTTAGTTGGGTGCCGAGGCCCTCCCATCCCTTGTGCTCCAGAAACCCCTATCATCCATCTCCACCCCCCTGGGACAGGCCATCATCTGATGCATCCAATTTCTGTGTCTGTCCCACCCTCTCTTGAAGCCCTCCACTGTGGATCTCTGAACCAGCTCGCCAGGCAGTGCATTCCAAGGGTCCACCACCCTCTCAGTGAAAACCTCCTCCTCTTTTCCCCTCACCCTTCCACCTTCCAACTTCAAACCATGCCTCTGGTGATACCTCCTGCTTTAGTCTAAAGATCCCTCCATGTTTACCCTATTTATTCCTTGAGGTGCTTGAAGACCTCAATCATGTCCCCCTGTCTCTCCTCTCCTCCAATGAAACAGGCAGAGCTCCTCAAGTCTGTCATCATCGTCAAACTCTAGCCCTCGTATCATCTTTGTTGTCCTCCTCTGTACCCTCTCCAGGAGCTGTATGTCCCTCTTCAAGTGTGGTCTCCAGTACTGTACACAGTACTCAAGGTGTGGTCTAACCAGTCCATTGTACAGCGGCAGAATCACTTCCTTGCTCCTAGAGGTGATCCCCCTTACGATGCATCCCAACATCCTGTTTGCCTTGCTAGCTACTCTCCTGCACTGCTCAGAGTTATTCATACATGCATCCACCATGACCACTAGGTCTTTTCCCCTATTGAGGCATCCAGCGCCCCCTCCCAGGGTGTACCTGTGTTTAGGATTTCCCCGACCAAGATGCAACACCTTGCACTTGGTGATATTGAAATAATTTCCATGTAAGCCCAGCTTTCCAGGGTGTCAGGTCCTTGCAGGGCCAACCTCCCCTTTTCTCCCTCAACTACTGCTCCCATCTTGGAGTCATCTGCGAAGAGACTCATTTCACACCCTATACCCTCCCTGATGTCTGATATGTATGCATTAAACAGGATCGGACCCAGAACCGAGCCCTGCGTTACCCCACTACCAACCTCTCTAGGGTTCGAGAGCTCCCCACAGACCACTACTCTCTGGGTGCATCCAGCTAGCCAGTTTTCAATCCATCTGACCATCAAAGGGCCTACTCCTAACCCCATCAGTTTCTCTACCAGACCATTGTAGGGGGACAGAGTCAAATGCCTTGCTGAAGTCCAAGAATAATACATCCACAGGCTTTCCCCTGTCCAGTTCTGATGTTACCCATTCATAGAACTCCACAAGATTGGTTTGACATGATCTACCTGGCACAAACCCATGTTGCCGACTATCCAGACCTCCCACCTCCTCCAAGTACACCCCAATCGTTCCTTTAGTATACTCTCCATTAATTTTCCCACCACGAGGTCAAACTGATGGGTCTATAGTTACCTGGTGCCCTCGACCCCCCTTTATGGATTGGCACCACATGTGCCTCTCTCAATCCCTAGGTACCCTCCCTGTCTCAAGTGACCTGTTGAAGAGCTCCGCCAGGGGTGCAGCCAGTATGTCCGCCAATTCCCATAGTACTCTCTGATGAATGCCATCCAGCCCAGGAGATTTTTCTTTCTTTAGGGCCTTGAGGGCTAACCACACCCTTTTGGAGGAGATAGCATCATCTGTCCCCTCCACCTTGCTGGCCTTTTTATCCTTATCCAGATGTGACACCCCTGGGGTAACTCTCCCTCCCTCTTGCTCCATTTCTGTTGCTCCCCTGATCACACTCACTGCCGCTTCTATCCCCTTCGTGCCTTGCTTTGTGGATATCCCATCCCCCTCCCTAGTGAACACAGAGGCAAAGTACTTGTTAAATACCTCTGCCTGGTCCCTCGCCTCTTCCTCCCACCCTCCTTCTGATCTCAATCTACTGAGATGGCCCTTAGTTTTTCTCCGCTCCCCAATGTACCGGAAGAACCCCTTTTCCCCTCCATGTATCCCCTGTGCCAGCCGCTGCTCTTTACTGGACTTTGCTCCCCTCACCATCTGGGTGACTTTTCTAGATGCAAGATGGTACATTTCCTTATCCCTAGCCCCTCTTGTTGTTTTATATTTTTTGTAGGCCGCCTTCTTTTCTCTGACTGCTACCTGTACCTCACTGGACCACCAGCATGGTTTATGTGACCTTGCTCCTGCGTTTCAACTTACGCGCAGATCCTGACTGCCTCATGAAGTCCCGTTTGCATGACCTCCGGTCTCCTTTCCACACTTGTCATTGATGTAATCCCTTCAAGTGATCCTTGAGAATATTTCCATGCCCCCAAAGTCTGCTCCCTGAAGTCCACTGCCAGTGTCCTAGATCTCACCCCCCCTCCCCTCATGCTTATTTGAAACCAGACAGTATTGTGGTCGCTCCCAGTCAGGGGGTCCTGTACAACCAGGTCCTTTACCAGATCCCCATCTGCCAGAACCACGTCCAGGACATGCCCCCTTCCTTGTGGGCTCCATCACATGCTGTGTTAAGAACACATCCTGGAAGCCGTCCAGCAGCCTCTGCTCCTTGGCCACCTTAGAGGACATGGTTCCCCAGTTTGTACCTGGCATATTAAGGTCCCCCATCAACACCACTCCTTTCCCTTTTGGTCCACACTGGGCAATGATGTTGTCCAGCAAACCATCCTCTAGAACATCACTCATCTCTGGGGGCCTATATACTACACCCAGCTTGACTTTATCTCCTGCTGGGGATCGTAAGGTGACCCATAAGGCCTCACGTTCCCTCTGCCTCTTCTACCTAGCAATTTCTATGTCATCTCTAATGAACATAGCCCTCCACCCTCTGCCCTCCTTTCTATCCTTCCTAAGCATAGTGTACCCCCTTGCGTTTAGGTCCCAGTCATAGTTTTTGTTGGCTCACGTCTCTGTGACCGCCGCCATATCCCCCCGAACTGCATGGCCTGGAACTCTGGCAACTTGTTTCCAAGCTCCTGGCATTTACTAACACCAACCCCCACCCTTATCCCTGATCCTCTTTGTTGAACCCCACCCAGATTCCTTATACTTCCATCCTCCTCTGCTCCTCCTGAAACTTCCACCCCAGTCTGTTTCCCCCTTTCCCCTTGGGCTTGAAGGCTACTCCTCTCATCTGGAGGAGAGGATTCTGGTCAGCCCTCCTTATCCCTTCCCCCCTCAAGTTTAAACCCCACCTTTCTTGAATGTAGTCAGCCATCCCCTGTTTAAGGACTTCCTTCCCTAATGGGGCAAGATGAAGCCTGTCCTTGGCATATAGTCCCTTATCCTCCCAAACGCCTTTCCAGTTCCCTAACACTCCCAACCCACTCTCTTCACCCCACTTCCTGAGCCAGTCATTAACCTCTGTGAGTTTCATTTTTTTCTCCACTGAGGCCTTTGGTACTGGCAATATCTCCGAAAAGGAAATATTGCATCCATTATCCCGACAGACTCTGGCAAGTTCTTGGAACCTTGCTTGGATTTCCAAAACGCTATTTCCCTCTAGATCGTTAGTTCCCAAATGCACCAGGAAATCTGGTTTCCCTCCACAATCCCTAACCATTTCATACTCCATGAACTTTTCTCTGTGCACTGTCAGCCCAGAGATACTCACTACCTTCACCTGGCTATGGCATCCACCCCCCTGTCCCTCCCACTGGATACCCCTAATCGAGTCATAGATACATAGATAGAAAGTGTCAGCAGATAAGGGCCTATGGCCCACCCAGTCTGCCCATTTGAGCTTGTAAGTTCAGTTTGTTTTCCTAGAAGTCTGTTGCCCCTTACCCCTGACCTCCAGAATTCCTTTATGTCTATCCCATGCATTCTTAAATCCCGTGATTGTTTCAGCCCCCACCACTTCCTCTGGCAGGGTGTTCCACTTGTCCACCACTCGTTCTGTGAAGAAATTCTTTCTCATGTTTCCTCTGAATTGTCCTCCTCCAACTTCATCCCATGCCCTCTAGTCCTGGAACATCTTTTTCGCTTAAAAATAGTGTTTTCCTGCACCCTGTTCCTCCCTGTAAGATACTTGTATGTCTCTATCATATCCTCTCTCCCTCCTCTCCTCCAGGGAGTACATGTTCAGTTCCTTCAACCTGTCTTCATAGGACTTGTGATGCAATCCATGCACCATCTTTGTTGCCCTCCTCTGAACCTTCTCTACCCTGTTTATGTCCTTACGTAGGTATGGTCTCCAGAACTGTACACTGTACTCCAGGTGGGGCCTCACTAGTTTCTTGTATAGTGGAATTATGACCTCCTTTTTCCTTCTGGTGATGTCCCTGCCTATACATCCCAGCATCCTATTTGCTTTACCTGCTGTCTTGTCACACTGTTTCCCTACCTTGAGGTCATCAGAGATGACAACCCCAAGATCCCTTTCCTGCTTGGTGCATGCTATATCCTCACCCCCAACTGATATATTGTGCCAGGGTTTTGTGCCCATATGCATTATCTTGCACTTCTTTGCATTGAATTTCAGCTGCCAAACCCCTGACCATTCTTCAAGTTTCTGCAGGTCGCTTCTCATTCTGTCTACACCCTCTGGTGTGTCTACTCTGTTACAGAGCTTTGTGTCATCAGCGAACAGTGAAATTCTGCCTTCTAGGTCCGCAGAATGTCACTGATGAAGATGTTGAATAGGACCGGTCCCAGCACTGATCCCTGTGGTACCCCACTGGTCACTCTTCCCTCTGTGGAGTGACAGCCATTTACCACCACCCTCTATGTCCTGCCACCCAGCCAGTTACTTACCTACCACACTACTGTCCTGCCCACACCCATATTCCCCAGTTTGTGTAATAGTCTTCTATGTGGCACAGTGTCAAAGGCCTTGCTGAAGTCCAGATAGGCCATGTCCTACAGTGACCCCATGCTGCTACAGAACTCCCTCCAACTAGTCTGACTCTGCAGCTACCTGGTTCACTGAGCACTGACTTGTTATCAACCTTAAGAAAACAAAAACAATGCTCTTCTCCCACCCCCAAAATAAGTACAGCAAGTTTCCCTTAGCTGTCCACTCCACACCCAATCTCGTCATTGACCAGGTGCAGTCCTATAAATATCTTGGTATAACCTTTGACCCTGCACTTTCATTCCATGGACATATATCTGCCTAAATTCTGTCATAACTCACAAAATAGGCATTCTTTATAGCACGAAATGCCTCCTCCGATGCCCTCCAGCCTGGCTGTCACCTCCTCTGTCATGTCTCTCATTGACTATGGCCTTCCGGTCTATGGCTCAGCAGATCAGACTGCCCTCAGCAAGGTTCGCCTCACAGTTAATAAGGCCTGCAGACTTATCACTGGTGCTCCCAGACTCGCTCACACATGTGAGCTGTTCACCCTAGCTCCCTACTCAGCCTGGAAGCGACTCATGTATCAGACATGCAGCTCACCTTTAAAGTCCCTGCGTGGCCTATCTCCCATAGGCCTATCCAACTCCGTGCGTGCTGCACCGACCCTGATCGCCGCGGCTCGCCAAGAGCTACCCTAGTTATTCCGAGCCAGGACCTCTCAAGGTCAGAGGCATTCCCCTACCGTGCACCCCACTGGTATAACTCCCTCCTGCCAGTGTCTCAAACTCACTAACCTTAGCTTGCTTTAAGCCCAGGCTCAGAAACTTCCTGCTTAGCTCTCGCAAATGCAACTGCCACTAGACTAGTGTAAAAAAATATATATATATATATACTCTGTTTGACAATGCTCACTGAGCGGCTCCCCCTTCCTTTCCCTACTAATTCCTCCTCCCCTATCTCCCTCCCTTCTACTCCCACCAGCTCTCCCCCGACCATAAGTTTTGCACCTATTGTTATCTTTTGCTTCGTTGGAGATTGTATTCTATTGTAACAAAATTGTAATTGAACTGTAACTTTTTTGTTTGTAAGTACTGTGTCCCTTGTACTACTGTTCTGATGTCCTCTTTGTGACGAGGTACCTTTGTAAATGAGCCTCTGGCTCAAAGGTTTCTAAACTGATGTTTAACTAAATAAATAAATAAAATAAATGTCCACTGCCCTCCCCTGATCCACCTCCCTAGTCACCCAGTCAAAAAATTCAATGAGGTTGGTCTGACATGACCTCCCCCTGGTGAAACCATGCTGCCTTGGGTCCTGTAGTCCATTGACAACCAGATGTTCCACCAATCTCTCCTTCAGTAGTGCTTCCATGATCTTCCCCACTACCGAGGTGAGGCTGACTGGTCTGTAGTTCCCTGCTTCCTCTTTGTTCCCACTTTTGTATAAGGGGACTACATCTGGTGTCCGCCAGTCTTTGGGTGCCTCCCCTGTTTCCAGTGATCGGCTAAACAGGATAGCCAGAGGTTCAGCCACCACCTCTCTTAGTTCTTTAAGGACCCTGTGGTGCACCCCATCTGGACCCATTGCTTTATCAACTCTTATTACTTCCAGTTCCTTCAGGACCCTTTCGTGTAAAGGGACTTGTGTCCATTTCTGCACCATTCTCACCCCTTGTACTCCCTTCAGGACCCTTACCCTCCTCTTCCTCAATAAAGACTGAGCAGAAATACCTGTTCAATATGTCAGCTTTACTGTTGTCATCCTCCACGCGCCCCATCCTCCCCTTCAGTCTCACTATCCTCCCTTTTTCACTTATGTATCCCTGTAAAGGTTTTGTCCCTCTACCCACTGATTTGCAATGTGTTCTTCTGTCTGAGCTTTGGCTTCCTTACTGACCTCCCTGCCTCCCTTTGCTTCTCCTGGTACTTCTCCCTCTCCCCTTCTGCCCCGTTCTTTTGTATTGCCTGAATGCAATCTTTTTGGCTTTCACTTTCTTTGCTACCTCTTTGGAAAACCATAATGGTCTCCTCTTCCTTTTCCTCTTGCTAACCTGCTTAATGCATAATTCTGTCGTACTTGTAATCCCCATTTTAAATACTGCCCACTGTTCCTCAACCCCTGATTCCTGTCCCCTGCCCCTTAATGCCTCTTTCAAGTATCTCCCCATTTTCCCCAAAGTCTGCCCCCCTAAAATCCAGGATACGTGTTTGTGTGTGGTTTGGTTCTGCTCTTTCTGTGATTTCAAACCACAATGACTGGTGGTCACTGTTTCCCAGGTGCTCCCCCACTGTTACCCCCATCACACTGTCCCTGTTTGTGAGCACAAGGTCCAGTATTGCCTTCTGCCCAGTTGGTTCCATGACCAGTTGCTTGAGGAAGGCACCTGAAGGAGTCCAGGATAAATCTGCTCTAGTTGATGCTGCTGCTGGGATGCTCCAGTCACATCTGGAATATTGAGTCTCCAACCAGTACTACCTCACCCTTGTCTGCCATCAGCTCCCTATCTGTTTTTTCCTCCTGGGCTGGTGGTCTATAGACCACACCTGTGCGGATGGCTGTCCCCATTTTCCTTTCCAGCTTAACCCACAGTATCTCTCCCCATTTTGTTCCTCCTGGATCTCTGTGGCCCTTATGTCATTTTCACATACAGTGCCACTCCTCCTCCCTTCCTGCCTGCTCTGTCTCTTCTGAATATGTTGTGCCAGGTATGGCCATCTCCCAGTCGTGGTTATTATTACACCAGGTTTCAGTGATGGCCACAATGTCCAGGTCTGGACTGTACCATGACAGCCTCCAGATCTTCCATCTTGTTGCTAAGGCTCCTGGCATTTGCACACATGGCTTTCCACGATTTGACCTACCTAGACTGTTTCACTGTTCTACTCCAGCCCCTTCCTTGGTTGTCATTTATCCCTGGTTCTCCTTGCTGTCTGCCTTCTGCTGAATTTTGCCCCTTTCTGCTTATCCACCTCTTGGGCACTAATCTCCATCTTTTGCACACTGCTTTGCAGAGATAGCCACTCCTCTGGTTCACTGGTTCCACTGCTAGCTGTGGGGGGTGAGCAAGTAGGTACCCTCCTTGCTGGCCTGCCACCCACCTTTGCTAGTTTAAATGCTTGTCAATGTAGCATTTAAACTTATCATTGAGTGCTTGGATTCCCCTCCAGGATGGATGCAGGCCATCAGGCTTGAACAAACCTCCATCCCTCCAGGTGGGTCCCCAGTCACCAATGAATCCAAACCCTTCCTCACCACACCAGTTCTTCAACCATGAGTTAAAGTTCCTGGTGCATGCACTCCTATGCTCTCCCTTGCCTCTAACAGGTAGTACTTCTGAGAAAGTGACAGAAGTAGCTACTTGCTTGAGACCCCTCCCCAGTTTCCTAAACTCTTCCTGAACTTCCTTTGGCTCCCCATTTGCCAGGTCATTAGTACCTAGGTAGATAATGACATCCAGCTCACCCTCCCATCTTGCCTTCCCAGTGATCCCCAGGATCTTCTTCCATCCCTCCATGCCGTGGCACCTGGTGAGCACCTCACCTCCCTGTCCTCCCTCCTGTGTTCCTAGCTGGATCCCTCTTGTGATGGAGTCCCCACCAGGATTCGCTTCCTCCTCCTCTGGGGTCCACAGCTTTCCCGCTGAGGTCACCTCCTTGGCTAACCTCCACATCCTTTCCTTCCACTTCTCTGGGTACCTCTATTTGGTTGTCCTCATTTGCCAGTGTGGCATATGAGTTCTTAGTGGAATAGGATCTGGGATGTGCCTCTGCCTGATTCTCTCTAACCCTCCTGGGCCCACTGTCATCCAAGTGCCTCGTTCTGGGCATCCTTGAGGCAGTTGCATTGGACTGAGTGGTCCCTGATGGGGTGTTGGTACTCTGACCCAGTTTACTCCGCCTGAGTCTGGCTACCTCATCCCGCAGTCCGAGAGATGCATGCAGATAGGGCAGCACCTCAGTGTCAGAAGGTCTGCCTGAATATGGCTGCCCCACAGCCACTGCATTGCACCACTCCCCACATTATACTGCAATTCCACTACTTGTCTGCTACTGAAGCTCTCCTAGTTCCCTTTTTATTAAGCTACTGTACTAAAAATCCTGCCACTGATCCTCAGATAATTTTTTTTTTTTTTAAAGAAAAAGAAACCAATAAATAAATTAGTCAAAACACTTGTCGTGCTGAGGGTGGGCTTCTTCCCCCTTATGCCCCTCCTACTTCACACCCCTTACTATACTCTGTGTTTAGCTCCTGTCAATCAGATTTAACAGGGCATATAATTAAGAGCTGGGGAAGGGGAGGAGGTGGGTGAAATTGCAGCAATTAAAGACAGCACAGAATTACACCACCACTATGTTTTAAATTTTCAACAGCCCAAAAACAATTATAAGTAAAGACAACAAAAGTATAGTGTCACTAAAAGCCCACAATCTAAGTTTAAAAGAAAAATAGCAATTACCAGTTACTCTAAAGCACTGAATGGAATATGTTTCCTTCCTTCCCCTTCTGGCTTCTTCTGAAAATAAAACTCTGCTTGCTACTTTAACTCTGACTAAGCCCCACCTCCAGTTATCACGTAGCTGAGGTCAGAGGCCAGACAATTAACACCCTTCACCCAACTACAGGGCAGTCAGACAAGCCAAGATAAAATTTGCAGCAATTAAAGACAGCACAGAATTACACCACCACTATGTTTTAAATTTTCAACAGCCCAAAAACAATTTCTGAGTCTCCCAATAACAGAACCTTAACACCACTATCATCCTTATGGTTACCTCCACTATGCCCTCTCAGTCCCCATCCCCCCCTTTATTCGTGATCTCAATTCCATAGGAGTCTTCCTGCCTTATTAGAGACCCCCTTGTCACCCTCCCCTTTCTGCCTCCCTCGTTATTTTGCCTACTTAACTCAAACCCCCTCTGAATAGGTGTCCCCTTTAACCCTCTCTTATCCGGACCATTTATCCTGGCCCTGATGGTTTCCCCTTCCCCTACACCGCCATCCTCCCCCCTTGTAATAGTACCCCTGCCTCCAGAGGCTCTCTGTGGGTCCCCTTTAGCTAGGGCCCCATCCTTGGTACTGACCCCCCTGCTGAAGGGGGCTCCTCTCCCACCTCCTTGTCTCCCAGTTTCTCTCCAGTCATGCTTTCCTCCCTCATGTCTGCAATATGTTGCATCTCCCCCATTTGCTTAACATTTATGTTTCCCCTTCTCCCTCTGGGACTATTTCTATCCTTTCCATTGCCAGACTGTGATGCCCTATGGGTATCCAACTCCCTCCGGCCTCTGTATAAGTTTCCTCATTTCCACCAACCCCTTCCTCCCTCTCTAGGTTGCTTAGTAGCTCAAATTTATTGTGACACTCTATGTCAGCCTCCGTCAAATAACCAGAGTTTCCCCTGACTGCACCTCTAAACTGCCCCTCTTCTTCCCCTCTTGCTTTGTTCACCTTAGGAGCTCCCTTCCCACAGTCTGCTGTTTTAGGCTTCCCCACAACAGCCCCTCCTGACTCTTCCCCCTCCACTCTCTCTGTATTCAGAATGTTCACCCCGTACGCTTTCCCCTTAGCATCAAAATCCCTATCTAAGGGTTCTCTGTCCCTAATATCCCCCCTCCTGCTTGCTGTAACATAACGTCCTGTGATTTCAGAGCGTTGCCCCAGCCTTCCCTCAGCCCCACCCTTCTGCTGCCCATATCCACACCCCTTATTCTTGGACACCCCCCCAGCTCCCCCAGCTTACTCCTTAACCAATATACCTCACTCCTGATACAAGATAGCTGTCTAGAGTGGGCAGCCTCCCTCTCCCAGACCGATGAGGTGTTGCCATCCCACAGACTGTACGGCCTCACAGCCCTTCCGAAGATGCCTGCCATGGTGGAATATGGCCACCCTGTTTATCCCCCTCTGTTTATAATGGCACACCCCCTTTTCTCAGTCCCTTTCCCCTGGAATACAGTTTCTCTCTATACTGACTGCAGTTATTTACAAACCCAATTTCAACCCCACCAATAAAGTTCCCAAGTCTCACAAACACATACAGTCCAGTGTGTGTCCAGTCCCACTAACAGTGTGTGTATGCAGACATCAGGTGCCGTATGATGTCACAGGCCCACCAGCTCCTGTTGCTTCGAATTTCAGTCCCAAACAGAAATACTCAGCCCTTCAATCCCAACCCCCAGTGTCTTTTCAGTATTTAAGAAAGCCTACAAAACAGGGTGAGTGGGAGGGCTCTTACCAACACCAGGCAAACAACACATTTAAATTTCACTCTAATTATCACTACCAAACAAGTGTTCCCAGGCGTCAAAAGTTACAATATCACAGCCCAAGTAACAGTTCTAACTCAAAGGTAATAATTTTTACCACATAGAACTAATTTCACATACAAAACTATTCAAATATACCCTTTATATTCAGGGAACAGATTGTTAAGGTAGCCATCATTTAGTCTAACCAAAAAATTCTACACTGCCTGCAAACTCCAGATATGGAGCAGACATCGTGTGTAATACCAAAGCAAGTACACAATCCCTCTACATAGAAAGAAAAGAGGAAGAGTCAGAAGGAAAATAAGAAAGTAGAAGCGTGCAACAACATTAATACACCTGAACAGCAGTAAGCCAACGAAAACCCCATTTCCCCAGGGAGCAATAGGGAAGTGAGGAAAACAGATCTGACAGGCAGTATCTGACGATTCTGCCAAGTCCTCCTCCAGGGATGGACCGCTCCCCCCCCAGAGGTTGGAGAAGGGAACTAAGTCCATGAAGGAAAACACACCCTCCCATTGGAGTGAAAGGTTGAGGGACCCAGGATGAACCAGGAACCCCGAAGCATGTGCCCTCCTTAAGGTGGTGTGGATCTTCCAGAGGGGGCAAGAATAGTTTCTCACATCTCCAGCCATCTACAATTTCTCTGATCTCAACTTATAAGGAGCTGTAATATGGACAGGGAAGGTTTTGTATGCCTTCCCTCCCTTTCTGGTCCTGCAGAGGGTTCTACTCAAGCTCCAAGCAGAAGGGGCCCATGTGGTTCTGATTGTCCCTTTTTGGACTCGCCAACTTTGGTTTCCTCTCCTTCAGCAGCTAGCGGTGGAACCTCCAGTTCCTCTGCCACTTTGCCATGATCTCCTGAGTCAGGAGAGGGGCACACTGGTTCATCCAGGGCTGAAATCCCTTCACCTTCATGCGTGGCACCTCAGGACATAGCTGCTTCACGATTTGGAGTATCATTCAGAGTGGTGCAGTTCCTGGTAGAGGCTAGAAAGCCCTCTACGAGGACTACCTATGCCATGAAGTAGAAGCGTTTCTCCATTTGGGCCACCTTGAAGTGTTGGGACCTCTTTTCATGTCCAGTTCCTCACATCATTAAGTACCTCCTGCACCTCTATGACCTACTCCTGAGCTACTTGTCTCTGAAGGTACACCTTTCGGCTGTTTCTGCCTACTACATTCTGGTGTAGGGCAAAACAGTGGTGCAATTGAAGGTTTCCAAAACCTTCCTCAAAGGAATCCTAAACCTAAAACCACCAGTGCGCAGCCCCGTGCCACCTTAGGACCTTAATTCTGTTTAGGAAAAATTGACTGACACCATTTGAACTGGCTGGTTCCTGTGATGTGCACTACTTGTCCTGGAAAGTGCTCTTTTTAGTGGCTGTCACTTCTGCTCAAAGGATTTCTGAGCTTCAGGCCTTGGTTTTGTAAGGAACCTTACTTAATTTTTCAGAGACCGGGTGTCTCTTCATACCAACCCTCAGTTCTTGCCAAAAGTTGTTTCAGAATTTACGTTGAACCAGTTGATTCAATTTCTGGTGTACCACCCCGAGCATTCATATTTGGGGAAGCGATTCTCCATACACTGGATGTTCATAGAATCCTGCATTTTTACACTAACAGGATAAAGTCTGTCTGGAAATCAGACCAATGTTTTGTTTCCTTTGCACGTAAGAGAGAAGGTGCCGAAGTTTCCAAACAATGTTTATCCAAATGGTTGGCAAACCATATTGTTTTCTGTTTCCAGGTTATGGGCATTCTACCAGAATCATGGCTGCCTCTACTGCTTGTTTCAGGAATGTGTCAGCTGCAGACATCTGTGCTGTGGCTACTTGGAGTTCTGTCCATACTTTCACAAAGCATTATAGTCTGGACATTACCTCTAGGAGCAGGGCAGGCTTTGGCCTAGCTGTCCTTCCAGGATCTCCTGTCCTGCTTTGTCTGCCTTTTGCAGATCCCATTCCTGCCTCCCGTGTTTCAGTTTTTCTTCTGATTCACACTGCTTGGGACTCAGTCCTCAAGGTTACTACCTACTGCAAGAGCCCTCTCAAAGTAAGATAGTACAGTTATGTAAGAACTTACCATAACAGAAGATCTTAGAGAGAGGCTCTTGCAGTAGGTAACCTTTTTCCTTCTCTCCATCCCTTATATTTTATTTGTTGTTCTTTTTCTATGAGCTCATTCTGGGCTCCAGGAGCCTTTTTTCCATTCTTCTGTCACTCCTCCTTGTAGGTCTCCAGTGGGAGAACTGAAAGGTGGGCATGGGGACCGCTCACTATATAGGGTCATGCTAACATCAGTCCCTTGACATCGGGTGGGCAGTCCCTGTCAGAAACTGCTAGCTAAAGTTTCCATCTGGTCCAGAGTTCCAGCAGGTTTACATGAAGCAGAGACTCCTGCTAGAGCCAGGTACCATGAGCGGTGTGCTCCCCTAGGTGGGCACCGGCACCCCATCCTAGGAGGGAGGCATCCATTGTTAAGACTGTTGATGGTGGCAGCTGAATGAAAGGTACACCTTTCCTGAGGATGTCATTTTCCTGCCACCACTGTAGCGCTTGGAGAAGGGTTCCTGTGACTGGCACCATTTTTGACATGGAATCTTTTCTGAGACCGGTGAGATCAGAGGTGGAACTGGATGTCTCATCTGGAACCTGGCACTGTTGCTGTTGATGCAGCCATCCTAGTAGCTGAAGGAAATGCCTTGCTGGTCTGGGGTATGCAGTTGGAAGGAGCTGACCAACTGTACTGGCTGTCCACCCTTCCTTGAGGAAGGAAGGCTTTTTCTCAGAGTATCCAACTCCGTCCCTATGAATTCCATGAGCTAAACTGGTGTTAGCACTGATTTTTTCTGGTTTGCCAGGAATTCCAATGCCCACAGGGTATCCTGAGTGGTGGCTAGTGCATCTTTGACTTGCTGAGGAGACTGGCCTACCACTAGCCAGTCATCCAAGTATGGGAAGACTGCTACTTCTTGCCTACTTATGTGTGCTACCACTACTGCTAGGTACTTGTTAAACACCCTTGGAGCAGAAGTCAGGCCGAAAGGCATGGCTCTGAATTGGTAATGGCCTGATGGCAATCTGAACCTGAGGTACTTTCTGTGAGATTGCCTGATGGAAATGTGGAAGTAAGCATATTTTAAGTCCAGAGATGCCAGCCAATGTCCCTTCCCGAGTGTAGGGAGAATGGTAGCCAGAATAACCATTTTGAACTTTGGCTTTGTCAAATTCCTGTTTAAATGTTTAAGAGCCAGTATAGGTCGCCACTACCCTGTTTTCTTTAGGGCGAGGAAGTGCCTTGAGTAGAGACCCCTTCCCCTTTGGGCCAAAGGAACAGGCTCTACTGCCTTGTCCTGAAGGAGTTTTTCTACTTCCTCCTCCAACAGAGCTGCTTCTGATAGGGTGGCAGGTCTGAAAACTCTCGCTGTCAGTTTGGGTAGAACCTTGAAACTGAGGGCAAGCACCTGGCTCACTACCTCCAGGACCCACTTGTCTGTGGTGATGGATTCCCAAGCCTGAAGATAGTAAGCCAGCCTGCCTCCTACTGGAAGTAGGGAGGCAACCCTGGCTGACACCTCTGGGAGTCTGCTTTGTTTGTGCACTTGGCTGAGTGCTAGGATCAGCACGGTTGCTGCCTCTTCTGCCTCTGAAGTACCCTGTCTGAGGTTGGTAGGCTAGCAGTGCATGAGCCTGGAAGAAAGGTCTGTAATGGGTTGTACCCCTAACCCCTTTGCTTTGGTACTTCTGAGGTGTTGTTTTCTCCTTAGCAGCAGCACTCTTACAGGCCACCTTGTACTCATCCATCTTCTTCATGTAAGCCTGTTTGCTCACCAAAGAGAGATGTGGGCTCACAAGGGAAATCCAATGCCTTTGTCTGGGTGTCCTGGGACAAATTAGTGGCCCTTAGCCAAGCAAATCTTCTCAGGGACACTGAAGTTGCCATTTGCCTAACTGCAATACTGCCATCCGAAACAGGCATTCTGAAGCCCCATGGCCCCTTTTTGCAACTTCAGACAGCTCTGATGCCATGGGTCCAGGGCACACCTTGTCAAGCTCTAAAACTGTGTTCCACAAACTTTAAATATCTGGAAACATAAGCCATATAAGTTGCTTGTCTATTGGCCAAAGAGGCACCCAGATAGGATTTCTTGGCCATAGAATCCATCTTTCTGGAATCCTTTTCAGGTAGGTGTCATGCCAGGGGAATACCTGCTTTGTCACATGCAGCAGCCTGCACCACCCCTTCATGGCTGGGGTGTTCAAAGAAGAACTCTTCTCCGGACTTGACAACCCAGTACTTCCTGTCTATCCTCTTGTTCACTGGGGGCATGGAAGTGGGGGTCTGCAAGATTCTAGAGGCCTGTCTCTTTAGGGATTTGTGGATGGGCAACAGCCTTTTAGTTGCTGGCACATCCATCATCTCCATGTAGTCTGGCTCCTCCTCCTCTGTGGATTCCTGGGTGGAGAGGTCCATATTTTGTGCTACTTGCTTCATAAAAGCAAAGTGAGGAGAAAAATCCTCAGCTCCCTTATCGGGGGAGTCAGGATGTTGGGGGTCAGAAGATACATCCAGTTCAGGAGACTCCCCAAAGTCCTCATCATCCTCCTCCTTATCTTCACCCTCAGCATAACCTCAGCAAACTGATCAAAGGAAGAACCCAGATCCCGAACCAAGGTCTGTGAACCGGGCTGCTGAACCGTAACCGTGGTACTGGTTTGCTGCGCCTGAATGATTCAAATAACGTTAGTTATTTCCTCTGTGGTAGGAACCGACAGACTTGTTGGTTGTGGTTTCTTACCCAAGTGTTTTTCCTTCCTTCCTTTTTTTCTTAGCAGAACTTGCTGGTTCAGAGGCAGTGCCTGCGGTCAGAGGGCTGTTCAACTGGTTCCCTGGGTTTTTCTTTCTGAAAAGAAGGTTTATCCGAAGCTGGGTCAGCAGCTTTAGCAGACATTTTTTCTCTCAGTCAGTTCAATCGCCTATCAAGTGTCGACTGAGGAATATTTTTACAAATTTCACAGTCTGCCTTGAGGTGGTCAAACCCTAGGCAAAACACACAAATCAAGTGAGGATCTGCTTTAGCAAATGGTTCACCACACTCTGTACAATGCTGAAATTCCGTTGGGCCAGTTCTTTTCTTGGGTAGTGACATAACCAAGAGAAAACCCTTAAAAGTTGTTTTCTGTGAGTCAGAAACCCACACTGAAAGTTTTTATTTTTTACTTTTTTTTGCGGTCGGTTCAGCGACTGACGAAAGAACCGAGATACACCCCATTTTTTTCCTAAAATCAAATAAATTCAAACAACCAGCTCAGGGAAGAGTTTTAAACAGAATTTTACCTTTTTAAAAATATTAAAAAAGGTTCAGTTTCCTCCTGGTTAAACAAACCAAGAGGGAACCGAAAAACTTCCCAGAATAACACTAAATCTAGACTAATCTACTTGTAAAACCCAAGGACAGTGCTTTAAAAACAAACAGAAATAAAATGTACTTGAAAACTGCTGGCCAGGTGGCGCTGAGGGCTAAGGCACTAGACACCTTACCTCGCGCCACACCGGCGACTTGGGTTCGGGAACGACATCAGGTTGCTGGGGAACTGGCTTGGGGGGAGGGTTGGATTGGGATTGAATTACTATGCAGCTCTCCTCCTGGGGTGGCAGCCTGCTCCTCCGTAGTTCTGCTCCCACTGGGTGGAGGCCGGTGGGAGTGCAGGCGGAGAGGCGGCGACATAAGTCAGGGGTGGGGTGGAAGGGTGCCATTGGATCCTGGCATGCATGCGTGCCTCCACACACATGTGTACGCCACAGTTTCGGGGGGGGGTGAAAACCACAAAAAGAAAATGTGGAAAAAAAATGTACTTGGGGGGGGGGGGAGAGAATCGAGAAAATAAAATCTTCAGGAAAGATGAAGGAGAGCTTTCCAATGCATCTGACTTAGGCAAGTGGAGTAAAGAATCTGACGGTTGCAGAATGTATTCCAGGGACAGTGGTTTGAAAATGAGCTTGAACCTAGCATTCCATCATTAGCATAGGTACTCCAGTGGCCGGTGCATGGCTGTCCCCTAGCCAAGGCTGGGGGACATGGCTCCACTGCTGCAGAGAGAGGGAGTGTGATGGGGCAGGTGCCGAGAGTAGCATGTGTGGAGGCATGCGCGCTACTTCCATTGGTGTCATTGCACACCCCTCATGCAAGGGAATAAACAGGAGGAAAAAAACTGGTCCTGGTCGTGCAGGATGATGCATCCACCTGCCACAGGCCCTGACCCTGAATAGCACTCCCCGAACTGGATCCTGTTCAGGTGAGTAGAACCAAGAAAGGTGGCTCTTCGCCACCCTGCCATGGGGGGTAATCCATGGGGGAAGAGGGGTAGTGGCTTGATCTCGGGGTATGGGGCTGGACAGGTGGATGGAGATAGTAGCCGACCGGGACCCGGAGGAAGAAATAAATAGCAAAGACTTTTTCTTCCCAGTTACAAGGAACCTGCAAGAAACCGAAAAAACTTACCAGAACAACATTACGAAGAAGCCAGCAGAAGAAGGCCATTTAGTCTATCAAGTCTGCTCATATTGCAGGGTCCACAGCTTGCGCTAATGTCCCTGCCCTCCCTCCTGCCATCCTCCCTACCCTGATCCTTACCTTCCCCCTATGGCTATCCCATCCTCTCTTAAAGCTGCCCACTGTCTTCAATGTCTTCAATGACATGACCTCTTCTGGCAGCGCATTCCAAGTTTTCACCACCCTCTCTGTGAAGTGCTTCCTGACCTCCCTCCTAAACCTCCTACACTCCAGTTAAAGACTGTGCCCCCTCATGTTATGGTTGCCACTCAGCTTAAAGAGACTCTCCTTATCAACCTTATTAATCCCTTTCAAGTACTCGAACATCCCAATCATGTCCCCTCTTTCTCTTTCCGGTCTTCTTAGGAGTACATGTTCAGTGCCCTCAATCTCTCCTCATATGCCTTACTCTGCTGACCGGCTATCATCTTTGTAGCTCTCCTCTGGACCTTCTCCAGCAGGTCAATTTCCTTTTTTAGGTGAGGGCACCAGTACTGATCTCCATATTCTAGATGCGGCCTTACCAGTGATCTGTACAAAGGCAGTATAAATGAAAATTACGTACCTACTGTAATTATGATCTTTCTGTGTATCTTCACCATTCATCACATATGGGTACTGGCCGGAGATCAGGACCCCGCGGGAGCCTCTTTTTTTTTTTTTTTAAAGGGTAGGCGGAGCTGACAGCATCGGCGCCGCGATCGAGGATTGGCCATTAGGCTGTGTCGACTCCGCCTGCCTACCAGTTCTGAGTCACCGGAGAGGTAAGAGGAAGGGATGGAGGGTGGGACAAGAGAGTCCAAGGGACAGAAAAAGGAAGGGAAGACTGAACTAAAAGGAGAAATAACGACTGAGAGGACAGCTAAGAAGAGAGGAGACTAAGGGATTGGGTAGGGGCCCCAATCTCTGGAAGTGAAGAAGGGAGGGAAGGGAGGGGAGAAATTTAGGAGAGAGTGAGAGGTAACAAGGTATCCGAGACCCTCGTCCGTCACCAGATCATATAGGAACTGCAAGGAGTAGCAAAGCTCTCTGCCAGAATTCAAGGCACAGAATAACTGGCAAATACCCCAGAAGCAGAGTCGGCTATTCTGGAGAAGGACAGAGTACAGGGACTTAATACTCTCTCAGGAAAGATGTTTGGTGAAAAAAAGGAAACATTTTATTTATTTATTTATTATTTTTTTTAAACAGTGTGATGGAAATCAGAAAGAGAACAGGAGGAGGGCAACCACCAACTCCCACCCCAACGGGGTGGAGACATGCAGTAGAGAAGGGGTGCCGCTCGAGCTGTACTCCTTAAGGAGAATACCCTCTGTGGTCCCTACTTTACCCTGCTCTAAAAGAGAGGGGTAGCACATAGGGATGGGGACCCAGAGACTGAGGCCCCAGGGGGATGGTGGGATTGTGATGAATGGTGAAGATACACAGAAAGATCATAATTACGGTAGGTACGTAATTTTCATATCTTATCTGTGTCAATCTTCACCATTCATCACATATGGGTGAGTACCAAGCCCCCCGAAGGGGGTTGATTCATTACACCCTAAGGGACAGAGTCCCTTAGCCCTCAGTGGGTGACACACTAAGGAGGGGAACCTTCCAGGCCTGAGGAGGCCCGAGAGTGGGGAGAGCGAGACGGGTCCCCCGGAGGGGGAAGGAAGTTGCCCCAACAAACGCCGCCTTGCCCTATGGGAAAAGAGGTAGGTTCCTGGTGGCGGAGCAAATCACTCCCACGCCTGGCCAGGCAGACAACCGGAAAGACGAAGCCACGTCGACCTCCTAGTGCAGATCGCTGTCCCTATGACCCTGGTAGCTACCTCGTTGGCGTCATAAGATGCCCTCGCTTGGTGCCTTTCTAGCTCCAGGCCACGTGCAGAGAGCGCGATGGCTTGTCTGGTTTGCGCCGAGTCAGGCAAAGCAGCTAGGATCTGACCTAGCGCGGACCACAAGAACCTGTTGTAGGCTGCATAGTGGGCCTGGTGAGCAGAAATGGAGAGAAGCAACCGTGCTGAGTAGAAGGTCCTCCTGCCCCAGAAATCAAAATCCAAGGAGTCTTGATCTGGGGGCCGGTCACGGTGGAGGTCGCGAAGCCCATCATGGGTACCCAGGTGCGTCAAGCCAGACTGCAGATGAGGCATAGAACCTGGAGACTCCAGGGGAGTGCAATACCTCTGGCTGAGGTCCCTAGGGGCAGGAACTCCGGAGAAGGGCCTCTGCCAGAAACGCAAGGACGCCTCCCGAAAGGGAGCGGGCCAGGGCGGCACCACAAGGGTGGCCCCACCAAAATCACCTAGAAAGGTGTGCACCGCATGCTCAGGATTGCTAACAGACAGGGGCGAAAGGTGAAGGTCCTCCATCATCCTCACGAGGAAGCGCTGGTACTCTGAGAGATCAGCGGCTGGGGAGATATGAACAGATGGTTCCTCTCCCCCAGAAGAGGGGGATGAGGAGCTGGAGGTCACCATGCGTTCTGAGGGTGGCTGCATGGGGGGAGGTTGGAAAACCTGGCTGTCCATGGCCCTAACGTAGGCAGGGAACAGAGCAGCCACCGCTCTGAACTGCTCCCAGGTGAGAGGGCCGCTAGGACCAAGAATGCCTGGGAGCACTGGAAAATGCAGCAGAGGGATGGAGCAGAGCCAAGAAAAAAAGTCGGCTGACCTCCGCCAGGGCTAGGGAGTGGCCCATGAGCACCCGAGGAGGGTGCCCCGGAAGACTCCACAGCCGACAGCTGTACAACCACGTTGGTACTGCCTAGGCTGCACCCAGAAGAATCCCCCCAGTGAGGCGACCGGGGCCGTAAAAGTCCAGAAGGACGGTCCCCTGCCTCAAAAGAATGGGACCCCCTCAAGGAACCGGAAGGGGAAGAGTGGGAGTCAGCACTTCGGCTTCGCCCAGGGCCCAGGTGGACCCCAGAGAAAGGCCGGCATGCCGACCCCACACCCCTCGACCCCTCAGAGTCTGAGAGGGTCCTCCTCTTTGAGAGGGTCAGCCTAGGTAGCTGGCAGCTCTGGACTGCCCCCGAAGGGGAGACCCAGGGCGCAGCACCCTCCCCTCCTGTAGGCTTCTCGGTGGGCCCCAAAGTTGGGCGATCAAGACACACTACTGGAGGGGGTACCACCACCGAAGGGTTGAGGAAACCCCCAAGGCCAGGTTGTAGAGCAATGGTGGCACACACCACTGCTTGCTGGTCAGGACCACTGACCCTAACCTCAGGGACTACCCGACGCTCCTCAGTAGGGGGCCGACTACGACTCGTCGACGAGACCACTGGGTCACCCTCCTCTGCAGACAATCCCGAAAGGTGTGACTGCACGTCTGACTCTGAGCCAGACTCTGAGGAGGTAGAGTCTGAGGCTCTGAGCCAAACAGTAGGAGGGCGGGCGAAACTGACCTGGCCAAAGGGCCCAGCAGCTAAAACAGTGGCCAAGGTAGCCCCCACACCCTCTGCAACCCCGCGGGTGGGGCTCACAGAAGTAGCCAGGGCAGCTAGGGCCAAAGATCCAGAGCCAGGGCCAGCCACAGCGCCGTCAAGTCTGCTAGCACCGGGGGTGGTACCAGGGACAGAGACAGTGCCGACAGCAGCCCCAGCAACACCCTCAGTGCCCACGACACCGCCAGGTGCCTTGGTGCCACTCGCGGCACCGAGGACCGAGGCGGCGCCGACAGCCCCGAGGGCAGACTCGATGCCGAACACGGCACCGACCGGCCCCTCAGCACCGCAAGCGGCACCGAGAGAACCCACGGCACCGAGGATGGCACCGACTGCCAAAGCCGAAGGCCCCACGGCACTGAACTGTGCAGGCACAGCGCTGTGCTCAACCTCGGTGCCGAGGACGCGCCAAGGCGAGACATAGCAAAAGACGACGCCGGGTCTTGTCCCACGGTGTCACGAGCAGCATTGGCACTGCAAACGGCACTGACAGGGCCCACAGCGCCGAGCAACGAGTCAGCGCCGACAGGGCCCACGGCGCCACAAATGGCGTCGAAGGCTCCCACAGCACCGACTGACGGCATCGAGGATGGCGTCGACCCAGGCCTTCCGAACTGTGGGAGCGACACCGGGGGAGCCTTCCCCCCCGAAAGGGCGATTGCCATGGCGGCACCTCCCTCCCGCGCCTCGAAGGAAGCGGGACAGGCCTCCTGCCCCGTGGGAGGAGCTCGGTAATGGCCAGGCTATGGTAGTCGAGGTTCTCCTCCTCGGTCCATATAGAACCCGAGGGGACCCAGAGGAAAGGCTGAGAGAGCGGCTTGGCCCGGGCGAAGTGCTAACCCTATCCCCAAAAGTCGTGAGCTCATCCCACTTTCCACGACGCTGTTCGAGGACACGGTGGTCCATGGAGAAGCAGGCATTGCATGAATCCATGTTGTGAAGCGGGCTAAGACACGTGAGACACCGGTCATGCTGGTCGGTAACGGAATATTTGTGGCCACACGGGCACCGACGCATAGGGGGCCGACCTGCCTTAGAAAACTTCTTGCCCTCCGACCAAGACATGACCTATGGAAAAAAACACCAAAACAGACTCGACGTCACAATACTTCAAATAAAAAGGAAAGATCTTACTGGCGATGTCGAGTGGAGGCAGAACACAGAACTAGCAGGTAACCAACGGACTGTTGAACGAAAGGCTGAAAGGCCTAAAATTTTTCATCAGTTAGCTTCCCAAGAGGAGACCTCGACGGCGGGAGATGAAGAACTGGTAGGCAGGCAGAGTCGACACAGCCTAACGGCCAATCCTCGAGCGCCACGCAGTACGTCGGCCTCGAGGGTGGCGCCGATGCTGTGTCAGCTCCGCCTACCCTTTTAAAAAAAAAAAAAGCTCCCGCGGGGTCCTGATCTCCGGCCAGTACCCATATGTGAATGGTGAAGATTGACACAGATAAGATCCTCCTCTCTCCTACTACTGAGCCCCTAGATATGCATCCCAGCATCTTGTTTGCCTTTGCTGCTGCTTTCTTGCACTGTATGGAGTGCTTCACGTCACTACTGATCATCACCCCAGGTCCTTCTCTTCTGATGCAGATTTTCCGACTCCACCCAGGTAGTACTCTGTCCTGGGATTCCTGGCTCCAACATGCATAACTTTGCATTTATTGGCATTGAAGCCAAGCTGCCAGATCCTGGACAACTCCCAGCTTTTCCAGATCTTTCTGTAGGTCCTGTATCCCTTCAGCTGTGTCCACTCTCCCGCAGAGCTTGGTGTCATCCATGAATAGGCACATTTTGCCCTTAATGCCATCTCCAATGTCATTGATGAAGACATTGAACAACACCGGCTCCAGCATCGAGCTCTGCGAGACCCCACTGGTTACCTCTCTGCTGCCAGATAACTATCCCCCCATAACCACCCTCTGGGTTCTGTCCCTCAGCCAGTTTTCCACCCATCTGGCCATCTTTTCCCCAACCCCGAGATCCACCAACTTCCTGATCAAACTTTTGTGGGGCACAGTCAAAGGCCTTGCTGAAATCAAGATAGAGGATGTCTACTGCTTGGGCCCCTGTCTACGGTCTTAGTGACACAGTCAAAGAAGTCAATCAGATTTCTTTGACACAATCTCCCCCCCCATGAACCCATGCTGCCTATCATCCTAGAGACCATGCTCCTCTAGATATTCCACCAACCTTTCCTTTAGTATGGTCTCTATGAGCTTGCCCACAATGGAAGTCAGGCTGACTGGTCTGTAATCCCCTGGGTCATCCTTGGGACCACTTTTGTGGAAGGGCACTACATGTGCTGTTGTCCAGTCCAGCAATACCATGCTTGACTCTAGTGAACTATTAAATAGGTCTGCCAGTGGCCCTTCCAGCTCCTCAGCCAGTTCCTTTAGTACCCTTGGATGTACTCGGTCCAGGCCTGGTTATTTGTCCACCTTCAATGCCAGCAGCCCCTCCCTCACTCTGTCGTCCTCTATCACAACATCTGTGTTCCCCTCCCCCCACTCCTCTTTTCCCTCCTGAAGGCACTAGTCCGTCGTCCTCCCTGGTGAAGATGTAACAGAAGTATTCATTTAGTATCTCTGCTTTTCTCCCCATTATCCTCCACCCCTTTCTTAAGCCTAACAAGCCCTTCCTTCTTGTCCCTTTTCTCACTTATATAGTGAAAGAAAGCCTTCTCCCCTTTCTTAATTCCTTAAGCTATCTGCCACTCCTTCAGTTCCTTTGCTCGCCAGGCCTCCTTACTTGCCTCACTAGCCAACCTTAGGTAATTTTCCCTATCCACCTCTCTCTTGGTCTTCCTGAATTTTCTATAGGCCAACCTCTTTTCCCTTACTACCTGGACAACCCCCGAACCGAACCAACTGGGTGCTTTGGCCCATGTGTTCTTCCCCCTTAGCCTAATGCACTCATCTGTGGCAACCAATATTCCTTCCTTAATGATGGACCACCTTTGGTCCACCCCATATCTGCTCTGATGCCCACCAGATGGCTCCTTAGTACTTCACCCATTTTCCTGAAGTCCACTCTCCTGAAAGCCAAGCTTTTGGTCTTAGTCAGACTGCTTTCCCTGACTATATCCAACTGGAACTACACTGTGCAATGGTCACTTCCACCCAGTGGCTCCCTGACCATCATTGCCTGTACATGCTCCCCATTTGTGAGCACCAGATCAAGAATACTAACACTAATATTAATAATAATAATACCAAGTATACTAGTCTACCTGTAATAGCAAGGACAGTGCTTTAAAATGAAAATAAATAATTGGTACTTTAAAAAACTGAGAAAACAAAATCTTCAAGAAAGATGAAGGAGAGCTCTCAGAGGCATCTTACTTAGGCGAGCAGAGTAAAGAATCTGACAGTTGTAGGATGTATTCCAGGGACAGTGAGTTGAAAATCGAGCTCGAGCCAAGCATTCCATCATTTGCATAGGTTCTATTAGCCATTTCGGCTCCAGGGCAGTCCTATGGTGAGACTGTACTGCATGTGTCAAAATACACAGGTTTCTCACCTGTAACAGTAGTTCTAGGAGTGGTATATGATGTTCATCCACACTTCTGGCAGTGTCCTTTCCCTTTAAGATGTTGCAGAAAGTCTTCAAGCAGTCTCCTCCCACCCAACCAGGTGGTATATCCCTCGGCTCCGCCCCATGATACCAGACCTTCCCTGCTGGAAGCAGCAATTGTGCACCCGAGCCAGGGGAGGTTGGGTGGGTCCGTGTGGATGAACATCATATACCACTCCTAGAAAGTACAGTTATATAAGACCTTACCGTAACAGTAGATCATTGAGGAGTGTCTCTTGCAGCAGTTAATACACTTGGGTCATTGCCAGAGGTCACTGTGGTGCACGGCAGCTCTTCTAGCAGTCTTTTCCAGGGGCCACTCACACATGACATCAGCTTCCTGTTTCCTATATAAGTGTGGGCAGTCCCTAGTATCCTCAGTTTCCCCCACTGGATTCAGCTCACTAAGCGAGGACTGAGGGGAAGCCAAGGTACCATAGGTATCCCAACCCATAAGTCATTGGACCAGAATTTGTTCTCCTAGAGAAGGAGGGGGATGGAGGGTGGGATTGTCCCTGCTACAAGTGACACTCCTCAAAGATCTACTGCTACAGCAAGGTCTTACATAACTGTACTATCTTCCACAGAGTGGTCTCTTGCAGCAGATAATACACTTGGGATGAATCCCAAGCAGTAAACCCAAAAAGGGTGGTCGTTATGACAGGAGGCCTTGTAGGACAGCCCGGCCAAAGGCTCTTCTATGGCATGAGGCAATATCTAAGTTTAATGCTTCATAAAAGTGTGAATTGTGGACCAGGTAGCTGCATTGCAGATATCCATGATAGAGGCCCCTTTAAAGCAGGCCGCAGTAGTGGCCATAGCTCTGGTAGAATAAGCTTGGACAGGTTCTGGTAATGGCTCGTATTTTGAATAACAAAATGTTATACAGTGTGCTAGCCAACTGGAGAGGGTCCATTCAGTGACCAGGAGACCTTCCCCGCCTGAGGCGAAGGTGACAAAAAGTTGAAGTCTTCCTAATCATTTTAGCTCGATTAGTGTAGTATCGTAATATATGATGGATGTCTAGAGTATATAAGAGGTGTTCACCTCAAATGGAGTGTTCAGGATAATATACTGTTAACTCCAGGGACTGGTTTAAGGTGTGTTCAGACACTATCTTAGGTAAGAAGGATGGGTTGGTACGAAGTGCCACCCTATCTTTGTGAAAAATCAAGTAAGGTTCTCTACACGAGGGCATGGAGTTCAGAAATACGTTGAGCTGAAGTGACAGTCACTAGGAATAGTGTTTTCCAGGAAAGAGAACGGAGGTCGCAAGTGGCCACTGGTTCAAACGGTTCAAGAGTTAATTTCTGTATCAAAAAATTGAGACCCCACAGAGGAGTGGGTCTTCTGATAGGTGGCTTAATATGTCAAATTTCTCGTAAAAACATTTTGGCTACATGATGTTGATACAGTAATCTGCCATCCAGAGGTTCATGGAAGGCTGAAATAGAGGCCAAATGGACTTTTGATGGAGGAACAGTTTAATCTTGTCTCAGCAATTGAAGGCAGGTAATCCAAGACTTGTCAGTGGACAGGAGTAGGGATCCAATGATCAGGAAGCAGCCCAGATGGAAAAGCATTTCCATTTTTCATTATATGTTTCCCTGGTCGCTGATTTACGTGAGGCCAGTAATATATTGGAAACAGGAGAGGACACTTGTAAGTATGCTATGAAAGGGTCCTCAGGAGCCAAACATGAAGGTGTAGTGCCTTCAGGTTGGTATGTAGAAGGGTCCCTTGATTCTGAGTCAAGAGACCTGGTCTGATTGGCAACGGAATGGGTTCCTCTACTGAGAACTGTTGAAGCAGGGGAAACCACACCTGCCGAGGGCACAGAGGGGCTATGAGAATCATAGTGGCAGGTTCGAGTTGTAGTTTCAATAGAGTCCGTTACAAGAGTGGGACGGGGGGGGGCAAGCATATAAGAAGAGTCCTGTCCATGTTTGGGACAGGGCATCTATAGACCATCCCTTTTTGCTCGGGATAATGGAATAGTATCTGGGGAAACTATGGTTGACTCGGAAGGGAAACAGGTCTAGTTGTGGGATCCCCCACAGATGAAAGATTTTCTGGAGCACTTCATAATGAAGTGTCCATTCTTGTGCAGATGACTGGCGACTGAGAAAGTCAGTCAGGAGGTTGTAACATTCTGGTAGATGGATGGCTATTAATATGAGGTGTTGCCGAATGGCTTCCTGCCAGATTGCAAGCATCTCTTTGCACAGAGTGTGGTACTTCATACCTCCTTGTTTGTTGAGGTAGAATACTACTGCGGTGTTGTCTGACTGAATCAGTAATGGTCCCAGAGACAGGTAAGGTTGAAAAGCCTGGAGGGCTAAGCGAACTGCCCTCAGCTCCAGGAGATTGATGTGGGGATGAGAGATAGAAGTGGTCCACTTGCCTTGTGTCCTGTAAAGACCCAGGTGCACACCCCACCCTCCAAGAATGCATCCGTGGTCAACCTCTGCGTGGGGGGGGGGGACTGGAAGGGCATACCTTGACATAGGATGGCTCGCAGCATCCACCATACTAGGGAGACTGCAACGATGAAGTGATTGATTTTGTCTTCAGAATGTCCTGTTCTTTGAGACCACTGGTTCTGGAGATCCCACGGGACTGGTCTCATATGGGTGAAAGCTACCATAGGGATGGTAGCGGCCATGTGACCTAGGAGACATAGCATGCATCTGGCTGTGACAACTTTCTGGGCTTGTATATATAATGCCAGATATTGAAGCTGGCCTTGCCTGTTGGCCAGAAGATAGACCCTGGTGGAGGCAGTGTCTAGGACCACTGCTATATATTGGAGCGACTGGGTAGAGGTTGGATTAGACTTTGGCCAACTGACTGTAATCTCTCTAGCTTGGAACACGATTAAGGTTGCTTCTAGGGAGGAAAGCAGAGTAGTTTTGGACTCTGCTTTGATGAGCTAATCGTCCAGATATGGGAAGACAAAGTGCTTGTTTCATCATAGGCCTGCTGCTACCACCACTGGGCATTTGGAGAACACTCTCTGGGTCAATGAAAGGCCAAATGGGAGAGCTCAAAACTGGTAGTATTGACCCAACAGGTGAACGTGAAGGAACCTGTGATGGGCAGGATGGATAGGGATATATATATGTACTGTAGGTAGGCATCTTCATATCTAAGGCACATAGCCAATCCCCTTGTTTCAGTATTGGCATCATGGAATTTAGGGTGACCATGCAGAACCTTTTGTACTGGACGTATAAGTTCAGTTGTCCGAGGTCCAGTATTGGTGTGTGATCTCCAGTTCATTTGGGTACCAGGAAGAAGTGGGAGTAAAGTCCCTTTCGGTGTTCTGACGGGGGTACTGGATAAATGGCCTCCTTGGTAAGAAGAGCCTGTAATTCCACCTGGAGAATAGGAATATGGTTGGGTGGGCAATGGACAGAGCGGGGCGGATGAGTGGGAGGTCTGGAAAATAATTCCAGAGTGTGACCTCTCTGAATGATCTGAAGTACCCACTTGTCTGATGTGATCATTGTCCAAGCCTCCAGATGGAGGGCAAAATGACTGCCCACAGCTTCTGAGGCCTGGTTGAGGAAGCATGGACAGGGCCCCAGTAGGTCACTGGGAGGTGGGCTGACCAGTCCCACCAGGAGGGTAGTAGCGGGAGCCCTAGGCAGCAAAGATGTTGGTTCTGATAGGCTGGGGACAACCTCAGAATATGCCTCTATTTGACCCTCTGTATTTTCCACCTCTTTTTGAATAAAAGGAGGATTGAGGATGGTAGGATGGCTGGGAAGTATGGTACATGCCATGAACTGTATGGAGGGTTCTTCCTGAAGCCTGGAGATTATTTATCAAAATTTGGGTACCTGGCGCGAATAGTTTGGACCCATTAAAGGAGGCATTGATTACTGTATGCTGTACATCAGGTGTGAAGCCTGAGACACGAAGCCAAGCATGGCACATAGGGTAATGCCAGTTGCTGACATGCGGGCCAAAGTATCGACCGCATCATATCCCGAACAAAGTAGGTGCCGGGAAACAGAATTGCCAGTAGATATTGTAGCCAATAATTGGTCCCTTTCTTGTGAATGAGGAAGTTTATTGACTAAGTCAATGGCAGAGGACCAGAGTATATGCTGGTATTTGACCATATGTCCCATGTCATTTAGGATTCTGAGATTCATGGTATTGCTTGAAAGACTTCGATAGTCTATTCTGTGGGAATTTTATCTGAAGGTAAGGAGCTCATATGTTTCGGTCATTTAGTGTGATCATGAGCGGCAGCAATTACCACTGAATATGCTTCCGGAGTGGTAGATAAGAAAGGATGATCCAGAGGAGCCTGGTATAAGTGATCCACCTTGCAGGGGACAGCCTTAACAGAAGAAGGCTGATTCCAGTCTGCAAGCATAGCATTTTGGTATGTTTGGATTAGTGTAGGTACCACTAAGACTGGATCCTCTGGTAACTCCAAATAGTCTGCCATATTCCTTACATTGTTTGTCATGTTCAGTAGTACAGAATCCCATGACTTTCTGAATTTGGGCCATCACCTCATGGAAAGATGGGTCATCTGGAGGAGAGGCAGCTGTGTGCCTGGATAAGTCCTCATTCAGGGAGGAGATATCCAGGACAGGAGACTGGGGCTGGAAATCAATATCTTGGAATTCTTCATCCTCCAGGTCTTCAGTAAAGTCTACCAGAAATTCAGGCTCATCTGATAGGTAGTCATCCACATATGAGGGAGGTGACCAGGATGGTAAAGGATCCCTGTCACCCTGAAATCTTTTTGGCAGAGGTGTAGGGGAACGGGATGGGTAGCCCAGCTCTCCAGGGTCAGAGGGCTGAGCATGCCGCATGACATGCAAGACATGCTGTACTACTGAAGTAACATCCAGTTGAGTAGAAGGGGGTGGGGGTTTCAGGAAAATCAAGGGGATGGTCAAGGGGATAGGATGCACAGCCTGAGCAGGTCTTGCCCCTGTGAGGTAAAGTCCAGGGTCCTGATCCCTGTCCGTCTGGCCCCTATATGAACCCCCCTGTGAGGGTGTAGGGGCAGTAAGCATAGCAAATGCAGCGGGTTTCCCCTATGGAATGAGGGTCCTCATCAATGGGACCACTGGGAAAACAGTAGTATGCAATGTAGATGAGAGTCCTGTCAATGGGAGAGGAGCCCCCATTGATGGAGCACCGATGGAACCCATAAAGGGTTCATCATAGACTGCTGTCAATGCGCTGGAAAGCACCGTCGGCGAGAGGAAATAACCCCCCCATTGACAAAAAGGCAGTCTGAGAATGTGCCGTCATCAGTGGGGCACCTGTAAGGGTGGTCATCAATGAGTGCTTAGGCACGGAGTGTGAGGAGGGCTTCTCCTTTTTGTGTGGTCAATGAGAATCAGTGGAGGGGGAGCTCTTGGGATGAGCCCCCTGATTCCGAGAGAATTTCTGCTCCATTAAATGGTTTTTAATCTCCAGCAACCATTGTCAACGGGTTGCCTGGTTGAAGTCCTGACAATGTATGCAGGAACTGGTGTCATGTGTGGGTCCAAGACACCTTACACAAATGGTATGGTTGTCAAAGTGGTAGATTTTCCTACCGCAATGGCAAGGATGAAATAGCGTTCTATTGCTTGATTATTTGGACATTCGTCGTTTGCTCAAATTCTCATCGATGACTGCTGTCTGAAGTTGCTCTAGCTGCTGCGTGCTAGCTGAAGATGGCAGGAAAATGAACTTAGGATACCAGGGACTGCCCACACTTGTATACGAAACAGGAAGCTGATGTGTGTGGGCGGCTCCTGGAAAAGATTGCTAGAAGAGCTGCCGTGCGCCACAGCAACCTCTGGCGATGACCAAAGTTTATTACCTGCTGCAAGAGACCACTCTGTGGAAGATCTACCATTACAGGTGAGTAACCTGTGTTTCTAGGAACGTGGATATGATGTTCTGTCCACATTTCTGGCAGACTACTAGCAGTTCTCTGGGAGGAGGGACACAAGGCACACACCTCCTACTTAGGAAATAATGATTAGAGAACTGAGGCCCCAAAACCAGCATCCTGGTGTGACTCTAAATCAATGTGGTAATGGGAAATGAAGGAGTGTGCCAACTTCCAGGTAGCACCACTGCAGATTTCCTGGATGGGGACATCACTAGAAGCAGCCACCAATGCAGTGGTATGGTGGATGGAATGAGCCCTTAGCGCTCTAGGAGGTTCCCTACCCACCAACCTATAGCAGAGATCAATGCAGGAGATGATCCACCTGCCAATCATCTGCTTGGCTGCAGGTCTGCCAGGTGCAGCTTCAGCGCAGGTGACAAACAGCTGGCGAACCTCTCCATGATCTCCAGCCATGTGCTCTTTGTAATAAGAGAGCGCACACCTCAGGTCCAAAGTATGGAGCCCGTGTTTGGCCTCTGAGGTGTGATTCGGGAAGAACACCATAAGAGTCATCATCTGATTCAGGTGAAACTCTGACACAACCTTTGGGAGGAACTTCGGGTTGGGGAGCAGGACAACCTTATCCCTGTGGAAGACCACATAAGACTCCACCAAGAGCGCCTGGAGCTCACTGATCCTTCTGGCTGACATGATAGCCACCAGGAAGGTGGTCTTCCACAACAGGAGAGACATCCCACACCAGTGCATTGGTTCAAATGGCTTGCCCATGAGCTTTGCCAAAACCAGAAACAAGTCCCATGGTGGTGGTGGTTTATGCACTGGAGAAAAAATGTGGACAAGGCCTTTGAAAAAGCACCATACCACCTTCTACTGTGCCACTGACTGCTGACAATCCCACACCCAGTAAGCAGAGATGGCTGCCAGGTGAACGGTCATCGACCGAAGCCCCCATTTGAAGAGAGACCACAGATAATCCAAAATGCTAGCCACTGGACAGGACATAGGGTCCAACCCCTTGCCCTGAAAACAAATAGAGAATCTCTTCCATTTGAAAGCGTAGCACTTTCTGATCGATTACTTTCTAGATGCCTCAACTACAGTGAGAACATCTTTGGAGAGACCCAAAGCCTGGAACTCTAGCTGCTCAGGAACCAGGCTGTCAGGTGCAGAGATTAAAGGTGCATGTGGAGTACCTTCCACTGACTGATGGAGAGCAGGTCCAGGCATGTGGGAAAATGCCTCTGAAGCCTGTTGCTGAGGCTGAGGAGATTGGGGTGCCAAAACTGGTGGGGCCAGCCCGGAGCCACCAGGGTCACCCATGCCTTGTCACTCCTGACCTTGAGCAGCACTTTGTGGATCAAGGGAAGTGGAGGGAAGGCATAGAAGAGGCCTGGGTTCCATGGCCTTGAGAAGGCATTCCCCTGCAATGAGCCTTGCTGGGGAGTGGGGAGTGGGCAAAGAACAGCCTCAGCTTGGAGGAGAACAGGACCACCTGAGGGGTGCCTCTCTGGGAGAACAGACTGTGAACTACCTCCGGATGGAGAGATCACTCGTGAGATACCTCACCCACCTGGCTGAGGACATCCACCAGCTGGTTGGAGGCTCCTGCCACATGGATGGCTAAGAGATCTGCCTCCAGGCTGCGCATGAGGGTCCAAATGTGGAGAGCTTCCTTGCACAGGGGCAAGGAGTGTGTACCGCCTTGCTTTTTGAGTTAGTAAATGGTTGTGGGGGGTCCAGAGCTCATGGACTCTGATTCCCCAAGTGGTCACATCAGCCTGAGAGAGAGAGGTGTTGGTCATCAGGATGACAGTCTGACTCAGGACAGACAAACGGGATCCCTTTCTGCAGATGCTCTGGGATGAGCCACCACTGGAGGGCATCCCACATCTTCTGGGTCAGTGTGACCAGCTGGTTAAAGTGACCTTTGCACCGAGACCACTGGTTTGCCAGCTCCCATTGCAAGGAGTATATATGCCAACAGACCCATTGGACCACGTTAGTGCAGGCCACCATGCAACCCAGAAGGCACAGAAAGTCCCGGGCAGGGTGCAAGTGCCCAAACAGAAATGGCTGGGCAAAGGAGGAGGGAACCTCTGCCCTGTCTGCCCGGAGCCAGGCTGTTATGCAGCAAGAGTCAAGCTCTGCCCTAATGAAGCTCATCACCTGCAAGGTCACGAGTTCTGATTTGGCCTCGTTGCCCAGGAAGCCAAGGTCGATGCAGGTCTGGAGGGCCGGGACCCTGGACCACTCCACCTCCTGCCTGGAAGGACCTGCTATCAGCCAGTCATCCAGGTAGGGGTACACCCGAACCCCTCGGCACCTCAGGTAAGCTGCCACCACTGCAATGCATTTGGTGAAGACCCTGGGGGCAGAGGAGAGGCCGAATGGCATGGCTTGGAACTCAAAGAGGGTTCCCTTGGCTCAGAAGCAGAGGAACCTTCGATGGGACGGATGTATCGGGACGTGAAAGAATGCATCCTGGAGATCTAGGGAGCAAAACCACATGTTTTGCTCAAGAGATGGTATGATCTGAGACAGTAACTATCCTGAAAGTGCAAGACCTGAGGAATTTGTTTAGGTTATACAGATCTAGAATGGGGAGCCAGCCCCCCCCATCTACTTTGGCACCAGGAAGTACCTGGAGACAAACCCTGGGTGTTCCAGAGGATCCGTTACCCTGACCATGACCTCCTTGGGAAGGAGCTGGGCTATGTCATCTTGAAGAGCTGACCAAGTGTCTGCAGATACCAAGTCCTCCCGTGGGGCGCAGGCTCAGCTGGGAGGGTACTGCTCGAACTCCAGAGGCAGACCCTTACTGATCACTTCCAGAACCCACCTGTCCATGGTAACAATGGACCAAGCGGAAAGTAAGTGGCAGAGCTGGCCTCCCACATGAGGACCCAGGGGAGGTGCGATGGGCATGAGGAAGGCACCCCTTATCTCGTCCGTTATTGAGCAGACTTGGATGAGGAGGACCTGGCAGAGGAGCCACTGGGTCCCTTCTCTCTGGGGCCATGGACTTGGCCCGAGGTCGCCAGGACAGAGCCTGCTGGCCAGACTGGTGCTGGGCAGGTTTTTCTGCAGGAGTAGAGGACTGAAAGGGCCTGTGCTTTTGCTGCTTGGAGCCCTTGGGGTCCTTCTGGGTGGATGTCAGAGTCCATGGTGGCACTGAACTTTTCAATGCACTGGAGGTGACCCTCCACACCAGGCCCAAACAGGTCAGTGTCTAAGAGTGGTACATCCACCAGCTTGTGCTAGGTGTCTTCCGTGAAGGTTGCGATCAGTTGCCAGGCCCTATGGCACATGGCAACTGTGGCCACCACCGAGCGGGCATAGGAGTCTGCAATATCCAGAGCTGTCTGGAGCTGCTGTTTAGCCACAGCCCTACCCTGGTCATAGACCTGCTTGACAATAGTCTGGAGGTTCACAGCAGGTGAGGAATCATCTCATCCAGGGAGCCCAAAAACGGTATGGGAGAAGTGTGCCATCAAGACAGGTTAGCTTGCCTGGCAGAGGCCTAGCAAAGAGACAGTTTAGACCTTTCTAGCTGAGTGGCCCACATTCATGGACTGCTTGTCCAGCAGTCTATCAACATCCCCATTATTGCCCGAGCACCAAAACATGGAGTCAGCAACCAACTGGGTCTTGGTCTCGCTCCACCAAGACTGAAGCACCGCCCTAAAGTCGACCTGAGGCTGAGGAGGTTGGTACACAGTTAGCGTGGAAAGTAATAACCATGCATCAGGTAATGATAGCCCGGAGTACCATAGCTGGGCATGGGATAGCCTGGTGTTGGATACCCCGTCGTAGGGTATCCTAGCGTCTGGTACCCTGGCAGCAGATACCCTGGAGAGGGATCTCCTTCCCACCTGTGGCCTCCTTTGGGAACCACGGATGCCAAGCGGTCTCCCATTAACACAGGTAACACTCCACCAGCCAAGTCTGCTTCCTCCTCTGAGGAGCAGCCCTTGGTCCCCCCACCTGAGCTGGTTGCAGTTCAGGCAGGCATCTCTGGAGTTGCAGAGAACTCTGCCACTCTTAGACCCCTCAAAACCCCTGGGTGAAAGCCTGGTGGTGCAGCTGATGAGTCATCAGTTCCTCTGACAACTGCCTAGCCCAGGCTGATAAGTCGCATGCCAGCTCCTCTGGCATCTGCCCAGCCATGGCACTTTCATCAGGCCCCGAAAACAGGCCTGACATTGATCCGCCAGATCAGCGCTGGCTGCAGCCTTCCCCAGAGGGTTCTCCCTCTCTGGATCCTCCTTCCCTACCTACTTTGGTGCAGACTCCTGGCTTGCCTGATCTTCCTGAGCCAGAGTTGGAGGAGCATCCGCCCGACACCACCCAGGTGCCAGAGCCGGAATGCCAGATGCCAGACCGCTCTCGGGAGTTGACAACTCCTGCACCACAGGCTCTCCCATCTGGGCCTGTTGCCCCTGCTCCAGACCCTGGAGGGATCCTCTGCCTCTTTGGGGCCGACACCAGAATTTCCTCCAGCAGGTCCGGCGTCAGGCCTGATGTTACTAGGCCCTTCCTACCCTCTGCCCCCCACAAAAAAAAAAAAATACATAACTGGTGCACCAAGAGCTATTCGGAGCAGCTGCATTCAAGGCAAAAGTCCAAACACACAAAGGAAGCAGCACTACACAAGTCTTCAGAAGAATTTGTTTACTGGAGAAAGTGCTGCCAAATAAACAAACACCTCGGCACTTCGAGGGATCTAAGCCTTCTTCAATTCACTTACATCACAGCCATGTGACAGAATTAAAGTGAAGCATTCAATTTAAAAGAAAAATCAAAAAGTTTTGTTACAGCTCAGCCTGAAACAGCATCATATTACATTGCAACAGGGAATACTGACAATTCAGTTTTACTATTTGTTTTTTTAGTTTTGTTTTTAAAGCAAAATTCTCTTTATGGGATCAAGCTAATTGCTTAAAATTCCCATAATTAATGAGTAATCAGCTTGTCCGACATGTGTAGATCGATGGCAGGAAAGAACTGGCGGGCGGGCTTGGGGACAGCCCACTACATAACATCACACTGGTGACGTTGGGTTGGTGGTCCCCCGCTAGTCACTGCTAGCTAAAGTTCTCTGTGTGGTCCTAGTGCCTGGCAGCTCTAGTCCTAATGGTTATTACCTACTACAAGAGCCCGAAGTAAGATCACCGAAAAGTTGATGTTTTAACTTAAAAGAAAAGATAAAATAAGAAAGCATAGTAAACGCGAGAAAATGGCGGTCAACTGTAGCTAAGAACTGAGGAGGGCATGGAGGCCACCTGCCTTTTATAGGATTGGCTGTCTGCAGCTAATGTTGGAGGTGGGTGGTCCCCTGTGGTAGACTGCTAGCTAGTAAGGTTCTGTGTGGTCCTAGTGCCTGGCATCTATAGTACTATTTGTGATGGTCTGCTGGAAGAAATACCTCAAAGTAAGATCTCGCCACTGCAGTCCAGGTTCCCTGGGTCAGGTGAGGGCCCAGGTGGGCACCCCAGCCCAGCCCCGAAGTGTCTGTGGTGAGGATTTGACAAGGAGAGGCAATCAGGAAAGGAACCCCTTTGAACAGATTGCTGGGTTCCATCCACCACTGAAGCACCTTCCTTTACTGGCGACATAACCAGTACCATCTGTTCTAGATCGTCAATGCATTTATCCCACGGGACCCTTAAAGTCCATTGGGGAATTGACATGTGCGGCCCTCACCAGGGGAACGGTGACAATGGCTGCAGCCATTAAGTCCAGTAGCTGAGGCTGGGGGGAAAAGATAGCTGCCTAAGTGGACTTGCTTTAGTTAGCACCGAGGATGCCAGAACCGAAATTCGATGAAATTCAGGTAGACAATTGCTTAAATTACCAGTTATGCCTGTAAAACAAAAGGACAGACAAAGCACATCTTCAGAAGAATACTCTTCACCATGTATTCAGACTCTGGAAAAAGCATTTTGGCCTGCAATCAGCCCCAGAGGTTACAGGAAGGCCGGTCCTGAATCCAGATCCCCAGTCCTAAAGGGCTTTGCTTCCACCTCAACTTCTAGTTCCCAATCTTCGACAGACCATGCCAGGCTTTCTGAGAAGAGAATTTTCACTGGAGGTAGAAAGGTCTCCTCTGCAGCAGAACGGACTCCAGATTTAGCAAGCAGCCCTATTTCTATACAGGAAACTGAACCTGCACTTGAACTTGAATCAAAGGATACCACAATGGCACAAGGTAAACATACATTTGAATCAATGGGAAACTCAATTGAAAAGTCCTGCCTGACCGCCTTTCAACAGTCCTACCTCCGCAACAGATCATCCAGAAGACATTCCTCATCGATGGGCATTCACCCCCATCAATGACAGACAACACTTCATCAAAAGAGCACTGACAGGCATTCACCCTCGTTGACATGCAGGCTCTTCTTCATTAAAGGAACATTCCTCGTTGATGGAGCTTCATTCTTCAGCTCCCCCGTTGATGAGGCTACCCTCATCATCGATGACGGAGGTCCTGCTACTTTTCCCCATCGACGGGGTATACTCCACCGTCGACGGGAGGGCTCTACAAGACATCCTCATCGATGACACCACCTTCTCCGTCGACAGAGCACACTCTACATGCTTCATCGTTGACGGGGCTGCCTCCCCCATCGACTGGACATGCTCCAAAGCTCCTCCATCGATGGGATGCCTACCACCATCGATGAGGCCTGCATTCACCTTCTCATCATTGACAACAGCATTTCCATCGTCGATGGAGCATGTACTCACTAGTCCATCGTTGACGGAGTATGTGCTGTTTTCCTCATCATTGACAGAGTATATTCCACTATCAACTGAGCATGCTTTTACCGACCCTTCATCTATAAAACACAGTACATCATCGACGAAGCATGCTTCTCTTCCTCTTCCGTCGATGAGGCAGATGCCACCATGGACGGAGCAGCCCCTGCATCATAGAACAGCATCTTTACCTGCATATAATACAATTATGGAGGATCCTTATTACAAGTTTACCATGGACATCCATGAATAATTTCAACAACGTGCATCAAAAGATACTATGGGGCTGCATCACTACAAAATAATTCTATGCTGCAGAATGTAGGGGCTTACCAGCCTTATCTGCTCTAATGCATGATACTCATACACCATTTATCACAGACTGTCTCAGCCTCCATCGACGCTGGACTGCTCACCTGTCATGCCTCTTCACGAATATTCAAAAGAATACGACTCCCCTTATGTTGCACCATCTAGCGGGGCTGATGGACTACTATAACAAAAACCATATCGCCATATCTGAACATACAAGAACTATAACCAGCATCTGGTAAGTATCTCTGCTGGTGACCTTATAAATAGACTACCTGCATTCTCTGAAAAAGATCAGGATGCGACATTACCGATGCTTCAACTTGAGCCTCTGCAGTTGGTATTTTCTACACCATCGGGCATGGCTCTGACTCTCAGGGCTAGCACCTGATATTCAATAGCATGTGGCTAATGCCCCTTGTAAGGCGACCATCTTTTTGGCCCTGGGGCTCAAATGAGTCTGGATAACCTACAAGCCTTTAAACCCATGACCGCCCCTCTGGCAGGCCGAGTGCCTCCTCTTCTCACTAAAGACTTCAACTGAAACCTGAGGACTTTTTTAAACAGGTTCTATACATTTAACCACTTTTCAGAGGTATCGCTGTTACAGACCATCACGGCCATTCCATCGGGATGCCTCTCAGCCTGTTGTGCACCTGTCTCCATGTCCCTCCCATGAACAGGCCCACCTACTACTACTCACATGCTGAGACTCAGTCGATCTATTCTGATATGGATTATACTATCTTCAGTTTTCTACTGCTATAAGCTGCTTTCACTTGATCATGAACATAGATCACATGAACAGACATAAGTCTTAAAAACTCTACATGTCTTTTTTGCTGGGTCAAATTTTTTTTTTATATATACACATATGTTCATGTAATCTCAAAAATGAGATCCACTGCCTTATGATTTCGATTATATTGTTAATTTTAGCTTCTGTTTTCCAAACAGTACACATACTAGACTCGTATGAACATTTCAGATTTATGCCCAACAAGGTTGCTGGTCCGGACATACCTGGGACCCCTTGTAAGTAAGATTATTAATACAAGATGGATATATCAACATCACTCTATTACTTTACATGTTCTCTGAATCACCTACAAGATTGGTTATAGCTGATGATTCTAAAAATCACTGACTTCCTTTAGGTCACAGATGCATTGTTTCATTTCACAACATTATCTGCTACTTCAGTAGCCTATTACTACTAAATGGATACAGTTTCTACTGTCTGGACAGACTGGGCATGGTGAATACATAAAACCTGTATGAAATACAAGATTTATCAAACTTGCTGATCCATGCTACTTGGACAGCAAACTATGGACAGGTTACAAACCTTATGATTTTCCTTGCATTTCAAATCTCACTCATGAGATCACATGACTCCTAAATCTTTTAAGTATCCAGATCATTGTTTTCATGTCTGTTCATCCAACAGTATCAACAAAGGGCTCGTCATACTAACATTTCAGGTTTACGCCTGACGAGGCGGTAGACCCTGACATGCTTGGGACCCCCTTGCAAATGAGATTACTAACGCATGATGGAACTGAATACATCACTCTGTTGCATTCTATGTCCTTACCCTAAAATGGGTACAATGTTGTCACTGACTCTAGGTGTCACTGGCTTCCTTCATGAAATAGATTGTTTCACAGCAAAAAACTGTACTAAATAGCTACATTGTAACACTACAAAATAACAGTGTTTTCTTTGGGTTACTATCCCAGACTCAGAACCCAATGAGATTTGACAGACTGTCTTTTCCAGTGCATGCCACTAAGATCTACCAATTACTCCATTATATGGCTGACTTTCTTATGATCTATTACAGTACTTGATGTGCCATACCCTAATCGGGTTTACATCTCCTTAGACTCATCTGATGATGCCAACTAATAGCCAATCTGGCTCGTCTTTCAGCCATGATCCTATAATGAATGATATAATGAATTCCTTACAAAATCCCTTTTTTACATGCTGATGCACTGTTTTCAGCACCTATTCGGTCCTAAGACCACACTAAGATATAAGGCAGAACGCCATATGTGGCCACCCTCTGCTCGATAACTGCTTGGGAATCTCCTAGAAGTAATGACTTACTGCGAGAGACCATTCCGTGGAAGATAGTGCAGTTACACAAAGAATTTTGCTGTAACAGTAGATCTTCTAGGAATGTCTCTTGCAGTAAGTAGTTTCACTCCCTCCGACCCCCTGCCATTTCTAACAGGAAAATGATGTAGGGTTGGGAAGCTTTGGTACCTTGATTCCCCTCAGTCCCTTGCTTCTGAGCTGAAACCGGCGGGGAACAGAGATTACCAGGGATCACCCACTTTTATAGGTACAGCCCAGGAAGTGGTTGTGTGGGTGGTCCCTGGTGTGGAGACTGCTGGAAGAAACTTCTGTGCTGGATTGCCACCTATTGGGAACTCCCAGAAGTAATGACTTGCTGCAAGAAACATTCCTAGAAGATCTACTCTTAAAGCAGAAGTCTTTGTGCAACTGCACTGTCTAGGAGTGGTGTATGTTCATCCACATGGACCCACACAACCTCCCCTGGCTCAGGCACACAACCACTGCTTCCAGCGGGCAAGATCTGGCATCATGGGACAGAGCTGAGGATATACCACCTGGGTGGGTGGGTGGGTGGGACAAACCAGCTTGAAGATGTTCCAACATCTCTTAATGGGAAAGGGCACTGACAGAAGTGTGGATGAGCATCATATACCATTCCTAGAACTACTGTTATAGGTGAGTAACGTGTTTACTCCCACTTCTTCCTGGTCCCAAAAAAGAGGGAGATTTGCATCCTGTTTTGGACCTCAGCACTCTAAACCTGTACATCAAGTACAAATAGTTTCGAATGCTGACCCTCCCAGGTCTGCTGCCCCTCCTGCACAAGGGACAGTGGCTCTGCACCCTGGATATGCAGGATGCCTACCTGCATATCCAGGTTTTTCAGGCCCATTGCCACTACCTCAGGTTCGCCTTTGGGAGCATTACCAGTTCAAGGCCCTCCCCTTTGGCCTGTCCTCAGTACCTGAGATTTTTACCAAATGCCTGGCAGTGGTGTCGGCAGCCATGAGGCGACAGGGCCATTATGTGTTCCCCTACCTCGATGACTGGCTTCTGTCAACCCCGTTGAGGAAGCAGTTGGAACTTTCCCTTTCAGCTACCCTGGCTCTTTGCACAAGTGAGGATTACTGTCAGCCTTCCCAAGTCCAAGCTTGCTCCTTCCCAGCACCTCCAGTTTATTGGTTCAGTGCTGGATACAGCCCAAGGTATGGCCTTCCTCCCTTTGGACAGAGTGGAAACATAGGTGAACCAGGCTTCTTTAGTAGCCTCCAGCAGGCAGGTCTCGGCCAGGTTGGTTCTCCGGCTCCTTGGCCTTATGGCAGTGGCCATCCACGCTGTCCCTCTGGCCAGGCTCCACATGTGAATTTCACAGAGGATGCTAAGAGTACAGTGGGATCAGAGGTCAGATGACCTAGACCACATGGTCATGGTCTCCAGTTGAATGCAACAGGATCTCCTATGGTGTCAGGATCTCAGCAACCTCACCAAGAGGGTCCCCTCCCCCATCCAGACCCTATATATAGATGTGTCGGGCATTTGCTGGGGTGCTTATCTGGAGAACCACTGGACTCCAGAGCTGTGGTCTCAGTCAGAGCTCTCCCTGCACATAAACATACTGGAGATGAGGGCAGTGCTGTATGCTCATCAATCCTTCCAGCAGTTGCTCGGCCAGGGTCCACTGTTAGTCCAGTCAGACAATATATGTGTAGTCTGGTACCTCAATAAGCAAGCAAGGGGGCACTCGCTCATATCCCTTTTGCAGGGAGGCGATGCAGGTGCAGGATTGGACAGTTCTGCATTGCATTCACCTCACAGCTGTTCACGTACTAGGCATGCAAAACATCCTAGCGAACAGTCTCAGCCGTACCAGAGTAACAGCCCATGAATGGGAGCTCAAGCAAGAGGTGGTCGAACACATTTTGACCTATGGGGTCATCCAGACTTAGATCAGTTTGCCTCTCCTTACAATGCAAAACTACCCAAGTTTTGCTCGCTCGCTCCCAGGCGTGGTGCTCTCTAGTGAGATGTGCCATCTCTCTGCTGGACAGTGAGGTTTTTGTACGCTTTCCCTCCCTTTCCAGTTTTGCAGAGGGGTGCAACTCAAGCTGCAAGCCTCCAGCAAGCTTGGTGTCCAGTTTCCCATTAGCAGATTATAAAGTTCTGCCACTAGAGGGACCTTGGTTCTTTTTTGCAGCTTGACTAAAGTAAGAGGATCTTTCACTGTCAACTTCCTCTGAGATTGCTCTGTGGTTGCCTGCTCAGCTCCTTGTCCTACTATTTTCTGAGTGCGGCTTTGCATCTGTGTGGTGCTGTTACTCCATCTACACATTCCCTTCTTACATTAATTTGGGATCAGTGATTTAGTTTGTCCAATAAGGTGTTCTTGGCATATGATAATGGGGACCCTCTTCATTTTACTGTGTGCAATAGGTTTCCTATTATGTTCTCTTAAAACGTGCTCTGTACGCAGCCAAGAAGCCTACAATGGAAATAATTCATGTCTTGTTTTTTACCGTACGGCCATCCAAAGGATATATGACCCTTGCATCTTAATACTTATACTCCCTATTTTAGATTCACATGAACAAGTACTGTGGTACAATGGAACTCTAACCTCATTGTTTTCTGGGCACAACTTTCTTATTGCACCCATATCATCTCCACTGCCTATTTGGCTCTATGAGGCCAGGGTGCATGTATTAGGTCCCTCAGAATGCTCTTATGTGTGATAAAAAAATTCCTGTTTCTTTTAATCTGCTTAGGCAATGTTGAGTTAAATCCTGGTCCCCTCCTGTTATCTCTCCTCTGTCTGAACTGGCCAGTGTTAAAGGTATGAGCCTACTGCATATCAACGCTTTGTCTTCTGAAGAATTTTGACTCCATACAGGCCTGGGTATGTCCACTATGCTGGATGTTTTGGTGGTCATTGAGTCTTGGTTCAGACCCAACACTTCGGATTATGAGGTGAACATCCCTTCCTATAATATATTCAGAACAGACAATCAAGATGTGGAGGTGTAGCTATTTATGTTCATGATAAATTTTCTGTCTCCATTTTAAAGTCTACCACAATACCCAAGATGTTTGAAAGCCTGACTCTTAAGGTTCAGCTTTCCTCCTCCATATCTCTCTTATTGTGTTGGGGTGCTGTAGACCCCCTTCAGCAGGGCTACAAATACTGAACCACCTGAATAGAGCACTGGGTTAGATACCCTCGGAGGTCATTATTATGGGGGACCTCAACCTTGATTGATTTTCCAATTGCTCCAAACCCCTCAGACCTTTGTGACACCTTCGAGCTTTCATAACTTATACAATAAGCAACACGCCCGAGTAAGAGCAACCCTAGTAATAGCTCCTTATTGGATATTATCTTGGTGAATAAACCACACCTGTTCTCGTATTTGGGAAGATTTTTCACCAACTTCAGTGACCATTGTTTCATTGCTTGTGTGACGGCTGTGCCAAAACCACCTTCTACCTCCCAGTATATATTTAAAAGGAGCCGTCCTAATCTTGACCCCCATGCTTCTCTTTGACTTGCAGAACTCTGAGTTGGCAAGCTTTCTACCTGGCTAAAACGGTGCTCGCGGCCTATGACATCTTCCAGGAAATTGTTTTAGGGGTAATTGATAAGCACGCTCCCCTAACTAAAATATGTGCTAAGAAAAAATCTTGCCCTTGGTTTATGGCTAGTTTGAAAGATGTGCTGCTTAATAGAAATCTACTCGAAGACAGCCAGGAAAACCAAATTACCTTCCAATTGGCTAGCTTTCAGAAAGGTTAGAAACCACTGTACAAAACTTGTTCGAGCCGAGAAATCCAACTACTACCGAACTGAATTGAACTCCTCCTCCTCCAAGTGCACAGCTAAATTCTGGAAAACTATTAAGGATATCAAAGGACACGTGTCATCCAAGTCCCTCCCTGCCAAAATATCCGGTGGCTCCCTTATAACTGATAAACTAATGATACTCAACTTACTGAATAATCATTTTGCAACTGCTGGGCTAGCATTTGATTCTTCCTCAGCCAGTAATCTACGTACTCAACTGCATACCAATGACACAACTGGTCTGGTCTCTGACCCCCCACTCAAGCCATGACTCTTTTTCCAGCTGATATCTTTAAAGGATGTAGAATTATTATTGTTACAGTTGGATACCAGAAAGTGTTGGTGCTGACTGTATTGAGGTGGACTTTTTAAAACTTAGTTACCATGTCCTGGCTGTTCCAATTACACATCTATTCAATCTGTCCCTTTCTCAGAGTGACAGTCCACCAATATAGAAAACAGTCCAGGTTATCCCTTTGTTTAAATCTGGAGATCCCTGCGATCTAAATAATTATAGACCGATTTCCCTACTTCCTACCCTCTCTAAGCTGTTGGAGAAATTAGTGAACACCTAGATTAAGAACTACCTGGATTCCTCTAATCTGCTTAATCCAGCACAATCAGGGTTTAAGCCACATCATAGCATATCTTCCCTTGCAAAGGTGACTAATGATTGACAGAGTGCCCTAGATAACAAGAATTATGTGTACGCTGTTTTCCTCGATTTAAGCAAGGCTTTCAACACCGTTGATCATGACCTGCTTCTCGCTATACTCCATAACATTGGTCTGGACTTCGTCTCCCTGAAATGGTTCTCTAATTACCAAAAGGAGAGACTTCAACAGGTTAAAGCTGACTGGGAACTTTCGCCCTTACAACCTTTGTGGAGGGGTGTGCACCAGGGTTCCACATTGAGACTCCTGCTTTTCTCATTGTATAATAGCAGCATAGATACTGGAATCAAAACAGCCAATATTCATCTCTTTGCAGATGACACTGTCCTCTACATCGCCAGACCAACCCCAGTATCCATCTGCATGGACCTCCAACTAGAGTTTAATCATCTGCAATTAAACCTTCTGAGCCAAAAATTACTCTTGAATGCTAAAAAAAAACCAAAACAAAGGCAATGCTTTTCTCACCTTGCATCTATGCAATAAATTATAGACTTTGTAACTAAATTCAAATCCCTGGGGGTGTGGATTAATTGCAAACTTTCTTTCCTGGACCACATTGAGGAGATGTCCAAAAAGTTTCAGTAGAGACTTGGTCTCTTATTCAGGATCAAACACCTCCTTACACAGGATGCTAGAAAAAGGCTGGTCCAAACTACTTTTCTTTCTATCCTAGACTATGCCGATTTCCTCTACAGCCAAGCTCCTAACAGTGTTAACCAAACTTGATACTCTACCACAGAGCCCTAAGATTCATCTCTGGAGCACCATATTCTACACACCATTGCTCCTTAGTGGTTTGGTTTTCCCTTAAATTCAGAAGGAAAAGAAATGCTGCCCCCTCTGGACCTTCTGGGCAATCACTAAGAAACTCCCACAGTACATTTCAGATTTACCCTGTTGTATGTTAGGTAGTTATGCTCTGAGAAGCTCCTCTTACATTTCCCTAACTACCTCCAAAGTCAAGTCATACTTTGGCAGGGCCTCAATAAGTTATGCACTTCCTCAACTCGGGAATAACTCCAAATAACCATGAGAATAGCCTGCCATATTAATCTGTCAGAGTTTAAATCACTATGTGCACATTCTGTTAAGGAGTCCTGCAATTGCTTTCCTTGATTTTTGACTAAAGTTATACTGACCTCAGACATTGTACCCTCTGCTTGACCTCCACTGACCCCCCCATGTGATTTTTTTTCTCACACTTATCCTCCTCCCTCCCTTCTCCACCTTAGTTGTTCCATGTAACCATTGTCCTTCCCTGCATGGTTGCCTGCATTGCCTTTGTTATGCTGGTATGTTCAATGCATAGATTGTTATGTGACTGCCATCTATAAGTGTTCTGTTAGTGTACACATGGTTTACACATCTTCAGCAGCTTGCAGTGAAGCCTCTGGTCCCCTTGCCCCTCTGCCACAGTCTCCTGACTCAGGAGCAGGGCTTGCTGGTCCATCCAGGGCTGCAGTTCCTTCACCTTCATGCGTGGCACCTCATGACATAGCGGCTTCACATTTTGGAGTTTCCTCCAGAGTAGCGCAGGTCTTGATAGAGGCCAGAAAGCCTTCTACGAGGGTGACATATGCCATGAAGTGGAAGCGTTTCTCTGTTTGGGCCACCTCAAAGAGCTAGGACCCCTTTTTGTGCCTCATTCTCCAAGTCATGGAGTATCTACTTCGCCTTTCTGACCAGGGTTTGAGTTATTCCTCGCTGACGGTCCACCTTTCGGCTATTTCTGCCTACCACACCTTAGTGAAGGGCAAAGCTGTGGATCAGCTAGAGGTTTGCAAAACCTTACTGAAGGGGATCCTCTACTTGAAACACCCGGGGCACAGTCCTGTGCTACCTTGGGAGCTCAATTTTATTTTGGAGAAACTGACCTTGCCTCCTTTTAACACGGCTGGTAGTTCCGATATATGCTTTTTGTCATGGAAAGCGCTCTTTTTAGTTGCTGTCACTTCCACTCCAAGGATTTATGAGCTTCAGGCCCTGATGTGCACAGAGCCGTATTTAATTTTTCACAGAGACTAGGTGACTCTGCGTACCAATCTTCAGTTCTTACCGAAGGTGGTTTCTGAGTTTACGTTATTACTCTGAGCATTCAAATCAGGGGGAAGTGATTCTACATACCTTGGATGTTCATAGAATCTTGCGTTATTATAGTAAAAGAACCAAGTCTGTCCAGAAAATGGACTAACTTTTTGTTTCGCACCCAAGAGGGAAGGTGCAGCAGTTTCCAAATGGTGTTTATGCAAATGGTTGGCAAACTGTATTGTTCAAACATGAAGTCTTGCTGTATTCTCACTATATGCAGTTAGCCCCAGCACTTGAACTGCTCTGGAGAGAATAGGGTTAACCCTATGCCACGGCATAGAACGTTGAGCTCGAGCTCGGTTTTCAAACCTCTGTCCCAGGTAACTCTTCAGTGTAACTGTTAGATTCTTTACTCCGCCTAACTGAGAAGTCGCTCCAGAGAGACTCTCGTTTGATTCAAGTAAAAATCGGTTGGTTTCATCAACCGTTTATTTTTCAGTATTCTGATCTCTGTCCAAGGTATAGTAAGTGTACTTAGTAGGTTGTTAGAGTTTTGTTGGTAGAAATTGTTTTTTGTTCAGTTTCTTTCCGGTCGGTCAGGTTGGGAACCAAAGCAATTCTGTATTGTTTTTTTTCTGGTAATTTTTTCTACCTTTTGAATTGTGGTTCCCAGTACCTATATGATCAAAAAAAAAATATATATATATATTTTCTTCATTTTTTTTTTTTTTTTTTTTTTACCGACCCGTGACACGGTTGGAACCAATAGGCTGGTAAGGGTAACTTATTTTTAGGCATGGCTGAGAAACCCAAAAAGAAAACCGGTCCCACTGGGTTTCAGCACTGCACAGTGTGGAGAGGCCTTTGCTAAGGCTGATACCCACCTTGTCTGTGTTTGTCTGGGGTTTGACCACCTCAAAGAAGACTGCCAAATTTGCAAAAACTTTCCCAAAGCCACTTTTGATAAATGTTTAAGTAGGCTAAAGGAAAGGGAGGCCGAGAAATACGCCGACGTGGATGGACAGCCCGGTTTGGTTCTGACTGAACCTGAGGGGGTGCCCACTGACTTGGGCAATACCTCCTTGGGCAAAAGAAGAGCTGATTTCTGTGGAATCGGTTCCATCTGAGAAAGCGCAAGTCAGCCGGTTCGGATCCCGGTTCCCATGTTCTGACAGCTGATGAAATAGCTAAAGCAATTGCTATTGTACAATCGCTTTGCCTAGTTCTGACTGAACCGACACCGACCCAAAAACGATCGGTTCAGATGGAAGTTTCTGCTTCTGAATAGGACCCTGAAGCATTTTATGAGGGTGATTGGGAAGAAGAAGATTATGAAGGCCTAGATGAGCCAGTGGAGCCTGACATCTCCCCAGACAGGCCTTCTCATGTGTCTTCTCTCAGACTGAGTCTCCCTCTCATTTCTTGTTCTACAAGAAAGTGGCTGATACCCTCCAGCTTCCTGTGGAAGAGGCTGAACAGGATCAGGAGGAACCTGACTATGTTGAGATGATGGATGTCCCAGAGTCCAAAAGGGTGTCTATCCCTCTGCATAAATCCCTGGGGAAATGGACACAAAACATTATTCAGTTTCCAACATTCATACCCCCGTGGATAAAAAGATGGACAGGAGGTATACCTTGTCAGGTCCTTGGATGGAATTTCTTATAAATCATTGCAGCCATGTTGGGGTAGTGCAAGCTGCAGCCTGTGACAAGGCTAATATTCCCCTGGCATCTCACCCCCCCCCCGGATAAGGATTAAAGGAAAGTGGATGCCATGGCAAAGAAACAGTACTTGGCATCCTCTTTGAGGCTCAGGCAAGCTAATTACATGGCATATACAGCCAGATACCAGAAATCTATGTGGGATACGGTTCTGGAGCTGGATAAGAATGCCCCTTCCCAGCTGGCCAAGGAGCTGGAGCAGGTGGCTATGAATGGTACTGAATCATCAAATGGCCAGTTTCATGCTGCTGTTGACTCGAATGATGTACATTCTAGGGTTATGGCTACATCTGTCTCCCTGAGGAGATTTGCTTGGCTCAGGTGTACCAGTCTATCACAGGATACCCAGACCAAGGCCATAGATTTTCCTGTCATGGGTAATTCTCTGTTTGGAGAGCAAACAGAGGCTTACATGAAAAAGATGGATGGATGAATACAGGACAACCTACAGGAGTGCTGCAGCCAAGGAAAAGCAGGTCACTCCTCAGAGGCAGCAATCTAGGGCTGGCAGGGACAAGCCTTTTCAAAGGCCTTTTTACCAAGCCCAGGCCTCCTTTTCTTTCCAGCAGAGGGGGTTCTTTAGGGGGAAGAGGCAGGAGAGGGATGACCAGGACTCCATCCTCCACTCACTCTAAGCCCCCTTCCAGACAGACACCCTGATGTGTCAGTCAGGGTTGCCTCCTCAGTTCCAGTAGGGGGCAGGCTGGCTCACTACTTATAGGCCCTGAAGTCCATTACCTCAGACAAATGGGTCCTGGAAGTAGTGAGCCAGGGACTTGCTCTGTTTCAAAAGGTTCCCAAAAATGAGAGCAAAGTCTTTCAGTCCTCCCTCTCCCTTGGAGACAAAGGCCTTAGAGGCAGATATCTACTCTCTACTACTTCTACAAGCAGTACAGAAGCTACCTCTCTATCACAGGGGAAAAGGACTGTATTTCAGATGCTTCCTTACCCCAAAAAAGACAGGGGAGTGATGACCCATCCTAGATCTAAGATACCCGAACAAACGTATACTAAAGCCAAAGTTCAAAATGGTGACTCTGGGAATAATTCTTCCCTCTCTGAGACCAGGAGACTGGCTAGCCTCCCTGGATCTCAAGGATGCCTATTTCCACATACCCATCAGACATTCCCACAGAAAGTACCTCAGGCCACTACCAGTTCAGAGCAATGCCTTTTGGCCCAACATCTGCTCCAAGGGTGTTCACCGAGTGTCTGGCAATAGTGGTGGCCTTTCTGAGGAGACAAGGCATCTTACTGTTCCCTTTCCTGGATGACTGGCTCATAGTGGGTCAATCCTCATACCAAGTCAAGTCAGCTCTAGAGGTCACTCAAAAGCTTCTGGACTCCTTAGGATTCATCCTAAATCTAGAAAAGTCTGTTCTGGAACCAGCCAAACTTCTCACATTTATAGGGGTGGAGCTGGATACTGTCCAGGCCAAGGCCTTTCTTCCTCTTTCAAGGGTTCAGTCCCTCATCACCCTGGCTTTCTCTTTTCATCCACTAGTGTTTCAGCCAACCAGGCACTTATTACAGTTGTTAGGCCACATGGTAGCTTGCACTAATTTCAAATGACAGCTATTCAATTTCATCTAAAATCTTTCTGGTTTCAGAAAAAATACCCCGTCTCCCAGTTAGTTCCAGTGTCTCAAACTCTGGTTCAGTCTCTACAGTGGTGGCTGGAGAAGAACAATCTAAGGCAAGGTGTCCCCCTCCTCAGTCAGGCTCCAACAGTGATTCTCACCATGGATGCTTCCCTACTGGGATGGGAAGCCCATCTAGACCAGCTTACTACTCAGGGAACATAGTCTCATCAGAAGTCTCTCCTGCACATAAATCTTCTCAAACGGAGGGCTGTCTTTCTAGCACTTCAGACATTCTCGAACATAATCCAGGGGAAAGTGGTGCGGATCAGGACAGACAACACCACAACCATGTGGTACATCAACAAGCGGGGGGCACTCGGTCCTCGGCCTTGTGCACTGAAGCAAAGAAAATATGGTTACTAGCTTATTCCCTGCAGGTTTCCCTGATTGCTGTGCATCTCCCAAGGAAGGACAATGTATTGGCAGATGCTCTCAGCAGGGTTTCTCAAGGTCACTACGAATGAGCCCTGAATCCTCCAATTCTTCAGATAATTTTCAAGAGCTGGGGCACTCCAGAGATGGACCTCTTTGCAGCCCCGGACAATCAGCTTCCCCTATTCTGCTGCAGACCCCCTCTTTTGGGGTCTGTTCCTCAAGATGCTCTCCTGTTGGATTAGACAAGCAGGTTTCTGTATGCTTTTCCTCTGATATTCAGAGTTCTGGTCAAGATCAGATCTCAGCCTTGCACTGTGATTCTAGTGGCTCCAGACTGGGCCACGCTGCCTTGGTACTCCCTACTACTGTCAATGTCTGACAATTCCAATTTGTCTTCCCAGATGGTACAATCTTCTCACTTTCTCGCAGGGGAGGATACTGTATCCCAACCTTCAAACTCAAAGCTTGGCTCTTGAGGAGCTAGACTATGCAAGCCTGCATCTTTACCAGTCAGTCTTGGACATTCTTAAGGTTAGTAGGAAGACTTCTACTAGAAAAACTTGCAATTCAAAATGGAAGAGATTTGGTTTCTGGTGTTCTCAGAGGCATATTCAGCTTGATTCAGCTGACATCACCACTGCTTTGGACTATTTGGTGCATCTTAACAGTTTGGTCCTCAGGCCTACCACTCTCAAAGTGCATTTGGCAGCTATCTCTGCCTTCCTTTCAGCTGGGAAGGTCTATTCCCTAGCCTCCCATCCAGTTTTCAAGAAATTTTTCAAAGGTCTGGTTCATATCAATCCCCCCTTTAGGGACCCTACTCCTGTTTGGGATCTGAATATCTGTATTGCACAGCTTATGCAGCCCCCCCCCCCTTTGAACCATTGTCTTCAGCTGAGCTGAAATACTTGACTTGGAAAACTGTTCTTGGTAGCCATTACCTCAGCTAGGAGAATCTGTGAATTACAGGCCTTATCAGTGGAACCCGATTTAATTTCACAGGAATAAGGTGGTCCTTCGAACAAAGTTCCTGCCCAAGGTGGTATCAGACTTTCATTTGAACCAGTCTGTCATTACCTGTATTCTTCACTGATCATTCTTCCTCTGGGGAGAGAAGACTGCACAGTCTTGATGTAAAGAGGGCCCTTAGGTATTATATAGAATACACTAAGGCTCATAGAAATGACTGTTCACAGCTATTTCTCACGGAGAAGTGGGAAAAGGTAAATCCGCCACTAAGAGAACTATTGCCAGGTGGATTGTCTCCTGTATCCAGTTCTGCTACTCAAAATTGGGGAAAGAGCCACCCTCAGGCCTGAGGGCTCACTCCACCAGAGGTATAGCTGCTTCGGTCGCAGCAGCTAGAGACATACCCTTAGTGGAAATCTGTAAAGCAGCCACCTGGAAAACTGTTCACATATTTACTAAGCATTATTCTCTTGACATTCAGTCAAGAAGTGATGCTAGGTTTGGCACAGCAGTGCTGCAGTCTGTTCCCAAAATAGGTTCTGTAACTCCTTCCTCCAAGGGGGGTACTGCTTGGTAGTCTGCATATAGTCAGAATACAGCAAGACTTCACGTTTGAAGAAAAATTACTCACCATATTAATGTTTCTTCTAATGCAGTCTTGCTGTATTCTGACCTCCCTCCCTGCATCCCCTCCTAGAACCTAGCTGTTTTGAGATGTGGGTTGGCAGGCGCAGTGCTGCACCCCAGAGGTGTACCTGGATCACCTCTTCTTTTAGAATGGGTTTTTTTGGTTATAATTTTAACTATATATTAAGTTTACTACCTGCTTGGATTCTTTTTGGGGTTCTCGACTTGTCTTTTGGACCCTAACAATCTGTTTATGGCCTTTTGGCACAACATTTCTAAAACAATTTCTATTTAATAGTTAGTTAGCATAGTGCTCGTAAGAATCTGGCAGTTACACTGAGGAGTACCTGGGACACAGGTTTGAAAACCAAGCTCTAACTCAATGTTCTATGCCCTGGTATAGAGTTAACCCTTTCCTCTCTGGAGCAGTTCAAGTGCTGGGGCTAACTGCATATAGTCAGAATACAGCAAGACTCCATTGGAAGAAACAACATTACTATGGTGAGTAATTTTTTCTTCTCTGTTACCAGAAGTATGGTAAAACTCTCCTGAGGGAGGTTAAGGGATATTTTATCAGAGGCATGGCTGCCTCTACTGATTGTTTCAGGAATGTTTCAGCTGCTGACATATGTGCCATAGCCACTTGGAGCTCTGTCCACACTTTCACCAAGCATTACCATCTGGACCTTGCCTCTAGATGCAGGGTTGGCTTTGATCTAGCTGTCCTCCAAGGCCTTCTGTCCTGAACTTTCTGCCTTTATGCAGACCTTTCCTGCCTCCCGTGTTTCAGTTCCTTCTGATTCACACTACTTGGGACTCTGTCCTCAAGGTAATTACCTACTGCAAGAGCCCTCTCAAAGTAAGATAGTACAGTTACATAAAAATGAGTGGAAGGTGGTTTCCCTAAATGCAAGGAGCCTGGGTAATAAAACAGTGGAGCTTCAGGTGCTTCTTGCGGAGGGGAATGTGGATGTCACTGCAGTGACTCAGACTTGGCCCGCCCAGTACTATGATTGGGATCTGGCAATCCCAGGATATAAAATTTACAGGAAAGACCAGGGGGTTTGGAGAGGGGGTGGGGTAGCACTCTATGTGAGGGAAGGGATCAGATGTACGAGGGTCGAGGGAGAGGAAAGGAGGACAGCGGCACTATGGATGCAGCTTCTGGACTCCAAGGGTAGAAAGCTGAGGCTGGGGTGATATACAGACCACCAGCCTAATCAGTGGAACTGGACAGGGAGTTAGCAGCGCAAATAAGGAGGGTGTGTAGAAAGGGGAATTGTGGTGATTGTGGGGAACTTCAATCTGCCGGGGGTAGATTGGAGCACTACTGCCACCTCCAGTGCCAGGGAGCAGGTGCTCCTGGACATGATCCAGGATGGTCTCCTGACACAGCTGGTCAGTGGGCCAACATGACTAGGTAACACGCTGGGCTTGGTGCCGTCAAATGGGGAGGCAGTGAGGGAAATAAGGGTGGAAGACCCACTAGCTGGTAGTGACCACCAAACAGTGTGATTCACTTTCAAGTTGGGCAGGGAGTCTGGAGGCACAGTAACAAAGGTGGTGGATTTTAGGAGGGCAGACTTTGGGAGGATGAGAGAAATACTGCAAGGGAAGACTACAGGGTATTAGGCCAGAGGTGGATGCACGGCAAAAGTGGGACATTATTTAAACTGGGCTAACAGAGGATACAGAAGCTTGCACCAGGACTAAAAGAGCAAGAAGTGCAGAGCCAGGAAACCATGCTGGCTGAACAGAGAAGTGTTGGAGAGGGTGAGGGCGAAGAGAGCTGTGTACCAGAAGTTCAGGAGAATGAGGAAAGAAGAGGACAGGGAGGCTTATGTGAGTTGGTCCAAGGAGGTGACCAAGCGAGTAAGAGTAGCCAAGGCCTCCAGGGAGCTAAGGTTAGCACAGGGCATCAAGGGAAGTGAGAAGGACTTTTTTGAAAAGAGGAAGTGCACAGACCATATAGTGAAAATAAAGTGGGGAGGGGAGTGGGTTGAAAAGGGAGAACAATGCTTGAAGTACTAAATTAATTTTACTCCTGTTTCGAAAGGAGAAGGATGGTCCACTACCACCATGGACTTGGGAGGGTGGGGTGGGGGGAGATGACAGATGGAATGATCAAGGAGTAGAGTATTGGAAGGTCTGAGGGCATTAAGGATGGACAAGGCACCAGGTCCTGATGGCATCTACCCAGGGTGCTGAGGGAGATGGCGGAAGTGTTGGCTGAGCTGCTGGCGGATCTGTTTAGCACCTCCCTGCACATGGGATAGGCATCTCAGAACTGGAGGGTGGCCCATGTGGTACTCATACACAAGAGTGGCCCTAGGGATGAGAGAGGAAATTATTGGCCTGTCAGTCTCACTTCCATAGTGGGTAAACTTATGGAGACAATACTGAAGGAGAGGCTGGTGTTGTTCCTTGAGGGTAATGACCTCCAAGATGGGCAGCAGCACAAGTTCATCTCTGGGAGGTCTTGTCAGACCAATCTAATAGAATATTACGACTAGGTAACAAGACAGCTGGATATGGGTCATGTTGTAGATGTCCTGTACTTGGACTTCAGCAAGGCCTTCGATTCAGTGCCTCATGGGAAGCTGACTGCTGCAGGGGTGGGGACGAAGCTGACAAACTGGATAAGGAACCGGCTGCAGGGGAAGCTGCAACTGGTGGTAGTGGGGTGGGGTGGGAAGCTCTTGACACTTAGACTGGTGATGGGCAGTGTGCTCCAGGGCTTGGTGCTGTGCCTGGTGCTATTTGGGCTTTCTATCTCAGATATTGTACACAGAGTTGGGAGCAGGGTTAGTCTGTTAGCAGATGATACCAAATTGGGGGCAGTGGTAAACTAAGAGAATGGATGGAAACAACTACACCAAACTGGAGGTATGGTCTGAGAAGTGGCAGCTGGGATTTAATGTGAAAAAGTGCAAGGTTATGCACTTCAGGGCAAAGAACCCAAGGAGAGGACTATTGGTTGGGAGAGGTGAGGCTGGGGATCACTGAGGAAGTGAAGGACCTAGGGGTGTTGGTAACAGGGAGCATGAACAACTCTGCCCAATGCAGGAAAACGGCAGCTAAGGTGAACAGGATGCTGGGCTGTATCACAAGGGGTTTCTCATCCAGGCATAGGGAGGTGATCCTGCCACTGTACAGATCTTTGGTCAGGCCACAGTTGGAGTACCGTGTGCAGTACTGGGGGCCGTATCTAAAGAGGGATATTAATTTCCTGGAAGGTGTGCAACGAAGGGCAACAAAAATGTTACAGGGGATGGAGGGCAAGGCCTATGAGGACAGGCTGAATATGTACATGCTGGAGGAGAGGAGGGATGGGGGGATATGACTGAAATGTTAAAGTATTTGAGGAGGAAAGCTAGCACTGAAGAGGTGTTTAAACTGAGGAAGGGTAGGGACACGGACTAAGATTGGAGGGCGGAAAATTTAGGAGGGAGATGAGGAGGCACTACTTCATGGAGAGGGTGATGTCTAAATGGAACACTCTGCCGGAGGTGGTGGTATCATGTAAGACAGTAGGAAGTTTTAAGAGGGCGTGGGACAGAGCATGAGGGAGGGTCTGGGTGGAGGGGTCTGAGGCCGTCATGGGAATGACAGATGGGGAAGGGGTTGGGGCAGCTGCAATCTAGGGTGCTAGCTGCACACTCAGGCAGACATTGATAGACTGGGTGGTGTGTTTCTTCTGGCAGATTCGTATGTTCGTAAGAACTTACCGTAACAGTAGCTCTTCGAGAAAGGCTCTTGCAATAGGTAACTTTTTTCCCTCCCTCCTTCCAGTCTTCTGTTGCTCTTTTTCTATCTCTTACTAGGGCTCCAGGAGCCTCTCTTCCATTCTCCTGTCACTCCCTTAGGAGGTCTCCAGTGGGAGAACTGGCAGGCAGGTGTCGAGAACACCCACTATATAGTGTCATGCTGACGTCAATCACTTGTCGGGTGGGCAGTCCCCCGTCAGACACTGCTAGCAAAGCAAAGCTTTTCTTCCCCTGGAAAGAATTCAGAACTTTTTGTCAGTAGCAAACTCCTTTGTTCTGAGCCAGCCCAGGCCAGCCAGACACTACTTAAGGCTCCAAAGATACATGGCATCCATGTCAGCCGTGGTCACAGGGGTCAGCTTCAGAATGAGGGACATACAGCATCACCTGAGATTTCACTGGTCCCAAAGGAGCAATTCACTATCCAAGCTGGTTCCAGTCACACAGACATTCCTTTAAGCTTTACTCTGGTGGAAGGAAACAATCAACCTTTTGGTGGGGATTCCCTTCCAAGCACCCCTCCCACAAACATCATCACTACAGATGCTTCCCTGCTGGTATGGGGAGCTCATTTGGACAGTACTTCCATCAGTGGCTCCTGAACTTCAGAAGAGTCACAGGCTCACATCAGTCTGCTGGAATTCGGGGCCATTTATTTACTTATTGAAAGAATCAGAATTTACCTGGCACTAAATGCCTTTGCCCCACATAAACAAACAGGGTGGCACAAGGACCGGCGTCCTTAGTCTGGAAGCCATAAGGATTTGGCAGCTGGCCTACTCCCTGAATGTCAGTCTTTCAGCCATACACCTTCCAGGCAAGGACAACACATTGGTGGATGCCCTCAGCTGCATCATCCAAGGGTACAGTGAGTGGTGTCTGAACAAGCAAGTGCTGGCCACAGTGTTCAGACAGTGGGGCACTCCAGAAATGGATCTTTTCACCTCCCACCTCAACCACCAGCTTCCTCTGTATTGCTGCAGGCCTCCAGTAGTGGGAATTCTCCCATTGGATGCCCTTACCCTGGATTGGTCAGGGAAGTTCCTTTATGCCTTCCCTATCTTTCCTCGGATTTTCAGGGTGTTGCTAAAGCGCAGGACCCAGCCAGCAACAATGATTCTAGTGGCACCTGACTGGCCAAGACAAGCCTGCTACGTAACCAATAAGACATGACTGGGTGTGCATTACGGTGTGATAACCACACTCCTAGGGGCGTAGTTAGGCATGAGGCCAAAGGCCAAGTGCCGGTCCCTAGGAGTGCGGTTATCACACTGTAATGCACAACCCCAGAGTGTCTTATTGCGCTTATAAAATGTCCCTTTATTTTTAGAAGCAGTTTTTTTTTATTTTTAAACACATTTTTAAATAAGTAAAAATGTAAGTGAATCTGTGCTTTTAATATAAAATAGTCCTTCCGCCCATTGGTGCTAGATTAAAGTAGTGTTATACAGTGTGTTCCTCCCTGCCAGCCACAACAATTCACAAATGCTGTTTTTCTCATTCTAAGTATGACATACAACCCCATTATTTTATTTCATTCTCTTCACTCTGTAGACAAAACTAAAAGGAAGCCATGACAGAGGCTTCTCAGTTCCCCAGTGCTACAAGCATGAGCGTGGTTCAAAACTGCCACACTCACAGACAGCATCATGAACTGCTCGCTCTGTCCTAAAAGATAAACAGCAGGATGAGTCATTTACCACCTTTTCTCTTTGTTTATATAGTAGTATTGCTTACTTTCTTCATTCTGTTCCCCCCCCCCCCATTTCCCCACATTCAAGAGGTGGAATGTTTACCATGAAATACAGGGATTCAAAATTCTGTTCAGTTCTACTAGCAGAATGTTCCTCTACTAACATACTGTACATACAGACAACAAAGGCCTGTTTTATAGCCAGAGACTCAATTATCTCACTTGTCAGGGAAAGATTTCCCTGATGAGCAGGTAAAGATAGAAGGGGGAATTTTCACCGTTAGCAAACAAACTGTTGTAATGAAAACTATAAACAATACTTGATGTTTCTAATTTGTTTGTGTGTAAGGAGAGTGACACGATCTAGTAAACAACATTTAATTAATTTGTTTTATTTTATATTTAAGATAATTTTAATTTTAGGGCCCAGTTGAAGGTTTCTACAGTGTAAAGGTAGTGGCCATGTCTGTGGTGGAAGATCAGTTCTAGTTGTAGGGAGACTGATGGAAGATAGTTCTGGTTGTAGGAGGACTAATCTGCTCATTGTGTAATGTGGTATAGGACCAGGATGACTGTGTAAATACAGAGAATTAATGTATGGTCAGCTGGTCTGTCTTGGCCAATGAGATTTCTAGATTTTTTCTTGCCATTTTATAACCCCTCTTGCTAACTCTGTCGTGCAGCAAACCCATTCGTCTTCCACTCAGTCATTCCCTTCTGACTCTCCCTCAGTTAGGGGTAACATATCCAGACCTGAAGTCTCTTCACCTCAAGGCCTGGCTCTTGAGGAGTTGAGAGTTCCCTGCCTCTCAGTATTCTATTTTTTAAAATTTTATTTATTGAAATCTTGGATAGCACCAGTGAGCGGATACTCATTAATTGGTTCCACGTCAGTTAACCAGTGCAGAGTGATACATAAACATTCAGATACAGAGTGGTTCACTGGCAAATATACAGATACATGTTACGGTGCAACACAAATAAAGTACATGGTTACACTATACTGAGGCATTGTACAATGTATGCCTGTGTCAAGGAGAGACAAAAATCAGTAGAGTAGACTGAGGAGAGGGGGGAGAAGATGGAGAAGTAATGGTAAGAGGAAGGGGTGGGTGGGGGTAGGAGGTGGAGGGGTAGGGAAGAGAGGTGGGTGGGGCGTGGCAGCACCATGAGAGAGGACGGGGGAAGGGGAGTCGGTGAAATGCAAGGTTGGGGCTACCCAGAGGAACGGTGACAGGGTTAAGAAGTGCTAGTGGGTAAGTGCACAATCTACCAACAAAGTTTCTGTATGTTTTGTATGCTTGCTTACTGTACAATTTACTATCCATGTATTCTCCCCTACCCCTTACCCCCCAGCACACTTCTGGAAATGAGCGGTAGTCCACTCAGCATGCCTTCCTGGTAAAACTTTTAAATAAATAAATAAAAGTACAGACTACAGCAATGGGATTACTGACTTGAGGTGGGACTTAGTGGGGGCAGACACAGGTGCACCCGCAGTGAGAAAGTGTTGGCGCAGTTTGTGTTTAAAAGAGCCAATCTTTGCTGCATCACAGATGTCCTGAGGTAGTGCATTTATCCAGAGTGGGGCCTGGTATGAGAAACCCTGCTGAGCCAAGGTAGTGCAGCACCTTGGCACATGGAACACCTGAGAGGAGGAGCTTCTGGTTTGCTTTGTGCTCTGGAGAGGGGTCAGTAGGTTCCGTACTCCTGGTGGTAGAAGGTTTAAGGAGGCTTTTTTGATGAGAAGGCAGGTTTGGTATCCAATTCTTCCACTGATCTGTAGCCAGCCAGCCATGGTATAGAGATCACAGGTGTGCGTGAGTCTAGCAGCACCTGTGAGGAGATGACAGGCTTTATTCTGTGCAGTTGAGATGCAGTGGAGGGCTGTGTGTTGCAGATCCATAGATCACCAGCCCATAATCGATGAGTGAGACAATTGAGCTATTGATGGCAGTGCTCAGGGCTTCGTGTGTGACAATGCCTGTGCAGATACAGGATCCCAATTCTGAACAAGTCCTAAAGATCCTGAGACTGGCCAAAAAGCCCAGCACAAGAAAGACCTATAGCCAAATGGAAGAGGTTTTTGATCTGGTGTAAAATGAAGCAAATTTATCTGCTCAAGGCTTCAATTCCTAACCTCTTTGATTATTTGGTGCATTTACAGGTTTCAGGCTTGAAGCCTTCCTCCCTGAAGCTGCATCTGGCTGCAATCTCGGTCCATCTCTCGTTTGGGAAGAGTAAATCTGTTTTCTCCCAACTAGTGTTTAAACATTTTTTAGAGGTCTCCTACATACCCATCCTCCAGTCAGGGGACCTGTCCCTCCATGGAGTCTGAACCTCTGTATTGCAAAGCTCAAGGAGCTACCCTTTGAACCCATGGCTCAAGTATGTCACTTGGAAAACTGTGTTCCTAGTGGCCATTACTTCAGCTAGAAGGATTTCAGAGTTGTAGGCACTCCGTACACAGCCCAACTACATAATCCCTCATAGGGATAAGATTGAGCTCAGGATGAATAGGAAATTCCTGCCTAAGGTGGTCTCTATGTTTCACCTCAGTCAGTCCATCACCCTACCTGTGTTTTTACTGAGAAATCCACTCCAGGGGAGCAGAAGCTCCACAGCCTGGATGTCAAGAGCCCTGCTTTACTACTTGGGACACACCAAGCAGTTCAGAGGCTCATCCACACAGCTGTTCCTCACCTATGGGGAGGTAGGTAGAGGAAGACCAGCCACTAAGAGAACTGTCATTGGGTAGTCTCCTGCATTCGGTTCTGCTATGACAAGGCTGGCAAACAGCACAGCCGAGGGCCTCAGTGCCCACTCTGCTAGGGGCACTGCTGTCTCTGGCAGCTGCAAGAGACATCCCTTACTGGATGTCTGTAAAGCAGCTACTTGAAAGACTGTACATACATTCACAAAGCATTACTGTATGGATGTACAGTCTAGATCTGATGCAAAGTTTGGCAGGGCGGTTTTGCAGTGTCTCTTCCCTAAATAGATTCTCTTCCCACCTTCCAATTGCATTGCTTTATAGTCTGCAATAGTTACTGATGCTAAAAGACTCCTGGGGGTAAGAAGAAAAAATTACTCCCCGAAGTAATCTTCTTTCTTCCAAGGGGTCCTTTAGTATCAATAAGCTCCCACCATCCTCCCCTGATAACCTCTCAGAGGGCTTTGCTTTGGCCTTCGTCCTATTTGATTATTCCAAACTTTGAATCATTTTTAGAGCAAAGTTTTCATGTTGTTCTGGTTTTGTAGTTGTATGTTTCTGAATCCAGTTTGTTCATACCTCTTGGGGCATGTGTCCATTCTAACTTCGGAAAAATTCTGAAGCCCTCCTAACAGCCTCTGTTCAGCACACTCTCAAGCTTCTCTCTGATTGGCTAATTCATACAGCTCATTACCGTACATTCGACTTCTGGGGCAGTAATAGCTAGTCAGCTCACTGCAATAGTTACTGATGCTAAAGGACCCCTTGGAAGAAAGAAGATTACTATGGTCAGTAATTTTTTCTTCTAGACCCAAGAAACCTGAATTTCTATATCCAGTCCAAGAAGTTCAGGATAGAAACATAGAATTTGATGGCAGATAAGGATTGCTTTGCCCACCTAGTCTGCCCATTTCCCTACCTAGAGGATAAGCTGCAGATCCTATTTAACCAACAGCCTATTTCTTCCTACCCTCCACAAAAATTGCCTTATGTCTGTCCCATACATTCTTGAATTCTCTCACAGTTTTAGACCCCACAACCTCCTCCGGAAGGCTGTTCCATGTGTCCACCACCCTCTCTGTGAAAAAATACTTCCTCACATTGCCCCTGAGCCGTCCCCCCTCTATCTTCAAAGTGTGTCCCTTGTTCTTGCACATCTCTTTTTCTGAAAGATGCTACCCTCTTGGACTTTGTTGATTCCACTGAGGTACTTAAACGTTTCTATCATGTCCCCTCTCCCTCCTTTCCTCAAGGGTATACATATTAAGCTCCTTCAGTCTCTCCTTGTATGGCTTCTCTTGCAGACCCTGCACCATTTTAGTTGCCCTCCTCTGAACTGCCTTCATCCTATGTCCTTGCGGAGATGGGGTCTCCAGAACTGGACGCAGTACTCCAGATGGGGTCTCATCAACTGTCTGTACAGGGGGATAACAACTTCCTGTTTTCTGCTGGTGATACCTCTCCCTATACATCCCAGTATACCCCCAGCCCTCGCTACCACCTTCTCGCATTGCTTGCCAACCTTAAGGTCATCTGATATGATTACCCCTAGGTCTCTTTCCATTTTTGTTGTTGTTACTACCTCCCCCCCATTGTGTAATCTTCTCCTGGGTTTTTGTTTCCCAGGCGCATTACTTTGCACTTCTTTGCATTGAATCCAAGCTGCCATACTTCTGACCATTCCTCCAACCTTGCCAAGTCCCTTCTCATCCTTTCCACGCCTCCTTGTGTATCAACCCTGTTGCAGATCTTTGTGTCATCTGCAAAGAGGCATACTTTTCCTTCCAGTCCCTCTGCAATGTCACTTATACAGCCATTAAAAAGGACTGGACCCAGTACTGAACCCTGCGGTACCCCACTAGTAACCCCTCTTTCTTCAGAGTGGACTCCATTTACAATTACCTTCTGAGTCCTGTTGTTCAGCCAATGTTTTACCCAGGCTACCACCTTGGGACCCACTCCCAGGCTGGTTAATTTGACTACTAATCTTTTGTGTGGGACTGTGTCAAATGCCTTGCCAAAGTCTAGGTAAGCCATGCCCACAGCCCCTCCCTGGTCTACTACTTTGGTCACCCAGTCAAAGAAATCAATTAGATTCGTCTGACATGACCTTCCGCTAGAACCCATGCTGCCTTGGGTCCCAGGCCCCACTGGCCTCTAGGTACTCAACAATTCTTTCCTTCAGAAGTGATTCCATCACTTTCTCTACCACAGAGGTCAAACTGACAGGTCTGTAGTTTCCTGCCTCCGTCTTGGTCCCACTTTTGTGAAGGGGAATCCCATCCACCTTCTTCCAGTCCTCAGGTACCACACCATCCTCCCATGATTTGTTAAAAAGCGTAGTCAGTTGTGTCACTAGTTCTCTGCTTAATTCTTTTAGAATTCTGGGGTGAATTCCATCTGGCCCCATTGCTTTGTTCACCTTCAGTTTTAGGAGTTCTTTCAGAACCCTTTCTTCTGTGAAAGGACTGGGATCAACCCCCTCTCCAGAGTGCTTCTGTTAATTGGATTAGGCACCTCCCCCACTTCCTCTTTTGTGAATACTGAACAGAAGTATTCATTCAGTATCCCTGCTTTATTACTGTCACTCTCTGCCCACCCACCATCCATTCTATTCAGCCTCACTATCCCTCCCTTTGTCTTTCTACGCTCCCTGATATACCTATAAAAGGTTTTATCCCCCTTCTTAACCGAGTTAGCTATCTTTTCCTCAGTTTGTGCCTTTGCTATTCTGACTACCCCCCCGCTTCCTTCTGTCTTAACTGGTACAGTTCTCTGTCCTGCCCGTTCTGTATTTCCTTATACTTCCTAACTGCTGTCTTTTTCTCCCTAACCTTCACCGCCACCTCTTTTGAGAACCATAATGGCTTTTTCTTTCGTTCTGATGCTGCCAGAGCAGAAGCCAGTGGGAAAATGAATGGAGATTACCAGGGACCACCCACTTTTATAGGTACAGCCCAGGAAGTGAGGTCATGTGGGTGATCCCTGGTATGGAGACTGCTGGAAGAAACTTCTGTACTGGAGCACCACCTATTGGGAACTCCCAGAAGTAATGACTTACTGCAAGAGACCATTCCATGGAAGATCTACTGTTACAAGCGAGTAACCTGTGTTTCTAGGGACGTGGATATGACGTTCTATCCACACTTCTGGCAGACTCCTAGCAGTTGAAGCAAGGCACACACCCCGTACTTGAACAGAGATTGGAGAAATGAGGCCCTTTGGAAGTAATCTGAAGATTTGAACACCATGGCCTATTCAACGTGGGAGTGGAAAGGAAGATCTGGCATCATAGGGTGGGGCCAAGGGATATACCATCCAGGTGGGTGGGAGGAGCCAGCTTGAAGACTTTCCGGCATTTCCTAAAGGGAAGGAACACTACCAGAGTGTGGACAGAACATCATATTCACGTCCCTAGAATACTCCTTTCCTATCTGGTTTGATGGAACGGGCTCTATTTCCTCCTTTTGCAGAAGAGCCTAGATTTCCTCCCTTAAGAGGGGAATGTGCACCTTTGGATAATGGGATAACCCTGGGGGCCTGTCTGGAGGTTTCTCGAGAAATTCCAGAGTATGGCCTTGTTCAACTAGCTGAAGGACTCACAGATCGGTGGTGACCGCCTCCCACCCTGGCAGGTGACTGGCGAACCTTCCGCCCACCGGCTCCTCTGAGGGACGGGGGGAAAACTACCGCGAGTCAAGAGTGGGAGGGTTGGGGAGAGCCTCACTTGAAGCAGTTTGAGTTTTGGCTGGAGGGGCCTGTTTGGGCTGACGTCTGGCCGTCTGCTGCCATTTTGTCTGCTGTTTGGCCTGGCGCTGAAAAGGTTTCTTGGCCTGAAACATAGGTCGGTACATGGTGTGAACCGACCTAAGGGTCATACCATTGTCCTGGAGGCTAGTAATAATATCTTGGGCATCACCTCCGAAGGAGGACAGAGCCCCTAACAGCATCCTGGATGGCCACCTGAATGTCCAATGCCAAGCCAGAGACCCGCAGCCAGGAATACTTTCAAAGACTAACAGTTGTGACCGCGCCTCTAGCTGAGGAATCCATGGCGTCGAATGTGGCCCTCAGCAAAGTGTCGACAGGCAACCTTGGCAGACCAGATAGTGTTGGCCAGAATGGTTTTGGACTCAGTCAATCATGGCATTGATGGCAGGCTCCAGCTGACTAAAGAGATAACAGGAGTTGCCTCCTGGATGTCCAGATGCTCTGCCAGACTTTGGCATTTCAGATCTTGAGTGTCTGACATCCGATCATAGACCTCTGATATCTTCTTGAGGAGGTCTGTGAAAGAAGGATCCTGCGACAAGGATTTTGAGGATTCCTCAGGCCTGGGCTCCTCTGTGGGAGGAGTTTCAAACCCTGATCATACAGAGGCGGCGGAATCAGAGTCCAACCCCGGATCTGAGGACTCCTAAGACTGGACATCTGGCTGGGAAGCTCCCAGACAGCCAAGACAGGTTTTGTCTGACAATCACCCCCCACCCCCACCAGGCTCCTTCAGCAGGCCAGACAGTGAGTCCAGCATAGGGGCTGGCCCAGGCATCCAGTTCACTGGGACCTGGAGGCATCCCTTGGAGGGTGATGGCTATTCAGCTCCGATACCAGCTGGGCCTTGGTCTCTCACCACCAAGACTGAAGGTAGTCCAAAGGTGTCTGGCTAGGGTGGAGGCTGAGAAGGTGGCAGGGGCTGGTAGGCTGAACGATATCCTGGAGAGAAAACCCGGTGGCAGGTAACCCATCTGGTAGATGTGCATCTGGTTGTCCTGGTAGGGGGTAGGAGGCCAAATACCCCGGCGTCTGGCCTCCTGATGTCGGGTAGCCCGGAGGAAGATAAGTCGGTGAATAAAGCATTGTCTGGTGACCTGATGGAGGGTAACCAGACAGACCCAATGGCGGTGCCAGGGGACCCAAAGGAGGCACAAAACCTGGCCCTGAAGGGTCCAGAAGAACCAGGTTGAACGCCAGGCCAGTGGGAGGCAAGCTCAACATTGGAGCTGGCTTCCTTGGCAGAGGAGGGTCCAAGGGGTTCTCCGGGGGAATCCGACAGGTCCTGAGGTGACCCAGGTAAGGCGCCACCTGACGGATGGCCCCCATCGTCCACACCCCAAAGATCTGCAGAGGGCGGAGGAAGCTCTTCCAGAGGAGAAGAGTGGCTGGCCCTGTGGGGGGACCAGACCGGTGAAAGCTGTGATAACTCCAGCATTTTAGCGTCGTTGGAGCCATCACCAGATCCTGATATAAGCTGGTCGGTCAGTCGTCAGACAAACAGACAGTCGACTTATCGATTGGAACTGTTGGGTGGACATCAGATGAACTGCGGCTGGGCAGGCACCAGAGACCCTGGAGCACAACTTCAAAGCCTTGGTCGGGCACATGTCAGAAGATCAGATGTGTGGCTTATCAGCCCAACCAGACAACTTAGACCCTGCAGAAGAAAGGGGCCTAAGAGTGGAGGAAGCCCCAGAAGAAGCAGAGGTGCCCATGGACACCATAACTAGTGGCAGCGGGGTGTCCAAGGACTGCTCCCGGGTGGGTAGGCAGGGCAGGCTTGAAAGCAGAAATCGACTTACTGGAGGAAGAGGGCTGCTGTTCACCCACAGGTGTGAGGGGGACTGGTCCTGGTCCCTGTGCTTCTCTTTGTCTGTCTTTTTCTGCTTGTGCTTGTGGGAGTCAGTAGGAGAGGAGGAAGCTCTACTGAGTTTCTGGAACTCCTTTTCCAGTATGGCCATTTTAAGTTTTAACAGATGAGCTCTGAGGGCCTACTGGTGATGCTTCCATGTGGCCTGGTTGAAAACTGGAGCAGGCCTCACAGTCCTCGACCTTGTACTCCAGGCCTTGGCAGAAGAGGCAAAGGGAGTGAGATTTTATGCGGTAACTGTGTGCCGCAAGAATCACACTTATTTTTATGTGACTCGGCGGAAGACATACAAAAAATTAAATAAAATCACTGAACAAACAAACAAACTTATACTCATATGAAGAAAAGTGGTCGAACTGCAGTGACGATCTCCACAAGGTCAGACATGCTAAGGTCGACGGCAGAAAAGAACTGGAAGGCAGGTGTGGAGACCGCCCACTATAAAGTGTCAAGCTGATGTCAGTCATGTGACTTTGGGTGGGTGGTCTCCCTCAAATTCTGCTAGCTAAAGTTTCCGTGTGGTCTGATGTCAAGGAGTGCAGTCTTCAAGGTAATTACCTACTGTAAGAGCCCTCTTGAAGTAAGATCAAAGCATCCGGTGGACATCCAGAGTACGCAATAATACTTCTCCCCAGTTAGAATACTCTGGATAACAGACAGGCAGGTAAATGTCCTGGTTCAAAGTAAACTTGGACACCACCTTGGGCAAAAACTTAGGACTGGTCCGTAAGGAGACACTGCCCTTATGGAAAACCAAATAGGGATCTTTACACATCAGAGCATGGAGCTCAGAAATCCTATGAACAGAAGTAACTGCAACTAAAAATAACACGTTCCATGAGAGAAAGCATAGCTCGCAATCCGTGGCTGGTTCAAATAGGGGAAGTGTAAGTTTTTCTAACAAGGAGGAGGTCCCATGGAGGAACAGGGCTCCTGATGGGAGGTCTCATATGCAAGATGCCCTGTAAGAAGGTACGGGATAAATCCAACTGAGTAAGGGGTTTACCCTCTACTGGTGCATGGTATGCAGGGATGGCAGAAAGACGCACCTTGATAGAAGAGTAGCTCAGGTCTGTGTCAAACAGAGAGGAGATACTCAAGAATGGAGTTCACTGTGCAGGAGAAGGGATACAGGTGATGGGCGGCCACCCATAAACAGAACCTCTTCCACTTCATGGCATAGGTGGATCTAGTGGAGGGCTTTCTTGCCACCACTAGGACATTGGCCACTCTGAAGAAACCCAATACCTGGTGACTGCTAGGTCTGCAGGAGCCAAGAGTGCAGATGCAGAGACTTGAGATCCAGATGGCCTAGAGTGCCCTGGATCTGGGAGAGCAAATGTGAGCTCAGTGGTAGAGGAATCTGGGATTCCGAGGCTAGCTGTTGGAGCAGAGAGAACCAAATCTGATGAGGCCAGGAGGTGGTGATGAGAATCATCTCTGTTCCGCCTGAAGTTTGAGAAGTATCCTCTGAAGAATGGGAAAGGGAGGGAAGGCATAAAGAAACCTCCCTGTCCAACCGAGGGACAATGGGTCTCACAAGAAAACTCCAGGCTCTGGATCTAGTAATCAGAAATTAGACAGTTTTGCATTGAGTGGGGATATGAGGCGGTCCAACTCTGGTCAATCCCACCTGTCTAACAACTGCTCTGCCACTGACTGTAGGAGCTCCTATTCATGGGCAATGGACCAAGACCTGCTTAGGCTGTCGTCCAAGAAGTTTTTGATGCCTGGAACATGAACAGCAGTGAGTTCTAGGTGCTGTTCCAAAGCCCAATACAAGACCTTCCTTGCCTCCCTGCAGAGGGGGTAGGAATGCGTCCCTCGTTTGTTGATGTAAAAACCCACGGACATGTTTTCCATTTGGATGAGGAGAGGGCCTGGTAGATTGATCCGAAATGTTTGCAAGGCGTTCAGAACCACTCATCTTCAGGACATTGATATGAAGGGACTGCTCGTCTGGAGACCAGGATCCCCGGGTCTGCCTGTCCTCCAGAAGAGCACCCCAAAAGAGTTCTGAGGCATCGGCCATCAAAACTCATCTCGGAGGCTCCTGTCTGAAGAGGACTCCTTTGAACAGGTTGTCTGGGTCCATCCTCCAGGTCAGAATCCGATGAACTGGATCTGAGACTAGAACCCTCCATCTCAGGTCATCCAATCAGTTCCATTGCACCCTGAGCATCCATTGTGGGACTCATGTGGAGGCAAGCCATAGGAACGGTGGGTATCAGGCTGGCCCTGTGGCAGTGAGGGTTAAGGTGCTGGACACCACACCTCGTACCACATCGGCGACCTGGGGGGGAGGGTGGAGCAGGATCGAGCAGCCTAATGGCAGCTCTCCTCTCCTGGGGTGGTTGTTGCCCTCCCATAGTTCCGCTGCCACAGGGTGGAGGGTTCAGTGGCAGTGCAGGCATGAGGGGGCAGCAAGATGGGAGGGCACCTTGGAACATGGTGTGTACCTCCATACACACGCCTATGCCTTTGGAAGGAGTGGATGAAAATGCGGAAAAAACACCGGATAAACACATAACAGATATAAAAAAAAAAAAAAGGGATGGTGGGTATGGCTGTGGAGCCTTAAGTAGACTCGAGCCGGGACATGGGAGGCCGTAGAAACCATTCAGGACTGTCCTCGCATGTGATCCACCCGGTCCTCGGAGAGAAAGGCCTTGCCCTGCACTATGTCAAAGACCGCTTCAATGAATTGGGAGTCTCTGGCTGGGGCATGAGGATGACTTCAGAAGATTCAGGGTGATTCCCATTTCTTGGAAGAGGGCAAAGGTGTCTCCGAGAGTGCAAAGCAGCTGACCCTTTGTGGGAGCTGTAAGAAGCCACTTATCTAGGTAGGGAAAGACGTAATGGCCTTGCCTTCTGAGGGCTGCAGCCACCACTGCTAGGTACTTGAAGACTCTGGGAGTGAAGGATAGGCCAAACATTAGAGCTTGAAATTGGTAGTGTCACCCCGGAAGAAGAAACGCAGGTACCTTCTGTGGGGTGGGAACAGTACAGTAACGTAAGAATTTACTGTAACAGTAGATCATCGAGAGAGGCTCTTGCAGTAGGTCATAACCTTGAGGACTGCACCCCCTGGTGTCAGGACCACATAAACTTTAGCTAGCAGTGACAGACGGGGGACCGCCCACCCAATGTCATGTGACTGATGTCAGTGTGACCCTACATAGTGGGCGGTCCCCATGCACCCTTCCAGTTCTCCCGCTGGAGACCTCCAAGGGAGAGCGACAGGAGAATGGAAAAGAGGCTCCTGGAGCCCAGAATGAGCTCATAGAGAAAGAGCAACAAAGAACCAAATTTGGGTAATGGAGGGAGGGAAAAAAGTTACCTACTGCAAGAGCCTCTCGAAGATCTACTGTTATGGTAAGTTTTTATGCAACTGTACCATCTTACTTCGAAAGGCTCTTGCAGTAGGCAATAACCTTGAGGACTGAGTTCCAAGCAGTGTGAATGAGAGGAAAACTGAAACACGGGAGGCAGGAATGAATCTGCGAAAGGCAGACAAATCAGAACAAGAGACCCTGAAGAACAGCTAGGCCAAAGCCTGCCCTGTGCCTAGAGGTGATGTCCAAACTGTAATGCTTTGTGAAAGTGTGGACAGAACTCCAAGTAGCCATGGCACAGATGTCAGCGGCTGACACATTCCTGAAACAAGCAGTAGAGGCAGCCATGCTTCTGGTAGAATGCCCCTTAACCTTCCCCAGGAAGGTTTTACCATATTTCTGGTAACAGAAAATGATACAGTTTGCCAACCATTTGGATAAACATTGTTTGGAAACTGCAGCACTTTCTCTCAGGTGCAAAGGAAACAAAAAGTTGGTCCATTTTCCAGACAGACTTTGTCCTGTTAGTGTAATAATGCAGGATTCTATAAACATCCAGTGTATGAAGAATCACTTCCCCCCCAGTTAAAATGCTTGGCGTAATACACTGGGAGTTGAATTGACTGGTTCAATGTGAATTCTGAAACCACTTTTGGCAAGAACTGAGGGTTGGTATGAAAAGCCACTCGATTTCTATGAAAAATTAAATAAGGCTCCTTACAAATCAGAGCCTGGGCCGACCCGGTGGCACTGAGGAGCTGGACGCCACACTTCGCACTGGCGACCTGGGTTCAGGAGTGGACTCGGGCCGCTGGGGGCTGGGGGGGGAGAGGAAAGATCGAGTATCCCATGACTGCTCTTTTTCCTCTGGGGTGGGTGAGGATTCTGCACCACACTGCAGTGGCACCTGGCAGAAGCTGGGTGCACTACAGTTGCAGGCACGATAAGGGGGTGGAGGGTGGCGGGCATCTTCACATAGGTGTGCTGATGCCATTGCATGTCTGGCTCCTCAGGATAAAAACCAGGATGAAAATGGTGAGGCGACTGCATCAGCTGATGGCCGAGCCCTGCACCCCGGGACTTGAGAGGCGTTTCGCCACTGGGTGTTTATGCCACAGGTCCCTGGAGGTCCCATCACTGGATGGCCTGTGTGGATTGGTGTATAAATTTGCACACCAGACCTGGTCCAGGGGTGCAGATGCCGGCAGCCGGAGATAATTGGGGGGCTGCTCTGCCCCAAGGAGAAAAAACTGTTAGATGTTAAAAAAAAAAAAAATCAAGGCCTGAAGCTTGGAAATCCTTCCAGAAGAAATGACTGCCACTAAAAAGAGCACTTTCCAGGACAAGTAGCGCATATCACAGGAACCAACCAGTTCAAATGGTGGCAGAGTCAATTTTTCCAAAAGAAAATTAAGGTCCCAAGGTGGCACGGGGCTGCACACCAGTGGTTTTAGGTGGAGGATTCTTTTGAGGAAGGTTTTGGAAACCTCCAATTGAGCCACTGTTTTGCCATCCACCAGAATGTGGTAGGCAGAAACAGCCAACAGGTGTACCCTCAGAGGCGAGTAGCTCAGGCATAGATCATAGAGGTGCAGGAGATGCTTCATGACATGAGGAACTGGACACAAAAAAGGGTCCAAACCCTTTGAGATGGCCCAAATGGAGAAACACTTCCACTTCATGGCAGAGGTTGTCCGCGTAGATTGCTTTCGCGCCACTCTGGAAGAGACTCCAACTCATGAATCAGCTATGTCCTGAGGTGCCACATGGGAAGGTGAAGAGATTTCAGCCCTGGATGGACCAGTGTGCCCTTCTCCTGAGTCAGGAGATTGTGGCAGAGGTGCAGAGGAACCAGCAGTTCCACCGCTAGCTGCTGAAGTGGAAACCAAATTTGGCAAGGCCAAAAGAAGGCAATCAGAACCGTGTGGGCCACTTCCACTTGGAGCTTGAGAAGCACCCTCTGTAGGACTGGAAAGGGAAGGAAGGCAACAAAAACCTCCCTATCCAGCAAAGAAATGGTGCATCTCACCAAAAAATACCATGCCCAGGAGTGAGCGAGCAAAACTTGGGTAGTTTTGTATTGTATGGGGAGGTGAACAGATCCAGGTCCACCTCTTGCTTGAGATCCCACTCATGGGCTCTTACTCTGGTGTGGCTGAGACTGTCCTCTATGATGTTTTCCTCACATGGAACCTCAACTGCTGTGAGGATAATCCGATGCAGAACTGCCCAGTTCCACACATGCATCGCCTCTCTGCAAAGTAGATATGAGCAAGTGCCTCCTTGCTTGTTGAGGTACCAGACTACACATATTGTCTGACTGGACTAATAGTATGCCCTGGTGAAACAGATGCTGGAAAGTCTGATGGGTATACAGTACCGCTCTCACCTCACATTTATGTGCAGAGAAAGCTCTGACTGGGACCACAGACCTTTGTGGTTCCCCAGATGAGCACCACAACCCATCCCTGATTCATCTGTAGTCAGAGTCTGGGTGGAAAGAGGGGACTGGAAGGGGCCCCCCCCGGTGAGATCCTGCCACCATAAGAGATCTCGCTGCATCGAATTGGAGACCATGACCATGTGGTCCAGGTCATCCAGCCTCTGATCCCACTGTGCCCTGAGCGTCCACTGCGAGATTCACATGTGGAGACTGGCTAAAGGAACAGTGGGGATGGCCACTGCCATAAGGCCCAGCAGTCAAAGGATCAACTTGGCTGAGACCTTCCTGTTGGAGGCTACCAAACAAGCTTACCTCTGCAAAGTGTCCGCCCTGTCCATAGGGCGGAAAGCCACACCCTGTATCGTGTTCATCACTGCTCCAATAAATTGGAGATGCTGTGAAGGAGCAAATTGGGATTTGGGGAGGTTCACAGTGATCCCAGCATGTGTAAAGAGATCCAGCGTAGCTCAGAGGGAAAGTCCCAGCTGCTCCCTCGTCGGGGCTGACAGGAGCCAGTCGTCGAGGTAGGGGAACACAATGCCTCAGGGCTGCTGACACTACCACCAGGCACTTTGTGAAAATCCCTGAGGTGTCGAGGATGGGCCAAAAGGGAGGGCCTTTAACTGGTAACGTTTCCCTTGAAAAAAAAAAAAAGCGGAGGTAGTGGCAATGGGCCTGAATGATTGGGATATGCAAGTAGGCATCCTGCATATCCAGAGTGCAGTGCCACTGTCCCTTGTGCAGGAGGGACAGCAGACCTGGGAGGGTCAGCATTTGAAACCTCTTGTACTTTATGGACAGGTTTAGAGCACTGAGGTCCAAAATGGGATGCAAGTCTCCCGTCTTTTTGGGGACCAGGAAGAAGTAGGAGTAACACCCACTTTCCTACCTGGTTGGACAGAATGGGCTCTATTGCTTCTTTTTGTAACAGAGCCTCGATTTCCTCTCTTAGAGGAATGTGCTGCTTTGGATAGTGGGATACTACTGGGGGCCTGTCTGGAGGGTTTTCCAGAAACTCCAGAGTGTGGCCCTGTCCTATCAACTGAAGGACCCATAAATCGTTGGTTACTGCCCACCACCCTGGCAGATGACTGGCAAACCTTTCACCCACCAGCTCCTCCAATGGACATGGAGGAGGAGGGCAGACTGCGAGTCAAGCGAGGGGGGGGGGTTAGGGAAAGCTGCACCTGAAGCTCTCTGGGCCTTTGCAGGAGAAGCAACCATGGCTGACAGAGCACATTTGGGCCGACGTCTGGCCATCTGTTGTTTCATCTGCCGCTTCACTTGGTGATGAAAAGGCTTGAGGCGGTACATAGTTTGGACCGACTGAGGGCCTTGCCCTTATCCTACAGGCTAGTGATGTCTTGAGCATCACATCCAAAAAGGACTAAACCCCTGAAGGGAGCATCCTGGATGGCTGCTTGTACGTCCTGTGCCAGACCAGACACCCTTAACCATGAAAATCTCCTGAGGCTAACTGCTGTAGCTGGCCAAGGAGTCCATCACATCATAAGTGGCCCAGAGAGAATGTCTGCATGCCACTTTGGTGGAACTAATGGAGTCAGCCAGAATGAATTTTGATCAGCAGTGCCTCAATGGTCGGCTCCAGCTGATTAAACAGGGATTTTTGGTAGACCAACATATGGGCTACATAGTTCAAGGCATGCATGGCTAATGTTGATGAGGAATAACATTTTCACCCGAACTGGTCCAGCTGTCCCCTTGTCAGGAGAGGTGCTCATATGCCTTGGCTTGGAGGACTGATCATGGGTCGCAGCAATTACCACAGAGTCCGCCTTAGGATGGACACTAAGGTGGTCCTTCCCCTCTGGCATCCGGTAAATCCGGTCGGCCTTTTTGGCTGCCATCACTATTGAGGAGGGCACCATCCAAATGGTGGATGCCAGGTCCTCGTGTGGTTCCAACCAGGGGGGAGTGAGGATAGGAGCTGCCTCTTGCATATCCAAATGCTCTGCCAGCCTTTGGCATTTTGGGTCCGGAGCATTGGACTTCCAGTCATAGACTGCCGCTATTTTTGTAAGTAGGTCCATGAAGGAGGGGATTTGGGGGACTCCTTAGGCTGAGGCTCCCTTGGAGAAGTCTCAAACCCTGACACCACCGAGGAGGAGGAGTCAGAATCAGAGTTCGGGTCTGAGTCAGAGGTACGGACATCAGGTTGGGCCAGTTCCCGGGATTCAGGAGGCATTCTCTCCTGCATCGGGCCGGATGTTGACTCCTTCTGAGGACCCGTCAGAGTACACGTGGGCGTTTGGGCAGGCCTGGCGGTTGGACCCCCAGACTCCTGGGAACCTCTCAGGGAGGATGTCGGCTATTCAGTTCTGACATGAGCTGGGCCTTAGTCTCAGACCACCAGGACTAGAGGATAGTCCTAAAATATGTCGGGGCCTGAGGAGGAGGCTGGTAGACCAGTGGGTAACCCACAGGAAACCCCGGCATCGGGTAACGGGGTGTATGAAAGGAGTGTAATGAGTACCCGGGTGGAGGGTAAGCTGACGTATACCCCGGTGTCTGAAAACCTGATGTATAGCCCGATGGGTTGTACATCAGGAAATGTGGCGTCTGGTATCCCGGAGGGTAACCTGATGGAAGGCCCGACAGGGGGTAACCCAATGGAGGGCCGGACAGCAGTGCAGTCAGCCCTTGAGTATCCCAAAACCTGAGCCTAAAGGACCCGGAAGGACCGTATCAGATGTCTGAGCAGCTGGTGGTAGACATGGTGTTTGAGTCAGAGTCTCCATTGTGGAAACCTGGGTCAGGAACCCCTGAGGGTTACTGGGAACCTCCAAAGATAAATCCGGAGGTGAGCTTTGAAAGGTGCCCCCAGACAGATGACCCCTATCCCTCTCAGGTCTGGGGAGGGTGGAGGGACCTCTTCCAACAGGAAGGAGGGGGAAGACTGAGCCAAATCCAGTAACTGGTTATCATCGGGGCCCTCGCTGGATCCAACGCCAGATCAGTCGGGCAGACATCAGCAGAACAGACGCCCGATTTATAGACCGTAGTGGACGGGCAGTCGGATGAGCAGACACCAGATTATCAACCAAAGCCGGGCGGGCCCCAGAGTCTCCAGGGCCCAACACAGCCTGGGCCAGGCGCTCATCAGGGGGCCCAACAAGCGACTCCACAGTCCCGACAGAGGCTGTAGACCTGCTGGTGGAAAGGGGCCTAAGCACGGCAGAGGCCTCGGATGATGCCAAGGTGCCCACAGCCACCGTAACTAGTGGCGGCGGGTGGGCCAAGGACTGCTCCTGAGGCGGGGTAGGCTTGGCTGACTTCCCAGAGGAAAAAGACTGCTGCTCACCTGAGGACAGCTGCAGGGAGAGGGGACCTGTCCTGGTGTTTCTCCTTTTCCTTCTTATGCCTGGATTCTGGGGCGAGGAGAAGCGCTACAGTGTTTTTGAAGCTCTTTTCCATCAAGGCCATTCTCTGCTTAAGTGAGCCTCGAGGGCCTGCTGGCATCGCTTCTGTGTGGCCTGGTTGAAGCTGAAACAGGCCTCACAATCTTCAACCTTGTGCTCCGGGTATAGGCAGAAGAGGCAGAGAGTATGGAAGTCTTTGTGCAGGAGTTGCGCGCCGCACAAAGTGAACTTATTTTTAGGCTCTGCGTTAGATGACGACATGCACATAAACTACAAAATACTGAAACTTAACATAGAAACAGACTTTGATGGCAGACAAGGACCACTTGGCTCACCCAGTCTGCCCATTTCCCCTACCTACTGGATAAGCTGCAGATTCTAGTTAACCAACAGCCTACTTCCTGCAACCCCCCACTATAATTGCCTTGTGTCTGTCCCATGCATGTTTGAATTCCCCCACTGTTTTAGACCCAACGACGTCCTCAGGAAGGCTGTTCCATGTATCCACCACTCTCTCCATGAAAAAAAATTTCATCACATTACCCCTGAGCCGTCCCCCCTCTATCTTTAAATTGTGCCCCCTTGTTCTTGCACATCTCTTTCTGAAAGATGCTACCCTCCTGGACTTTGTCGATTCCCTTGAGGTACTTGAACGTTTCTATCATGTCCCCCCCATCCCTCCTGAAAAGAAAAAGCACATACTCATCCACAAAGTGTTCGAACTACAGCGTACAATCTCTGCGAGGTCCGATGTGAACAGGTGGGTGGCAGAAAATAACTGGAAGGTGAGCATGGGGACCACCCACTATATATGGTCATGCTGACGTCAGTCACGTGACATCGGGTGGGCGGTCCCATATCAGACACTGCTAGCTAAAGTTTGTGTGGTCCTGACGCCAGGGGGTGCAGTTCTCAAGGTTATTACCTATTGCAAGAGCCTTCTCGAAGTAAAATCTGCACATTCTAGAGAGCAGAGAGCCTCATTGGTGCAGGAGGGGGATTAGCACTGGCAGAGAGACCATCCTGATCTGCCTATATTCGATGTTCAGAGAATGGAGATCCAGGATGGGACAAAGGTCCCTGATCTTTTTGGGTCCGAGGAAAAAGTGGGAATAAAATCCCTTTCAGTTTGTAGGAGACTGGCTCTATTTTGTATTAAGGCCTGGATTTCCTCTTCGATGAGGGAGATGTGAGGAGGAAGATAATGGGAGGACACTGGTGGGTTTTCTGCTGGCCTATCCAGGAACTCCAAAGTATGTCCTCTCTCTATTAGTTGGAGGACCCACAGGTTGGTTGTGATTTTGCTCCATCCCTCGAGATAGAAGGCAAAGCGACCCCCTACCGCTTCCTCCCACAAACTCCACTGGAGGAGTGGGGTCTGGCAAGGAGTCATTGTGTGGTTCCGGGAGTGGTCAGGGTGGCTTGGGGGTGTCTTAGTGGCCCTAGAAGTGGAACCTCAAAGGAGTCTGGGAGGTTGCCTTACATTTGAAGCCCCCCTTCTGCGAAGACTGGTTTCTGGGCTGATGACCGGAGGGCTTACGAAAATGCTGCTTTTTGAATGACCTCAGGTTCATTTTATACATTTTCTGTACAGACCAGAGAGCTTTGCCTGAATTCTGGAGACAGGTGATCAACTTTTCAGCCTTATCTCCAAAAATGACCAAACCCTTGTGAGGGAGGTCCATGGTGCCAGCTTGCAGGTCCTGGGTGAACCCAGAGACCCTGAGCCATGTGTGGCGCCTGGAGGCAGATGCCCATGGACGCTGCTCTGGTGGCCATGTCTGCAGTGTCACATGAGGTATGCAAAACCTGGGTGCCACACCTGACCCAGATTTAAGAAGGTCCAGGAGCTCGGTCTTTTGAGCAGAGTCTGGAAGGGCCTAAACAATTTCTAGTCCCTTCTCCCACAGGGCATTTTGGTACTGAACCATGTTGGTGAGGAAGTTAAGAGACAGAATGGAGCAAGTGGAGGAGTAATATACCTTCTTACCCAGCTAGTCAATGGTTCTGGATTCCTAGTCAGGAGGCTGATTGCTTAACTCATTCACACCACAAGAGCTCTTTGAGAGTTTCAACACTTGTGTCCTATATGCTCTTAGCACTGCATCCTGGGCCTTTCTAAGCAAAATCAAGCCATAATCAGCATGCCACAAACAAATGTTAATACTTCATGAACCGTAAGTGCTACACAAAGTACGAGTGGCAAAGTTGTTCAGCACAAAATTACCTTTCCAATGGTGCTATGCAATCAGTTGTAATCAATTCTGTTTTTATTTTATGCTAGCTGAAATACCAAACAACTGTGGGTTTTTTCAGTTCAAGGTGCTTAGGTGAGGACTGAGACATGTTAGCCATGCACACCATACCATAAACAAATGTGAATAACTGCTAAAGTATCAGTGGCAAAGTTGTTCATCACAAAATTACCTTTCCAGCGGTGCTATGCCATCAATTGTAATCAATATGGTTTTTATTTTATGCTAGCTGAAACACCCAAAAACTTTTTTTTCAGATTTATTCAAAGTGCTTAGGTGAGGCTACAGTGACAAATTTCATCCATGCACACCTTACCTTAAATGCAAATAACTCCTAGAGTATACGTGATAGACACAAAGTATCAGTGGCAAAGTTGTTCAGCACATAATTACCTTTTTAATGGAGCTATGCAATCAATTTTAATCAATTCAGTTTGTTTAATATTAAGGTAAAAACTGCTGACTTCCTCAGATGTTTCCAGGCCTGAGTGAAAGTCAGCTGAATACGTCTAGTCATTATTGGCCTGAGTGGCTATGCTTTAAGACACCACTTACAGATGTATCCAAGCCTGAATGAGTTAAATGCTTAGGCCTTATTGACGTGTCATGGGCAGTGGTGATCACCATTGAATCAGCCAGGAATGGTTCATCTCTATGTGCCCTGTATAGCTGATCCAATTTTTTTTTTTTTTTTTAAGAGAAGGCTGAGGTGGAGGATGGGTGCTTCCAGGTGAGCCTCATTAAATCCTGGAAGGTATCCATCAAAGAAGGAACAACTAAAGGCATGGGTTCCTTCTGCATCAGGTATTGGGCTGATCACTTTTCAGGATCTGGGTCCTCCATCTGGGGGATCTGGTGGACTCCTAGGTTTTCTCCTAGGTCCTTAGTTTCTTCTGTAGGGGGAGTCTCAAACCCCAAAGCCAAGGAGGAAGACCTGGACTCAGATTCTGAGTCTGAGGAGTCTTGACAGATGGACATCTGGGCAAGAGTCCTCCGGAGTCCTAGGAGGAACTCTGTCCATCAGGGCCAATGGAGAAGCTTTCTTCAGGCCTGACAGAGACTGACGTCACAAGGGAGACCCATAAAAGTGTGGCAAGGGACACCACAGGGGAAGGAAACAGCTACTGATAGGGGACTCAATTGTTAGGGGGGGTAGAACTGGGGAAGGGAGAGAAGGAAGTAAGCTGCCTGCCTGGTGCCATGGCTTGGAGGGACAAGAAGTGAATCCTCACAATTGTAGAAGCAGCATCACAGGAGACAGAACTAGATGATATTGTCCACCTTGGGACAAATGACCTAGCTAAGCATGGGATCAGTGCAGTGCAGAATGAACTTGTGGAGTTGGGGAGGGGCCTCAGATGGGTAGAAAGCACAGTAACCTTCTCAGAGGTGCTACCGGTCCATGGCAGGAATGAGGCTAGGGTACTGCACACCATGCAGTTTAATGAATGGTTGCAAAACTGGTGCAGAGCACAAGGCTTTGGCTTCATTGGGGACTGGGGGTCCACCTGGAGAGATAAAGGTCTATACTGGTATGATGGTCTGCATTTGTCCACAAAGGGGACCAAGCTCCTAGGTGACAGGTTTAAATGCTTCCTTGGCAAGCTTTTAAACTAGATAAGGGGGGAGGTACTGATAAAAGGCAGGAAAAGTCAAGCCTCCCCCCACAAAACAGGGCAGGTAGTAGGGTAAACACTGAGGTACAGAGCTCAACACAGGGCAGGAAGGGGGTAAATGGTAAAATAGATAAGAGCAATAAGAGCAGGGATGGGGGAAAAAGGATCAAGCCAACATTAAATGGAGGGCAATGACTACTAATGCCCATAGTCTGGGAAACAAGCTCTCTGAGCTAGTAGCTTTGATGGAAGATGAACAATTGGATATTGTGGCAGTCACAGAAACATGGTACACCAAGAACCATGAATGGGATATCAACATACCAGGGTACACAATCTACAGAAGGGACAGGGAAGGCAAAAGAGGAGGTGGAGTAGCTCTATACATAAGGGAAGGGATCAAAGCTACAGAACTAAAAAGTAAAGGGGGAGGACAAGAGGCACTCTGGGTTACCTTGGAGATGGGGAATGGCATCGCAATCCGCACAGGGGTTGTATACAGACCCCCGTCTCAAGGGGAAGAAATGGACAAGAAAATGAGAGGACATTCTCAAATGGCTGAAAAGGGAGATACTGTTGATGGGGACCTGAACATGCCAGATGTTAACTGGAGGACATGTACTGCAGCCACATCCAAGAGCAGAGGTCATTCTCGATGCCCTGCAGGGGCAGACCATAGACAGCTAGTGCTGGAACCCACTCGGAGGGAGCAATACTAGACCTGGTACTCTCAAATGGAGAGAGGATCACAAATTTAGAAGTCAGTAGACACCTGGGAACAAGCGACACTGCACAGTGTGCTTCACAATGAGCACAACCATGGAGATAAGCCATACAAAAACAAGGATACTGGACTTTAGAAGGGCTGACTTTGGCAAAATGGGTGAACACCTGAAGAATGCACTAGCAAATGGCCAAATAGGAGGGGTGGAAGAACAATGGAGAAAAATCAAAACTGCCATCATAGAGGCAACAAGTCTTTGTGTAAAACAAATAAAGAAAACAAAGCGGAATAAAAAACCACTATGGTTCTCAAAAGAGGTGGCAGGGAAGGTTAAGGAGAAAAAGGCTGCATTCAAAAAGTATAAGGAATCACAGAGGGAGCACGACAGGGAACTGTATCAATTAAAGCAGAAAGAAGTAGGAAAGGCAGTCAGAATGGCAAAGGCACAAACTGAGGAAAAAATAGCCAACTCGGTCAAAAAGGGGGATAAAACCTTTTATAGGTACATTAGGAGCATAGAAAGGTTAAGGGAGGATAGTGAAGATTAATAAAGGAGAGGGTGGGCAGAGGAGACAGTGAAAAGGCAGAGATATTGAATGAATACTTTGCTCAGTATTCACAAAAGAAGATGAGGAACAGTTACCTAAACCAGACAATAGAAGCACTCTGGATAGGGGGGTTGATACCAGTCCATTCACAGAAGAAAGAGTCCTGAAAGAACTCCTAAAACTCAAGGTGGACAAAGCAATGGGGCATGATGGGATTCACCCCAGAATCCTAAAAGAACTAAGGGGGGGACCTAGTGACATCACTGACCACACTTTTTAACAAATCATGGCAGGATGGGGTGGTACCTGAGGACTGGAGGAGGGCAGATGTGATTCCCCTTTACAAAAGTGGGAGCAAGGCAGAAGCAGGAAACTACAGACCTGTAAGTTTGACCTCAGTGGTAGGGAAAATGATGGAATCACTTCTGAAAGAAAGAATTGTTGAGCACCTAGAGGCTAGCGGGGCACAGGACCCAAAGCAACATGGATTTACAGCAGGAAGGTCATGTCAGACTAATCTAATTGATTTCTTTGACTGGGTGACCAAAGTAATAGACCAGGGAGGGGCTGTGGATATGGCCTACCTAGACTTTAGCAAGGCATTTGACACAGTCCCACACAAAAGATTAATAATCAAGTTAGCCAGCCTGGGAGTGGGTCCCAGGGTGGTAGCCTGGGTAGCGAACTGGCTGCACAACAGGACACAGAAGGTAATAGTGAATGGAACACATTCCGAAGAAAGGGGGGTTACTAGTGGAGTACCTCAGGGCTCAGTACTGGGTCCAATCCTCTAACATCTTTATAAGTGACATTGCAGAGGGTCTGGAGGGAAAGGTATGCCTCTTTGCAGATGACACAAAGATCTGTAACAGAGTTGATACACAAGAGGGGGTAGAAAAGATGAGAAGGGACTTGGCAAGGTTGGAGGAATGGTCAGACATATGGCAACTTAGATTCAATGCAAAGAAGCAAGTAATGCACCTGGGAAACAAAACCCAGGAGAAGAGTACACAATAGCAGGAGGTACTAACAACAACAAAATGGAAGCGACCTGGGAGTAGTCATATCAGATGACCTAAAGGTGGGTAAGCAATGTGAGAAGTCAGTAAGGAGAGCCAGGGGATACTGGGATGCATAGGAAGGGCATCACAAGTAGAAAAAGGAAGTGATTATCCTCTATACAGACAGTTGGTGAGACCCCATCTGGAGTACTGTGTACAGTTTTGGAGACCTCATCTATGCAAGGACATAGACAGGATGGAAGCAGTCCAGAGGAGGGCAACTAAAATGGTGCAGGGTCTACATCAGAAACCATATGAAGAGAGACAGAGCTTAATATGTATACCCTTGATGAAAGGAGGGACAGGGGGGACATGATAGAAACGTTCAAGTACCTCAAGGGAATCGACAAAGTCCAGGAGGGTAGCATCTTTCAGAAAAAGAGATGTGTAAGAACAAGGGGGCACAGTTTAAAGATAGAGGGGGGACGGCTCAGGGGTAATGTGAGGAAATTCTTTTTCACAGAGAGAGTGGTGGATACATGGAACAGCCTTCCTGAGGAGGTCGTTGAGTCTAAAACAGTGGGGGAATTCAAACATGTTTGGGACAGACACAAAGCAATTATAGTGCAGGGTTGCAGGAAGCAGGCTGTTGGTTAACTAGAATCTGCAGCTTATCCAGTAGGTAGGGAAATGGGCAGACTGGGTGGGCCAAGTGGTCCTTTTCTGCCGTCAAAGTCTATGTTTCTATGACGTGGTTCTGGTGGGGAACCAGGTCTGGGAGACTGATCCGGGTGAGCCATGGGGGAAGAGGGAGTTCTCATCTGGTGCCGGCTGTCCAGTTCAGAGACCACTTTTTGGTCTCAGACCACCAAAACTGGAGAATGGCCCTAAAATCCATCTGGAGTTGGGGAGGAGGCAGAGGTGGGTGGGAAACCTGCAGGAACCCCAAAGGGTACCCCATCATTGGTATCCTGGCCTATGAAACCCGGACGTCTGGTAACCCAGTGAAGGGTATGAAGGAGCGTACCCAGGCATCTGGCAGCTGGGTGGAGGATACCCTGGAACCTGAGGAAAGGGCAGGTAACTGGCCAGAGGGTAGCCCAGAGGAGTTGCAGGGGCCAATGTGAGACCCTTTGGCCTAAAATTCAGACCGGAAGTGTCCGAAGGAGCTGAGTCAGGCACGGAGCCGGCAGGAGGGAAGGCCGGCAACATTGCTGATGGCCCCACCAGAGAAGGGGCCTGTGGAGGCTCTGACCTTTGGTCTGGGGGTGAACAAGGAACTACGGCACCCTACGGACCCCATCCCCCACTGGTTTGTGGAGGTGGCTCCATGACTGGAGAAGAGTGGGTATATCTCCATGGGCAGAACCCACCAGAGTGCTACCCAGAGACTGACAGCTGGCTCTCATCCAGCTGGACATCATCAGGGCTCATGTCGGAGCCTGTGAGCATAACGGTCAGAGTGTCCGATGATTGGCTTATCGATCTTGGCCGAGCGGATACCGGAGTTCCAGGAGCCCGACTTATTGGCCCGGGCCAAGTGTTCAGAGGGTCTGACGAGTGGCTTATTCGGCCCCACCAGCCTGCTTGCACCCTGAGGTGGAGTGGGGTCAAAGGGAGATGAAAGCCTCGGACTCGGCCAAGGCACCCGCAACCACTGTAATCAGTGGCAGTGGGGGAACAAAGGGCTGCTACTGGGAAGGTGGGGAAGACTTGGAGGTAGCAGCGGTCTTCACCGAGGAAGAAGGCCGCTGTTCACCTGAGGGCAGCCATGGGTGAGCGGGGAACCATTCCTGGTCCCGATGCTTCTCTGTGGGAGTCAGTCAGCGAGGAAGAAGCACTCCTTAGTTTTGCAGCCTTTCTCCATGGATGCCATCTTTTTCAGGAAATGAGCTTCGAGGACCTGCCAGCGATGCTTCTGTGTGGTCTGGTTGAAGCTGGAACAGGCTTCACAGTCCTACCTTGTGCTCTGGACTCTGCAGAAGATGGCGAGGACGTGCACAAATGTGTTTTTTATTTTTTATTTTTTTTTTTTTAAAACACACACATAAAAGAAAAAAATGGATACTCATCCAAAAACGTCATTCGAACTGCAGTGGCAATCTCCACCAAGTCAGACGAGCTCAGGTCGACGGCAGGAAAAAACTGGAAGGAGGGTGTGGGGACCGCCCACTTAACTCATTGCCTCCACAGCAGCTCTCTGATGTTGCACCACTTGTCTCCTGTATACTATTAACAGTGAATCATGGGCCTTTCTAAACAAAATCAAGCCATACTCAGCATGCCACAAACAAATCCAAATTGCTCAAGAACCGTAAGTGCTAGACACAAAGTATGAGTGGCAAAGCTGTTCAGCACAAAATTACCTTTCCAACGGTGATATGCAAGTAATAAGTAATTTTTTTTCTATGCTAGTCGAAACAGCAAAAAAAAAAATTTTTCACTAAAAAAGGCAACATAAGCCGTTTTGTGTTGGGAAATATTTAACATATCAACACCAAATTAAGCATCCAAGACATTAGATGTAATTTTAATATGTTTGTGTAAAAAAAAGCTAACTTTGTAATATGAATTATTTTTCCCCATTTTAGTCAAGGTGTTTTGGTGAGGTTTGAAGGACGCATCTCAACCATACACACCATACCATAAACAAATGTGTATAACTCCTAAAGTATACACGATACACATAGCATATCTGCAGCAAAGTTGTTCGCACAAAATTACCTTTCCAATGGTGCTATGCAATCAATTGTAATCAATCTGGTTTTTGTTTTACACTGGCTGACATAACCCTCAAAGTGTGTTTTATTCAAGGTGCTTAAATGAGTCTTGATGGACAAAATGTCAGCAATACACCACCATACCATAAACAAATGCAAATAACTCCTGAAATATACAGGATATACAAAAAATATCAGTGGCAAATATGCTCAGCATAAAATGACCTTTCCAATGGTGCTATGCAATCAAATATATATTATATTCTATTATATTATATATTAAAATATATAAGTGATGTCTCCAGACATTACAAGGTAACACAGGAAGTCAGTAACTGACTTCTGTAGTTGTCCTCAGGACACCAGTGTATTTTACTGCCGACTACAGGTGTTTGCTAGGAGACAATGAGTTAACAGTGTCACACTGACGTCATTCAAGTGACGTTGGGTGGGCAGTCCCCCATCAGACACTGCTAGCTAAGGTTTCTGTGTTGTCCTGATGCCAGGGAGTGCAGTCATCAAGGTGATGACCTATTGCAAGAGCCCTCTCCAAGCAAGATCAAATATTTCACCTTGCTGAAGGGAATCTGGGGACCCGAAGGACCGGCAGGTACCTGAGGTGGTGGGGCTGGCGTCAGCTTGATCGGCATCAGGGAAGCTGGCTTTGGAGAGACTGATCAGGCACCTCGTCAGGCTGTCAGATGGCTGGTGAGGAACCTCCCTTTGAAGAGGTATCCATGTCGGCTGGAGACGTTGAATGGGCCAGCGACAGAATCTGTGTTGTCAGGTCAGACAGATTACGTCTGGGTAGGCGTCGGCCACTGACTTAGCTGGAGCCCGGAGTGTGGTCACCAGGTCTTGGGAGGAGGACGCCTGCCCCTGACAGTGTGTTGCATCCGAAGACTTGGCACTGACGGTCATCAGGACTGGGCATGACAGGAGTCTCTGACTCACTGCCCGACTTGTAACCTGTCCCAGCCAGAGGCAGAGGCAGACACTGGAGGTGTGGCCTTCACCTTCAGGGGTGTCAGGGCCAGAACCGAAGTCCCAGACTCTGACTTACCTCCACCTGATGCCAGCACTAAGGTGGGAGGTTTCACCACCGGGTGCCGGAGGGAGTAAGGGCGGGCCGGGATGAGTGGTCTGACTCCCCATGGGAGGAGGACCCCAAAGAATACTTCTTGTGATTGGGAGACCTGGAGCAGGAGCAAGTCCGGGCTTTCTCCCTATCTTTGTCCTGTGACTTGTGCTTTCCAGAGTCCTCCTTTTCCTTATGCAGCTTCAAGAACAACAGGTTGAAACAGAGGAGGATGAAAAGGAACTTCCCCCAAAGGCTGTTTCTGCATTGTGGCAAGCTGCTTCTCAAGAAGGTGAGCCTTAAAGGGGAACTGTCATCAACAGGATTTCTTAATGACTGAAAACCCATAAAAAGCTAATTTGATTGAGCCATTGTGTTTATCTGTGAGTCTTTGCAGTCCAGAGTTATTCATGTGTAAATCACCCTGAAATTAAGGGCTGGTGGCAGCCATATGTTTTGGACTCCTGACAGGAAATGTCGTCACCGAGGGTCTAGGTCCTCCTTTGACTATATTTAATCCAACAGGTTAAATAGGAAATTGACTGTTTTATTAAGTGTGTTTTAAGGTGTCATTACAAAGCTTTCTACATCTATCATGGTTTTGTATGTGCATTGGAACTAGTGAGTTCTCACCTTTACATTTCAAACTGTCAGTAAAAATAATCCATCTTCAGGATTGCTTTAACCTCTAGGATATACTCCCAGCTGAAAATGTCGGTACAGATTTCTGGGGCTGCCACAGTACCACCTTCTGTCTTTTTCCGTACCCTCTGTTACAGCCTTTTCTCTTACAATTTTGGGTGTGAACTCAGGTCTACAAGATGCAAATGTGGCTATGTACCTACTGGCCTGGCATCATGGTCTCCCTGTGCTCCCACAATACACCCGGGAGCAAGCTGTTGCTCAGTGTGCCTTTCCTGGACAAAGACAGCAAAAACAATCTGAGCATGTGTTATGATTCTGAAAATATGCTCTTTCTATCCAGATTTGAGTTGAAAAGAAAAAAATAGGGCACAATTACTGTAGATTGACAACATTGTTAAAACATGCATAATCTGAAATGCATTAAAAAGAGTATTTTACTTCTTTTGATAAGTTAAAAGTATAAGCTTCTTACTGAAATACTTTGGATGGAATGGGATTTTGTAATTACAACACTTTCTACATTTATAATATCTGTTTTGTATGTGCAATGAAACTAGTGAGTTATCACCTTTACATTTCAAACTGTTAGTAAAAATAAGGGAAAGGGGAAATTGTTTAACCAGGAAAGGCACACTAAGCTGATGCTCATTTTCAGGTGCAACCTGGAAACACAAGGAAGTTAAGTGACTTGCTCAGAGTTACACAGTATGCAAGTGGGGCTGTGGGATTCAAACCCAGGTCTCCAGGTTTGTAGCTCAGTGCCCTTAACCACTGCGCTATACTGCCCCCTAATAATCCAATACAATTCTGGCATTACTATGGTAGAAAATCCCATTCCATCCAAAGTATTTCAATAAGAAACTATTATACTTTTAACTTCATCAAAATAAGTAAAATACTCTTTAATGGTGATAATTGTTTACATACAGATAAAGACTTATCTCCAGTTACAACCTCCCGGTTGATATTTGTGGTTACAACCGGGAGGTTGTAATCAAGACCTGTCAGTCAAGCAGCACCAGAGAAAGCTAACTGGCATGTAGTTTCACTGTGGGGGGGCTGAGCATCTTGCCCAACATGGCAGCTCCATTACTGAACAACGGTACCAGCATTCAAGCTTTGCCACACACTGTTAAGAAAAGTAAGATTTTAAATATTTTTAAATATCATCTAGTTAATCCTGCTTTGAAAATGAAAAAAGCAATCTGGTTGATCCTGCCGTTCATACCCTTCGAGCGCGTCTTACACTATGCAGCAATGCTGACAGACCGTGACTTTCCAGAATGTCGTTACCACTAATGTTTAAAAAAAAAATAAAAGGGAGAGACAGGCATTGTGTGTGTCTATCTCTGACAGAAGTGCTGCACTAACTGAGCTGTGCTGAAGGAAAAAAAATATCACCATTAAATAAATAAAATATATGGGTGTGTGATGCTTTTATAAACCCCTCGGGGTTCATGTTGCATGAAACACATTGTGTGTGTAAACTTCTGGTTACACACCCACCCATATATTCTTTATTTTAATAATGCATTTCAGGTTATACATGTTTTAACAATGTTGTCCATCTATGTGTTTTTGCAATTAAACAAGTAATTGTATCCTATTTTTTCTTTTCAAGTCAAATCTAGATAGAAAGAGTACAATATTTTCAGAATCTTAACATGCTCAAAACCCATTTTGGTAGATGAATGAAGCTTGTTCACAGCTGTACTGCCAGCTAATAATCAAAAGCTACACATTTCAAGGCTGGTCTCATGATGCCAGGCCAGTAGGTATCGATGCACATTTGCATCTTGTAGACCAGAGTTCACACCTGAAATTGTAAGAGTAAAGGCTGCAAGAGAGGGAACAGGCAAAGACTGAAGTTGGTGCTGTGGCAGTCCCAGAAATCTGTACTGACATGAACACAGCCAGGATTAAGAAATCCTGATATGGTGCCCCAATACCTGTTGGCACCACAGAGCCAGCCTTGAGATGTGTAGTTTTTGGCAATCAGCTGGCATTATAACCTATAGGTTAAAGCAGTCCTGAAGATGGATTGTTTTTACTAACAGTTTAAAATGTAAAGGTGATAACTCACTAGTTTCAATGCACATTCAAAACAATGATAGATGCAGAAAGCGTTGTAAGAACACCTTAAAACACACTTAAAACAACCGCTGACTTCCTATTTAACCTGTTGGATTAAATACAGTCAAATGAGGACCTAGACCCTCGGTGACATTTCCTGTCAGGAGCCTAAAACATATGGCTGCCACCGGCCCTTAATTACAGGGTGATTTACATATGAATAACTCTGGACTGTAAAAACACAGATAAACAAGGCTCAATCAAATTAGCTTTTTATGGGTTTTCAGATATTAAGAAATCCTGTTGATGACAGTTCCCTTTAAGGGCCTTCTGGCGGTGGATACGAGTCTGTTGGTTGCACTGCTTGCAGTGCTTACAGGCCACGATGTCATGGTTAGGGCCTAAGCAGAGAAGGAAGGCCTCATGGCCGTCTTCTGACAGTATCCGATTGCCGCATGCACACTTTTGATCTTCGTCATTCGACTGAAGAAACGGACTATGCTGGAGAAGTAGACATGCAGGAAGAAATGAATATTTTTGACAATAAATAAAAAAAAAAATGCCAAAAGCGTGAAGGTGGTTGAACTGTAGCAAAAGGCATCCAAGGAACCGATGCAAACAGGTAGACAGCGGGAAAAGAACCGAGGTGGGGCTAGAGATTGCCCCCCTTTATACAAAGTACAGTTACGTAAGAACTTACCGTAACAGTAGATCTTCGAGAGAGGCACTTGCAGTAGGTAATTACATATAGGACTGACACCGGCTGGTGGCAGGACCCCATGGAAAAAAATTCTAGCTAGTAGTCTCTTGGTGGGGAATACTTCCACGCTGTAAGACCGTGTCACATGACGCCGGGTATAAAGGCGGTCCCGACACCATTTTCCAGTTCTTTCCGCCACAGGCCCGAAGAGAGAGAAGCGATATTTCCCTCAATGGAAAAGGAGCTGAAAAAGCCTAGGGGGATGGAGGGTGGAAAGGTATTACCTACTGCAAGAGCCTCTCTCAAAGATCTACTGTTACAGTAAGTTCTTACGTAACTGTACTATCTTACTTCGAGAGGGCTCTTGCAGTAGGTAATTACATATAGGACAGAATCCGAAGCAGTCTGGAACAAATGAAAGGCACCGGGAGGAGGAACTACTCCAAAAAGTATTAAATAATCTGGCAGGTCTCAAGAAAGGAGGCCTTGCAAGACAACTAATCGAAGCCTGCTCTCTGGCCGAGGCAATGTCAAACTGTAATGTTTAGTAAAGGTATGGACTGAAGTCCAAGTGGCGGCAGCACAGATGTCTGCCGCAGACACGTTCTTGAAACAAGCTGCAGAGGCGGCAACTCCACGAGTGGAGTGACCTCTGACTTGACCCGGGAGGGTCTTGTACTTGTCATAACAGAAAGTGATGCAATGGGCCAACCATTTTGATAGGCATTGCCTTCTCTTTTGGGAGCAAAGGAGACGAACAACTGATCAGTCTTTCTGAGATCCTTTGTCCTGTCGGTGTAGTATCTCAGTATCCTGTGAACATCCATAGTATGGAGCAGGTATTCTCCTTGATTGGAGTACTGAGTGAAGAAAGCAGGTAATTCAATAGACTGATTCAAGGTAGATTCCGCTACCACCTTCGGAAGAAACTTAGGATTCGTGAAAAGAGCTACTCGTTCTTTGTGAAAAATCAAATAAGGGATTTTGCACATAAGGGCCTGGAGCTCGGAAATTCTGCGAGTAGAAGTAATGGCCACCAAGAAGAGCACCTTCCACAATAAAAACTTCAAATCTGCAGAAGCCGCAGGCTCAAAGGGGGGAAGGGTAAGTTTCTCGAGGACAAAGTTTAAGTCCCAAGGCGGAGCTGGAGTCCGGACAGGGTGCCTGAGATGAAGGACCCCTCTAAGGAAAGTTTTGGAGACCTCCAGCTGGACAAATGCCTTATCAGTGAAAGGGACATGGTAGGCTGAAATAGCCACCATATGGCCTTTCAAAGAGGAGTGACTGAGACCCAGGTCAAAAAGATGACGCATGTACTCAAGCAGAATGGTCACAGGACAGGAAAAGGGCTCCACGTTCCTGGACGCAGCCCAGATAGAAAATCTTTTCCATTTCATGGGCGTAGGTGGACCTAGTGGAGGGTTTTCTAGCCTCCATCAGAATCTCGGCCACCTTAGAAGAGATGCCAAAATGAGATTGAGCTAGGCCTGTAGAAGCCATGCATGAAGATGAAGAGACTTAAGTCCCGGATGGACCAGGGTCCCCTGATCCTGGGTCAGCAATCCTGGAGATAAAGGAAGAGGAAGAGGAGGAACCTCTGAGTATTGTTGTAGAAGAGAGAACCAGATTTTCCTGGGCCAAAAAGGAGTGATCAGAATCATTCTCACTCCTTCCAAAGCAAGTTTCTGCAGCACACGAGGTACCAGAGGAATTGGGGGGGAAAAGCATAGATGAATCTGTCCTTCCAGCTTAGAGATAAAGCATCGCTCCAGAAAGCGTCTCGCCCTGGAGTGAGCAAAAGATTGGAAGCTTTGCGTTTTGGGAGGAGGCGAACAGGTCTATCTGAGTCCCCCAAATCTGGAAGATGCTTTTTAGAACTTTTTCGTCCAATTCCCACTCGTGTGGTAGAGCCGACGAGCGACTGTCTGCCAGGACATTGTCGACTCCCGGAACGTGGATCGCCGTGAGGTGAAGGTTGTGAAGCGTTGCCCAATCCCAGACCCTCATCGCTTCCCTGCACAGCGGGTAGGACCGAGTTCCTCCCTGCTTGTTGATGTACCACACCACGCACATGTTGTCCATTTGGACAGCTAGGTGACCAGGAAGGATGTATTGGTGAAGGGCTTGGAGAGCATATAGCACTGCTCGAAGCTCAAGCACGTTGATGTGGAGAACGATCTCCAACTTTGACCATAGGCCCTGGGTTCGGTGAGGACCTAAATGGGCTCCCCAACCTTTGCCTGAAGCGTCCGTGGTCAGAGTCTGATAGGGGGAGGATGAAAAAAGGGGACCCCCCCAGAACAGGTTCTCTTGAACTATCCACCATTGTAAGTCTCTTACCATCGGTGAGGAGATCAGGACCAGATGATCTAGGTCATCTACTCGTTGATCCCACTGAGATCGGAGAGTCCACTGAGAGATCCTCATGTGGAGGCGTGCTCACGGAACCATCGGGATGGCCGCCGCCATAAGCCCCAGGAGACGGAACACTGACCTCACTGGGACCCTCCTGTGTTCTGATAGGAGGGAAATCTGGGACTGGAGGGAGGCCCCCCCTGTCCGGAGGCAGAAAGGCCTTGCACATTGTTGTGTCGAGGATTGCCCCGATGAACTGGAGCCTCTGTGAAGGATCCAGGTGAGACTTGGAATGGTTGATGGTAATACCCAGGCCAGTGAAAACCTGCTGGGTGAGGGAGAGAAAATGCAGGAGTTCCTCCCTGGACGGGGCCGCCAGGAGCCAGTCATCCAGGTAGGGAAAAACCTGAGCTCCCAAAGAACGCAGGTGGGCCGCTACCACTGCCAGGCATTTGGTAAAGACTCAGGGGGGCCGAGGAAAGACCAAATGGGAGCACCCAGAATTGGTAGTGGACCTCCTGGAACACAAACCTGAGGTACTTTCGGTGCGAAGGGTGAATGGGGATGTGCAGGTACGCATTCTGCATATCCAGTGCACAAAGCCATTGGCCCGGCCGAAGCATGGGCAAGAGGGTTTGAAGGGAGAGCATCCTGAACCTCCTGTATTCCACATATAGGTTCAGAGAGCTGAGATCGAGAATAGGTCTGAGATCTCCTGTCTTCTTTGGTACAAGGAAGAAGTGGGAATAGTAACCCGTCCCGTAGAGGTGAGGGGGGACGGACTCTATAGCCTGTTTCGCAAGGAGCACAGAGATTTCTTCCCTGGCCAAAGGAAGATGGTCCCTTGAGTAAGAGGAGTTCAGAGGGGGGGTGACATGGAGGTTTCTGTAGAAACTCTATGGAGTGCCCCTCTGCTATGATCTGAAGCACCCATGAATCCGATGTTATCCTCTCCCAACCCGGAAGGTGGAGGGAGAACCTCCCTCCCTCCTACCGGTTCCTCAGGGGTGTCCAGAGGTGGTGGGAGAGGGAAGGAGTCAGGTGGTGTGAGGCAGCGCCGCAGCTGGGGCACCTGTTGCTTTTTTGGGTGTCAGGGGCCTGGCAGCTGTGGGGGCCCGACGTTTAGTGGTGTAACAAGGGAAAAAGAAGTGTGTCCCAATATTTCAGCCTAAACCTCATTTTGGTCTAAAACATAATGTATCTGTGTAACAAATAATGGCCTATATAATTGAATTATATAAAACTTGTAAAGCTACAAGTTTAACTGAGCCACAAGTTGCAATATTAAAGTGTCTTTTGATATTAGTACTGACCATGTGAGTAATATCAAACAGTTGCTTTATGTGTTTTCAAAGCAGAAACACAGAATAGTGTTCAAGTTACCTTTCTGACTATCTTTAGTGTTTGTCATTATCAAGACAGACCAAAGTGCTTATGTGCACATTCTTAAGTCCAAATCTATTTCTTCCTCGTAGACCTTGGTAACTGGTAATGACAACTATTGCTAGCCTTATATAGTAATATAATTTACAGTATCAATACATTTGTGCTGACCAAGGATAAGTTCATACATGTACTAAAAGGAGAATTGCCTTTTAAATTGATGTGTGTACTTGTCTTGGACCAATCATAGACAACCATAGGAAATGATACTGTCTTCCACTATATAAGTAAGCCACCATTCACTGTTAGTTTGAAGAATGAAGGATGTACCACTTGTAATCTTTCGCTGTGATTATTGTTATAATCATTAAATTCTTCCGCCATCAGCCTCATCTCCGTTCGTCTCCTTTCTAAGTATTTGTAATTGATAATTTACTAATGGTAATTTTTCACCCACCTCTACATTTGGTGCCTTAAAGACTCGGATCGCTGGTGCTGCATGCTGAGGAGGCTGCCTTACTACTGGTTGGTTAGTCTGCAGGCCCCAATAAGAAGGTGATGACGCTCGGAGACGTGGTGCTGATGGCTTGAAGCGAGAGAAAAAGGTGCACACAGACAGTTTTAGCCACTTGCTAATCAGGTGAGGTATGCCTTCCAATTTCTTTAAATAAAAGTAGTGCTTAACTCTGTAAGAACTCATGGGGCAGAGTAGGTAAGTGAAGGTGCTGGGACTTGCAAGCCGGACCTCACAGGGGAGCTGTAAGACATAACCAGATGGACTGGGGCACGAGTGCACGGGTGGACCCGGCAGTGAAGGCTAAGCAGGCAAGAAAAAGATGAAAAATGAGTATGAAAATAGTAATAGGTTGTTTCTAGGGGAAACACCTAAAGGGGGGAGCATACAAACCATGATCAACAGGCACAGCAGTATTTTAATTACAAAAAAAAAAAGAGAAACTAGCAAATACTGTACAAAGTCTGTGATAATATAGGCAGGTGGTAATTCATTAACACATGAGACTTTAAAAAAAAAAAAAAGAAAGCTGCGTGAGCAGTAAGATGTAATAATCCAGCTACAGTCAAAAATAGATAGTTTAGAAATGCAAATAAGTCAAGAGACAAAACAACAACTAAAGTTAGTTTGTAAAGGTACAGGGAGACCTTTGTTTTTCTTAGATAGGGATAATTCTCTTTTATTGATTGCAATATAAACTATAACACCGCTTCTGTAGCACGTTTGTAAGATGCAAATGTCTTAAAATCTAAAAACAGGCACTTTACAGTGTGTTAACTCCTATATAGGAGCAGTTAAAATGTAGGAGTTAAAAGTCAGGTATTGGCAAGTCATACTAACTTAATGCCCAAAGACCTTGCCTCTTCTAATGTTAAAAAGTTTGATTCTAAATACTCTCAGTATGCTGTGGGGTGGACTAGGGTAAAGGCTAGCCACTTGTACTTCTGTGATTGCTGCCATAACCAAACAAACCACCCGGAGTTGTTTGGCATGATTAATAATGTTATCAGTAACACTAGCGTTTCTGAAGGACAAAAGATTCTCATTAAAAATGATGTTGGCATACTTTTAAATATGGTATTCAAGTGTCCTTGGATAAAAATGTTTAAGTTAATTACATGAAAAGTTGTTTTCATTTCCTGTGCAATGTAACATTAGCCAAGAAGTCTAAACATACTGCCTTTCCTATACTATGCAAGGCAGTCCAGCTGGATGGGGAGAATTATTCATTACCTCCCCATACTTTTTTACTTTTTTATATATGTATATAGTACACTTTTAAAAAATGACTATTACAGCTGTTTTTGAGAGTTTACCATCTACAATTAAAAAACAATGGCTTTTGTTTTTGTGTGTGACCATGGTGTAATCATTTTTTTTAAATGCATTCTAAAAAAAAGAAACGTACGGTATTACCATGAATCCGGATCTTTTATAAACTCAGCTGACATTTTGTCATGCTTAGGATAAGAAAACCCAGGGACGCTTGGCTTCTTTTATCCTATGGAAATAATCTTGTTTTACAGTAATTGAGCTGTCTCTTCCGCCAGTAGAAGCTCGGGGGAGGGGGTAAGCTACCCTTCCTTCCTTCCAGTGTAATGTCTACCAAGGTTGCAAGGTACATTGCTATCTCCCAATAGGGGTAAATACCAAAAAATGTGTATTTGATTCTTCTTCAGAAACATATGCTTCAAGAATCAGTTAAGCTGGAGTGGGAGTTGTGTATGTATTTCCACATATTCATTCTTTTGATTGTCTTTTCAGCTTTCTGAGCCCATTTACAAGCTATATTTGTTTCGTGTTTAAAATGTATTTTATGCATTATGCTCAATACTAAAATTGTTCTATTGCAAAAATGCTTATGTTTCCTAATTGGTTCCACATAAGGACTATTGCATAAATCAAGTCATTATTACCTCTGCAAGTGTAATGTTTTAGCAAAATTACATCTATTTGTGAAACTTTAAAATCAACTGAAAAAAGTCCAGTCAGTTTAAACTCTACAATCAAGCTTATTGTTTCTACTTACTATAAAGTTAAGTCTGGGGTAGGGGCAATCCAATCACTTCAGCAAGAAGATGATTCTTCAATTGATCTTCAAGCAAGACATCCATTTTCTTCACTGCTGTTTGTTCCAAACATGGCTGATACTTTATGCAAACCTATTGCTTTACTATGGACTGTTTTTGATGGTTTATTGTAAACTATTACTTTTTTATGGACTGTTAATCTGTGTGCCAAGGTGTAATCAACTACCACAACACAAATGCCATGCCAGTGTGTGTGTGTGTGTCTACTCAATGCACAATCTAATGCACCCCTGACCAGTGCAGTGTGTCTGCTAATCAGCCATCCAGCAGCCAGCAATATAAACACTGACTTTTCTAAATTGGTGTGTGGACATACTTAACAGCTGGTCTAGCAGCTGTCCCTCAAAGCTCAAGACTGGATCACAGCAAAGCTACATGGACTAAAAACAGAAAAAATGTGTCTCGTTATAAACAGAGCCACACCAAAGGACAATGGTGTTTATGTGTTAACTCTGTCCTATTGTCTTTGGGGTGATAAGTGTTTGTAACTATGTGCTGGTGTAAACAACTCATTACGTTTTGTAGTCTCAGATGCCATATACTTAACTGTAACACCAACCGAATGCCCAAATGTGACAAAAGGGCCAGAGAGTGATTTAATCAACACTTATTAATCAAATGCTTGTGAATAATGTGAAGTACAGTAGAGTACATATAAATCTAGATTTTCTCTGGTTGGAATATAAATGTTAACAATAGTTGTGCAGATACTGGTGTGTCAAAGTTTTATGCCACTATATTAATTGGCATGTTAAGTGTCATCATTTGGAGCTGTGATACCTCTCCTGTTTCTTAATGTACAGTCATTTTTAAATCGAAAAGATACTCATTTGATACAAATTCATAAGGCACAAGTAGTTGTAAATGAATTGCTCAGTGAGAGTGATAATGAGCACTTAATTTATAGCTATGCAGGGGGCCCCTTAGGAGTCCTGTCTTTTAAAGTTTTACTTGTGTTGCAAGTGATCTTAGTGTTCTTGATAATTATAGGCCTGTGTTGCTTAAGACTTACTATTTATAAAGTACATAATGAGATGTACATGCTCCGAGGAGCTGCATTGTTGCACAAATAATAATTGGAAAATATTGGGCCAAGGGGGGCTTGTAACAAGGGATAAAGAAGTGTGTCCCAATATTTCAGCCTAAACCTCATTTTGGTCTAAAACCTAATGTATCTGTGTAACAAATAATGGCCTATATAATTGAATTATATAAAACTTGTAAAGCTAGAAGTTTAACTGAGCCACAAGTTGCAATATTAAAGTGTCTTTTGATATTTGTACTGACCATGTGAGTAATATCAAACAGTTGCTTTATGTGTTTGCAAAGCAGAAACAGAATAGTGTTCAAGTTATCCTTCTGACTATCTTTGGTCTGTCTTGATAATGACAAACACTAAAGTGCTTGTGTGCACATTCTTAAGTCCAAATCTATCTCTTCCTCCTAGACCTTGGTAACTGGTAATGACAGCTATTACTAGCCTTATATAGAAATATAATTTACACTATCAATACATTTGTGCTGACCAAGGATAAGTTCATACATGTACTAAAAGGAGAATTGCCTTTTAAGTTGATGTTTGTACTTGTCTTGGACCAATCAGACAACCATAGGAAATAATGATACTGTCTTCCACTATATAAGTAAGCCACCATTCACTGTTAGTTTGAAGAATGAAGGATGTACCACTTGTAATCTCTCGCTGTGATTATTGTTATAATCATTAAATTCTTCCACCATCAGCCTCATCTCCGTTCGTCTCCTAAGTATTTGTAATTGATAATTTACTAACTGTAATTTTTTCACAAGCCTACAAGTGGCCCGCCTTTCCTGAGGTTTCGCTTGAGGCCGGCTGTGTCTGCAAAAGGGATGGCGCTGTGGGGGATGGGGACGGTACATTGAATCAACAGATTTAAGGGCCGTCCCCTTCTCCTGCAAATCAGTGATGATGTCCTTGACATCACCACCGAAAAGCACAGAACCCCTGAAAGGTGCTTCTTGGATCGTTGACTGCAACTCCGGGACCAGACCTGACACACAGAGCCATGCATGATGCTGAAGACTCACAGCGAATGCAGAGCTCCGTCCTGCGGTGTCCACTGCGTCATAGGTCGTCCTCAAAAATATGATGACTGGCCAAACGAGCAGAACGGACCAGGTTGGCTAACTCCTGCTTGACTTGGGAGTCAGGCAAAGAGTCAATCTTAGATTCCGCCTGGATAAGGACGGCCTTCTGGTAATCCCCCATATGTGCTACGTAGTTCAGGGCCCTAATCCCCAGTGTGGAAGAAGCGTAGATCTTCCTTCCATACTGATCCAGAAGGTGAGATTCCTTATCTGGGGGAGACGAGCTCAAGTGTTTCGGGTGTGCTGACCAGCTGTGAGCAGTGCTAATCACAACTGAGTCTGCACGGGGGTGAGAGTCTCAAAAGTCTACACCCTCCAGAGCCTGGTATAGCCTGTTTGACTTCCTGGGAAGTGGGGCTAAAGCCGACGGTTGCTTCCAAATAGTGGAAACAAGGTGGGCGTGAGGTTCGATCCAGGGTGGCACTAGGGTAGGAGCCATAAGGGGCAAGTCCAGATGTTCGGCGAGTTTAACCCGTTGAGGATCTGGCTCTACGGAATGCCACTGATGGACTTCCTGGATCTTCCTGAGCAACTCCGTGAAGGAAGGATCCTCCGGAAGAGACTTCGGAGGAGTCCTCGGCCGGGGCTTGGACGGAGAGTGCAGCTCGTCGTCTTTCTCGGAACAGCCATCGGAAGCCTCCGAGGAGTCCGAGAGAGAATGGGAGGAAGAATCTGAAGCAGAGTAAGACTCCCTAACTAGTCTAGGGGGAGGAACGGGTTCCTTGGGGAGAATCCAGGAACGCATGTCCTGCCCCTCTCTGGATCCCGAGGAGTAAAGCCTGGGAATCTGGAGGAGGAGAGGGAGTGTGCCTTCTGGGGCGTATGGGAGCCGGGGGTGGCACCATCACAGTAAGACGGCTCTCAACTTCCTTGGTGAGCTGAGCCTTGGCCTCAGCTCACCAGGAGGCAAGAGTCTCCTGAAGATCCACCAGCAGCCTAGAGGGCGGTGGAGGAGAAGGAGGAGGAGGGGAATAGTTGTATGGAGGAAATCTGTAGGGGGAGTATCCGTAACCTGGCTGCGGGTATACCGGAGCCGGGTACTGCAGCGTTGGGTACTGCGGCGTCGAAGGAGTTGGCACCGGGTACTGCGGTGCAGGATACTGCGGACCTGGGAAAACCGATGTCAGATAGGACGGTGGATACCCAGGCACTGGAGAAGCTGCCGGAGCAGATGGCCCAGCGGGGTACTCCACAGGCAGATCAGCCGGGATAGGTCCGTGGGGTGGAGGGCCCGATGGAAGAGGAATATCCCCCGCCGGCATCGGAGGGGCCGGTGTCAGATCCGGCTCTTCAGGAAGAGGATCAGACGGTAGCCCAGGGTCCCGAGCCTCGTCCGGGGATTGAGGGGGAAAATCCCCAGGGTCGGGCAGGGGGGACTGGGGCTCCCCTGACAGCAGCGAAGGCTGCGGGGGCCTCAGTGCGACACAGGCGGCAGGGTCTGCCGAGAGCTCTGAGGCCTGGTGCACATCGGAGGAGCCGAGCGTGGCTTAGGGGCCGAATCCCGTGGACGCCAGAGGAGCCGGCGCACCGACTTCGGGGTCCCTTGTCGGAGACGGGCCGAGGATGAGAGGAGGCCCGGTCCAGTGGGACACTGCGCGCGCCGCCTCAAGGGTCGGGCGCCTTAGCGGCCTTCTCTTGGCGATGTCAGAGGAGCAGACATCCAGCTTAAGGAGGTGCCCGCACCAGTAGGGCCGCGAGGCTCATGGGCGTATCGGGGGCTGGAGTCTCCTTTGCCCGAGAGCACCTAGCCGGCCTGAACACGAACCCGACAGGTGGGCCATGCCTCCTCCAAAGCCTTGGAGGCTGCTGTCAGGCGATCCCCTGGAGGGGATGTTACCTTGCCTGCGACTCCGGCTGGAGTCGCGGAGGAGGAGGCCTTCTCCCGGTGCCTTTCCTTGTCCCGCTTCTTGTGCCCTTCAGGGGAAGTCAACGCCTGCCGAAGTTTCTTCAACTCCTTCTCCATCGCGGACATCATCTTTTGAGGAGATGGGCTTTGAGGGACTGCTGGCATTGTCTGCGAGTGGCCGCGTTGAATCGAAGACAGTGCGGACACTTGTCGACTGCGTGGTTGGGGCCTAAGCAGAAAAGGCAGAGGGAGTGACCATCTTTGTGAGGCAGTTGGACGCCGCACGAGTTGCACTTATTCTTTGAAGGGGACGACATATACAGACGTTCACCTGATGAAAGAAGTATAAAATACAATACTGAAAACTTTTTCGGAAAAAAACGATGAAGTAACAGGACTGAGCGATATGAACTTAACTGGGAGGTGCTGCACGAGCTGACGGTGGGAAAGAACTGGAAGGTGGGCGTCCAGGACCGCCAGGGACTGCTAGCTAGAAATTTTTCCATGGGGTCCTGCCGCCGGCTGGCATCAGTCCTATATGTAATTACCTACTGCAAGAGCCCGCTCGAAGTAAGATCTGGCTGATGCTGGGGTGGTCCCCCGCTGAAGACTGCTAGCTACAAGGTTTCTGTGGGGTCCTGACACCTGGCGGCTTAGTCCTTATGGTTATTGCCTGCTGCAAGAGCTCTAACTCAAAGTAAGATCTTAACATTTGTTCTGTCTAGCTGATACTTTGTCAATCTTTTTGTCTACTCCAGGTATGGAAGTGGGGGGGGGTGTAAACTTCTATGAGCAGCCTTCCTGAGAGACTTGTGAATAGGCAGTAAGAGTCTCTTCATGGGGACTAACCCCATCACGTCTAAAAACTGCCTCCTCCTCATCCTCCATGGTCTCAGGGTGGCCAGGTTGAGGGTATCAGCCATCTGCTGCACAATGACATAATGGGACGTGTGACAGGGTTAGTCCCTGCCACTCATAAAAGTACCTATTCTTTGTTTCTTGTCTGGTTGCAAATACTTTCTTCTCTTCAAAGCAATCCCTGTTTTTCTGCTTTGGAGGCAGGCCAACTCCTTACAAAGTCCCTCCCCCCATCTCTCTCTTCCCCTTCATGTTTTATTTCTTTGTTTCATAGGTACAATGTTGAGAAAAAGCTAACAGTCTGACAGGTTATCTGTCTGCAGTTAAAGATAATCAGACTTCATCCCCCTGGAATATGGTCCGATTCTAGCATTATTTACTGCTACTGCCTAAGAAAGAAAATAATGGGTTTATTCCTGCAATTAATATGGAGCTCTGGTTATAAGATGTGCAAAAGAATGAAGGAATGATCTTTCATTTTGGAGCCCTAGAGAGAGAGAGAGAGAAAGGTTTTCTGTACATGATTCCCTATTGTAAGCACTTTTCCCTGTGATAAGCAACAGCAGAAAAGCCACGCAGCTACTCGCATGATTGCGAGGGCTGCGTGATCATGCACAGTCATGTAGCGCTTAGCACATATTAGTTTTTGCCAAATAAAAGACTTGGGCAGTACAAATGTCTGAAAAGACAGTTACCTCTGGAAAACGCTATACCAAACAGCCTAGTTTTCGGAGGACAGCCTTTGAAAGTGGTCCCCATTCTGTAGTTGAAATTTCAGCAGTCTGCTTGAAAATGCAGCTGACAGCTTAATCCTGCAGTACCGAATACTGGTTTTGTTAGTTATGCTGCACTGAGACTAGTTCCTATTGCTGAGAGGTGCCTAAATAACTGAAATTTGGTCAACCAAATAAAGCTATGAGTATGCTGGAAAGAAATGTACAACTCATAAAATGTGCTTTACTACAATTTTAAAACCAACTTGTTTCCAGAATATAAAAAGAAGCAGTTCTTCAAAATACATTATATGGGTCTCTGTAGTTGGAGCAGAGCCCTTTACACATGTAGGAGGTCTGTTCACTGGGAGAGACTTATGCATTCTGTGTCTATAGGGAATCAGCGGCCCCTTGTGGGCTATTTTTATAATAAGAGACCTGTCACTCAAGTACAGGAGAACTTGCTATGGAGTAGGAAAACCTTAGCACAACATATTGTTTTGAGATAAACCTTAAAACAGGTTGTTTATATCCAGTAAAGCACTTAGGAATGTGTATAAAATAGTTTTGAAAGCTATTAAAAGAGTTATGTTTTTTGATGATGCTGTGTCACCTGATTCAGGTAGGCGGGTATATATGTCCTACCTGAACAGGCATCAGATAGATAGGGTCAGTATTTGCTGACCAGTGGAGAGAGAAGGTTCCTGCTGAAGGATTTGCTTTGTTTTACTTGATGTTATCAAAATAGTTTTCTTTTGTTATTTTCTTTGGTCATTTCTGTTACTTAAATGGTGCAAGAAGAAAGTTTATGAAGAATAATAAACATCCCACAAGCCAACGTGGGTTGCACCATATCCTTTTTGTCCAGTATCCATCTGTAGAACCCACACCGTAACAAGTGGCGTCAGAAGTGGGATTCTACTGCCAGCTTCATCTTGCCAAGCAAGAGACAGCAGCAGGTATTTCCTGATACCCAAGGTGGACATGGCAGTGGGTGGCCAGCCTCAAGGCACCCTCACGAGACATATGGCGGCCCAGACAGGGGCCCAGTTGCTGACCGGTTTGCCTGATGTTCGCCGAAGGTCAAGAGGCAACCATCTGAGAAGACTGAGGAAGAATACAGTGAACCTGGAGATGGAATACCCCTAGAACAACCTTTGGAGACCGAGGACCTGGAGAAAGAGGTAGAGGCTTCCTATATGGAACAGGCTCCTATGGAAGATATTGGAGAGCTGTTGAAATGGGTATGCGTCCAGCAAGTTCAGCTGGATAAAGAACGAAAGATAGACCGAAGGAGACAAGATGCCAAATGGGCAGACACCATGCGGATATTACATGCCATACATACTGAACATGCAGAAAGACTACAAGGCCCAAGAGACATCAAATTAGCCAGCTTACAAGACTCTGATGACATCAAAGTGTATCTCACGATGTTTGAGAGGGTAGCTCAAATGTGTGGGTGGCCCACAGAACAATGGGTAGTACGTCTTACCCCTCAATTAACTGGGACAGCACAGGTTGTGTATAGCCGTTTGGCTATACAGGTTGCTGATGACTATGAACATGTTAAGAAAGAGATCCTAAGAAAAGACAATATCAACACCGAGACCTACTGGCAACGTTTTTGGTTTCTTAAGATGCAGTCCACTGATGCCCCAAGGGAAGTCTATGTTTGCCTGAAGAATTTAAGTGATAAATGGCTACAGCCTGGTAGTAAGACAGTCCAGCAAATAATGGAAGCCATTACGATTGGACAATTTATTAAGATACTACCACAGAATGTACAACTGTGGGTTCAAGAACACAAGCCCGAATGAGCAGAAAAAACGATTGCCCTGGCAGAGGACTTCCTGGCTGCAAGACCTGCTAGAGGGAGAAATCCTGGGGGGCCTGCATCCTCTCCTGCCACAAATCTGGTAAGAAGTACTTTTCCTAATGATAACTTTAGGCCAAAGCCTGAAGCAAAAAGAGAAAGGAGGGAGAGTGTACCCCTATCTGAGATAGTGTGCCATGGATGCCAGAAGGGGCACTAATAAGAAATTGTCCAGTAGTAAAATGAGACTTTGGACACTTGGCCTTAGCCAACTGGACACCTTACATTACTACAGTTAAAATGGGATATTAGGTCTTCTAGACTCAGGAAGCAGTCAGACCCTGGTTTGAGCCGACCTAGTGGAAGGTATAGAAAAATCAGAAGGGATGACCATGGTCACACGTATATATGGTGACACTCATTTTTATTCAACCACCACATTGGATTTAATGATAAACGGAAGTACTCAAGAGTTATCTGTTGTGATTGTTCCACATTTGCCTGTCCCAGTAATCATTGGGCAGGATCACCCCGACTTTTCCACCCTGATGGTAAAAAAAAAAAAAAAAAAAAAAGAGTTGTCACCTGTAGTGGCTGTAACAACCCAGTCACAAGCTAAACATATAGATAAACAGTTGAAACAGGTATTTCCCTTTACAGAAGAACTGTTTGAATCCCTGGGTAAGCCACAAAAAGGGAAAACAGAGAAAAGAAAGACCGGCAAAGCAAAAATATTGTGGGACCTGTAAATCTTACGCCAGAGACTATAGCCCATGACCAAAAACAGGATGTGTTGCTAACTAATTCTTTTTCACAGATTGGAAAAAGTGTTAATGATGGGTCACCTAGGTATATTCTGTTGAAAAATATTCTGTATATGGAGTGTACCAATCCCAGAAATGGGAATAAGATAATGCAGTTGGTTGTTCCCCAGAAGTATCAAAAGGAAATAATACGCTTAGCCCATGATATTTCTCTAGCGGGGCATTCTGGGAGCGATACCACTTTGAACAGGATCTTAGGTCGATTTCATTGGCCAGGTATCCATGAGCAGGTGGCAGAACATATTCAGAGTTGCCCAGAATGCCAGCAGGTAGCATGGATAGGGGAAAAAGGATATGGTGCCCCTCCAAAGTATACCCTTAGTTAGCCAGCCTTTTTATAGGATTGCCATGGATGTGGTAGGACACCTTGAAACAAGTTCTAAAGATAATAGATTTATATTAGTCATTTGTGACTATGCTACCAGGTAATCCAGAGGTGATTCCTATGAGAACTGTAACTGCTCAGAGGGTAGCGGAGGAACTAGCTAAAGTATTCAGCAGAGTGGGCATCCCAAAGGTTATTTTAACGGACAGAGGTACCAATTTTACTTCGGTAATGTTAACAGAGTTATAAAGGTTACTGGGAATGCAAGCAGTAAGAACCTCCCCTTACCATCCTCAAACAGATAGGCTGGTGGAATGGTTTAACCAGACACTTGAAAAGATGCTGTAAAAATTTGTTAATGAGGAAGGAAAGAACTGGGACATTTTTACCTTACCTACTGTTTTCCTATAGGGAAGTACCGCAAGCCTCGACTGGATTTTCCCCCTTTTCCCTTTTGTATGGTCGAAATCCCCGAGGACCATTAGATGTTGTCAAGGAATATTTGGAGGAGAATGCCCAAATAGGGAAACAGGGAGTATTGGAGTACATGACGGCTTTGAGGCAGCGCCTTAAAAAGTACGTTACATTAGCCCAACACACATTACTGGACAAACAGGTCCAAACAAAAGATTGAGTATGATAAAGGGGTGGGGCATAAGCAATTCGCCATACGAGATCAGGTACTGCTTCTCTTACCTGCCAGTGAAAATAAGCTTCAGATGAAATGGCAAGGCCCCTACAACATTATTAGACAAGAAGGGCCGGTACCATATGAAATGCACATGCCTAATAGGAGGTGCAGCAAACGAATTTACCATGCCAATTTACTAAAATTGTGGCATGAGAGACCAGAATCTTCTAATCTGAGTGGTTCTGTCCAGACAGTACCTCAGGAGTCTGAGTTAGATGTGGCATATGAGAGATTGGAACACACTGGCCAGGTTAAGGAGGTACACATTAACCCTGCCCTAACTGCTCACCAGCACACCCAACTGCAACAGTTGCTAACTACATTTGCAGACACCTTCACTAATGTACCTGGTCGAGCTATAGGCATCGAGCATGACATTAGAATAACACAGAATACTCCCATACATCAAAAACCATGCCGTCTACCTGTACATGTAAGAGATGAAGTGATCAAGGAAGTAAGATCCATGGAACAACTGGGAATAATTCAGCCTTCCCATAGTGCCTGGTCATCACCGATGATAATTGTTGATAAAAAGGAAGGTGGTATTCATCTTTGCCTAGACTTTCGGAAAGTGAATGCCGCATCCCTTCTAGACAGATATCCCATGCCAAGGATAGATGACATTATTGACCTCTGGACATACGTCCTCGCGCCGGCGTCCCAGAGGAGGGCTGGGGGGGACCACAGAAAATGGAAAAAGCTTCAGTAAGCCTAGATGATGGCCCGCTTCTAACAGCCATCCAGGTCCAGAATCCACGGGCAGATCTCCGCTGTGCAGGTGCTCCAGGAGTAGGAAGAAGGAGGTAAGGCGTCACCGGGCACTCTCGGGGACAGATACCGTGGTAGTGACCTAGGAGGGACATGAGCAATGCCTGAAGGAGTGGAGCACTGAGGGGAGTACAGGAGGGGGTATAAATCGGGCAAATAGGTGTCCCAAAGTAAAAAAAAAAAAAAAAAAAATTTGTTGTGAAAAAAACTGATTTCTTCTTTTCCACCGAAAGGTAGGCTGAAATTGCCACCAGGTGTAGCTTGAGTGAAGATGGTTTCAAACCTGACACCTGTAGGTGTACCAGGTAGTTTATCAGCTAAGGGTCCGAAGCTGATAGGGGTTCAACCTTTTTGCTCTTGCACCAGAGGGAGAAGCTTTTCCATTTGGCTGCATAAGTCTTCTGAGTGTTCGTTTTTTCAGCCATCCTCAGTATCTTAAGGACCTGTTCAGAGTATTGTGAGGATGGAAACTAACTCAAGAACCAGGCCTTGAGGTGAAGAGAGTATCTCTGGGTACTGCACTCCTGCCTGAGGAAGGGTCAGCAGGGAGCGAGTCGGAGGCAGACGAACGGGCTTGTTGCAGGACATTGAGAGAAGGAGAGGGTACCAGGCTTGCCTGGGCCTGTCTGGAGCCACTGGAATCAACAATGCAGGCTGCTGCCAGTTTCAGAAAAGCCCTGAATATCAGAGGAAAGGGAGGAAATGCGTATAGGAACCTCCCTGACCAGTCCAGGATCAGGGCATCCAGATGAAGTGTTCCCGGAACTGGGGGCCTGCAACAGTACTGAAAAAACTGAAAACTGAGAGGAGAGGCAAACAGATCCACGTCTGGTGTGCCCCCACCACCTGAACACTGTGGCTAGTACTTGCTTGTTCAGTGTCCATTCGCTCCGACCTTGACTGATGCGGTTTAGAGCATACACAAGAGTACTGAGTTTGCCTGGGAGGTGACTAGCTGAGAGGCCGACTCCCAGGGAGAATGCTAGAGACCAGAGCTTTCAAACAGTATTCCTGACCTGATACCACCCTGCTTGTTTATGTAGAACATTGCAGTGGTGGTGTCCATTCAAATTTGAACCGCCTGCCCTTCTATGCTGGGAGCGAAAGCTTTGAGTGCTAGTAAGACAGCTCTAAGTTCCAAAAGATTTATGTGCAACTGTGACTTCAGGAGTCCAGTTGCCGCATACTGAGGCACTGTCTAAATGAGCTCCCCAGCCCAAAAGGGAGGAATCTGTGGTGATCACCTTTGTGGGAAAAGGAGCTTGAAAAGGAACCCCTGCCTGCAAATTTCCAGGGTTCTTCCACCACAGCAAGTTTTGGAGGAAGTGCTCTGACACAGGTATCAACTTTGAAAATTTGTTGCTTCTTTGAGACCAGCGAGCTCTGAGGTAGGCTTGCAGGAGTCTCATCCTGTACCTGACCCCTGGGACTACTGCAGTCCTAGAGGCCATATGTCCCAGAAGTTTAAAGAAATGTCTGGCTGGTCTTGGCTGTCCCTGGGCAAAAGAATCTGCCACTGAAAGGAAACTGAATTCCTTATTACGGGAGGAAAGCATATCTCTTCTGAGTGTCCAGCTGGGCCCCTATGAAGGTGAGCAGCTGGGTGGGTTCCAGGTGAGATTTCTTTAGATTTACCAGGAAACCCAGAGACTCCAGAGTGTATTCTGTGAGGGAATGAGATTCCTTGACCTGGCAAGGAGACTTTGCTACTATGAACAAGTCATCTAGATAGGGGTAGAGAGCGACACCCAGTCTCCTGAGATGTGCTACTACCACTGCGAGACACTTGGTAAAGAATCTTGGGGCCGAGGACAAACCAAAGGGCACTGCACTGAACTGATAGTGACCTGAAGGAAGTTTGAACCTGAGAAACTTCCCGTGAGATCTCCTTATGGGTATGTGGAAGTAGGCATCCTTTAAGTCGAGGGAGGCTAGCCAGTCTCCCTGCTGTAAGGACTGTATGACTAGTGAGAGTGACCATTCTGAATTTGGGTTTTTTCAGATGTTTGTTTAAATATCTGAGATCTAAGATAGGTCGCCACTCCCCAGTTTTCTTTTGTGTCAGAAAATACCTGGAGTAGAGGCCCTTGCCCTTTTTGTGGGTGGGTACCTTCTCCACTGCTCGTTAAGCCAGAAGGTTTTGTACCTCCATTTTCAACAGCAGTATCTGTATTGGGGGCAGAGATCTTGATACCTGGGTATGCTTGAGGTCTGTGGCAGCTGCTTGACCTGAATTGACAGACCCTTCTCCACTATCTCCAGCACCCACCTGTATGACGTGATGAGGGACCAGTGCTGAAGATAGTGAGAGAGTCTGCCTCCAACCGGAAATGGGGAGGCGACCTGGACACTCACATCAGGACTTAGACTGAGAGGCAGATGGCTGGGTAGAGGTGGCTCTTCTTTGGCCCCTTCTGCCTCTGCATCTGAAAGACCCCCTGTACTGGCTAAAGTCAAATTGGGGATAGGGACTGTAAGGCCTGGGAACAAAACTTCTGTCCCTACCGCCCCTGGGACAGGATCTCTGAAGGGTGGTGGGTTTAGGCTTGGATGAGTGGCTCTGCCAGGAGGCCTTGTACTCAGACTTTTTTCATGTAGTCAGTGGTTCTGTAATCAAACATTTTGATAACGGAAAATCCATGGCCTTGTTCTGAGTATCTGTGGTCAGACTGGTTGTTCTAAGCCAGGCGAAGCATCTCAGAGAGATGGCATGGGCCATCGCTCTAGAGGCTGCATCATTGTTGTCTGCCATGTGAAATTGGTACATAGTAGCTTACAGGGCAGTTTTTGATGTATCCACCAGATCTTGCACCATAGAATCTGATCCGTTGTGGACAATAGCTTGGATAGATTTCCAAAGGGCTTTCTGATATTTGGCTGTGAATGCCATGTAAGAAGAAAGCCTGAGAATCAGGGAAGCTGTGGCATACATTTTCTTTGCTATAAAGTCAATTTTCTTGGAATCCTTGTCAGGGGGAAAGGGCGACAAGAAGACTCCAGCTTTCTGACAAGCTGCCTGCTGCACTATACGTTCATGGCTAGGGTGTGCAGACAGGAACTCGGTACCATATTTAAACATTTATATTTTCTCTCAAACCACTCATCAACCCTGATACTGAAGTCGGGTGCTGAAGCACCTTCATGGTATTTTTTCTAACTGCATTATAGATAGGGACAACCAGGGTCTTTGAGGATGAAAGACCCTTCATCTCCCTATAATCTTTATCAACATCCTGGTTGGGCTCCTGCATAGGGAGGTCCAGGGTATCCAGCATATTTTGTATAAATGTAAACATAGAGAAGGATCCTCGTGGTCACCCGAGGACTCCCCAAGGTGAGGGTCCGGGGACTCCTGGGGCTCAAGGCCCTCAAAATCCATGTCAGGGGCATCATAAGATTGATCATCATCTACGTCACCCTCACAGTCTACAGAAGAGAGAACTGTGGAAGAGTGCTTGCTAGCCCCAGTAAAATCGAGGACCCATCTTTTGAAGGGTCTGAAACAGTTGCCATGCTTTTTCCATATCTTGCGCTGACAAAGAACCTGTGCAGTTTGGAAGTGTTTTGTTTTTTCTGTATGCTTTAAGCTGCCTGTTGTCTCACTACTCGCTTTCCCAGGAGCAATGGAAGTATATCTGTCTTGACAGAGTTTCTTTTAAGCCACTTCCATCAAGGGCTTGATCAAGCTTCCTTTTTTCATCACTCTTATGATCTTTCAATTTGTGAGGAACTTCATCTTTGGAAGCTTTATTTTTGGGCAGGGATCTGGAGGGTTCCTCAGCACCTCTGCTTTTGGTATTAGTACTTTTGAATGGCCCCTCATCAGAAGCCTTTGATTTATCTTCAGCCATAATAATCAAAGGTTTGTCTGGTATGTTTGCCAATTTAAGCAAAGCAAACCATTTCTGGACCTACGAACTGAGTGCAGGTTTCAGTGAAAATGCCACCCGCCAGTACTGCCCCAGTTAATATATTCTATTACTAGTGCTTTTTTTAGTTGTAAAACTGGGATCTATACCAGTGCCAATCTTAATAGAAACCCAGTAATACTCAACTGTGCACAGGTGGCTAATGGACCCTTACGGACAGTCCTGACACAGATGATACCAATGTCCAGTAATAACAAAAAAATGTTTTCTCATAATTGCCAATCTAGAGAGAAACCCCCCAGGTACAGTTTAAATTTGAAATCTACTGCAGGTGCCTCGCGGTAAACCCCGCGAGGTCTGAGGCAAAAAAACAAGGCAACTGTCCCCAATTCCATGGTTCTCACAAGAATTTGCCCCAGAAATGAAGGAAACCATAGAAAATAAGCACCCACGATAAAATCAGGCTTTAAACTAAATAGTCGCGGTAAAACTAAAGTCAAAATAGCACCGTGGCGCTAAAAATAAATTTCCACAGCGCTAATGAAAAAGTAAAACTTTCTCAGCACACTAAAGGAAATAATTTATGAGGAAAACTTTACCCAGATAAGCACTAGGAGGCTGTCAACAAGGAAAGTTGGGAGACACCTCAGAGGCAATATTGCTCAGTCCAGTGGAGGAAAAATTCTGAAGCATTCAACTGCTCTCACCACCTCCTGTCTTTTGATTGGCTTGGCCCAATGCTCATTTAAATATCTCTTAAAGGCATACCTCAGGGGCAGTTGCACCTAGCCAGCCAAGTGCAAAAAAGTTACTGATGCTAAAGGACCCCTGGGGTAAGAAGCAACGCCTGATGCAAGAGTTCTTCTTGAAGATCATACAGTTTCATCAGAACTTACCGTAACAGTAGATCTTCAAGAGGAGCTTTTGCAGCAGGTAACACCATTAGGACGATGCCACCAGGCACTAGGACCCCATGGAAAAATTTCTAGCTAGCTGTCCAAAGCAGGGGACTGCCCCCCCCATCACATATGGTATAAAGGGGGCAGTCCCCCAGCACCACCTCAGTTTGCCCGCCAGAGACTTGGCTAGCATAAAGGATGAGGAACCAAGGAGGATCTCCCATCCCCCAGAGAGAACAGTTACATAATCCCAGGGGTAGGCGGGAAGGAAAATCCACCTGCTGCAAGAGCTCCTCAAAGGTCTACTGTTACGGTAAGTTCTTATGTAACTCTACTATCTTACTTCGAGGTGGCGCTCTTGCAGCAGGTAACACCATTAGGACCAAGTCCCAAGCAGTACAAGGAAATGACCCAGGTCAGAAGGGTGGTGGGCTGCAAGAGTCATTAGCCCTAGAACTTTTCAAGAGAGCAGTCCCTGGAGGACAGCAAGGCCAAAACCTGCTCTCCTTCCGGAAGCAGTGTCCAGACTATAGTGCTTAATGAAGGTGTGGACTGAACTCCAAGTAGCAGCTGCACAAAGGTCCGCTACAGAAACATTCTTGAGGTACACAAAAGAAGTTGACACTCCTGGTTGAGTGACCCGTAACCGGTCCTGGCAAGGGTTTGCCATACTTCTGATAACAGAACAAAATGCAATTGATCAACCATTTGTCCAGTGTCTGCTTAGTCACTGGAGCCCCAAACATCCTTTGGGTGAAAGAAACAAACTAGTCTGTTTTTCTAGAACAACAAGTACGGTCAATGTAGTAATGAAGAATTCTGTGCACATCCAGAGTATGCAACACAGTCTCCCCTTTATTCGAATACTCTGGGTAATAAACCAGAAGTTGAATTTCCTGATTGAGAGTGAACACAGACACAACCTTCAGAAGAAACTTAGGATTTGTACGCAGGGCTACTCTGTTCCCTGTGAAAAAACAAATAAGGCTCTTTACACATCAGAGCCTGAAACTTGGAAATCCTCCGGGCCAAAGTAATGGCAGCCAAAAACGACGCTTTCCAAGACAGGAAGAATAGCTCACAACTTGTGGCTGGCTCAAAGGTAGGCAACATAAGCTTTTCTAACAAAGAGAGAAAATCCCATATTTTTTGGGGGGGGAGGGAGAGAGTCAGGGTCCCTTCTGGGAGGTTTGATGTGCAAAATACCCCTCAAAAAAGTCTTGCACAAATCCAGTTGTGAGAGAGGTTTGCCCTCCATGGATGCATGATATGCTGAAAGCACCGACAGCTGCACCTTGATGGACGAATAACTGAGTTCTGACTGATAAAGAAAGAAGGTACTCCAGCAGTGACTTCACTGGATAGGTGAAAGGGTCCAAGGAACGAGAGGATGACCATAAGCAGAAGCATTTCCACTTCATGGCATACATGGCTCTAGTCGAGGGTTTCCTCACTGCCACTTGCACCTCAGCTACCCTAATCGGACACTCCATATCTGTCACGGACTATGTCTGCAGAAGCCATGCATGCAGACGCAGAGAACAAAGATTGGGGTGTACAAGGGTTCCCTGTTCCTGGGACAGCAAGTGAGTAGAACTGGTGGTTCTGATGCAAACTGCTGGAGCAATGGAAACCAGATTTGTCGAGGCCGGGTGGGAGCTATGAGAATTATGACAACACCCTCCACCTGCAACTTGAACAGCACCCTCTCAAGAAGTGGGAAAGGGGGTAAGGCATACTGAAACCTCCCTTACCAAGATAGGGACAATGCGTCTCACCAGAAACTACCAGGCCCTGGATCTAGTGAGCAAAAATGGGGCACTTTGGCATTGAGTGGGGACGTAAAGAGGTCCAGTTCTGGCTAACCCCACCTTTCGAACAGGTCATCTACTATGTCCTGTGACAGCTCCCATTCATAAGCCTGAGAGTGGCTTAGGCTGTCGGCTAGGTTGTTGTGAATTCCTGGAATGTGAACTGCTGTGAGATCCAGGTGGTGCTCCACTTCCCAGTACCAGATTCTCATAGCCTCTCTGCATAGGAGGTACGAGTGTGTCCCCCCTGCTTGTTGATGTAGAAGACCACTGGAATGTTGTTGGACTGGATTAGAAGAGGACCTGGCAGGAGAACTCTCAAACACCTGCAAGGCATACAAGACAGCCTTCATCTCCAAAACATTGATATGGATATTGAGTTCCACACAGGTCCAAGTTACCCTTGTCTGGTGGGATCCTAAGCGTGCTCCCCAGCTTAGTCCTGAGGCATCGGTCATCAGGACTTGGAGAGAGCTGGGAATTCAAAAGGGAGCACTGGTTTCTATTCAGGAAGAGGTGACCCACCACTCCAGAGTCTGGTGCACAGCCTTGGAGATCCTGACCTGCTGATTGAGATCGTCAGAGTGTCGATCTCACTGAACCCGGAGGTTAGACTGAAGGACTCATATGCAGATGGGCTAGGGAAACCATAACAATCACTGCTGCCTTGTGACCCAACAGCTGCAGTACCATTCTGACTGGGACCAAATTCTCTGAGATAACTCTCCGGGCTAGCGCCCTTAACAGGTCTGCCCTGTCAGAGGGAAGAAAGGTTCTTCCTGGACAGTGCCCCTATGTGCTGCAACTTCTGGGGTGGCCACAGGGATGATTTGGGAAGGTTCAGGGTAATCCCCAACTTTTGGAAGAGGCCGAAAATCTCCTGTAAGGAGCAGCCCAGCTATTCCTCTGTAGGAGCCATCAGAAGCCAATCATTGAGGCAGGGGTAAACATAATGCCCCTGCTCTCAGAGCCATTGACACTACAGCTGGCACTTGATGAACACCTGTAGTGTAGAAGAAAGGCCGAATGGCAACCCCCTGAACGGATGGTGCTCTCCCTGGAAGGAAAAGCAGAGGTACTTCCTGTGGGATGGCAGGATCTTTATATGCATGTAGGCATCCTGTATGTCCAGGGAGCAGAGCCAGTCCCCTTGGTGAAGCATCAGCAGCAATCCCTGCAAAGTCACCATCCTGAATCTTTTGTATTCTATGAAGTTGTTTAGGTGACTGAGGGCCAGGATTGGATGGAGGTCCCCAGTCTTTTTTGGGATGAGGAATAAATGGGGAGTAAAACCCCCTTCCCCTCTGTGACGTTGGCACTACCTGGATTGCTTTCTTCTCCAGAAGGGTCTGGATATCTGCCCTGATGAGGGTCATGTGGGATGGAGGACAATGCAAAGGAACAGGGGGGACTGTCCAGTAGAATCTGAGTAAACTCTAAGGCACAGCCTCTTTCTATGACCTGAAGTACCCATTGATCCATGGCAATATTGGACCAGCAATTGAGGTAAAGGGAGAATATCCCACCAACTGCTTCCTCTTGTACTTCCTCTGGAGGAAAGGGGGCTGAAGAAAATGGGGGCAAGGAGTCATGCTGAGGCTGAAGTGGGCATAGGGGCCCTGGTGCTCTTGGCATTTTAAGGTCCTTGCATTCCAGAGGGCATAGGGGTACCTTTTATTTTGTAACCCCCTCTCAGTTGCTGGCATTGAAACGTCTGCGAAAGAAACGTCTGGGAGCTGCTGGTTCTGATTTATACTTTTTATGGACATCAGAGACAGCCTTGCCCAAGTCCTTCAGACCAGTAATAAGTTTCTTCATGTCCTGATTGAATAATACAGACCCTTGGAAAGGGGCATCCAGGATTGCATCCTGCAAATCCTGCCCGAGACCCACAGCCCGGCGTGGCATCTCAGGCATACCCTTGTGGTGGCAGCCCTGGTCGCAGTGTTGGCCAAATCATATGAGCACCTTAAGACATGCTTCCCAATGTCTGCCCCGGATTGAAGAACCGCCATCAACTCATACTTACTATCAGAGTCAGGTTGTGCATGGGCCAGGTCCAGGGCTTTATGCCAGTGACATTTCTGACAGATCACCATGTGAGCTAGGAAGTTAAGGGACCTAACTGTACAGGTGGCCGAAGAACACACCTTACAGCCCATCTGGTCCAACTTTTTGGACTTTCTGTCCGGTGGCTGGGAGCTCATATGCTTTGGCTGTTGGGCCCTGGCATGAGCAGCTTTCGGCACAGAGTCTGCTTTTGGCTGCTCACTTAAATGTGGCTCTCCCCTTGGGGTCCTGCACAGGTGATCAACCTATCTGGGAATTGCCAAAGTCATGCAAGGGTGCTTCCAAGTGACTCTCACAGTGTCTTGGAAGGGCTCCACTAACGGTGGGATCACCAAGGGCTTACGGTCACTTGCCCCAAGAATTTTGCCAAACGGTGATGTTTAGGGTCCAACTCCTCTGTCTCCTACTGATTTAAAAACTGATGCGTCTCATCACATCTAAGAATGACAGATCATCTGGAGGGGATCTTGGAGTCCTTCCTAAGATCTGGTGAGGGAAGAGAAAGGTCCTCCTCCAAGGAATCATAAGAGGAGGAATCCCCAGAAGAACCTTCATAGGAGGAATCTGGGCACCCCCGGAGGAAGATAGACAGATGGCGACCGTGCCATCTAAGGACTGGAGACCCTTTTCTTTCATCCTCTGACATTGGGTGAACCAGAGACTGTGGTGGTAAGGGGAAAGGTTTCTATGAAGGGGCTGGAGCTGGGACCCCTGCGGGGATCAGGGCCAGTTCCGATGGTCTGGGTAACAGGTACCCTTTAATCGTGTTCTACCAACTATTGAATAATGCCCCAACCTCAGCTAAGGGAATGACAGAGTTGCTGAGGAACTGGCGGTAGGATGGGGGCATTCGGGATCCCTGGCAGTGAGCCTACTGGAACAATTCCCTCAGGCGGCGGGGCCTGTGGGCCCACTGTATCAGGCGTTGGTGGAGCAACATCCTTTGATGTCTGGGGTCCTGACACCTGGTCGTCAGGCTCCTGAGGTGGAGGTGAGGGCGGTGGAGCTGAAGCCTGGTCTCTGAAGTCCTTGGAGGTGGGCGTACGGTCACCTGCCCTATGGCCTGTCACCAGGCTGTCTTTCAGACGAGGGGTAAAAGGCGTCAGCTTTGGGGGTGGCATCCGGTCTGTTTCTGTCTTGGAGCCAGAGGGTGTAGAAGCCTGTCGATGCCCCAAAGTTTTGGATAATGTCTTAGGAGGAGGTGAATGATGTGCCCTGTGGTGTTCACGCTCCTGGAGCCTGCTGGTGTAGTCCAACCCCTTGGGCGTGTCAGATGACCCAGAGGCTAAGGCGTTGTGGATGACAGGTTCCGAGGGGGGGGTTGCCTTGGGTCTGTGTATTTTCTTTACCAAGTAGATCATGTGATGATCACTTAAGGAGTCTGGTAGCAGACCTGAGGCTAGTATCCAATGCAGGTGGGAGGTATGGGATCAGTCCAGGAGAAAGTGGTTCTGTGATTTGGGGTTGGAACGTGTGGGCTCGGTGATCTGTTGCGATAGGTTTAGTGCCACCAACTGAAGCCTGGGGATGTTAGGATACTTAGATGTTCCAAGATGGAGGACGTAGTGGAGTCGGGAGACCAATAGGATCTGGCTATAAAAACAGGCTAGAGTGGGGGAAGGAGAGTTTCATTAATAATGCATCGATACTGCGACCCGGGTTTGGGAATGAGCCTGGGTTGCTGGGGGTCGGCAGGGGAGGGAGAGGATTGAGCATCCGGAGAACAGCTCTCCTCTCCTGGGAGGGACAGGGGTCCTAAGTCGGTGCTTGGTTACCCTCTGGCGGAGGCCAGATGCAGCAAGCTGACGATGAGAAGGAGCGGGGGGGGGGGGAGAAGAGTGGCAGACATCGGTAACATGCCTTGACGTCAGGGCACCAGCCACTCCCCAAGAAACAGAGGGAAAACACCCTTCAGCTCCAGTGGAGACAGAGCACTGGAGCTTGCCCTCGATCTGCGGCCACCTGCCTGGCACCCTCCCGACCGACGCTACTGACTGCTCAGGGTGTTAGGAGTCCACCTCGTCCGGGGGGTAAACCGAGGCTACATGGGTGATGGAGGACCACAGAGGGATGACTCCTTGGTGTCTCCTGAGGAGACCAGAGCTGAGGGGCAGAAAGGAGGAATAAAACATGACAATAAAAAAAAAAAATAATGCATCGATGGTTTGCATGGGCAGTTCCAACACTACTGGAATAAACTGAAGTGAGGAAGCAATGTACAGTACATGGCTATGCACCTCCACCTCTTTTGTTGTCCGGGTGGGCATGGTGAATGACAGTGTAATCAGAAATAGAGAATTCAGTGTCCTGGTTATACGGTTTCAACCAGGTCTCAGATTTTAAGTTTATCAGGTTTTAAGGAAAGAACAGTTGATTGCAGCAGGGTTAGTTTGTGTAGGAGGCTGCAAATACTTAAGTGGGCAAGTTTTAGGCCCCGTGGAGTTGGGGTTCGGGTCCGGGGTTTGGGCCAGGGGGGATTTGGACCAGAGTTCCATTCAACATCCACGGATAGAACGAGCAGTAGTGTCAGAATTTTGGTTTGGGGCATGGCCCATAGAAGCTTGCAATGGTAATTTGTTGGTTGTGCGGACAGCACTGAGGAGACATAGGTGTTAATTTTGAGGGCAACAAGCCCGGCATGGAAGGTGGGTGGGAGGACAGAAGGCCCAACGAACTGATTGAGTAGGTGCACCTCAGATGGCAGTTAGGCTACTGTGGTTGGGGAGGGGTGTGTAGGATAGACCAAGGTGTACAAATGTAACTGTCCAGGCTGCATCTCGGGGTATGAGGAGGTTGGTAGTGACACCAGAGGAGCTAAAAATGAGACTGCTGCAACATATAGGGGCAACAATGTTGGTCTATTTGGTAGAGAGGTAGGAATAGGGTAGCTTAGCGGCCACTAGAGGTGGATGTTGATAATTTGCTAAGGGGAAAGTGGGCTGACTGGTTTTCAGCATCATGTGATCATATCAATATAAGAGATAGATCACCAAGGGTGGGGTGGTGGGGCAGCTGGCGCGAAACATGGGCAGGGACTTTCATTTCAAACATTGTGCATTGCACCTCAGGTCATACCTGCTTCAAGTGGGGAGTCAGCTTGCAGCTCGGAGGAGGGCAGAACAGACCTGGCCCTCATGACCACTCCGGAGGAGCTGTGGAAATTAAAACAGATATAAGAAAATTATAAGCAGGTAAGATGAAGGGAGGGGCTGTACAGAGTGAAGGACAGGGGTTATGCTAGGGAGCAAGGAGGAGCTTAGGATTCGGCTACTGGTACAATTAAGCAGCTCTATTAAAACCTAGCTGCCCAAATGTAGTGTACTCCAAGTCTGGGCATGATTTAGCTGCACACTAAATTCAGCTAAAATGCCAGAGGCAAAAATATTGAGCACATTTAAATTTGTCTCGCTAAAAGAACTTGGTCACATTTAAAATTTGTCTTAAAAGAACTTGAGCACAAGAATTTGTCTGGCTTAAAAGAAAATGAGCACATTTAAAATATGTTTAGCAGGCCAGTGGCTTAAGCGAACCTGAACACTAAGTTAAAGAGGCGCCCATAACAGCATTACAAGGCTTGCTTAATGGACACAGAGCAAGCGTCCAAAAGGTTAGGCTGCACACAAATCCTAATTAAAGTACACAGCAAAATTGTCAGTAGTAGCCAGATTAGCTCCAGAGTGTAGTTAAAAAGACTATCTGCATTGCTCTGTCGATACAAATTAAGGCAGAGAACAGTTTGAGCAGCCCAGTTCAAATTTTGGTGCCAAAAGAGTGTTTCAAATTTTGTGCATTGCACCTCAGGCCATTATCTGCTTCAAGCAGGAAGTCTGCTTGCAGCTCGGGGGAGGGCAGAACAGACCTGGCCCTCACGACCTCTCCGGAGGAGCTGCTTCAAGCGGGGAGTTGGCTTGCAGCTTGGGGGAGGGCAGAGCAGACCTGGCCCTCATTACCACTCTAGGGAAGCTGCTTCAAGCCGGGAGTCTGCTTGCATATCTGAGTCCTGTGTCAGAAAGAGACAGCAGATATTCCAGGACAGAGTTCACTGGGCAAGAAAATGGGTCCAGTGAATGAGCTGAAGCCCATAGGCAAACACACTTAATGCAAGAGCCTCTACCAGGACCTCAGCGCCTATCATAGAGATCCCATAGCAGGAAACCACTAGGTCTGCAGGAGCCATGCATGGAGATGCAGGGCTCTGAGGACAGAGTGGACTAGGGTGCCCTGCTCCTGGGAGAGTAATCGCGGGGACAGGGGAGGGGGGGATTGGAGGTTCCACCACCAGCTGCTGGAGCAGGCAGAACCAAATCTGGCACAGCCAGAGCAGGGCGATCAGAATAATTTCCACCCCTTCTCCTGAAGCTTGAGCAGCACCTGCTGGAGCAGAGGAAAGGCATAGAGAAATCTCCCTGTCCAACAAAGAGACAAAGTGACTCACCAGAAAACACCAGGCCCTGGATCTAGCAAGCAGAAAATGGGCAGTTTGGCATTGTACAGGGACGCAGAGAGGTTCAGCTTTGGATGACTCCACCTTTTGAAGAGGTCATCCACCACTTCCTGAAGCAGTTCCCACTCATGGTTTCTGGACCGGGATCTGCAGAGTCCATTGGCTAAGAAGTTTTGGACTCCTGGAACGTGGATCACAGTTGAGGTGAGACCATGCTCTATGGCCCAGTACCACACCCTCATTGCCTCCTGGCACAGAAGATATGAATGCGCCCCCCCAATGGTTATTTATGTAGCATACTACAGATATGTTGCCAGTTTGTACAAGCAATAGTCCCTGGGCTAGGTCTGTCTGGAAGGCCTGAAGGGTGTAGAGGACTGCTCGTATCTCTAGGATGTTAATGTGTAATGTCAATTCTAGAGCTGACGATGTGCCCTGCGTTTGGCGATCTCAGAAGTGGGCTCTCTACCCGAGGCATCGGTGGTCAGAATCTGTCATGGAGAGGCTGTCTGAAAAGGAACCCCCGATACTAGGCTGGGAGAAGTCGGTCACCAGAACAGAGTCTGACAACTCTTGAGGTTCGAATGTGTTGCTCTAGGTCATCTGACCTTTGGTTCCATTGAGTCCTGAGGGTTCACTGAGGTACCTGCATAAGTAAGCGTGGTATTGGAACTGTCATTATGGCAGCCACCATGTGATCGAGCAGTTGGAGCATGGTTCGAGCCGGAACCTAGGTAGAGGAGGATACCCGAAGAGCCAGGTTCTGAAGTCGAGCACCCCAGTCTGGTGGAAGAAATGCTCTCCCTTTCTCTGTGTCCAGAATGGCCCCTATATACTGAAGGCGCTGTGAGGGCCAAGGCCATGATTTGGGGATGTTCAGTGTTATGCCCAGACTCTGAAACATCCCGAAGGTGTCTGACAGACTGGACAGGAGTTGAGTTCTGGCAGAAGCAGTCAGGAGCCAATCTTCTAAGGTAAGGGTAGATGAAATGGCTCTGGCGCCACAAGGCCACAGCCACTACTGCGAGGCATTTCATGAAGACTCGCAGAGCTGAAGAGGCCGAAGGGCAAAGTTTTAAGTTGATAATGCTCCCTGTGGAAAGCAAACCGAATGAACCTTCGGTGAGCTGGAAGAAATCGGGATGTGCAGGTAGGCATCATGCATGTCCAGGGAGCAGAGCCAGTCCCCTTGATGCAGCATGGGGATCAGGCCTGGCAACATCACCAACCTAAATCTCTTGTATTCTATGAACTGGTTCAGAAGGCTGAGGTCCAAGATGGGGTGTAGATCCCCCGTCTTCTTGGGAACCAAGAAGAAGTGGGAGTAGAACCCTGTCCCTATCGAGACAGAGGTACGGCTCTATGGCCCTCTTGGACAAGGCTTGAATCTCATCCGAGATTAGAGCTGCGTGGTATTGAGAGCACCAAAAAGGCACTGGAGGTTTGTTGGGAGGAATCTCGATAAATTCGAGGGCATGTCCCTTTTCGATGTCCAAAACCCGGGTGTCTGAGGTGATGCCCACCCTTTTAGGTAAAGCGAGAACTGACCCACTACTGCCTCCCCTATGGACTCCACTGGGGGTGGGCAAGGAGTTAGGCATGGGTCCCTGGGGTGGGTAGGGAGACCTGGGAGGATTTGGCACCTCGAGGTCGCAAGGCACCAGAGGACTGGGAGGAAGCCTTTCATTTGAAAGAACCTCTGAGCTGCTGACCCTTAGACTTTTGGGAGTTCGGACACCGAAACAGCCTTTTCTTGGCAGAAAAGGGCTCCAATCTGTACATTTGGTGGACTAACTGGGCAGCCTTACCAGAGTCCTGTAGATCTGTGATAATTTTCTGTGCGTCTTCCCCAAAGAGGACAGACCCATTGAAGGGTGCGTCCAGGATAGCATCCTGGAGGTCCTGGGGAACCCAGATACCCTCAACCAAGGGTGGCATCTGGGAGACTCCTGTCGCCGTGGCACGAGTGGCCATGTCAGCTGAGTCACAGGAAGCCCAAAAACGCACTTGCCCACGTCAAGTCCTGACCGTAAAACATCTAGGAGTTCTGTTTTGTGGGGGGAACTCAGCTGTCTGAGTCAGCTCCACCGCCTTTTTCCACAGAGATTTTTGTTATTGCACCATATGGGCTAATACATTTAAAGACTGTATGGTGCATGTGGCTGAAGAAAAAAAAAACCTTCCTACCGGAAGTATCCAACATCTTGGATTCTTTGTTGGGTTGTTGCAAACTTACGTTTGGTTCACCCGTGTGCCGCCGTGAGGACCAAAGAATCCACTTTGGGGGTCTCCCCCAAGAAAGGCTCATTCTTGGGAGATTTGTAGAGCAGATCTGCTTTCTTCGGGACAGCTGTGGCCCTGGACAAGTGTTTCCATGCTAGTTTAGTCATGTCTTGGAAAGGCAGGACTAAATGAGGGAATACCACAGGTTTGGGGTCGCTCATACACAAAAAGTTAGCAAGCCTGCATCTTTCTGGATCCAATTCTTCAGTATCCCATTGGCTGAAAAACTGAATATGGCACATCACGTCCATAAAAGTTGGGTCATCTGGAGGTGACCTCGGCGAGTCCCTATGATCCTCTAGAGGAGAAGGGAAATAACCTTCATCCGATGATGATGAAGATCTTCCTCCAGAGTAATCTGAGCAGGGAGATCTGGAAACAGTCCTTTGGGGTCTATGCCCAGTTTTAGGACAACTAGGAGGAGATCTCGAGGAGGAAAACTGCCTACAACCCCTACGGTGAGGTATTTCATTGTCCAAATCCTCCTTAGGGGATAAGGGGCTCCTTGGGGTGGGTGGCCACCTTGCGGGAGGTGGCATTGTTGGAGGCACTGGAGCCAAAGGAGGCACCACTGGTGCAGGAGGCCCTTCCTTGGGGAGAAGGTCCCCTTTAACGGTGTTCCACCATGCAGTAAACAGCATCCCTAACCTCAGCTAGGGAAACAATAGAGGGCTGTGGATGCTCCGGTTCCTCAGGAACATTCACCAGGTCCAGTGTCAGATCCAGAGAGCACCCTGACGTTTTGCCAGACGCCTGGGGATCCCCCATCATCAGGTCCCCTGATGGATGGTTTGGGGACATCAGGCTGGTCTGGTGTGTCTGGGACCTCTGACGACCGCCGCTCTGGCATCTGGGTTGGGGACACTGGCTTAGCTGGCATCTGGTCCTCTGGTGAATGAAGTGGGGGTGTACGAACCCCTTGCACCAGGGTCTCCTCTGACTCCTCAGTCGAAGGTTTGGGGGAGGCGTCACCCGAGTGGATTCAGAGGACAAAGCGGATGTCAGAGTGATGTCTGGAATCAGATGATCTCTTCTTGGGGGAGCTCTCTCTGGTATGGTGAGTGCTCCTGATGTCCATGCCTGTCAGGTCCTGAGGACATGCCACACCGTGGCGTCACAGCCGGATGAACTGCAGACTTGCCAGTGAAAGTCTCGGCTGTGTCCCTGGCCTTGGTCTCTGCGACCTGTTGGAAGGGCAGAAGGCTCAGGGAAGGACACATAGGTCTATGCCTTGAAGGACCCCCACCCAACATCTGGATAAGGGAGGGGTCCTTCATCAAAGGAAAGCCCTGAGGTAGAGGCGCCTGCTGGGGGGGGGGGTCAGAGTCCACTCTCCCATGGGAGTGCGAACTCGAGGACTTACCCATCCGGTGGAGAGACTGGGAATGGGATTTTCACCTATGTTTCTCCTTCTCCCTATGGTGGTGCTTCCCACTGGTCCTTGACGAAGATGAAGACTTATGGGTGGAAAAAGAAGAAGAGGAGGAGCCCGCTGGTTGCTGCTGGAGAGCGGCAAGTTGTTGCTCCATGAGGTAGGCCTTCAAGGGGCAGATCAGAGTGCGTCAAGTGAACTGTCGGCATTGCAGGCAGGTGTCCGCATCATGGGTAGGCCCGAGGCAGAAGAGGCGCGCAGAATGGCAGTCCTTGGCTGGGATCTGTTTACCAGAGGTGCACTTAGACTTCCGCTGCTTGGCTGTAGTCGAAGGTAAAGACATAACATAGGTTACTCACCTATAACTGTAGTTCTAGGAGTGGTATACGTTATTCATCCACACTTCTTGGCAGAGTCCCTTTCCCTTTAAATCAACCAGAAAGTCTTCAAGCTGGCTCCTCCCACCCACCAGGTGGTATGACCCTTGGCTCCGCCCCATGATGCCAGATCGCAGCCTGCTGGAAGCCAGGTTTGTGCATCCGCAGTCGGGGAGGTCGGGTGGGTCCGTGTGGATGAACATACCACTCCTAGAAAGATCAGTTATGTGAAGACTTTTGCTGTAACAGTAGATCTTCTAGGAATGTCTCTTGCAGTAAGACATTACTTCTGGGAGTTTCCCCTAGGTGGCGTTCTCACACGGTAGTTTTCTCCAGCAGTCTCTCCACCAGGGACCACTCACACAACCTCATTTCCTGGGCTTTGCCTATAAAAGTGGGTGGTCCCTAGTAGTCCATTCCCCACTGGTTTCAGCTCGTGAAGGTGAGGGACCGAGGGGAACTGAGGTACCAAAGCCTCCCGACCCTACATCGTTTTCCCTGTTACAGAATAGCAGGGGGTCGGAGGGAGGGAAGCTAATTACTGCAAGAGACATTCCTAGAAGATCTACTGTTACAGCAAAAGTCTTTGTGTAACTGATCTATCTTCAACAGAATGGTCTCTTGCAGTAAGTCATTACTTTTGAGAGATTCCCAAGCAGTTATATGGCAGTGGGGTGGCCAGATATGGCATTCTGCCATACATATAGTGTGGTCTTAGGACCGGTAGGTGCTGAGAGCAGTATATCAGCATATAAAGAGAATTTTGTATTCTATCTGTAAGTACTCCATTATAGTATTTGTTATAGGGTTATGGCTGAAAGACAAGCCAGACTGGCTAGTACTGGGCATCATCAGGTGAGTTAAGCAGATATAAACCCGATCAGAGCATGGCCTATCAGATATTGTAATAAATCAGAAGAAATTCAGCCATCTAATGGAGTAATTGGGTAGGTTTCAGTGGCATGCTCTGGAAAACACAGTATATGTCAAAGCCTATTGGGTTCTGAGTTTTCAACAGCACCCCAAATAATACATTATTTTGTAGTCCTACAATGTAGCAAGGTAGTACAGTGTTTCGTCATGTCTGGCAAGGCATTAGAAAATGTATCCATTTTTGGAATAAATAAGCTACATAAGTAGCAAACAATGATGTTGTAAAATGAAACAATGTATTTCATAATGAAATCCGGTGACTCTTAGAGTCAGTAGTATTGTTGTAGTCAATATTGTATCAGTTTTAGGGCAAAGACATGGAATGCAAGAGTTATGTAATCAGTTCCATCGTGCATTAGTAATCTCATTTGCAAGGGCATCCCAAGTATGCCAGCAGCCTTGTTGGGTGTAAACCTGAAATGTCAGTATGGTGGGTCCATTATTTATGCTGTCGGGTAAACAGAAGTTTAAATAATGATCTGGATAATTGCAAATTATGAACCATTAAATCTCATCTTTGAGATTCCAAACATGTTGATCTGAGAAAAAGTCATAAGGTTTGTGACATGCACACATTTTGTCTTCCAAGTAGCGTGGATAAAAACTGATAAGTCTTGCAGAGTTTATAATATATATGTACTCACCATTGTTTCTGTGGCCTTTATCTATTGCCAGGTGAAGACTGCATGTAGCAGTAAAAGTTTGGTAAGAATATTATGTTCCATATTATATCATCATCAAGCTATATAGATTTTTTTATTTTCGTTTTCAACATGTGAGTAGTAGCAGGCCCTGTTCGTGGGAAGGACACGAGGGTCCAGCACACAACAGGCAGAGAGGTATCCCGATGAAGTGACTGTAATGGCCTGTAACAGTGATCTCTATTAAATGTGTATATATGAACATGATGAAAAAATTACTCACCTTAGTAATGTTGTTTCTTCTAATGGAGTCTTGCTGTATTCTGACGATTGCAGTTAGGTCCTGCCTTTCAACTGCCCCAGAGAACAGAGTTAACTTTCCATGGCCAGCATGGAACGTTCAGTGCGAGCTCGGTTGAAGCCCCTGTCTGCTGCTGTTTAAACTCCAACCGTCAGATCTTTACGAGCAATATAGAAACATAGAAGTTGACAGCAGATAAGGACCGCAAGGCCCATCCAGTCTGCCCATTTCTTTTTCTACCTTATAAATGTGCCATCGGCCTTTGCTCTGTCAGTGGCCTATCTATCCATACTCATTTGTATTGCTCCCTTATGCCTATCCCATGCCTGTTTGAAGCCCTGCACTGTATTCATAGCCACCACTTCCTGAGGTAGGCCACTCCATGCATCCACCACCCTTTCTGTGAAAAAGAATTTCCTCACATTCCCCCTTAATTGGCCTCCCTCTAATCTCATGCTGTGTCCTCTTGTCCTGCTATTTTTCTTATATTTAAACATGTTAGACTCTCACCTTGTTATTGCCCTTAAGGTGTTTGAATGCCTCGATCATATCACCTCTCTCCCTCCTTTGCTCAAGGGTATACATATTGAGCTCTGTTAATCTGTCCTCATATGTCTTCTGATGCAGTCCCTGCACCATTTTGGTTGCCCTTCTCTGGACTGCCTCAATTTGGTTAATGTCCTTGTGAAGGTGTGGCCTCCAATACTGCACGCAGTACTCCAGATGGGTCCTAACCAGTGTCTTGTAAAGAGGGATTATTACCTCCCTCTTACGACTTGTGATACCCCTACTATTACACCCTAACACCCCCCTAGCCTTACCTACTGCTTTAGAGGTCTGCTTGGATGATTTCAGGACATCAGTGATGATGATGCCCAAGGCTCTTTCTTCCTTTGTGACTGCTAGCAACTCCCCTCCCAGCCTATAGGTGGCTTCAGGGTTTCTCTTCCCTATGTGCATGATCTTGCACTTCTTTGCATTAAATCCCAGTTGCCACTCTTCTGACCATTTTGCTAGTTTATCCAGATCTCTTCTCATTCTGCCCACCCCATCTGGATCATCTACTCTGTTGCAGATCTTGGTGTCATCTGCAAACAGACAAGTCTTACCCTCTAGTCCATCTGCAAGGTCACTAATGAAGATGTTGAAGAGGACTGGCCCCAGGACTGATCCCTGAGGTACCCCACTTCTGACTTGCATCTCTTCTGACTGTATACCATTTACCACCTCTCTGTTTTCTGCTCGTCAACCAGTTTGCCACCCAGTTGACCAACTTCTGACCCACCCCGAGCCTGCCTAGCTTATTTATCAATCTTCTATGTGGAACAGTGTCAAAAGCTTTGCTGAAGTCAAGGTAGGTGACATCAACTGCTCTCCCTTGGTCCACCACTCTGGTTACCCAGTCAAAGAAATCTATGAGATTAGTTTGACAGGACCTTCCTTTTGTAAACCCATGCTGTCTTGTATCCTGTGCCCCTATGGATTCCAGGTGTTGCACTATCCTTTCCTTAAGGACTGCCTCCATAATCTTGCCCACTACTGAGGTAAGACTGACTGGTCTGTAGTTCCCCACCTCCTCCCTGCTACCACTCTTGTGGAGCGGGATCACATGAGCCCTTCTCCAGTCTTCTGAGACCTTTCCTGTGCTCAGAGACTCACTAAACAGTTCTGCTAATGGCTCTGCTAGTTCCATCTTTAGCTCTTTAAGTACCCTGGGATGTATGCCATCAGGTCTCATTGCCTTATCCACCCTGAGCTTAGCAAGCTCTTCTAGGACCCTTTCTTTTGTGAAGGGAGTAGTGCTCACCTCCCTCCCCCCTGTGTCCATGGTGCCGAGCTGTGGGCCCTGCCCTACCTTCTCTTCAATAAATACTGAGCAAAAGTATCCATTTAGGATAGATGCTTTTACATGGTCCTCCTCCTCCTCCTCACATGCTCCCTTTTCTCCATTAAGCTTAGCAATACCCCCTCTGGACTTTCTCCTTTCACTAATGTATCTATAGAAAGTCTTGTCACCTTCTTTTACTGTTCGTGCTAGTGTTTCCTCAGTTTGGGACTTTGCCTGCCTTACTGCCTTCCCTGCTTCCCTTAGGGCAGTTTAGTATGCCTCCCTATCTTCATCCCACTGTGTTTCCCTTATATTTCCTGAAGGCCAGCCTTTTGGCTCTGACCTTTTCTGCTACTGTATTTGAGAACCAAAGTGGTTTCCTTCTTCTTTTGCACTTCCTTTTCTGTCTAACACAATGGGATGTTGCTTCAAGTATTGCATCCTTAATGCTTGCCCACTTTGCCTGTACCCCTCACCTATGTTTCTTTTGCCAGGGCTAGCTTAACTCTGTTGGCCATCTTATCAAAGTCAGCTCCTCTGAAGTCCCATATTTTGCCTTGAATGGGATGATTAGATGTAGTAGCCAAATTGAACCATACCATGTGATGGTCACTGCCCCCAGGTGACCTACCTGGAGATCTGTGATCCCTTCTCTGTTAGTCAGTACTAGATCTAGGATAGCCCTGTCTCTTGTGGGTTGTTGTACCAGTTGTTTGAGGCCCTCCCTGCAGGAATCCACTGTGTGTCTAGTTCTGGCAGATGTTCCTGCTGGTATTGACCAATCTGTATCCAGCATGTTGAAGTCTCCATTATCAGAACCTCCCTTTAGCTGTCATGTTTTGTATATCCTCTAACAGTAATGTGTCTATGTCCTCCCCTGGTCTGGGGGCCTGTAGACAACCCAGTTCTTATGGCTGTCCCATTTCCTGTTTCAGGGTGACCCACAGTTCTTCTGGCTCCTTATGTGTATTCTGAATTTCTGTAGTTCGATATTTTCATTGACATACAGGGCCACTCCTCCCCCCCTTTTTGCACCTCGGTCTCTTCTGAACAATACATAGCCAGGTACTGAAGTCTTCCAAGTGTGGTTACTGGTAACCATGTCTCACTAATTGCTACTATGTCCAGTTTAGCCTCTGACATTATTGCCTGCAGGTCTGGGATCTTATTTCCCAGGCTGTGAGCATTTGTGTACATGATTTTCCATTGGGCAGATTTCGGTGCGTTAGTTGTTGGGTGAGGTTTGGCATTAACCCTGTGCATCATATGGGGAGACAAACCTTTTTTCTTACCTGGTGATGCAAATGAACTGCAAACATGCTGAATCCCTGTTTGACCACTAGCTGAGGGGGGAAGGGTGTTCTTCCCATTCGACGTATGGGGTGCTGCACCCCTCTTCCCATTTGCTAGTTTAAATATTCTGCAAAGATGTCAAACTTCTGCCCCAATGCACTGACTCCTCCTTAGTCAGATGCAGTCCATCAAATTTAAAGAACTTTCACTCCCAGAACTGTTGCCAGTTCCCTACAAATCTGTGTCCTTTTTCCTGGCACCAGTCCTTGAGCCACGTGTTTAGCTCCCCTATCTCCCCTTCTCCGACCTTCCGTCCATCTGCCCCCCTCTCCCAGACTGGCAGGATCTCAGAGAAGGAGATGCCGGATGAAATGGATGATAGTTTGTTACCCAGCCTGGTCAGGTGTTCCTTGGTCTCCACAACTGACCGGCTGGCGAGATCATTAGTCCCTATGTGTACTAGGACATCAATGTTTTCTCCTGCTTTGTGAACAATTTTAGCAATGCGGTCAGTGTCTCTCCATGCTGATGTACCTGGGAGACATCTGACCATTACCCCTGGATGGAGATGGGTATCAACTCCCCGAATCATGGAGTCTCCTATGATCAGAAGTTTTTTGGATTTCCTTTTTGCTTTGGTTCCTAATTTGGGTGAGTTTTGTTGTGCTAGCTCCTATGCCACAGTGTCCTGCTCTACAGTGTCTTCTGCCTCTTTCTTTGATTTCAGAGATAGAGGCAGATACCTGTTTGTAGTGTTTATATGGTTTTTTGAGGTAATATGTTGGAGAGCAGAGAGTAATGGGCACCCGATTTTCCCCTCCTAACCACCTGCCAACCTCCTGGTCCAACTACCCTCTGCGGTTGAGGTTTTTCTGTTGGATGCTGGGGAAATGGCAGATGGTTCTTATAATTTCCTCTTGAATATGAAATCTGAGGTGTGCAATCCCTGCCCATGCTGCCCGGAGCTAAGCCCTAAGATCTCAATGGCCCAGCATGTAGGACAGTGTCCTAAATCCTGTAAGACTGTCCTTCTGAAATTGTTCCACAGTACCTGCAAGTTAATGATATCCATTCAGATAAGTTGCTGGGTTTATAACCCTAGTCAGAGTAATTAGAAGAAAAATGCAAATAATGGTTTGATTGTGTTTTTGTTTTGTTTAACTTGTTATAACAAGTTAAATTAATATGCCCTGTAAATGAGCTCACCTTGTGGATGCCCCACTGATCTGCCCCTTCCTGCTCTGCCACAGGAAATGTCACAACTGTGGTACCCTATAAAAGGAGTGTAGTGTGGGGTGGTTGGGGATGGGGGTGGGTGGCTGGGCCCTTCTCCTGCCGAAAAAGAAGAACCACGGACGAAAGAACAAAGAGGTAAGAGCAGAAACAATCAATCAACAACAAATGCAGTAACCCTGAAAGCTTATCCTAATGTTAGATAAAACTGTAAAACCTGTAAAGCACTATCTGTAATAATTTCAGAGAAGATATACGCTGTAAGAAACACTTTGCTACAGAGAAAAATAAAGCAATGAAATGTTAGCAACAAACAGTAGCAATCCCTGTGAGTAAAAAAATTAAAACACCACACAGTAAATCTGCTTAGCCAAAAGAAGTCTTAATCCTTTTCCCTTGCTCTGGTAAGGTTCTCTACTCTGCCTTTCAAGCAGTCTTGGAAGGAAAGAGCTCAGGTGAAGCTAGGTGCCTTGGCCAGCAAACCAAGTCTTCTACCTCCAGTCACTAGAAGTTCTGTGTGGAAACTATAAAACTCACACTAGCCAACTGGCAACTAAATTTATTAAAAAAGGGGTTTTTGGTTTCAAAGCAAAGACTCAAGTCAGGAAACCCAAAAAACAAAACACAACACACACCCAAAGTAAAGGAGGGTGAAAAAGGGGGCACCCCTAGGGTGCCAACACTGCTTCTGCCCACCCACATCCCAAAAACTAGGTTCTGAGATGGGAGGCGGGCGGGGGGGGGAGGTCAGAATACAGCAAGACTCCATTAGAAGAAACAACATTACTAAGGTAATATTTTCTTCAAACAACATGAAATCTTGCTGTATTCTACTAACATAACTACCAAGCAGTACCTCCATGGAGGAGAAGGACCTACTTTGGGAATAGGCTCTAGTACTGCTGTTAAACCGAGCATCACTCCTAGCCTGGATATCAGAAGTAATGTTGGTGAATGTATGGACTGTTTTCAGGTGGCTGCTTGACAAATTTCTAAGATAGGAATATCCCTGGCAGCAGCCAGGTAAGCAGCTGTACCTCTAGTAGAGTGAGCCCTCAGGCCTGAGGGTGGGGTTCTACCCAGTTTTTCATAGCAGAATTGTATACAAGAGACAATCCACCTGGCAATAGATCTCTTAGTAGCAGGTTTTCCATTACCGACCTCTCCATATGTGTGGAACAACTGGAGGGACTCAAACCTGTGACCCTTGGTGTGCTCTATGTAGTAGTTGAGGGCCCTCTTAACATCCAAACTGTGCAGCCTCCTTTCTCCAGAGGAGGAATGGTCAGTGAAGAAAATGGGGGAGACAGACTGATTAAGGTGGAAATGTGAAGCCACCTTAGGCAAAAATTTCCTGTTAGTTCTTAGGACCACTTTATCTCTATGGAAAGAGATGAAATCAGGCTCCACTGACAGGGCTTGCAATTCACTGATACGCCTGGCAGAGGTAATGACTACCAAAAACACAGTTTTCAAGTCAGTACTTAAGCTCCATGAAGGACAAAGGCTCAAAGGGTGGTTGCATAAGCTGAGCAATGCAAACATTAAGGTCCCAAGCAGGAGCAGGGTCCCTAAAGGAGGATTGGTGTGCAGCAATCCCTTGAAGAACTTACAAAACACAGGATGGGCTGACAGAGAAGAGGGCTTGCCTACTGACAAGAAGGCAGAAACAGCTGCCAGATGCACTTTAAGTGTAGCTGGCCTAAGTCCTAAGCCATTAAGATGGACCATATAGTCCAGAACTGTAGGCAACCCAGCAGATTCTGAGAAATATGCTTATTAGAGCACCAAATAGTGAACCTTTTCCACTTGGAGTTGCAAGTCTTTCTGGTGGAAGGCTTTTGAGAAGCCTTAAGGATATCCAGAACCCCTTGAGAAAGGTGCAGATCAGCAAACTAACTCTTCAGGAGTCATGCCTTGAGATTGAGAGATTTGAGATTCGGATACCAAATCCTCCCCTGAGAGGATGTCAACAAGTTGTAATTCCTGGGAAGAGACAGGGGAAGAAGGACTGCTAAGGACAGCAACAGTGGGTACCACGGCTGTCTGGAGCAAACAGAATCACTTTGCATGGTTGAGACCCGATCTTGACTAACACTGAGCAGGAGAGGGAAGGGGGGAAGCATACAGAAATTTCCCTTCCCAATTCAGAATCGGAGCATCCAGGGGGACTGAGCCCAAGACTGGAGGTCTGCAACAAAAGAGAGGAAGTTGGTGATTGTCTGGGGCTGCAAAAAGATCTGTGGAGTGCCCCATCTCGAGAAAATCACCTTCAAAACTAGGGGATCTAGGGTCCATTCGTGATGGCCCTGATATATCCTGCTGAGAGCATCTCCTAGGACATTGTCCTTCCATGGGAGGTGAACTGCTATCAGAGAAGTTTGCAGGGAATAGGCCAGGGACCACAACTTCAGTGCCTCTGTGCACAAGGCCATAGACAGAGTGCCTCCCTGCTTGTTGATGTACCACATGGTGGTGGTGGTGTCTGTTCTGATCTGGACCATCTTGTTCTGTACAGATTTGGAAAAGGCTTGCAGTGCCAGAAACACTGCTCTGAGTTCCAAGAGATTGATTTGAAGCAGAGATTCTTGAGGTGACCACAGTCCCTGGGTGGTAAGATCCCCCAGGTGGGCTCCCCAGCTAAGCAGGGAAGCATCTGTGGTGAGTATCACTGAATGAGACTGAGTGACAAAAGGAACTCCTTGTCTCAAATTGTCCTGATCCTGCCACCATTGCAAAGCCTGGATCAGGGTTCATGTCACTGGGACTAGTTTAGTAAGGGAATCCTTTCCTTGGGACCAGAAGGCTCTTAAATGGAACTGAATGTCCCTCATCTGGAATCTTGCTTCCTGGACCACTGCTGTGGAAGCAGCCATGTGACCCAGAAGCTGAAGGAAATGCCTTGCTGGTCAAAACACCTGTAGGGTGAATGAAGAGGCCAGTTCCATAAGGGTCCTTGCCCTGTCCAGGGGAAGGAACGCTCTTGCCCTTACTGTATCCAGTTCTGCCCCTATGAAGGTGAGCAGCTGCACTGGCTCAAGAACTGACTTTGGAAGGTTGAGGAGGAATCCTAAGAAAATGAGCACTTGCTGAGCTACTTGCAGAAGTGACTTGACTTGGTCTGGGAACTGACCCACTATGAGCCAGTCATCCAGATATGGGAAGATGGAAATCCTTTTTCTCCTTAGGAAGGCAACCACTACTGCCAGGCACTTTGTGAACACCCTTGGGGCTGATGTTAGGCCAAAGGGCATTGCTCTGAATTGATAGTGGCCTGAGGGCAACTCGAACCTTACGTAATTTCTGTGGGAGCACCTGAAGGGAATGTGAAAGTAGGCATCTTTGAGGTCCAGGGAGGCTAGCCAGTCCCTCAGCCTTAGAGGGAGCAGAATTATTGCCAGAGTCACCATTTTGAACTTTGGTTTTAAAAGGTGCTTGTTCAAGTATCTTAGATCCAGGATGGGCCGCTATTCTCCTGTTTTTTGGGGGGTTAAGAAGTACCTGAAGTACAATTCTTTGTCCTTGTGTAGGGTAGGAACCCTTTCTATGGCTCTGAGAGCCAGAAGGGAAGAAAGCTCTGCCTCTAGGGCAAGGGTCTCTGATGGATTTGCAGGTGGAAAGGAAATACAGATTACTCACCTGTAACAGGAGTTCTAGGAATGTTATATGTTGTTCATCCACACTGTCTGGCAGATTTCTTGCCGCTTTAAATCTTGCCGGAAGGTCTTCAAGCTGGCTTCTCCCACCCACCTGGGTGGTAAAACTCTTGGCTCCGCCCCATGATGCCAGATTTAGCCAGCTGGGAAGCCAGGTTGTGCGTGAGAAGCGGGAGGTCAGGTGGGTAGTGTGGATGAACAACATATACCTTAGAACTCCCTGTTACAGTGAATAACCCTATTCTGAGACATGGATATGTTGTTCATCCACACTGTCTGGCAGACTCCTAGCAGTTCTGGGAGGAGGGAGGCAAGGCGCACACCCTACTTGAGGAATAATGACTGGAGAGCCGAGGCCCCAAAACCAGCATCCTGGCATGACTCAAGGTCGATGTGGTAGTGGGTGATGAAGGTGTGCGCGACTTCCAGATAGCAGCCCTGCAGATTTCCTGGATAGGACGCCCTGAAGCAACCACCGATGCAGCAATATGGCGGTGGATGAGCTCTTATCCCTCTGGGAGGCTGCATGGCTGCCAACCTGTAGCAGAGATCTATGCGGAGGTGACCCACCTGCCTATCGTCCACTTGGCTGCAGGTCTGCCAAGTGCAGCTTCAGCATAGGTGACAAACAGCTGGCGAACCTCTCCCCGAACTTCAGCCGTCCGCTCCTTGTAATAAGCGAGCGCTCTTCTGGGATTCATCCCAGAATTCTAAAAGAACTAAGGGTAGAACTAGTGACACCACTGACTACCCTCTTTAACAAATCATGGGAGGATGGGGTGGTACCCGAGGACTGGAGATGGGCAGATGATATTCCCCTTCACAAAAGTGGGAGCAAGGCAGAAGCAGAAAACTACAGACCTGTTAGTTTAACCTCAACGGTAGGGAAAATGATGGAATCACTTCTGAAGGAAAGAATTGTTGAGTATCTAGAGACCAGAGGGCCCAGGACCCAAGGCAACATGGATTCACAGCAGGAGAAGGTCATGCCAGACAAATCTGATGAATTTCTTTGACTGGGTGACCAAAGTAGTAGATCGAGGAGGGGCTGTGGACATAGCCTACCTAGACTTTAGCAAGGCATTTGACACAGTCCCACACAAAAGATTGATATACAAGTTAGCAAGCCTGGGAGTGGGTCCCAAGATGACAGCCTGGGTAAAGAATTGGCTGGAGAATAGGACACAGAGAGTAATAGTAAATGGAGTCCACTCTGAAGAAAGGGGGGTTACTAGTGGGGTACCACAGGGTTCAGTATTAGGACTGGTCCTCTTCAATGTCTTTATAAGCGATATTGCAGAGGGACTGGAAGGAAAAGTATGTCTCTTTGCAGATGACAAAGATCTGCAACACAGCTGATGCACAAGGTGGGGTGGAAAGGATGAGAAGGGACTTGGCAAGGTTAGAGGAATGGTCAAATGTATGGCAGCTTAGATTCAATGCTAAGAAGTGCAAGGTAATGCACCTGGGAAACAAAAACCCAGGGGAAGAGTACACAATGGGGGTGAGATACTAACAACAACAAAATGGAAAGGGACCTGGGGTAGTCATATCAGATGACCTAAAGGTGGGCAAACAATGTAGAGAGACAGGCAAGGGCTGGGGGGATACTGGGATGCATAGGGAGAGGCATCACCAGCAGAAAACAGGAAGTTATTATCCTCTGTACAGACAGTTGGTGAGACCCCATCTGGAGTACTGCGTGCAGTTCTGGGACCCAATCTCCGCAAGGATATAGACAGGATGGAGGCTGTCAAAGGAGGGCAACTAAAATGGTGCAGGGCCTGCACTGGAACATATGAAGAGACTTAAGGAGCTGAATATGTATAGCCTCGAGGAAAGGAGAGAGAAGGGGACATGACAGAAACTTTCAAGTATCTCAAGATCGAACAAAGTCAAGAGGGTAGCATCTTTCAAAAAAGAGGTGTGCAAGAACAAGGGGCACAATTTGAAGATAGAAAGGGGCGCTCAGAGGTAATTTAAGGAAGTATTTTTTCACAGAGAGGGTTGTGGATGCATGGAATGGCCTTCCGAGGAAAAGTTGTGGAGTCAAAAACAGTGGTGGAATTCAAGCATGCATGGGACAGTCATAAGGCAATTCTAGGGGGTGGGGGTAGGAAGAAGTAGGCTGCTGGTTAACTAGGATCTGCAGCTTATCCAATAGGTAGGGAAATGGGCAGACTGGGTGGGCCAAGCAGTCCTTATCTGCCATCAAAATCTATGTTTCTATGTATGGAGCCTATATTCGGCCTCCGAGGTGTGACTGGGGTTGAACACTGGCAGAGTCAACACCTGGTTAAGGTGAAACTCCGACACCACCTTGAGGAAGGAATTTTGGGTGGGGGTGCAGGACAACCTTGTCCCTGTGGAAGACCAGATAAGGAGACTCGATGGAAAGCACCTGGAGCTCCCCCATCCTTCTGGCTGACATGATAGCCACAAAGAAGGTGGTCTTCCACGACAGGTGAGAGATATCACACCTGTGCATCAGTTCAAATGGCTTGCCCACGAGCTTAGCCAATACCAGCAGTAGATCCCATGGAGGTGGAGGTTCAGCACCGAGGATATGTGATCAAGGCCTTGAAAAGCGCCGATCACCTTCTCTCCTGCGCCACCGACTGCTTCCTGGCCCGCACCGGTAAGCAGAGATGGCTGCCAGGTGCACCCTGAGGTCGTCGCCTTCCCAGGCCCTGCTGGAGAAAAGGACCACAAGTAGTCCAGAATGCTTGCCAAGGAACAGAGGAAGGGTCCAGGCTCCTTTGCCCTGACACCAAATGGGAGAATCTTCCATTTGAAGGTGTAGCTTTTTCTGGTCGACTTTACGGGACAATTTCCAATCCACACTGGAGGACCTCGCCGGAAAGACCCAAGGCCTGGAACCTACTTCAGGAACCAGGCCAGCCAGGGGTGCAGAGATTGAAGGTCCCGGATGGAATACTCTGATTGACTGAGAGATCAGGTCTGGGCGGGCTGGAAGCCACCTTGGGAGCCTGGAGCTGAGGCTGAGGAGATCTGGATACCAGAACTGGCAGGGCCAGTCTGGGGCTACCAGAATCACCTGCGCCTGGCCCTCCTGCCGAGAAGCACCTTGTGGATCAAGGAAATGGGAAATGCATAGAAGAGGCCCGGGGTCACAGCCTCGAAGCATCCCCTGCAGCGATCCCTGCTGAGGGGGCGGCATGAAACAGTCTCAGCCTTGCATTCTCCCTGGAGGCAAACCCGTCCACCTGAGGCATGCCCCAGTGGGAGAACAGATCTTGTACTACCTACGACAGGAGAGACCACTCGTGGGACGCAGCCCCCTATCTGGCTTAGGCATCGGCCAGGGTGTTGAAGGCCTCGCCACATGGATGGCAAGGAGATCCGCCCAGGCTAAGCGACGAGTGACCAAATGCGACAGCTTCCTGCACAGAGGCATGGACACGCCCGCCCTGGCTGTTTAGTAGTACATGAGTGCGTGGTATTGTCGGTTTGGACCTGAACCACTTGACCCCGTAGAAATGGAGAGAAGGTGGTGAGGGCTAGATGAACCGCTCGAAGCTCCAGCAGGTTGATGTGGCATCGGGACTCCGGAGGGGACCAGAGGACGTGTGCTCTGTGCTCCCCCAGATGGGTGCCCCAACCCATCAGAGAGGCATTGGTTGATAGACCGTTGGCTCGGGGCGGACGAACGGGATGCCCTCCTGCAGATGTGTTGGAACGGTCCACCACTGGAGAGCGTTCCACATCCCCTGGGTCACTGTCACTAGCTGATCCAGTGGATCGAAGTGCTCTGACCATTGGCTGGCCAGCCCCCATTGAAGATGCACCAACGGCCCAACAGACCGCGCTGGTGCAGACCACCATGAGGCTCCAGGAAGTCCCGCAGAAGCACTGTTCAACCTGAAATGATTGGGCAAAGGAGGAAAGAACTCAGCCTCTGTCCGCCAGGAGCCATGCTCTGAGCTTGTAGAGTCGAGGCCTGCCCCTGGATGAACTGGATCACCTGCTTTTGGCACGAGTTCCAACCTGGCCTCGCTGATGAGGAGGCCAACCTGAGAGCAAACCTGGAGGGCCAGGATCTCTGGACCGCCTCCACCTCTGACCTGGAGGGGGCTGCAATCAGCCAGTCATCTAGGTAGGGGTACACCCAGACCCTTCGGCACAGCAGGAATGCTGTCACCACTGCCATGCATTTGGTGAAGACCCTGGGAGCTAGGGAGAGGCCAAAGGGCATGGCCCGGAACTCAGAGGGATCCCTCCGCCCTGAAGCGGAGGAATCTCTGGTGGGACAGATGGATTGGGACGTGAAAGCACGCGTCCTGAAGGTCCAGAGAGCAGAACCACATGCCTCATTCCAAGGATGGGATTATCTGAGCCAGAGTGACCATCCTGAAGGTTCGAGACCTTAGGAACCTGTTCAGGTCGTGCAGGTCGAGAATGGGGCACCAGACCCCCGTCCGTTTTGGGACCAGGAAGTACCTGGACACAAACCCTGGGTCTGGAGGAGGATCCGCCACCTTCCTGATCACCTCTTCATCAAGGAGCAGGGTGATATTGGCTCAGCGAGCCGAAAGAGGCTGTGGACCCTGTAGCTCTCGAGGGTGGCGGCTCGAAGGGCGGGCCTGCTCAAACCCAGGGGCAGGACCTTTTCACCACCTCCAACACCCAACGGTCCGTGGTGATAACGGACGAGGCGGAAAGGAAGTGGTGGAGCCGCCTCCCACGGGGAGGAGGACGAGGCTGAAGCACCTCAACCCGGTCACTGGGCAGGCTTAGAGGAGGGACCGGCCGAGGGACCTCCTGGGCCTCTACCTCCCTGCTTCCTATTAGAGGAAGCCGAAGGCTTGGGTTTGGGATGCCAAGCGCGAGCCTGCTGGCCCTGGTGCTGTTGGGCTGGATGTGCCGCAGGTGCAGACGGACGAAAGGACTTATGATGCTGCTGCTGTCGGCGGCCTTTGTCCTTCTGGGCAGAGGTGACCGAGTCCAGAGTGGCATTGGACTTTTCGATCTGCTGGAGGTGACCTTCCACCCAGGGACGAGGCGGGTCCCCTGGAAGGGGACATCCCAATTTATGCTGGTATCTGCTGTGAAGGTGGATATCTCAGTCTGTTTGCGGTGCATGGCCACTGCGGCCACAACTGATCTGGCACAGGAGTCTCCAATGTCCAGAGCGTTGGAGCTGCTGCTTTCCGCCTTCCCTTGTCCCATACCTGCTGGACCATGGTCTGCAGGTTGGCTGGAGATGAGGGATCAATTACAGGGAGCCCATGAGGGCGTGATAAGTGCCATCAGCACGGCTGAGCTGGCTCTGGGATGGAGGCCAAGGGAGGATGCAGCTGCCCGGGAGGTGTGAATAGGAAGAAACCCCGCAGAGACAATACCCGGTTAGGGAAGATCACTCGGAAGGAACTTGGGTGGGGCGCTGGACAACCTTGTCCCTATGAAAGACCAGATAGGGAGATTCAAAGGAGCGCCTTGAACTCTCCCCTCCTTCTGGATGGCAGAGTAGCCCCAGGAAGGTGTTCTTCCACAGCAGGTGGGGGAAACTCGCACCTGTGCAATGGTCCAAATGGCTTGCCCATGAGCTAAGCCTATACCAGTGCAGGTCCCACAGAAATGGGGATGCTCTCCCCCAAAAAGGAGGTGTGATCGAGGCCTAGAGAAGGGCCAGACCACCTTATCTGCGCCACTGACTGCCTTCCGGCCCGCGCCCAGAAGACAGGGGTAATCAACAGAAGCACCTAGAGGGTCGCGGTCAAGCCCTAGTTCAAAGAACGGACCACAGATGGTACGGAATGTCATTTCAGGAACGGGAGGGGCCAGGCCCCATCCCATCATCAAATGGAGAACCTCACCATTGAAGGCAAGCATGTTTGGCCGACTTCTAGCAGGACGCCAAACATCGAGGACCTTGTCGAGGATTCCAAGGCCTGGCCCTAGCCGAACAGGGACCAGGCCTTCAGGTGCAGGGATTGAAGGTCCAGATGGAAAACCTTCCCCTGAAAACAGAAATCAGGACCAGGAGGACTGGAAGCCGCCTTGGGAGCCTGGGGCTGAGATTGAGGAGAGCTGGATACCAGAGCTGGAAATCCAGTCTGGGGCTACCAGCATTGCCTGGCGCCTAGTCCTTCCTCGCTTTGCCCATAGGTCAAGGGAAATGGGGGAGAGGCGTGGAAGGGCCCGGGGTCCACGGCCTAGATGGCATCCCCTACAGCAAACCTTGCTGAGGGGGCGGGCATGAAAGAGTCTCGGCCTCGTATTCTCCCTGGAGGGAGGAGGGAGGAGATCCTGTGCTACCTCCAGCAGGGGAGACCACTCGAGAGGCGCAGCCTATGTCCAGCTTAGGGCATCAGCCAGGGAGTTGGAGGCTCCTGCCATCAAATGGCTGGGAAACCGCCTCCGACTGCACGAAAAAAACCAATGCGGAGAACCTCCTTACATCGTGGCAAGGGGCTCGACTGAACCTGGCGGGGTAGGTAGCACATGGTTGTGGTGTTGTCCGCTTGGACTTAAACCACTAGACCCCACACAAACGGAGCGAGCAGTGCAGCTACAGACCGCCTGGGAGCTCCAGGCGGGTAAGAAGGATATCGACTCCTTTAGAGACCAGAGGCGGAAGCACTGTATTCCTCTAGATGGGCACTTTCACCCATCCGAGAAGCATCGGGTCAGAGAAGACCACGGACTCAGGCGGATGAACAGGATGTTCTCCTGCAGGAGCTGGAACGGTCCGAGGGGACGCCTTCCAGCTCCTGGGCTGTAGTCCCGAACTGGTCCGAGGAACGCAGCACTGTGACCGCTGGCTGGCCTGTCCCCACTAGGGGGACGCATGAACCAGCAGGTCCAACAGACCATGCTGGAGCCGGCCGCCATGAGGCCCAGGAGGTGCAGGAGGTCCCGGCAGTGCACAATTGCCCAGTCAGACCTGACTAGGTAAGGGAGGAAGAACCTCAGCCCTGTCAGCCAGAAGCCGAGCTCGGACTCAAGAGTCGAGCCTAGTCCCGAAGAAGCATCACCCGCTAAGACACGCGTTCCAGCGTGGCTCTGGTAAAGGGAGAACAGTCTGAGCCTGGAAGGGTTGTAATCAGGCCGCCATCCGGGTGGGGTTACACCCGGACCCCTCAATGCCGCAGAAACTACTAAGCAGAGAACTAAGGGCCTGGCCAGGATCTCGTAAGGAGATCTCCCACTTAGGAAAGGGAGGAGTCTCCCAAGAAACGGACGGAACAAGGAGTAGGTACGTCCTGGAGGCCCAGGAAGAAGCCGCATGCCTCATTCTGAGGATGGGATATCTGGCAGAGAGACCATCCAGGCGTGCAGAAGGATGGGGCACAAGCCCCCCGTCCGTTTGAGACCAAGAATAGCTGGACACGAACCCAGGGTCAGAAGGAGGGTCCACCACCTTCCTGATCACCTCTAATTAGAGGGCCAGGCAAGTCGGCTCAGCGGGCCGATGAAGAGGCTGTGGACCCAAGATCCCCATGGGGCAACGGCTCAAAAGGGGTAAACCTGCTCGCAACCCGTGACAGGACCTACCCTTAGCACCACCCAAGAGGAAGAGGTGCGGAGCCATCCCCCCACTGGGAAACCCGAGCAGGGACGACGGGGCCGGGGACAGCGCCCCTTAGCCCATCACTGAGCAGGCTTGGCGGAGGAAGATGCCGAGGGGGCTCTCGGATCCCTACCTCCCTGCTTCCTTTTGGAGGAAGATGCTGGTCTGGCGACAGGCCGCCCAGTGCATGCCTGCTGGCCCTCATGCTGGGCCGGTCGAGCCGCAGGGGCAAAGGGGCTTATGCAAAGGTTGTCGGCTGCCCTTGTCCCTCCGGGTGGGAGTGACAGAGTCCGGAGTGGCATCAGACTTCTCGGGCCCCTGGATGTGTCCCTCCACTCCAGGGCCGAAAAGGTCAGTCCCCAAGAAGGGAATGTCCGCCAGCTTGTGCTGGGTTTCCAAAGAGAAGGAGGATAACCTCAGCCACGCCCTGCGGCACATGGCCACCGCGGCTGCCACCGATCTGGCACAGGAGTCGCCCAGATCCAGAGCCGTCTGGAGCTGCTGTTTCGCCACCGCCCTACCCTGGTCCCACACCCGCCGGACCGTGGTCCGCAGGTCGGCCGGGAGATGAGGGAGGACCTCGTCCAGGGAGCCCAAAAGGGCGCAGAAGAAGTGTGCCATCAGTGCCGCTGAGCTGGCCTGACGGAGGCCTAGGGAGGACGCAGCGAACCTTTGCCCCTACATAGTCCATCCTTTTGGACTCCTTGTCAGGGGGCCTATCCACATCCCTAGCGTTTCCAAAACATTGGAAAACATTGTCTGTGACTACCCCTTCAGCCGAAGGGTGTTCCGAGAAACCGGGCAGAGAACCGACAGGGACAGGGTACTTCCTGGCCTCCCTGGCTGAAGGCGTAGGGCAGGAAGTAGGCCACCACCAGAGCTCCAAGGCTGGGCCCATGATTGCCTCTGCCACCGGGAAGACCTCTGAGGGTGAGCCCCCTCGGTCTAGAATCTCCGTAAGGGGCCCGTTTGGAAACGGGCTTGAGCTGCATCCCGGTGAATTCCGAGATGAGCTGGAGCAGACCCACAAAGGACGATGGACTGTCGTCCACAGAATGTTCCAGGGAAGACCATGGGTTCTCCCTGCTAGGAAACATAGTGGAGTCGATTTCGGGCCCCGAGGGGTCTGCAAAAAGCTGCCGCAGGCCTGAGTCACTCTTCATCCGCCAAGGGCAAGCGGGAGTGAGGGGAACAAATAACCTGCGGGACAGGTCATGGCCCGGCCTGGGTTCCACCGAGGACAGTGGGGCAGCAGGGATCAGATGAGCAACCGGCCCCAGAGAGGGCACCTCAACTGCCTCGAGCGGCTGCTTACTAGCCAGAGAATGAATCGGGGTCGATTGATTCCCGGACAACAACAGCTGCTGCCACATAAACTCCTCGTAACGTCGACGCCAACGGCATCGAAGCCACTCCTCATCCAAGGAGGGGAACGAGGAAGAACGGCAATGCCACTTGACTCGGTGCCCTGACCGAGAACGCCGAGGTCGGCATGAGTGGCTAGACCGAGAGGAGGACCAAGACAGAGACCCGAATCCTCAGGGGAACCGAGGGCAGGCCTGGGAAGGAGCGGAGCGCGCCCGCTTCCCCTTCGGCTCGGAAGAAATGGCCGAGGACTGCTGACCCGAAGGTACCGGCAGAACCTCAGCCTCTGCTGGGGGAACTGGTGAAGGGATGGCGGCACTAGCAGAAGACAGCCCAGATAATGAGTCGAGAGGCTCGCCACGTCAACGGGGGGTCCTGGCCGGCTGACCTGACGGGACAATTGCAGAGGCCAGCGTCGTCGCATCCTCGACCGAAGTCGAGCGCCGGCCGGCAGGGGAGGGGGGAACCTCCGCCTCCCCTCTGGAGCCGACTTAAGGACTTAGCCCGCGGCTCCTTGACTTGGGGCCGAGGCAGGTCTCAAAGGTCCCTCTCCTTCAAGGAAAGGGACTGGCAAAGCCTTGAATGAAGCTGCATAGGAGGAGAGCCAAAGGAGAGCAGGATAAGGCCATGGTCGAGGGGAAGAAGGAGGGAGGCCACCCCTCCCAGGGGAAAGAAGACGAGCTGCTCAGAAAAACAGGTTACTCACCTGTAACAGGAGTTCTAGGAATGGTATATGTTGTTCATCCACACTGTCTGGCAGGTATCCTTGCCGCTTAAATCCTTGCTGGAAGGTCTTCGTTGGCTCCTCCCACCCACCCGGTGGTAAAACTCGGCCCGCCCCCATGATGTCAGATCTGGCCTGCTGAAAGCTCAGGTTGTGCGCGAGCCTGGAAATGGTGGATGAACAACATATACCATTCCTAGAACTCCTGTTACAGGTGAGTAACCTGTATTTAGGACATGGATATGTTGTTCATCCACACTGTCTGGCAGACTCCTAGCAGTTCTCTGGGAGGAGGGAGGCAAGGCGCACACCCCCTACTTAGGGAATAGAGACTGGAGAACCGAGGCCCCAAAACCAGCATCCCGGCATGACTCAAGGTCGATGTGGTACTGGGTGATGAAGATGTGTGCCGACTTCCAGGTAGCAGCCCTGCAGACTTCCTGGATAGGGACGTCCCTGGAAGCAGCCACTGATGCAGCAGTATGGCGGGTAGAATGAGCTCTTATCCCTCTGGGAGGCTCCCATGCCCGCCAACTTATAGCAGAGATCTATGCAGGAGGTGACCCACCTGCCTATCATCCGCTTGGCTGCAGGTCTGCCAGGTGCGGCTTCAGCGCAGGGTGACAAACAGCTGGGCAACCTCTCCCGACTTTCAGCCATGCGCCCTTATAGTGCGAGTGCCCTTCTAGGGTCCAGAGTATGAGCCTATATTCGCCTCCGAGGTGTGACTGGGGTGAACACTGGCAGAGTCAACACCTGGTTAAGGTGAACCCACACCACCTTCTGAAGGAATTTCGGTGGAGCGCAGGACAACCTTGTCCCTGTGGAAGACCAGGTAAGGAGACTCATGCAGAGCACCTGGAGCTCTCCCATCCTTCTGGCTGACGTGATAGCCACCAAGAAGGCGGTCTTCCACGACAGGTGAGAGAGTTCACACCTGTGCATTGGTTCGAATGGCTTGCCCATGAGCTTTGCCAGTACCAGCAGTAGATCCCACGGAGGTGGAGGTTCTCGCACCGGAGGGGAAATGTGATCAAGGTCTTTGAAAAAGCACCAGACCACCTTCTCCTGCGCCACCGACTGCTTCCCGCCCGCGCCCGGTAAGCAGAGATGGCTGCCAGGTGCACCTTAAGGGTCGTCGACCTAAGCCCTTGCTGAGAAAGGGACCAAAGGTAGTCCAATATGCTCGCCAAGGAACAGGAGGAAGGGTCCAGGCTCCGTTCTGGCACCAAATGGAAAATCTCTTCCATTTGAAGGCGTAGCATTTTCTGGTCGACCTTACAGGATGCTTCAACCACATTGAGGACCTTGTCGGAAAGACCCAAGGCCTGGAACTCTAGCCACTCAGAAACCAGGCCGTCAGGTGCAGGGATCAAGGTCCGGATGGAATACCTTCCCCTGATTGACTGAGAGCAGGTCCGGGTGAGCTGGAAGCTGCCTCAGGAGCCTGGAGCTGAGGCTGAGGAGATCTAGGTACCAGAACTGGCGAGGCCAGTCTGGGACTATCAGAATCACCTGCGCTTTGTCCCTCCTTGCTTTGAGAAGCACCTTGTGCATCAAGGGGAACGGGGGAAAGGCGTAGAAGAGGCCCGGGGTCCACGGCCTCGAGAAGGCATCCCTGCAGCGATCCCTGCTGAGGGGGCGGCATGGAACAGCTCAGCCAGATTCTCCCTGGAGGCAAACAGGTCCACCTGAGGTGTGCCCCAATGGGAGAATAGATCTGTACTACCTCCGCAGGAGAGACCACTGTGGACGCAGCCCCTATCCGGCTTAGGGCATCGGCCAGGGTGTTGCAGGCTCCTGCCACATGAATGGCTAGGAGATCCGCCCCAGGCTGTGCACGAGTGACCAGATGTGAGAGCTCTTGCATAGAAGCATGGAGCTGGCCCCGGCCCTGGCGGTTTAGATAGTACATGGTCATGGTGTTGTCCGGTCTGGACCCGGACCACTTGGACCTCAAGAAACGGAGCAAAGGTGGTGAGAGCTAGGCGGACCACACGGAGCTCCAGCAGGTTGTTGTGGCATCGACTCCTGCTGACCAGAGGCCATGCGCTGTGTTCCCCAGATGGGCACCCCAACCCATCAGAGAGGCATTGGTCGATAGAGAGACCGCCGGCTCAGGGCGGACAAACGGGATGCCCTCCTGCAGATGAACTGGAACGTCCACCACTGGAGAGCATTCCGGATCCCCTGGGTCACCGCCACCAGCTGGTCCAATGGATCGCAGCGCTGGGGACCACTGGCTGGCCAGCCCCCACTGAAGGGGCGCGATGTTCCAGCGGGCCCAATGGACCACGCTGGTACAGGCCACCATGAGACCCAGGAGGTGCAGGAAGTCCGGGCAGGGCGCAATTGCCCAACCAGAAATGATTGGGCAAAGGAGGAAAGAACCTCGGCCCTGTCCGCCGGGAGCCATGCTCTGGCTCAAGAGAGCGTCGAGCTCTGCCCCGATGAACAGAATCACCTGCTTCGCTCGAGTTTCTACTTGGTCTCATTGATGAGGAGGCTGACCTGAGAGCAAACCTGAGGGCCAGATCTCTGGACTGCTCCACCTCCTGTCTGAGGGGCTGCTATCAGCCAATCGTCCAGGTAAGGGTAAACCCGGACCTCAAGGCGCAGTAGGAATGCTGTCACCACTGCCATGCATTTGGTGAAGACCCTGGAGCTGGAGATGTCAAGGGCATGGCTTGAACTCAAGGGATCCCTCCGCCGAAAGCGTAAGGAAGTTTGATGTGATGGATAGGGATGTGAAAGAACGCGTCCTGCAGGTCAAGAGAGCAGAACCACATGCCGTGTTCCAAGGATGGTGTTAATGTAGAGCCAGAGTGACCATTCTGAAGGTTCGAGACCTTAGGAACTTGTTTAGGTCATGTAGGTTTGAGAATGGGCGCCAGCCCTCGTCTGCTTTCGAACCAGGAAGTACCTGGACATGAACCTGGTTTGAGGGAGGGTCCGCCACCTCTCTTATCACCTTCTCGAGGAGGAGAGCGATGTCGGCTCAGCGAGCTGACAGCGAGGCTTCGGACCCCGAGGCCCCCCAAGGTGCGACGGCTCTGAAGGGTGGGGCCTGCTTGAACTCCAGAGGCAGGCCCTTTCCCACCACCTCCAACACCCACCGGTCTGTGGTGATAAAGGACCAGGCGGAAAGAAAGTGGCAGAGCCGCCCCCCCACAGGGGGCACCTGGAGTGAGGTGACAGGGTTAGGGGCGACACCCCTCAACCCGTCACTGGGCAGGCTTGGAGGAAGGACCGGCCAAGGGACCTCCAGGGCCTTTACCTCCCTGCTTCCTGGAGGAGGAAGCCGAGGGCTTGGGTTTGGGATGCCAAGCTCGAACCTGCTGGCCCTGACGTTGCTGGGTCGGACGTGCCACGGGCGCAGAGGGACGAAAGGGCTTAGGCTGCGGCCTTTGTCCTTCTGTGCGGATGAAACCGAGTCCAAGGTAGCATTGGACTTCTCTATTCTCTGCAGGTAACCTTCCACCCCAGGGCCAAAGAGGTCGGTCCCCAGGAAGGGGACATCTGCCAACTTGTGCTGGGTATCCGAAGTGAAGGTAGATATCCTCAGCCATGCCCGACTACGCATAGCCACTGCAGCCGCTACTGACCTCACACATGAGTCTCCAATGTCCAGAGCAGTCTGAAGCTGCTGTTTGGCCACTGCCCTGGTCCCGCACCTGCCTGACCGTGGTCTGCAGGTCCGCCGGAAGATGAGGAACTACCGCCCAGGGAGCCCAACAGGCATGAGAGAAATGTGCCATGAGTATACGAACTGGCCTGGACGAAGGCCGAGGAGAGACACAGCGTAGGACTTTGCGCCCGGCATAGTCCAATTTCTTGGACTCCTTGTCGGGAGGTTTGTCCACGTCCCTAGCGTTCCTGGCGCGCCGGAAAACGCTGTCGGTAACTAGCCCCTTGGCTGAAGGGTGTTCCGAAAAACAGGACAAGGAACCGGTAGGGACTGCATACTTCCTGGCCATCCTGGCCGAGGGTACAGGACAGGAAGCAGGGCGCTGCCGGAGCTCCAAGGCCGGGCCCACTATGGCCTCGGCCACCGGAAAGGCTTCTGTAGGGGAATCCCCTCGGTCCAGAATCTCCGTGAGAGGATACCTGGCCTGCTTAGACACAGGTTCGAGCTTCATCCCGGTAGACTCCGAGATGAGCCGAAGCAATCCCAGATAAGACGAAGGGCTATCGTCCATCGACTGACCTCCAGAGGACTCCAAGTCTACTCGCCTGGAGAAAAGGGAGGAATCGCCGGACTCTGAAGAGTCTGCAAAGAGCTGCCTCGGGCCTGAGCCACCCTCCACCTGCCGAGGTCGATTGGGAGTGAGGGTAACAGACAGCTTATGGGGCAGTCCCTGAGCTGACCGAGAGTTCTTGGTCGGAGCCCCAAATAACGGCTGTGGAGGTGGAGGTTCCACCAGAATCGGTGGAGCAGCTGGTTTTGGCCGAACAACCGGCCTGGGAACAGGCTCCTCGGGTAAGACGAGGGGTTGTTTCGGCCGCTCCCGTGACAGCCACTTAATGGCCAGGGAAGGCGATGGCGTCGGCTTGTTCCCGGTCAGAAGGAGCTGTTGCCACATGAGGTCCTCATATCGTCGACGTAATGGCGTCGGCCTCCGCCCCAGGAGAAGGACGAGATGAGCGGCGGTGCCGCCCATTGTGGTGCCGAGATCAAGACCGCTAGCGACGGCGGGATCGCTGGACCGCAAAGCAGTCCAAGAACCTCGCTTTTCCGAGGACGCAAGCGGGAGGGGACGGGTGGAACTGGCGCCCACCCCGGCTCGGAGGGTTCACCCGAGGGCTCCGGAACCGAGGCACTGGCAAGCCCACGGGATCCTCAACTCCCACCGGGAACCGTGAGAGGATTTTGGCTTCGCCGTCAACAACCCATCCAACGGGTCGAGAAAGATCTCAACTGCGCCGACGGGAGTCTCGGTCAACTGACCTGATGGGGACACCGTGAGACCAGTGTCCGGAGTCAACAATCGACCCAAGTCGATGGCTGACAACTGGAAGAGGGACCTTTCCCACTCCCAAGAGCGTCGACGTAAGGACTTACCCTTGTCTTTCTTCTTGGACTGAGAAGAAGGTCCAGCAGACGTTGGTCCCTCTCCTCTAGTGGAGAGGGACAGACAAAGCTCCTTAAAGAAAGCTGTATAAGAGGAACCCAGGGAGAGCGGGATAAATGCCGCGGTCAAGGAAGATGCGGCCTGCGCCGCCTCCTCTTCGAGGGCGATCACCTGCTCTAGTTGATCCGCCGAGCGTGCCGCCACGGAAACCGCCGACCGGGCCTCTTTTGACTTCACCGGAGGAAAACGTTTCTCAGGGCGCCCCAGTTGTAAATGGGCAGCACGGTCTTCGAGGACATAGGCTGAGAAGGAAAAGCACAGGTCGCAAGCCTGCGGGTCGTGCTCAAGGCCCAAACAGTAGACACACGTGAGTGCGGATCCGTCTGGACATCTTCTGCCCGCAAGGGCATCTCCAAAACCGGAGTCGTATTTGTCCATCGTGAGTCATGAGGGATAGAAGACCAAAGTCTAGAATGCAAAACTTTTAAATTCGGAAAACCAAGAATTAGGAACCAGTCTTATACGCAGAGCATTAAGGAGGGAACCTGAGCTTCCAAGCGGTAAGGAAGATCTGGCGTCATGGGGCGGAGACGAGAGTTTTACCACCCGGGTGGGTGGGAGGAGCCAGCTTGAAGACCTTCCGGCAAGATTTAAAGCGGCAAGGATACCTGCCAGACAGTGTGGATGAACATATCCATGTCCCTAGAACAGCCGATGCGAATGCTGCCAGACGATCAGAGGAATTTTCCGGAGTGGGAAAATTTACCGGGCGCCCGAGCCCCGAACGGGCCGCGCAGTCCTCCAGAGAGCTGGCCGAAAGAGCACAACAAAACTCACAAAGCTGAGGATCATGATCCAGGTCAAGGCAGTAAACGCACGTGGAGTGTGGGTCTCTCCTGGAGGAATTAACCGGGTGCCTCCTGGGGCCGGAAAAAGAATGAGCCATCGCCGCAGCGAAGAAGAAAGGATCGAAGTTTCAGACAAACTTCCAATTGATTTAGAAGACCGAAATTTCCAAGAACCAGTCAAAAACGCAGAGCGCTAAGGAGGGAACCTGAGCTTCCAAGCGGTAAGGAAGATCTGGCGTCATGGGGCGGAACCGAGAGTTTTACCACCTGGGTGAGTGGGAGGAGCCAGCTTGAAGACCTTCCGGCAACGATTTAAAGCGGCAAGGAACCTGCCAATAAGTGTGAATGAACAACATATCCATGTCCCTAGAAAGGTACTCCGTGTCCGAGCCTGAAAGAGTATACCTCTTGTCCATTCGTCTGTCCACAAGAGGTATGGAGTTAGGAGTCTTTAGAATTTTAAATGTCTGTTTCCCAAAAGATTTGTGGAGGGGAATAGACAGCCTCCTGGACTCTGGATGTCCATCATTTCAACAAAATCAGGCTTCTCCTGATCCTCTACTGCTTCTTCCATTGGAAGCTGGGGGGTTTCAGCCACTTTCTTGTAAAACAAAGTGGGAAGGGGACTCAAAGCCTAGGAGGAGAAACACCTGAAGGTCTGTCTGGGGAGATGTCCGGGTCAATAGGCACATCCAGACTTTTATAATCACCATCATCATCCTCATACTCTCCCCTCCTCCTCCGGTTCATAAAATTCTTCTAAAGTATAATCCGGAACCAGGGGAACCGACCGAACCCCTGCCAGATGGTGCCGGTTTGGCCGGAACCGAGGTTAGCGATTGCACTATCCTTATCGCTTTGGCTATTTCATCAGCTGTCGGAGAAAGAACTTGTGGATCCGAACCGGATGATTTTTCTCTTCTCTTTCTTTTAATCGGAACAGACTCCTCAGAATCGGCTCTCATTTTGCCCAAAGAAGTTTCGCCCTGGTCAGAGGGCACTTCTTCTGGTTCAGTCAGAACTGAACTGGGCTGGCCATCCGGGTCAGTGGACTTCTCGGCCTCCCTTTCCCTCAGTCTACCTACTCTCTTATCCAGGGTAGCTTTGGGAAAACTCTCAGAAATTTGGCAGTCTGAATCGAGGTGGTCAAACCCCAGACAAACACAGGTGGTGTGGGGTTCAGCCTTAGCAAAGGCTTCCCCAGACATGGCCAATCCTAACCAAAACTTACCCTTTTTTCCGCAATCCGCCAGGCAAGACTCCCCTATCAGTTCCTGACTGTGTTACGGGTCTTGGAAAAAAGCGTAATTAAAGCCTTTTTTTTTTTAGAACTGATACGGACTGGTTACCACACTCTAAGCAAATTCAAAAACCTTTTTAGACCAAACTGATCGGTTCAAACCAAACTGATCCAAAATTTACAAGTTCCACACAGAAACTAAATGTAAAACATATCTAGTACTCACGGTACCACAAACAGACAAACTGACAGATTCGGTAGCAGAAATTCAGTAGAAACCGAGCAAAAAATGAAACTTTAACAGACTTTTTTGAACCGAGCAAAGGAGAAATCTCCGGAGCGACTGTTCAGTGCAGGCGGAGTAAAGAATCTGACGGTTGGAGTTTAAAGAACAGCAGACAGGGGCTTCAACCGAGCTCGCGCTGAACATTCCATGCTGGCTATGGAAAGTTAACTCTTTGTTCTCCGGGGCAGTTGAAAGGCAGGACCTAACTGCAATAGTCAGAATACAGCAAGGCTTCATGTTGTTTGAAAAACATGTTACCTTCTGTCCTGAGGTGTGCCTCTATAATATTGGTGAGGTTATCCGCAAGGCATAGACAACAGTATGATGCATTGTTAGTCAGTTCTGGGTTCCGAGTGGCAGACGTCAAAGAATCCGATACATTGACTTTAGTAAAATATGAAGTTGATGTCAACAAAATAAGACCCTTTGAATAGTAGGGGTATGCCATCTATTCTCTGTTGATAAATGGTCTCAGTTGTATACATTGGCATAGTCGACTGAAGGATTTTCTGCTCTATAAATGGGTGTGAAAAGCCCTGTACCTTCGTTGGTAGAGGAGGCAGCCTAGAGACATCCATCCAAGGGGTACACCCATTGTTTCTGTGGCCTTTATCTATGGCCAGGTAGCAGTATAAGTTTAGTAAGAATACTACAATTCATATTATAACATTATCAGGATGTATCGATTTTTTCTCATCATGTGAGTAGTAGGCTCTGTTCGTGGGAGGGACACGAGGGTCCAGCGCACAACAGGCCAAGAGGCATTCCGATTAAGTGACCGTAATGGCCTGTAACAGCGATACCTCTATTAAAAATGTGTATATGAACATGATAAACATGTTACCGTCCACCCTGAGGTGTGCCTCTATAATACTGGCGAGGTTATCCGCAAGGCATAGGTGATAGTATGATGCATTCTTAGTTCTGGGTCCCGAGTGGCGGATGCCAAAGAATCGGATATGATGATTGTAGTAAAATATGAAGTTGATGTCACCGAAATAAGCCCCTTTGAATAGTAGGGGTATGCCATATATTTTGTTGATAAATAGCCTCATAGTTGTATACAATGGAGTCAACTGGAGGAGTTTCTGCTCCATAAATGAGTGTGAAAAAGCCCTGCACCCTCGTTGATAGAGGCAGCCAAGAGACAACCGTCGAAGAGGTACACCCTATTGATGAGAATATGTAACCATGTTGATGGAAAAATGTCTCCCATTAATATACAAAGTAAGGCATGGTCTCTGGACGGTGGAATGTTGGCCACTGATGGTGGGATCATCCCTGTCGATGGTGTAGAAGGAATACCATGCCCCGTAGACACTGGAATGAAAGCAGTCTATGATGATTAGCAGAAATCATGCTTCGTCGACAGTGGGTCATCTGCAGTCGACGATGAAAGAAGGGGAGCATGTCCCTTCGATTGTGGAATGTGTCTCACCGACAACAGATGAAGATAATGTGCCTCAATGACAGGGGTTGTTATGCCCGTCGATGAGAGAGGCTTGTTCATATATGAAGCCACCTTTGATGGTCTTGGAGGAGGCCTCCATCGACGGGGCATGAGAGGTTAGTCAATGAGAATCATGTAAGAGGCCTCCGTCAACGGTGGATGAAGGGTCTGTCGATGGGAATCATGCAGGAGACCTCCGTCGACGGGGAATGAACCTCCCATCGACGAGAAATATGCAGGAGGCCTCCGTCGACAGGAAATGAGCCTCCCATCAGAGAAATATGCAGGAGGCCTCTGTCGATGGGGAATGAACCTCCCGTCAACAAGAATCTTGTAGGAAGCCTCCGTTGATGGGGTACGACCCTCCCGTCGACGAGAATCAGGTAGGGGGCCTCCGTTGACAGGGCATGACCCTCTCGTCAACGGGGAATGTGCATCCGTCGGCAGGAAGATAATGCAAACCTCTGTAGAGTAAGTTGGAGGCCTCCGTCGACGGGGTGTATATCGTCGATAAGAAGTAGTGTTAGCCTCTGTTCTATGTTTTTTCTTTAAAGATGATGTAGAACATTCCTACAGTCAATGGGGCATTAGCCGCCGACAAAGAATGCCTCTGAAGAAGTCTTAGTAGATAGGACCGTTGGGTCAGTCAGGCAGGACTTATAATGAAGGTACTTCCTTCTTTTCTCATGCAACAAGGATTTCTTCCATCATGTAAGGCTTTTAGCCTAATCTTCTGGATATGGTGCCATGTTTTAAGCCCAGGCACCCGAAGGTGCAAGTTCAGACGACTTCAGAGACTGGTCTGCAGAGGAGTGTTCTAGCTGCTGTGAGAGCTGAAGCCGGCAGGAAAATTAATGGAGACTACCAGGAACCACCCACTTTTATAGGCACAGCCCAGGAAGTGAGGTCATGTGGGTGGTCCCTGGTGGAGAGACTGCTGGAAAAAACTACCCTGTGAGAGCATCACCTAGGGGAAACTCCCAGAAGTAATGACTTACTGCAAGAGACCATTCCGTGGAAGATCTACTGTTACAGGTGAGTAACCTGTTTTTCTAGGATTGTGAATATTTATTGAAAAGTTTCACCAGGTAAGGTACACTGAACAAGTTGCTAGTCTCCTGGTACAACCTGGGGAGATGGTGGTGGGAGATACATAGTATCAATGAGTACACACAAATTACACAATATCATACAGATGTTGCTCATCCACGCTTCTTGGCAGACTCCTATCAGTTCTCCAGGAGGAGGGAGGCAAGGCACACACCCCCTACTTGAGGAACTGAGGCCCCAAATCCAGCATCCTGGCCTGACTCAAGGTCGATATGGTAATGAAGGTGCTTGCTGTCTTCCAGGTAGCAGCCCGACAGATTTCCTGGATAGGGATGTCCCTGGAAGCAGCCACCGATGCAGCAGTATGGCAGGTAGAATGAGCTCTTATCCCTTTGGGAGGCTCCTTGCCCGCCAACTTGTAGCACAGACTAATGCAAGATGTAATCCATCAAGCAACCGTCCGATTTGCTGCAGGTCTGCCAGAAGCGGCTTCAGCGTAGGTAACAAACAGCTGGCGAACCTATCTCTGAATCTCCACCATCCTCTCCTTATAACAGGAGAGAGATGGTCTCCGGTCCAAAGTATGGAGCCTGTATTTGGCCTCCAAGGTGTAATTGGGGTAGTACATCGACATAGTCAACACCTGGTTAAGGTGAAACTAACCACCTTCGGAAGGAATTTCGGGTGTGGGCACAGGACAACCTTGTCCCTGTGGAAGACCAGATAAGGGTAGTCCACCGAGAGTGCCTGGCGCTCCCGTCATTCTGGCAAATGAGATAGCCTCCAGGAAGGCCATCTTCCACAAGTGTGACAACTTACACTTGTGCATTGGTTCGAATGGTTTGCCCATGAGCTTTGCCAGTACCAGCAGTAGATCCCACAGAGGTGGAGGTTCATGCACCAGAGGGGATATGTGATCCGGGCTTTTGAAAAAGCACCAGATCACTGTCCCCTGCGCCAATGTCGGCTGACCAGCCTGTGCCCAGTAAGCACAGATGGCTGCCAGGTGCACCCTAAGGGTCAATGACTGAAGACCCCCTTTGGACAAAGACCAAATGTAGTCGAGAATGTTAACCACTGGACAGAACAGAGGGTCCAGGCCCTTTCCCCGACACCAAATGGAAAACCTTTTTCATTTGAAGGCATAACACTTCCTGGTCAATTCCTTCCTGGATGCTTCCACTACTGTGAGGACATCCTCAGAGAGACCCAAAGCCTGGAACTCTAGCCACTCAGGTACCAGGAATTCAAAGTCCGTATGGAATACCTTCCCCTGATTGAGTGAGATCAGGTCTGGGCATGCTGGAAGCTGCTCCGGGGGCCTGTTGCTGAGGTTGAGATCTGGGTACCAGAACTGGTGTGGCCAGTCTGGGGGTACCAGAATCACCTGCGCCTTGCCCCTCACCTTGAGGAGCACCCTGTGGAGCAAGGGAAATGGAGGGAAGGTGCAGAAGAGGCCTGGAGTCCACGGCCTCGAGAAGGCATCCCCCTGCTGTGAGCCCTGCTAAGGGGGTTGAGCATGAAACAGCCTCAGCTTGGTGTTTTCCCAGGAGGCAAACAGGTCCAACAACTGTTTTCCCCAGTGGGAGAACAGACTGTAAGCTACCTCTGGATGGAGAGACCACTCGTGGGATGTCTTGCCTATGCGGCTAAGAGTATCTGCCAGTTGGTTTGAGGCTCCTGCCACGTGGATGGCTAGGAGATCTGTCTCCAGACAGCTCACGAGTGTCCAGATGTGGAGCATTTCCCCATGCCGCCCTGTTTGTTGAGGTAGTACATGGTTGTGGTATTGTCCATCTGGACTTAAACCACTTTACCCCAGAGCTGAGGAGCGAAAGCTGACAGTGCCAGTCTGACTGCTCTGCGCTCCAACAGGTTGATGTAATAGGATTCCTCGGGGGTCCAGAACTCGTGGGCCCTGTTGTCCCCCATGTGGGCTCCCCAGCCATTAAGAGAGGCTTTAGTCATAAGGACAACAGTCGGCTCGAGGCGGACAAACAGGATTCCTTCCTACAGCCAGTCTGGGAAGGTCCACCATTGGAGGGCGTCCCACATATTCTGGGTCACAGTGATCAACTGGTTGAGATGACTGTGGTGCGGAGTCCACTGGGCGGCCAGCTCCCATTGGAGGGGGTGCTTGTGCCACCGGACCATGGAGGTGCACGCCATCATGCAACCTACAAGACGCATAAAGTCCCAAGCAGGGCACAATTGCCCAACCAGAAATGATTGGGAAAAGGAGGCGAGAACCTCCGCCCTGTCTGCCGGGAGCCGAGCTGTGGCTTGACGGGAGTCGAGCTCTGCCCTGATGATGCACATCACCTGAGAAGGCACGAGCTCCGACTTGGCCTCGTTGATCAGGAGGCCAAGTTGGGAGCAGGTCTGGAGGGCCAGGTCCCTGGACCTCTCCACCTTCTGCTGAGTGGAACCTGCTAAGAGCCAATCGTCGAAGTAGGAGTAAATTCTGACCCCGGTGGGCTGCCATCAGTGCAATGCATTTGGTGAAGCCCATGGGGCTGATAAGCCGAATGGCATGGCTCGGTACTCATATAGGGTTCCCTCAGCTCTGAAGCAGAGGAACGGCTGGTGGGATGGACAGATTGGGATGTGAAAAAACGCATCCTGGAGATCCAGTGAACTGAAGAAAAAAATTACTCACCATAGTAATGTTTCTTCTAATGGAGTCTTGCTGTATTCAGATATAATGCAGTTAGCCCCAGCACTTGAACTGCCCCGGAGAGGAAAGAGTTAACTATGCAGAAGCACAGACAGTTGCGCTCGAGCTCTGTTTTCAAACCTCTGTCTGTGGTACTTCCCAGTGTAACCGTCAGATTCTTACGAGCTAACTAACTAGTAACTAAAGTATGGAAATTGTTCAAAATATAGCGAAACGGCAAAATATATCTTCTTGGGCACCAAAATGCTCAAGTCAAGAACCCAAGAAGGAAAGGTAGTGACAATATTTAGTAAAACACCAGAAAAAATGATAACATCTACCCCACCCAAGAGGGAGGGTACAAGGTACACCCCTGAGGTGCAACACTGTACCTGCCAGCCCACTTCCCAAAACTAGGTTCTGAGAGGGGAGGCAGGGGGAGTCTGAATACAGCAAGACTCCATTAGAAGAAACATTACTATGGTGAGTCATTTTTTTTTTTTTCAAACATGAAGTCTTGCTGTATTCAGACATAATGCAGACTACCAAGCAGTTCCCTATGGAGGAGGGAATGCAGAACCTACTTTGGGAAGAGGCTCTGCAATACTGCTGTACCAAACCTAGCATCACTCCTAGCCTGGATGTCCAGGGAGTAATGCTTGGTGAAAGTATGCACTGTTTTCCAGGTGGCTGCTTTACAGATCTCTAACAAAGGTATATTTCTGGCTGCAGCTAGAGAAGCAGCTGTACCCCTGGTTGAGTGAGCCCTCAGGCCAGAAGGGGGCGTCCTACCCAACTTGTCATAACAAAATTGTATACAAGAAACAATCCACCTGGCAGTAGTTCTCTTAGTGGCAGGCTTACCCTTTCCCACTTCACCATAAGTGAGAAACAATTGAAGACAGTCATTTCTATGTGCCTTAGTATGCTCAATGTAGTAGCTAAGGGCCCTTTTAACATCCAGACTGTGTAACCTTCTTTCACCTGAAGAATGGTCAGTGAAAAATACAGGGAGAGATACAGACTGGTTCAGATGAAAATCTGAAATCACTTTGGGCAAGAACCTCCTATTGGTTCTGAGAACTACTTTGGCCCTATGGAAGGAGATGAAGTCAGGTTCCACTGACAGAGCCTGTAACTCACTAATCCACCTGGCAGAAGTAATAGCTACCAGGAACACAGTTTTCCAGGTCAAGTACTTCAATTCGGCCAAAGCCAGAGGTTCAATGGGTGGCTGCATTAGCTGAGCTATGCAGATATTAAGATCCCAAGGCGGAGTGGGCTCCCTAAAGGGAGGATTAATGTGAACCAGACCTTTGAAAAACTTTCTGAAAACAGGATGAGATGCCAGAGAAGAGCCCTTCCCTGCTGAGAGGAATGCAGAGACAGCTGCTAGATGAACCTTCAAAGTGGCAGGCCTAAGGCCTAAACCATTGAGATGAACTATGTAGTCTAAGGTTGTGGAAATGTCTGCAGAATCGGGCAGGATGCCTTTCTGAGAGCACCAAATACTGAACCTTTTCCATTTGGAGTTGTAAGTTTTTCTAGTGGAAGGTTTCCTAGAGACCTTCAGAATATCCAGAACTCCCTGAGAAAGATGTAGAGCTGCATATTCTAACTCTTCAAGAGCCAGGCCTTGAGATGGAGAGACTGGAGATTAGGGTACCAGATCCGCCCCCGGGAGGAGGACAGGAGACTGTATGTCCTGGGCAGAGACAGGGGATGTGACACTGACAAGGACAGCAGTAGAGGATACCAAGGCTGTCTGGCCCAATCTGGAGCCACCAGCATCACTGTGCAGGGTTGAGTCCTGATCTTAATCAGAACTCTGAACAGTAGAGGGAAGGCATAGAGAAACCTGCCCTTCCAGTCCAAAAAGAGAGCATCCTGGGGAACCGTCCCCAGGACTGGAGGTCTGCAACAAAACAGAGGAAGTTGATTGTCCGGGTGCTGAAAAGAGATCTATCTCTGGAGTGCCCCACCTGGAGAAGATAACCTTCAGTATGTGAGGATCCGGGGACCATTCGTGGTGTCCCTGTGAAATTCTGCTCAGAGCATCTCCAAGTATGTTGTCCTTCCAGGGAAAGTAAGCTGCTACCAGAGAAGTCTGAAGAGAATAGGCCAGAGATCACAGCTTCATGGCTTCTGTGCACAAGGCTGAGGACCGAGTGCCTCCCTACTTGTTGATGTACCACATTGTGGTGGTGTTGTCAGTTCTGACTTGGACCACCTGGCCCCTGACTGAATCCAAGAAGCTCTGCAGGACTAGGAAAACTGCCCTCAGTTCCAGGAGATTGATATGAAGGAGACACTCCTGTGGAGACCACAGCCCTTGAGCTGTCAGGGCTCCCACCCTAGGAGAGAAGCATCCGTAGTTAAAACTACTGATGGGACTTGAGGGAGAAATGGAACCCCTTGTCTGAGGTTGTCCTGGTCCAGCCACCACTGGAGAGCTTGGACCAGAGTCTGAGTCACTGGAATCAGTTTGGTAAGTGAATCCTTCTTTTGAGACCAAAAAGACCTGAGATGAAACTGAATGTCCCTCATCTGGAACCTTGCTCCCTGCACCACTGCTGTGGAAGCTGCCATGTGGCCCAGGAGCTGGAGGAACTGAGGTCGAAAGGAGGAAGAGAGATCCACTAGGGCCTTTACCCTTGCCAGGGGAAGGAAGGCTTTTGCTTGTACAGTGTCCAACTCTATGCCTATAAAGGTGAGAAGTTGAACTTGTTCGAGTACAGACTTTGGAAGATTGAGAAGAAAACCCAAGGAGCTGAGTAGGTCCTGGGTTGCTTGAAGAGCTGACTTGACCTGTAAATGAGACTGACCCACTAACAGCCAGTTGCCCAGATACGGCAAGATGGTGATACCCTGTCTTCTGAGGTAAGCCACCACTACTGCAAGGCACTTTGTGAATACCCTTGGAGCTGATATTAGATGGAATGGCATGGCTCTGAATTGGTAATGGCCTGAAGGCAACTCGAACTGGAGGTATTTTCTGTGGGAGCACCTGATGGGAATATGGAAGTAGGCATCCTTGAGGTCCAGAGATGCTAGCCAATCTCCTGGCCTTAGAGAGGGAAGGATTATTCCCAGAGTTACCATTTTGAATTTGGGCTTTGAAATGTGTGTTCAGATACCTTAGGTCTAGGATGGGTCACCACTCCCCTGTTTTCTTTGGGGTAAGGAAGTACCTGGAATACAGTCCTTTTCCCTTGGGCTGAGTAGGAACCTTCTCTATAGCTCCGAGAGCTAGAAGAGAGGAAACCTTTGCCTCTAGGGCAAGGGTTTCTGAGACTGATGCAGGTGGAAGACTTGGCCCTTTTTGGAAATTTTTTGAAGCTGAGGACCAGTCCCTGGCTTACTACTTCCAGGACCCACTTGTCTGAGGTCACAGACTTCCAGGCCTGGAAGTAGTAAGCCAGCCTGCCTCCTACTGGAAATGGGGAGTTGACCCGGGCTGACACATCAGAGTGTCTGCTTGGCAGGAGCCTTAGACAGAGGAGGAGGGAGCAGCCCTGCTCATCCCCCTCCTACCCCTTCCTCTGAAGAACCCCCTCTGTGAGAAGGGAGAGGAGGCCTGGGCTTGATAAAAAGGCCTTTGAAAGGGCCTGCCCCTAGACTGCTGCTTGTGCAGAGTGGCCTGCCATTCCTTGGCCTGTGCACTCCTGTACGTGGTCCTATATTCATCCATTTTCTTCACGTAAGCCTCTGTCTGCTCCCCAAACAGAGAGTTACCTACTACAGGAAAATCCATGGCCTTAGTCCGGGTATCCTGTGAAAAGCTAGTACATCTGAGCCAAGCATGTCTTCTGAGAGAGACAGATGTAGCCATGACTCTAGATGCCACATCACTGGAGTCCACAACAGCATGAAATTGCATTTTGGATGCCTCAGTTCTATCAGCAGCCACCACCTCCAGCTCTTTGGCTAGCTGGGGAGAGGCCTGTTTAGCCAGTTCCAGAACAGTGTCCCATCTGGATTTCTGGTACCTGGCTGTGTAGGCCATATAAGTTGCCTGCCTGAGTCCCAAAGAGGATGCCAAATACTGTTTTTTGGCCATGGCATCCACTTTCCTGGAGTCCTTATCTGGGGGGGGGGGGTGAAGCCAAAGGAATGTTAGCCCTGTCACAGGGTGCAGCCTGCGCTACCCCACCATGGCTGCAATGACTATTAAGGAACTCCGCAGCCGAGCCTGATAACGAATACCTCCTGTCCATTCCCTTATCCACAGGAGGTATTGAATTAGGTGTTTATAAAATTTTGTGTGTGTTTCCCCAAAGATTTATGAAGAGGAATAGACAGCTTTTTGGACTCTGGGATGTCCATCATTTCCGTAAAATCAGGCTCTTCATCCTCTTCTGCTGCTTCACCCAAGGGAAGTTGCAGGGTTTGTGCCACCTTTTTGTAGAACAAAAAGTGTGAAGGGGACTCAGAGCCTGGGAGAAGAGACACTTGAGGGCCCGTCTGGGGAGACGTCCAGTTCAATAAGCACATCCAGACCCCCTTAGTCGTCATCACCGGGACAGTCTTCGACTCCCTCCCACTCATAATAAGCATCTGGGTCATAATCCGGAGGAGATGGATCCGACCGAACCGGCAGTATCAGTTCAGATGGAACTGGTCTAAGTGACTGGACAATACTAATCACTTTGGCTATTTTGTCCGTGGTTGGAGAGTGGGATACAGGATCCAAACCGGCAGACTTGCGCTTTTTCCTTTGACGGAACCGACCCCTTGGGGTCAGCTCTCCTTTTGTCAGAGGACGTATCGCCTAGGTCAGTAGGCACCTCCTCAGGTTCGGCTGCAACCGAACCGGGCTGGCCATCCGGATCTACAGACTTCTCGGCCTCCCTTTCCTTCAGTCTACTCAGTCTTCTCTAGAGTGCTTTTAGGAAAGTTCTTACAGATTTGGCAGTCTGACTTGAGGTGGTCAAACCCCAGACAAACACAGATGAGGTAGGGGTCGGCCTTAGGAAAGGCCTCCCCATACTCAGTACAGTGTTGAAACCCAGTGGGACTGATTTTCTTCATGGGTTTCTCAGACATAGCCAACCTAACAAATTACCCTATAGAAGCTTTGAAGCCAGGTAATAAAGCAACCGATCGGTTACAAATTGTGTCATGGGCTTTTTAAAAGAACCAGCAAAAGTCCGGTTCTTTTGAAACTGATCGGTACCAGAACACCACACTAATCCCAGAAAGAGAAAAATTTTACAAAGTCGGTTCCAAACCAGACCGACCGGAAAGAAACCGAAGACAGACCATTTCCACTATTTTTAGCAAAATAAAACACAGTCACTACCTATCTACATACTACCTGTACTGTAGAAAGAGGCTGGAAATCCAAAAATATGCAGTTAAACCGAACGCTTTATTTTTCTTTTACCGAACCGCGCAGAGGAAATCTCTGGAGCGACTTAACTGTTAGGCGGAGTAAAGAATATACAGGTTACTCACCTGTAACAGGAGTTCTAGGAATGGTATATGTTGTTCATCCACACTGTCTGGCAGGTATCCTTGCCGCTTTAAATCTTGCCGGAAGGTCTTCAAGCTGGCTCCTCCCACCCACCCGGGTGGTAAAACTCTCGGCTCCGCTCCATGACGCCAGATCTGGCCCACTGGAAGCTCAGGTTGTGCGTCGAAGCCAGGGAGGTCGGGTGGGTCGTGTGGATGAACAACATATACCATTCCTAGAACTCCTGTTACAGGTGAGTAACCTGTATTTCTAGGGACATGGATATGTTGTTCATCCACACTGTCTGGCAGACTCCTAGCAGTTCTCTGGGAGGAGGGAGGCAAGGCGCACACCCCCTACTTAGGGAATAGAGACTGGAGAACCGAGGCCCCAAAACCAACATCCCGGCGTGACTCAAGGTCGATGTGGTAATTGGTGATGAAGGTGTGTGCTGACTTCCAGGTAGCAGCCCTGCAGATTTCCTGGATAGGGATGTCCCTGGAAGCAGCCACCGATGCAGCAGTATGGCGGGTAGAATGAGCTCTTATCCCTCTGGGAGGCTCCATGCCCGCCAACCTATAGCAGAGATCTATGCAGGAGGTGACCCACCTGCCTATCATCCGCTTGGCTGCAGGTCTGCCAGGTGCGGCTTCAGCGTAGGTGACAAACAGCTGGCGAACCTCTCCCCGAATTTCAGCCGTGTGCTCCTTATAGTAAGCGAGCGCCCTTCTAGGGTCCAGAGTATGAAGCCTATATTCGGCCTCCGAGGTGTGATTGGGGTAGAACACCGGCAGAGTCAACACCTGGTTAAGGTGAAACTCCGACACCACCTTCGGAAGGAATTTCGGGTGGGGGCGCAGGACAACCTTGTCCCTGTGGAAGACCAGGTAAGAAGACTCGATGCAGAGCGCTGGAGCTCTCCCATCCTTCTGGCTGACGTGATAGCCACCAAGAAGGCGGTCTTCCACGACAGGTGAGAGAGTTCACACCTGTGCATTGGTTCGAATGGCTTGCCCATGAGCTTTGCCAGTACCAGCAGTAGATCCCACGGAGGTGGAGGTTCTCGCACCGGAGGGGAAATGTGATCAAGGCCTTTGAAAAAGTGCCAGGCCACCTTCTCCTGTGCCACCGACTGCTTCCCGGCCCGTGCCCGGTAAGCAGAGATGGCTGCAAGGTGCACCTTAAGGGTCGTCGACCTAAGCCCTTGCTGAGAAAGGGACCACAGGTAGTCCAATATGCTCGCCAAGAAACAGGAGGAAGGGTCCAGGCCCTTGCTCTGGCACCAAATGGAAAATCTTTTCCATTTGAAGGCGTAGCATTTTCTGGTCGACTCCTTACGGGACGCCTCAACTACGTTGAGGACCTCGTTGGAAAGACCCAAGGCCTGGAACTCTAGCCACTCAGGAACCAGGCCGTCAGGTGCAGGGATTGAAGGTCCGGATGGAATACCTTCTCCTGATTGACAGAGCAGGTCCGGGCGAGCTGGAAGCTGCCTTGGGAGCCTGGAGCTGAGGCTGAGGAGATCTGGGTACCAGTACTGGCGGAGCCAGTCTGGGGCTATCAGAATCACCTACGCCTTGTCCCTCCTTGCTTTGAGCAGCACCTTGTGCATCAAGGGGAACGGGGGAAAGGCGTAGAAGAGGCCCGGGGTCCATGGCCTCGAGAAGGCATCCCCCTGCAGCGAACCCTGCTGAGGGGGGCGGGCATGGAACAGCCTCAGCTTCACATTCTCCCTGGAGGCAAACAGGTCCACCTGAGGTGTGCCCCCAATGGGAGAATAGATCTTGTACTACCTCCGGCAGGAGAGACCACTCGTGGGACGCAGTCCCTATCCGGCTTAGGGCATCGGCCAGAGTGTTGGAGGCTCCTGCCACATGAATGGCTAGGAGATCCACCTCCAGGCTGCGCACGAGTGACCAGATGCGGAGAACTTCCTTGCATAGAAGCGTGGAGCGCTTCTCGCCCTGGCGGTTTAGATAGTACATGGTCGTGGTATTGTCCATCTGGACCTGGACCACTTGACCCCGAAGAAACGGAGCAAAGGCAGTGAGAGCTAGGCGGACCACTCAGAGCTCCAGCAGGTTGATGTGGCATCGGGACTCCCGCAGGGACCAGAGGCCGTGCACTCGGTGTTCCCCCAGATGGGCACCCCAACCCATCAGAGAGGCATCGGTCGATAGAGAGACCGTCAGCTCGGGGTGGACAAACGGGATGCCCTCCTGCAGATGAACTGGAATGGTCCACCACTGGAGAGTGTTCCACATCCCCTGGATCACCATCACTAGCTGATCCAATGGATCGCATCGTTGGGACCACTGGCTGGCAAGCCCCCACTGAAGGGGGCGCATGTTCCAGCTGGCCCAACGGACCACACTGGTACAGGCCGCCATGAGACCCAGGAGGCGCAGGAAGTCCCGGGCAGGGCGCAATTGCCCAACCAGAAATGATTGGGCAAAGGAGGAAAGAACCTCGACCCTGTCCACCAGGAGCCGTGCTCTGGCTCGAAGAGAGTCGAGCTCTGCCCCGATGAAAAGAATCACCTGCTTTGGCTCGAGTTCCGACCTGGCCTCGTTGATGAGGAGGCCGACCCGAGAACAAACCTGGAGGGCCAGATCTCTGGACCGCTCCACCTCCTGTCTGGTGGGGGCTGCTATCAGCCAATCGTCCAGGTAAGAGTAAACCCGGACCCCTCGGTGCCGCAGGAATGCTGTCACCACTGCCATGCATTTGGTAAAGACCCTGGGAGCTGGAGATAAGCCGAAGGGCATGGCTTGGAACTCGAAAAGGGATCCCTCCGCTCGAAAGCGAAGGAACCTCCGATGTGACGGACGGATAGGGACATGAAAGAACGCGTCCTGCAGGTCCAGAGAGCAGAACCACATGCCGTGTTGCAAGGATGGTATTATCTGAGCCAGAGTGACCATCCTGAAGGTTCGAGACCTTAGGAACTTGTTTAGGTTGTGTAGGTCGAGAATGGGGCGCCAGCCCCCCGTCCGTTTTGGAACCAGGAAGTACCTGGACACGAACCCTGGGTCTGAGCGAGGGTCCGCCACCTCTCTTATCACCCCCTTCTCGAGGAGGAGAGCGATGTCGGCTTGGCGAGCTGACAGCGAGGCTTCGGACCCCGAGGTGCGATGGCTCTGAAGGGTGGGGCCTGCTCGAACTCCAGAGGCAGGCCCTTTCCCACCACCTCCAACACCCACCGGTCTGTGGTGATAACGGACCAGGCGGAAAGAAAGTGGCGATGCCGCCCCCCCAAGGGGGGCACCTGGGTGAGGCGATGGGGTTGGGGGTGACACCCCTCAACCCGTCACTGGGCAGGCTTGGAGAAAGGACTGGCCGAGGGACCTCCAGGGCCTTTACCTCCCTGCTTCCTGGAGGAGGAAGCCGAGGGCTTGGGTTTGGGATGCCAAGCTCGAGCCTGCTGGCCCTGACGTTGCTGGGCTGGACGTGCCGTGGGCTCAGAGGGACGAAAGGGCTTAGGCTGCGGCCTTCTGTGTGGATGAGACTGAGTCCAAGGCAGCATTGGACTTCTCGATCCTCTGCAGGTGACCTTCGACCCCAGGGCCGAAGAGGTCGGTCCCCAGGAAGGGGACATCCGCCAACTTGTGCTGGGTATCCGAAGTGAAGGTGGATATCCTCAGCCATGCCCGACGGTGCATAGCCACTGCGGCCGCTACTGACCTGGCACATGAGTCTCCAATGTCCAGAGCAGTCTGAAGCTGCTGTTTGGCCACTGCCCTGGTCCCGCACCTGCCTAACCGTGGTCTGCAGATCCGCCGGAAGATAAGGAACTACCTCGTCCAGGGAGCCCAACAGGGCACGAGAGAAATGTGCCATGAGTACGGCTGAACTGGCCTGACGAAGGCCGAGGGAGGACGCAGTGTAGACTTTGTGCCCGGCATAGTCCAATTTCTTGGACTCCTTGTCGGAGGTTTGTCCACGCCCCTAGCGCGCCAGAAAACGCTGTCAGTAACTAGCCCCTCGGCTGAGGGGTGTTCCGAAAAACCGGACAAGGAACCGGTAGGGACTGCATACTTCCTGGCCATCCTGGCCGAGGGCGCAGGACAGGAAGCAGGGCGCTGCCAGAGCTCCAAGGCCGGGCCCACTATGGCCTCGGGCCACCGGAAAGGCCTCCATAGGGGAATCCCCTCGGTCCAGTATCTCCGTGAGGAGATACCTGGCCCGCTTAGACACAGGTTCGAGCTTCATCCCGGTAGACTCCGAGATGAGCCGAAGCAATCCCAGATAGGATGAAGGGCTATCGTCCATCGACTGACCTCCAGAGGACTCCAAGTCTACTCGCCTGGAGAAAAGGGAGGAATCGCCGGACTCTGAAGAGTCCGCAAAGAGCTGCCTCGGGCCTCAGCCACCCTCCACCTGCCGAGGTCGATCGGGAGTGAGGGTAACAGACAGCCTAAGGGGCAGTCCCTGAGCCAACCAAGAGTTCTTGGTCGGAGCCCCAAATAACGGCTGTGGAGGCGGAGGTTCCACCGGAATCGGTGGAGCAGCTGGTTTTGGCCTAACAACCGGGCCTGGGAACAGGCTCCTCAGGTAAGTAGAGGGGTTATTTCGGCCGCTCCGGTGACAGCCACTTAATGGCCGGGGAAGGCGACGGCAGCTTGTTCCCGGTCAGAAGGAGCTGTTGCCACATAATGTCCTCGTACCATCGACGTAACTTATGTCGAAGCCTCTCCTCATCCGAGGAGGAGGACGAGGACGAGCAGCTGCACCGCTTACCGCGGTGCCGAGACTGCCTATGACGGCGGGATCGGCGGGATCGGCTGGACCGCGAAGAAGTCCGAGACTGAGAACCTCGGCTTTTCCGAGGGTGGTGCGGGGAGGGGACGGGGGGAACCGGCTCTCCCCTCGGCCCGGAGGGTTCACCCGAGGGCCCGAACCGAGGCACTGGCAGCCCATCGGATCCTCAACCCCACCGGGGAACCGGGAGTAAGGATTCTCGCCGCCTGGCGACTAACTCGCCCAACGGGTCGAGAAAAATCTTCGACCGCGTCGACAGAAGTCTCGGTCAACTGGCCTGACGGGGACACCGTGAGACCGGTGGCTGAAGCCGAATGATCGACCGAAGTCGATGGCCGACAACTCTGGGAGAAGGACCTTTCCTACTCCTAAGAGCGTCGACAGAGGGACTTACCCTTGTCTTTCTTTTTGGACCGGGAAGAAGGTCCAGCAGACGTTGGTCCCTCTCCCTTAGTGGTGAGGGACAAAGCTCCTTAAAAGAAGCTGTATAAGAGGAATCCAGGGAGAGCGGGATAAATGCCGCGGCCGAGGAAGATGCAGCCCGCGCCTCCTCCTTTTCGAGGGCGATCATCTGCTCTAGCTGATCCGCGGAGACCGCTAACCCGGCCTCTTTTGACTTTACCGGAGGAAAACATTTCTCGGGACGCCCCAGTTGTAAACGGGCAGCACGGTCTTAGAGGACGTAGGCTGAGAAGGAAGAGCACAGGTCGCAAGCCTGCGGGTCGTGCTCAAGGCCTAAACAGTAGACACGTGGAGTGCAGATCCGTCCAAGACATCTTCTGCCCGCAAGGGCATCTCCGAAAACCGGGAGTCGATTTATCCATCACAGCCGCAAGGGATAGAAGACCGAAGTCTAGAAGTGCAAAAACCTTTTAAATTCGCAAAACCGAAGAATTAGGAACCAGTCTTATACGCAGAGTGTTAAGGAGGGAACCTGAGCTTCCAAGCGGTAAGGAAGATCTGGCGTCATGGGGCAGAGCCGAGAGTTTTACCACCCAGGTGGGTGGGAGGAGCCAGCTTGAAGACCTTCCGGCAAGATTTAAAGCGGCAAGGATACCTGCCAGACAGTGTGGATGAACAACATATCCATGTCCCTAGAACTGACGGTTACACTGGGAAGTACCACAGACAGAGGTTTGAAAACCGAGCTAGAGCTCAACGTTCTATCCTTCTGCATAGAGTTAACTCTTTCCTCTCCAGGGCAGTTCAAGTGCTGGGGCTAACTGCATTATGTCTGAATACAGCAAAACTTCATGTTTGAACCATGTTTTGCTCCAGGGATGGCATGATCTGAGAGAGTGACCATCCGGAAGATGCATGACCTAAGATACTGATTCAGATCGTGCAGATCTAGAATGGGGCGCTAGCCCCCCCATCTGCTTGGGGACCAGGAAGTACCTGGAAATAAAGCCTGGGTCTGCCACTGGAGCTACTGCCTCCTTGAGGAGCTGAGCAATGTTGTCTTGGAGAGCTGAATGAGTGTGGGTGGATAGTCTCCTGTGGGGCGCGGGATCAGCTTGGAGAGTACTGCTTGAATTCCAGAGGCAGTCCCTGGCCAACAATTTCTATGACCCACCAGTCTGTGGTAATAGCAGACCAGGCAGCAAGAAAGTGGCGGAGCTGGACCCCCACGGGAGGGCCCAGAGCTGGCATGACGGGAGATGGGGTGGCAGCCCCCACCCCATCACTGGGCAGGCTTGGAGGCAGAGGAACCAGGGCTTGAACCCCGGCCTCATTTACGGGCCTGGGAGGGTCTGGGCTTGGGCTGGGAGTGCCAAGCTTGAGCCTGCTGCTGACCCCCTTGAAAGAAGGACTGCAGGACCACAGGGGTAGAGTGCCGAAAAGGCTTCTTCTTGGGACCAGAAGAATCCTTAGCAGAAGTGGTGTCAAGGTGGCACTGGACTGCTCAATGCGTTGAAGGTGAATGGTGACCAGCCACACTTGAGCCGATGAGATGGGTGCCCAGGAAAGGCACATTAGCTGGTTTGTGCCGAGTATCCACTGGAAAGGAGGAGAGCCTCAGCCAAGCGTGTGGTGAGAGGCAACTGCAGCTGCCAACGAACGGGCACGAGTCCCTGATGTCCAGAGCCATCTGGAGCTGTTTAGCAACAGCATGGCCTTGGTCCCGGACCTGTTTGACTGTGGTCTGCAAGTCCACGGGGAGATGTGGGAGGACTTCGTCCAAGAACCCCTGAAGGGCATGGGAGAAGTGTGCCATGACAACGGCAGAGCTTGCCTGACGGAGGCCTAATGACGAGGCCACATATACCTTCCGGGCAGAGTGATCCAAATACGTGGATTCCTTCTCAGGAGGTCTGTCGGTATCGGTAGAACTACCAGTACGCCTGAACACAGAGGCGGTCACAAGGCTCTCAGCCAAAGGGTGCTCTGTGAATTCCACAAGGGACACCATGGGCACCGCATACTTGCGCGGGCCATATGGAGCTGGACAGGAGACAGGGTGCTGCTAAAGTTCTAAGGTCAGGCCAACAATGGCCTCGGCCAGAGGAAAGGCTTCCTTCTGGGTATCCCCTCTCTTGAGGATGTCAGTGAGAGGGTACTCCGCCTTTTTCCGGATAGGTTCCAGGGGCATCCCTGTGGAGTCAGAGATGAAGCAAAGAATGCCCTGAAAGGACGAAGGACCTTCCTCCATCTCTATCCCACCAGCCGATTCATCCCCTGGATGAGAATGGAGACCAGTTTCATCCGAATCCGAGGTATCTGGATACAGCGATCGACTGCCCACATCACCCTTGACCCACTGGAAGCGATCAGGGGCAACAGTGACCGAAAGACTTGGTGAAGCCCAGTGTCTGGTCTAGCTTCCTTAGAAGGAGCCCCTCCCACAGGCTACTTGGGTGGCGGTTCCACCAAAATCGGTGGAGAGACCAGTTTCGGCCGAACTGGAGGTTTTGTCTGCTCTGTGGGTGGAGGAATCGACTTAATCAGCTCCAGAGCAGTCTGCTTCAGTCTGGGAGGTGAAAGCCAAGTAATGGCCAGGTAGGCTTGTGCCCGGATAAAATTGGCTGTTGCCACATGAGGTCTTCGTAGCGCCGCCGGAGCCTCTCCTCATCCGAGGACGACCGATGGAGTTGCCTCTTTTTAGAGCATTTATGGCCCTTCCTCAGCCTATTGTTTGAGGGGGTCAGAGACCTCAATCGAGATCAGGCAGGCCGACTTGGTTGCTCAGGAGACACCAGTGGAACCGGCGACTTCCCGGGGTCAAGGACCACTTGCTCGGCGGGATTCCCAGCGGGCTTGGTCTCCTAGTCAGGGAAAGCAAGGACTGGAGTCCGAATGAGGGAGTCATTGACAGAGTCGATCGGGTCGAGAATTATCTCAACATCGATCGACTGACCAGACAGCAAGGCCGAGAAGCCAGCGGGTGAAGAAGTGATTTTGACAGACGTTGAAATGACCAGTTCCTGGGACAGAGATCTCTCCTGATCCGTCGCGACGAAGACGGACCCGGGTCCTTCTCCTGCTTACGGGACCAAGAGGAGTGCATACCTGCAGGACTCACCCTTAGTCAGGAGACAGTAGCACAACTGTCAGAAAGAACCTGAGAAGATGGAGCCCAGGTTGAGCGGAACAAAGAAGCTCTGAAAGGAAGATTCCGCAGCATAAGCCGCTTCCTCCTCGAAGGCCTGCATACACTCCAATTGCTCGGTGGATCCCATGGCCGTGGAAACAGTCCACCGTACCTCCTTGGATTTCACCGGCAGGTTCCATTTTTTGGGCCTCCCCAACTTAAGGCATGTGAGACGGTCGTCGAGGTCATTAGGCTGGAACGCAAGGCAAAACTCACACGTCATGGTGTCATGGCCAATACCCAAACAGTAAATGCATGCGGGTTTGATGCACGACATCTTCTGGCTGCACGAGCACCAGAGAAATCCGGGGCAAGACTTGTCTTCCATGATGGAGAAAAAGCAATTATCGCTAACGCTAACAGGACGAATTTTCAGAATAACCTAAAGTTTTGAAACCAGGACCTACAAAATGAGAGCATGAAGGAGGCAACCTGAATCTTCCAGTGGAAAGGAAGATCTGGCATCATGGGGCAGAGCCGAGGGTCATACTACCCGGGTGGGTGGGAGGAACTAGTTTGAAGACTTTCCGGCAGAAAGGGATTCTGCCAAGAAGTGTGGATGAACATATCCATGATCCTAGAACCAGTAATCTAGGAAAAAGAAATGGTAATAGGGTACTTGAAGCGTATAACAAAATGGCAGTAGACAGTAGCAACAAGACGTCCATGGAGTCGATGTGCACGTGTCAATGATGGGAAAAGAACTTATGTGGGGCTTTGGACTGCCCCTTTTATACCACTGGTAGACATCAGTGGCAGACCCCACTGGGTACTGCTGGATAGAATTTCTTCCATGGGGTCCTAGTGCCTGGTGGCATAGTCCAAATTGTATAGCTTGCTGCAAGAACTCCAACTCAAAGTAAGATTGTTCTGCTCCTCAGCCTCAAACTCCATTGCTGCATCACTGAGATGGAGGGGGACCTTGGGAGGTGTACTTAGTTGCGTCCTCACCCCCTGAAGAAACCATACAGGCAAATGAAGGGCTTCCAGGACCCTCATCCTCATCAGAAGGAAGATCAAAATTGTACTCATCCTCATCCCCTGGGTGTGAATAGGGCACAGAGGATGGTGATGACCGAGGGGGAGAAAGGTGCGCTGCCATAGAAAACATTGGCACAGGAGCTGGCCTGGTAGGCCCCAGAGGGGAAGGGAGCAGTGCATGAACTCCTATGAGGACAGCATGGTCTGGACATCAATGGTAATTGGCATTATTGAGCACCTATTGGTGTTAATTGTGGGGGGGGTGTCCTGGGTCCTTAGTGTCAGCAGTGCGGGCTGCAATGGCATTGAGAGAGGCTGAGGCCTCGGCATCAACAGCAAGGTCTGCAGCATCGACTCAAGAGGCTGCAGCCCCAGTGCCAAGGCGGCGTTCTGGGGGTGTCAACGGAGGAGGCAGAATCCCAGATGTTGATGAAATGGTCATAGGCGTCAATGGGGACACAAAAATCCTGGTGTTGAGAGGCTGTCGCTTGCTAAGAGAGGTCCGGCGGAACACCCTGATGTATGCCCATAAACCTGAATGGGCCTGAAAAACGGGTTGAAGTGCAGATGGTAGTGTCATGAGGCCCGACAGACAAGCTGTTGGAGGCCAAGATGACACTGGCAGGTGGCACTGCTAAAGCAGACTCTGTGGAAGGTGTGGGTAGCAGCAGAAGTCACCAAAGCAGCTGAAAACCCAAGCAGCAGCCATCGACCAATAGCATGCCAGGGAGGCCTTGACCCTAGGCCTGTCTTTATCCTGGTGCTTGTGTTTGCCAGCGGATTTGTCCTGGGCCTTGCAGGAGTGGGAGCATGTCGATGGAGCTGGTGAGGGGGAAGAGCTTCTACCCTACAGCTCCTTCTCCAGGTTCCACCAAGTTACAACCACAGCAATGCTGACAACATCCCCAACAGCAACAGGAACAATGCAGACTGTCATCACTGTTCTGGCCAGAGAAAGTGTTCTCTAAATATCCAAGTAAGAATTGGTTTGGGGTGGGGGCTAAACAATCGAGTTGTGGGAAGTTGTCAAGATAGCGCACTCACCACAGCAACCGCAGATTTGTCGCTGTGGTGGACTTTGCTGTTAAAGTTACGCTGTGCTGATGGTACACCTCTTCTCCATGCGGGTGACCTGTTCCAGGAGGAAGGTTTCTAGGGCCTTTTGATGGCATTGCTGAATGGCCTAGTTGAATTTTTTCAGCAGAGCTTGCAGGCCCGGACATCGTGGTTGGTGTTGAGACAACGGATGCAGGTGTTGTAGTCACTGTTGTCGGTGATCTTGCCACACCCACAGTTTGAAAAGTTTCTTGGAAGTGGCATACAAACAGGAGGAATCACATTAAGAAATAAAGTGATTACTAACTAGGGTAAGAAAAACAAAAAGGAAAATCTGCAGATCTGGCAGTTGACTGAAGTAACGGCGTTCTCCGTGGAGTTTGACGTACGATGGATGATGGTGGGAAAAGAACTGAGGCCATCCACATTTACATGGAAGTGACATCGGCAGATGTCGTGGGCAGCCCATGTGACAGGGTTGAATAGGACTCTGTCCCAGTTGTTGAGAGTTTGAAAGCAGGGATCTGTTTGGTTCTTTTCTTTCCTGTCTCTTGTCTGTCTGATTGCACAACCAAATTTTCCTGTGGGACCTAGGATTTGATCACCCCGACAGCCTCGCAATTCTCTGCCTCTCACCCCTCACTTGCTGTTCTGTCTTTTCCTCCCTTGCATATCTGCTGGTATAAAAATATATGCAAATCATTAGGTGGAAATGTAACTGATATTGGGATCCCTTTGTTTAGAAATTATATAGTGTTACTGTTGAAATGTATATAATTATAGCTTAAGATGATTGCAAAAACTCAAGAGGTTAACCTGAAATGCAATTTTTAAGCCTTTTGCAGAAGCTGTGGAGAAGGGGCCTCAGTTCTGGGACATTGTGTTCTAGCTGCACCTGCCTGAAATATACAAGAACATTTTAGAAAAAAACAGGATGCTTGTTAAGAAGAGGGGTTGCAAGGACTTATAAAAACAAAGCTGCAATTTTTTGCAAGACAGAGACTGAAGGAAAACTCAGATGCATCTTCTGTTTATTATGCTTTTGTAAATAGCTATTCTGAACAATTTTATTTTATTGTTATTCATAATAAAACTCTTCTGAATTTTAAAACTGATCCTGATGTTTCCTATGCATCCTTACCTGTGCTTTGATGACAGATGGTGTCAGCCTAAGTGGGATTTATACCATGCACACTAAGAAGTTATGCGTGGGTACTGGACCTAGCACCAGGGAAGCATAGAGAAAGGCATGGATTCCGCAGCAGCAAGTCCAGGAATGGTTACCAGTAGAATGGCAGCCAAACTAACAGTCAGAATTCCAAGCTGAGATTGTACAACCAGCGCAAGTTATGGAAAAAGAACAGGCAGTGACAGAACCTGAAAGCATGATGGACTTTTTCAAATGGTGGGCTATACAACAAAAAGACAGAGAAGCAGATGAGAGAAGAGATGCAGCAACAGGAGCAGCGATGGCTGGATGCCTTGCAAGCTATCAAAGGCACAGATCCAGACAAGCAACAAAACAAAAACATGTCAGGTCATTTTTAGGGCTGGCTGGTTATCACATATTTGTTCCCAACTTTCCTGAGTTGGGTACTTCCCTCACTGAACTCACGAAAAAACAGTACCCAAATAATGTGAAATGGACCCCAGTCTGTGATGAAGCTTTTCCAGCCATTAAGGCTGCATTATGTTCAGCCTGTTTTAAGAAGCCCAGACTGAGAATCCATTTTTGTTACAAGCAGATGCATCAGAGGTAGGCCTAGGTGCTGTCCTGAGTCAAAATATAGATAGGACTGAACATCCTATTCTGTACATAAGTAGGAAGCTGCATGACAGAGAGAAAAAGTACTCTACCATTAAAAAAGAATGTTTAGCAGCAAAGTGGCCATGGAGTCCCTTAAGTTTTATTTGCTAGGAACCAACATTGTACGTGTAACAGACCACAATCTTCTCTGTTGGCTTAACCAAATGCAAGAAAAATTCCAGAATCACAAGGTGGTACCTGGCACTACAACCATTTAAATTCAATGTGATACACAAATCTGGTAGAGAATAGCAATGTCGATTTTCTGCCAAGATATGGATCGGGAATCGAGTGTTCTGAAGGTTGAAAAACAAATGTATGAGTTTAAACGTTACTGTTTGCTGTACTGTTACAGAAAAAAAGATACTGCACATGTGCTTAATTTCTAAAAGTTAGAAGCTATTAGAGAATTAATAGAAAATTTTGGAAACCCGTTTGAAAAAACATGTTCCCTCTTTTTTTTGGGGGGGGGTATGACAGGGTTAAATAGGACTCTGTCCCAGTTGTTCTGGAGAGTTTGAATACAGGGATCTGTTCTTTCCTGTTTATTGTCTGGTTGCACAACCAAATTTTCCTGTGGTACCTAGGATTTGATCACCCCGACAGTCTTGCAATTCTCTGCCTCTCGCTTCTTGTTGTCTTTTCCTCCCTTGCATATCTGCTCGTATAAAATATATGCAAATTAGGTGGAAACGTAATGGATATTGGGATCCCTTTGTTTAGTGTTACTGTTGAAATGTATATAAATACAGGTTACTCACCTGTAACAGGAGTTCTAGGAATGGTATATGTTGTTCATCCACACTGTCTAGCAGGTCCCTTGCCGCTTTAAATCTTGCCAGAAGGTCTTCAAGCTGGCTCCTCCCACCCACTCAGGTGGTAAAACTCTCGGCTCTGCCCCATGACGCCAGATGTAGCCCGCTGGAAGTCAGGTTGTGCGTCGAAGCCGGGGAGGCTGGGTGGGTAGTGTGGATGAACAACATATACCATTCCTAGAACTCCTGCTACAGGTGAGTAACCTGTATTTCTAGGGACATGGATATGTTGTTCATCCACACTGTCTGGCAGACTCTAGCAGTTCTCCTGGAGGAGGGAGGCAAGGCGCACACCCCCTACTTGGGAAATAAAGACTAGAGAACCGAGGCCCCAAAACCAGCATCCCGGCGTGACTCAAGGTCGATGTGGTAGTGAGGATGAAGGTGTGTGCTGACTTCCAGGTAGCAGTCCTGCAGATTTCCTGGATAGGGACGTCTCTGGAAGCAGCCACCGATGCAGCAGTATGGTGGGTAGAATGAGCTCTTATCCCTCTGGGAGGCTCCATGCCCGCCAACCTATAGCAGAGATCTATGCAGGAGGTGACCCACCTGCCTATCGTCTGCTTGGCTGCAGGTCTGCCAGGTGCAACTTCAGCGTAGGTGACAAACAGCTGGCAAACCTCTCCCTGAACTTCAGCCATCCGCTCCTTATAGTAAGGGAGCGCTCTTCTAGGGTCCAAAGTATGGAGCCTATATTCAGCCTCCGAGGTGTGATTGGGGTAGAACACCGGCAGAGTCAACACCTGGTTAAGGTGAAACTCCGACACCACCTTCGGAAGGAATTTCGGGTGGGGCACAGGACAACCTTGTCCCTGTGGAAGACCAGATAAGGAGACTCGATGGAAAGCGCCTGGAGCTCTCCCATCCTTCTGGCTGATGTGATAGCCACCAAGAAGGCGATCTTCCATGACAGGTGAGAGGTGTTACCTGTGCATCGGTTCAAATGGCTTGCCCATGAGCTTAGCCAATACCAGAAGTAGATCCCATGGAGGTGGAGGTTCTCGCACTGGAGGGGATATGTGATCAAGGCCTTTGGAAAAGCGCCTGACCACCTTCTCCTGCGCCGACTGCTTTCCGGCCCGCGCCCAGTAAGCAGAGATGGCTGCCAGGTGCACCTTTAGGGTTGTCGACCGAAGCCCTTGCTGAGAAAGGGACCACAGGTAGTCCAGAATGCTTGCCCAGGAACAGGAAGAAGGGTCCAGGCCCTTGCTCTGACACCAAATGGAGAATCTCTTCCATTTGAAGGCGTAGCATTTTCTGGTTGACTCCTTACGGGACGCCTCAACAACGTTGAGGACCTCGTCAGAAAAACCCAAGGCCTGGAACTCTAGCCACTCAGGAACCAGGCCGTCAGGTGCAGGGATTGAAAGTCTGGATTGAATACCTTCCCCTGATTTACTGAGATCAGGTCCGGGTGGGCTGGAAGCCGCCTCGGGAGCCTGGAGCTGAGACTGAGGAGATCTGGATACCAGAACTGGCAGGACCAGTCTGGGGCTACCAGAATCACCCACGCCTTGTCCCTTCTCACCTTGAGAAGCACCTTGTGGATCAAGGGAAATGGGGAAAGGCGTAGAAGAGGCCTGGGGTCCATGGCCTCGAGAAGGCATCCCCCTGCAGTGAGCCCTGCTGAGGGGGCGGGCATGAAACAGTCTCAGCTTCGCATTCTCCCTGGAGGCAAACAGGTCCACCTGAGGGTAGCCCCAATGGGAGAACAGATCTTGTACTACCTCCAGCAGGAGAGACCACTCGTGGGACGCAGCCCCTATCCAGCTTAGGGCATCGGCCAGAATGTTGGAGGCTCCTGTCACATGGACGGCAAGGAGATCCGCCTCCAGGCTGCGCATGAGCGACCAAATGCGGAGAGCTTCCCTGCACAGAGGCATGGAACGTGTCCTGCCCTGGCGGTTTAGGTAGTTTATGGTCGTGGTATTGTCTGTCTGGACCTGAACCACTTGACCCTGTAGAAATGGAGCGAAGGTGGTGAGGGCTAGACGAACCGCTCAAAGCTCCAGCAGGTTGATGTGGCATCGGGACTCCCGAGGGGACCAGAGGCCGTATGCTCTGTGCTTCCCTAGATGGGCACCCCAACCCATCAGAGAGGCATCGGTCGATAGAGACCGTCGGCTCGGGCGGACAAATGGGATGCCCTCCTGCAGATGTGTTGGAATGGTCCACCACTGGACAGAGTTCCACATCCCCTGGGTCACTGTCACTAGCTGATCCAGAAAATCGAAGTGCTGTGACCATTGGCTGGCCAGCCCCCATTGAAGGGGGGCGCATGTACCAATGGTCCCAACGGACCACGCTGGTGCAGGCCGCCATGAGGCCCAGGAAGCGCAGGAAATCCCGGGCAGGGCGCAATTGCCCAACCTGAAATGATTGGGCAAAGGAGGAAAGAACCTCGGCTCTGTCCACTGGGAGCCGTGCTCTGGCTCGTAGAGAGTCGAGCTCTGCCCTGATGAATTGTATCACCTGCTTTGGCACGAGTTCCGACTTGGCCTCGTTGATGAGGAGACCAACCTGAGAGCAAACCTGGAGGGCCAGATCTCTGGACCATTCCACCTCCATTCCGGAGGAGGGTGCAATCAGCCAGTCGTCCAGCGGAGGAATTTCTGGTGGGACGGACGGATTGGGACGTGACAGAACGCGTCCTGGAGGTCCAGAGAACAGAACCACATGCCTCGTTCCAAGGATGGGATTATCTGAGCCAGAGTTACCATCCTGAAGGCCAGAGCCGTTTGGAGATGCTGTTTTGACACCGTCCTTCCCTGGTCCCGTACCTGCTTGACCGTGGTCTGCAGGTTGGCCAGGAGATTAGGGATCACCTCATCCAGGGAGCCCATGAGGGCATGGGAGAAGTATGCCATCAGCACGGCCGAGCTGGCCTGGCGGAGGCCAAGGGAGGACGCAGCGTACACCTTGCACCCAGCATAGTCCAGCTTTTTGGACTCCTTGTCGGGGGGCTTATCCACATCCCTAGCATTCCCGGAATGCCAGAAAACGCTATCGGTGACCAACCCCTCGGTGGAGGGGTGTTCCAAAAAACCGGACAAAGAGCCGGTAGGGACCGCATACTTCCTGGCCGAAGGCACAGGACAGGAAGCCGGCCACTGCCAAAGCTACAAGGCTGGGCCAACAATGGCTTCAGCCACCAGAAAGACCTCTGTGGGTGAATCCCCTCGGTCCAGTATCTCCGTCAGGGGATACTTGGTCCGCTTGGATACGGGCTCGAGCTGCATCCTGGTGGACTCAGATGAGCCAAAGCAGACCCATAAAAGACGATGGGCTCTCGTCCATCGACTGCCCCCCGGAGGACTCCAGGTCAAGGGGCCTGGAAAACAGGGAGGAGTCGTCGGACTCAGAGGAGTCCGCGAAGAGCTGCCTGGGGCCTGATTCACCCTCCACCTGCCGAGGACAGTCGGGAGTGAGGGTGACTGACAATCTGTGGGGCAGACCCTTACCTGACCGAGAGTCCTTGGTCGGCGTCCCCGATTTTGGTTGTGGAGGCGGAGGTTCCACCACAATCGGTGGGGCAGCTGGTTTCGGCCGAACTGACCCAGGCTTAGGCACCTCGACTTCAGCGAGGGGTTGTTTCGGCCGTTCGGGTGACAGCCACTTGATGGCCGAGGACGGCGTCGGCTTGTTCCTGGACAGAAGTAACTGCTGCCACATTAGGTCCTCGTAGCGTCGACGCAATTTGCGCCAAAGCCTCTCCTCTTCCGAGGAGGAAGACGAGGATGAGCGGCGGTGCTGCTTCCTTCGGTGCCAAGACCGAGACTGCCGATGTCGGCGGGATCGGCGAGACCAAGACCCTCGGTGTTTCCGAGGACAGGTCTGGGAAGGGGCGGGGGACATCCGTTCTTCCCTTGGCTCGGAAGCCTTGACCGGGGACTCCAGAACGGGAGGTGCAGGCAAGTCCTCTGTCTCCACCAGGGGAACCAGTGAAGAAGGGTTGTCGGCTTCACCAGTCGACAGCCCGTCCAACGGGTCGAGAAAAATCTCAACTGCATCGATGGGTGTCTTGGCCGGCTGATCTGACGGGGACACCGTGAAGCCAGTGGCCTTAGCCGCAACCTCGACTGAAGTTGCATGTCGACTGTCCGGGGAAGGGGACCTCTCCCGCTCCAACGAACGCCGACGGTGGGACTTACCTTTCGAGTCCTTCTTTTTGGACTGATAAGAATGTCCCGATGGTCCCTCTCCCTTCGTGGAGAGAGATTGGCAAAGCTCCTTAAAAGAAGCTGTATAGGAGGATCCCAGAGAGAGCGGGATAAATACTGCGACCGAGGAAGACGAAGATGCTGCCTGGGCCACCTCCTCCTCGAGAGCGATCATCTGCTCAAGTTGCTCAGCTGAGCCAGCCACTGGACACCGCCCAACGGGCCTCCTTTGACTTCACCAGCGGTGGCGTGCTTCTTAGGGCACCCAAGCTGTAACCGAGACATGTGAGGTCCTCCGGGACGCTTGGCTCAGAACAGGCATAACTTGCAGGCCTGCAGGTCATGGTCTAGGCTGAGGCAGTAGACTACGTGGAGTGCGAATCTGTCCTGACATTTTTGCCCACATGGCACCAACAAACCGGAGTCGACGGTCCATCGCAGCCATGAGGGAGTACTTTGGCCAAGTCTTGAAAACTTAAGAATGAGTTTCAGGCAACCCAAGAATTAGATCCAGTCTATACGCAGAGCGTTAAGGAGGGAACCTGAACTTCCAAGCGGTAAGGAAGATCTGGCATCATGGGGCGGAGCTGAGAGTTTTACCACCCGGGTGGGTGGGAAGAGCCAGCTTGAAGACCTTCCGGCAAGATTTAAAGCAGCAAGAAAACAGCCAGACAGTGTGGATTAACAACATATCCATGTCCCTAGAATTATAATTTATGATAATTGCAAAAACTCGAGGGGCTAACCTGAAATGCAATTTTTAAGCCTTTTGCAGAAGCTGTGGAGAAGGGGCCTCAGTTCTGGGACATTGTGTTCTAGCTGCACCTGCCTGAAATATTCAAGGACATTTTAGAAAAAATAGGATGCTTGTTAAGAAGGGGGGTTGCAAGGACTTATAAAAACAAAGCTGCAATTTCTTGCAAGACACAGAGATCGAAGGAAAACTCAGATGGATCTTCTGCCTTTGTAAAGTTACTCTGAACATTTTTTTTTTTTTATTTTGTTATTCACAATAAAACTCGTTGCAAATTTTACAACTGCTCCTGGTTTTTCCTATGCTTCCTGACCTATGCCTAGACGACACCCTGGTAGACCGCTAGTTAGAAAGTTTTCTGTGTGGTCCTAGTGCCTGAATGCTATAGTTCCACAGGTGTGGCTTGCTGCAGGAGATATCCTCGAAGATTTTCAAAATACTCTGAAGTCAATTTCACTTCAATGTGTGGTATGGCACAAAAGCAACAAGATGCCAAACTGACAGTGACCATTTCTGTTATACACTTGACTGCATTTTGCAACGGTTCACTATAAACTGAGTATTGTGACATGGAGCTCCTGCCACTCGAGGACCAACCTTTTCTTAAATCTGTTGCAACAGTTCTTCTATTTCTTAGCCTAATCTATCCTTTACAATTTCTAGTCCATAAGCTTGGCCACCTATGGGCACCCCTTTCTTGACTATGCTATAGTGTCCTTTCTAATTTTCCTTTCCCCCCTCCGGTCCTCCTACAGGGAGGTTATTGTGGTGACCTCCAAGTATATGTAAAACAGGTTGTGTTTATCATTGTTGGATATGGTATGTAATAGCACAATGTCATAAAATACTTTGATGTATACCTTATGTTTATGAAACTTGTAAATGTTGAAAATACCACAGCACTAGGTGTTTGAGAATGGTAAAAAGTACTAGGTGACTATTATAGAAATAGTTTTGCTATTTAAAATGCATGAAAATTGCTGTAAACTGAACAAGTCTGAAATGTCATGGTGATTTGCATATATCCCATGATGCTTTGCATTATGGAAGTATGTATGATGTAGCATTTCTTTGAAACTTGATTTGTTGCCAATGCCCTTTGGGATAATCCATGTTTCAGTGTTTCTGCACTGAGGTTCTTTTTTTTTTTTCCTTTTTCTTTTTGAGCCCCCACTACCCAAGCAAACGGGGCCCACCTAGGGAGGAAGAGTTTTCACTGAAAAGTGGTTAGATCAGAGATCAGTGTCAGTAGGTGCTAGCTCTAGCTAAGTGCAGAGAAAGGACAGTCTGTTGCTGCAAACTGATGTACTGAAGAAGGAATATGACATTGCTGAAGCTTATTTCCTGTATTTTGAATAAACATCACAGAGATTGTGTTGAACCTGAAGTTCAGTGTCTATTCCAGTTATCCCACAACCCCTCCACAAGTATCACACTTTTTCAAATGATATGACATCACTTGTTTTCCATTTTATTCGCCAATCTAAATAACACACTTTTTTTTTAATAAAACAAAAATTTATTAAATGTTTCACATTTGTGTAAAAAAATGTAAAATCACATCACAGAGCAAAATCAGCAGTACTGCCAGTTCTACCTAATAGAATGCTGGCACCTACTACAAGGTAATGGAGGTGATGGTTGGGAGGTGCAGGAATAATGCAAAGCCCCCAGCTCTACTGCCTTTAGGTGCCTTTTTTATGGGCACCTGGGGTGTGGAGGGAGACTGGTAAGGTCCACACACCTCTACCCCTACCCTGCCATTGGTAGGCCTGACTGCTGCATCGGACTGCAGATGGGCGAAAAAAACAGGTTACTCACCTGTAACAGTAGATCTTCCTGGACATAAGTCTCCACCACTCATTCACACTAATGGGATCTGCGCCGGAGGCACTAGGACCCAGCGGGAGCAAACTTTTTTGCTGGAGGGCCGGCGCCAGAGATGGAGCCACAAGGAGCGGCACAGCAAGCCTCAGCTCGTGCGGTAATGACTATCTCGGTGTCGACCCTCCAACTGCCTCAGTTCCTTTTTTCCCCACCGTCGAGTGCACTTCAGTGACGACGTCACTCGCCCGCCGGGAGTCAAACTTCAAACTAGCAGCTTAGTTTTCAGTTTTGTTATTTTGTAGTAATATCTCGAATAAGTATCGCTTAAGTTTATTCTTATTTACAAAACAAGTCTCAGCCTACTTGACGGAGTAGACCATGAGCAGGTCAGGTGACGGTAGGGAGACTTCATATGAAAGCTGTTCAGTCAGTCGGGCTGGGTCCGGTCCGCCGCCTTCTCCAGAAGGGGGGTCTGACAACAGTCAGTCCAATGCCCGAGGGGGCGGGCGGTCCCCTCGGAAGCATAAAAATAAACGGTCGCATTCTCTGCACTGTTCGGCCTCGAGCTCTTCTTCAGCCCACAGGTCAAAAAAGAGAAGGCATCACTCGAGGTTGCCCTCTGATATGTCTACGCGCAGACTGTCGGTTATTGGGGCTAGTTGCCGGTCTTCTCCTTCGGAGTCGCCTGCTTCTGTTTCCAGTAGCCAACGTCTTCGACATTGGAGCCCTACCACGCCCTCTGGTAGGTCTTCAGATGAGCAGTTTCATCAGTGGGCTGCTCTTATGGAGCAATGGGCTTGGAGGTTGGTCCAGCTGCCTGGCCCAGTCACTCAGGGGCCTTCGGGCTTCTTGGGAGACCGGGTAGGGTGGTTGAGCCTCCCTGGTCACGCGGCACCGTCTTTGGTGCCGTCGACTCTGTGCTTAGGTGTTCCCACCCTCACATGGCTGCGGCACAGGGGGCCACACCGATGCCTTTATCTCCTGCTCTTCTTCCTCCCTTCCCCATAAATCCTGTTTTTTGGAGTCTTGGGGTGTTTTCGGCGCCCTCGGCATCGATGGCACGCTCGGCGCCGGTGCTTCTGTCAGCGCCGTCCTCAGTGCCGATGCGTGTGTCGGTGCCGTCCTCAGCGCCAATGCTTCTGTCGGTGCTGTCGGCGCCGTGCGCTTCTTCGGTGCCATGCGCCTCCGTGGCGCCGGGAGTTCTTAAGGCATCATCCACTTTTCAGGACTCCTCCTTTAACTCCTTTCCTTCTTCATTTTCCTCTGATTTTCACTCCTTTCCTGTCCATACAATCCCTGCTGGACTGTCAGGAGACGACATTGAGCCTGACCCAGACCTTAGACTGGATGATGAAGTGGATGAAACAGGATCTATTCTTTCTGCAGAGCCTGTGGTCGAGGACCTGTCCTTTAAGTCTCTGCTGAAAAACTTGATTTCCACTCTCTCTCTCCAAACTACAGACATCGATCCTGGGAAATTGCTAAGACTCCAATACCTCCATATTCCGGAGATCCCTACAGATTTGACTCCTCCGGTACAACCCTCCTTTGAGACGCTGTCTCAAATGGTATGGAATAATCCTGCTCTCATTCCTTTGGTGGCTAAATCCATAGATAGGAAATACTCAGCCCCCAAGGATCGACCCATTTTGGCGTCTCAAGCCTTTGCGGATCCTACTGTAGTATTGGCAGAGAATAAGGCCGTCCTTCCCCAAACTACTACAGCTCAGCCTATTAAAGAATCTCGTAGGATAGACACTTTAGGTAAGAGAGTCTTTGCTGCTTCCACCCTGAGTATGCGTATTGCCAGCTACCAAGGCTATTTTCTCTCAATATGAGTATATCCTTTGGCACTCTCTCAAACGGATGGTTGAAGCTCTACCAGAATCGGATACAAAGCCAGAGCTTCTTCAAACCATTACCAGGGGTGTCGAATCTAACAACCAGCAAGTTAAATCAGCTATGGATACTTTCGACACTGCTTCCCGGGCGGCGGTGGCTGGTATTTGTACCCGCCGTCATTCCTGGCTGCGCACGTCAGGCTTCATGAATGACGCACAGCAGCAGGTAATGGCATTGCGTTTTGATGGTGTGCATCTCTTCGGCCCTCAAGTAGAACAGGCTCTAGAAGCTACACAAAAGACTAGGTCAGCCATTAAGTTGGCTCGACCTCCTCCTGTCCCCTCTCGAGGGGGTGTTAATAAACGCCAGTTCTATAACCGTCAGTCCTTTCGAGGTAGAGGAAGTTTTCATAAAAACCAAACCCCCCAGCCTCAAAAGAAAACGCAACAGAAGGCGCAAGGGCCCAAAGCGCCCAGCGCCACCTTATGAGTTGTTGGCCCAAATCCTACCTCAGCTGCCCGAGGTGAACTCCTCCTCAGCAGTGGGAGGTCGTCTGTCGCACTTCTACAATCAATGGAAGTCCATAACCTCAGACAAATGGGTCCTCTGGATAATCCGCGAGGGGTATTCACTCAATCTTGTGGAGACCCCTCCAGATCGTCCCCCCAAACGACAGCCCAGGCTGTCAACCCTTCAGTCAGACGTTCTCGCTGCCGAGATTCAGGGCCTTCTGAACAACAGGGCAGTAGAAATAGTGCCGCTGCATGAACGGAACACAGGGTTCTACTCCCATTACTTTCTGGTTCCAAAGAAAACTGGGGGCATGCACCCCATTTTGGACCTCAGAAAACTAAAATTTCTGCCCAAGGAGAAATTCAAAATTATTTCTCTAGGAACCTTGTTACCTTTGCTTCATCAACATGACTGGCTAGCCTCCCTAGACATGCAGGATGCTTACCAGCACATTTCTATTCACCCAAAGCATCACAAATTCCTGAGGTTTGTGGCTCTGGGACAGCATTATCAGTTCAGAGTCCTGCCCTTTGGGCTATCCTCGGCGCCACGAGTTTTTACAAAGTGTTGTGCAGTTCTTGCAGCGCATCTCAGGAAGATCGGAATACAGGTGTTCCCTTATCAGGACGATTGGCTTCTGGCAAGACCTTCCAGACAGGGAACTCTGGATGCTGTAGCCACAGCTTCACGCTTTCTCACATCCATGGGAGTCCTGCTAAACTTCAAAAAATCGCAGTTGCAGCCCTCCCAGAGACTCCTTTTCATAGGAACTCTTCTGGACACCTCCTGTGCGAAGGCTTTTCTTCCACAGGACAGGAGGAGCGATATCCTTCAGATGGCCCGTCACATCGGGGAGAGCGACTCTGTTCCAGCTCTCTCGATGCAACGGATGCTAGATCTCATGGCATCCTCGGTGTTCACTGTACCCCTGGCACGCCTTCACATGAGAACCTCTCAGTGGATGCTCAGTACTCAGTGGTCCCCAACCACTCACCTGCAGTCCTTTCTCATCAAGGTGACAGAACCTCTAAAGAGGTCTCTCACCTGGTGGTCGCAAGAGAACAATCTTCTAGAAGGGTATCCCTTTGCTCCTCTGGATCATCAGATTTCCATTACCACAGACGCGTCCCTGATGGGGTGGGGAGCTCACTGTCAGGTTCTCCACACTCAAGGCACGTGGACTCAAGTAGAGTCCCAGCTTCACATAAATGTCTTAGAAATGAGAGCCGTCCTTTATGCGGTCCGGGCGTTGAAGGACAATCTCTGTCACAAGAACATTCTCCTTCAAACTGACAACAAAGCAGTGATGTATTACATCAACAAACAGGGTGGTGCTCACTCTTACCCCTTATGCAGAGAAGCGATGAGAGTGTGGGAATGGTGCCTACAGCACAAATCTCTAATTCAAGCAGTCTACCTGCCAGGAGTGCAGAACGAACTAGCAGATCACCTCAGCAGAACAGAGACAGATCCTCACAAATGGTCTCTCGACTCAGCTGTAGTTCGGTCAATATTCACAGAGTGGGGAACTCCAGACCTGGACCTTTTTGCATCCCCACTCAACACAAAAACTGCCTCTCTTCTGTTCCAGAAATCCAGGGCCTGCCATTTTCTGTCAGGATCGTTCAGGCTGCAGTGGACAAAATGCTTTCTATACGCCTTTCCGCCTCTTCCTCTAATTCAGAAGGTACTTCTCAAGTTCGAATCCCAGTGGGACAAAATGATCCTCATTGCTCCCTTCTGGCCTCAATAGATGTGGTTTCCACTACTCAACAATATGTCGGCAGTTCCGCCGAAACCACTCCCCGTTCAGACGAACCTCTTGACTCAGGGGCCTGTTGTCCATCCCAACCTGAGGTCGCTTCACCTTCACGCTTGGCTCCTGAAGAGGTAGAAGTGAACAGGTTCAATGTCTCTCGCAGGGTTTCAGATATTCTTCTGGCTGCACGGAAACCAGCCACTAGGAAAACTTACACAGCCAAATGGAAGCTGTGTTCTGGTGTCAAAGTCCTCTTTAAACCTTTTCCTGCCCACCAGATAAAATTCTGGAGTACCTCTTAGACCTCTCAAATTCAGGTCTGCAGTACTCTACAGTCAAAGTTCACCTTTGTGCCATTTCAGCTTATCATGAGCTGGTACTTTCCTTGTCACTGGCTCAGTTACCTGTGGTTAAGAGGTTTCTTAAAGGAATTCTGCATACCAGACCTCCTACAAGATGTCCAGTTGCAGCCTGGGACATTAATCTTGTGCTAGATATGCTTACTCGGAAACGTTTGGAACCTCTGGCTACCTGTGAGCTAAAATTTATCACTTGGAAAACGGCCTTCCTGGTGGCCATTACCTCAGCCCACAGGGTCTCTGAGATACATGCCCTGGTCACAGACCCTCCGTATACTGTGTTCCATAAAGACAAAGTAGTCCTTAGAACCCATCCTAAATTTCTTCCTACGGTTGTGTCGGAATTCCATCTTAACCAACCTTTGGTCCTTCCCTCTTACTTTGCGGACTTCCAAAATGAAGGTGAACGATCTCTTCATTCCTTGGACATTAAAAGAGCTTTGTGTTTCTATCTAGATAGAACAAAAGACTTTCGTAAAACTCAACAACTGTTCGTTTCCTTCAGCGAGACCCGGCTGGGTCAACCTGTCGCTATTAGATGCATCTCAGCATGGCTAATGGCATGTCTTCGCCACTGTTATTCTATGGTGCAGGTTAAGCTGGAAGGCAGAGTTTACGCCCACTCTACTAGGGCGGTCGCAGCATCTCTGGCGGAAATCCGCAACGTGCCCATTGCAGATATTTGCAACGTGGCTACCTGGAGCTCAGTGCATACTTTCGTTAAACACTATGCCCTGGATGTCCATGCCAGACGACAACTTTCCTTTGGCAGAACCATTCTTAATGGACTTCTGTCCTAAAAACTGAGCTCTTGGTCTCTCCTGCTGCCCTCTCGGGGGATTATTATCTCGGTACTCTCCCATTAGTGTGAATGAGTGGTGGAGACTTATGTCCAGGAAGATATGAAAATTACGTACCTACCGTAATTCTTGATCTTCTTGGATGAGTCTCTACCACTCATTCACATGCCCACCCTCCATCCCCCGAGCTCACCTCTGTTGTTGGTCTTCACTCCCTCAAATCTTTAGGCTGTGAAGACTTCTTTGTTGACCCTTCTTATACGGGTCACCCGGACTATCTTATGTCCGGTTTTTTGGTTAAGCTATCCCTCTAGGTTAGTTATGCTGCACCTCCCTCGGTTAAAAAAGGTACTGAGGCAGTTGGAGGGTCGATGCTGAGATAGTCGTTACCGCACAAGCTGAGGCTCGCGGTGCCGCTCCTCGCAGCTCCATCTCTGGCGCCGGCCCTCCAGCAAAAAAGTTTGCTCCCACTGGGTCCTACTGCCTCCAGCACAGATCCCATTAGTGTGAATGAGTGATGGAGACTCGTCCAAGAAGATCAAGAATTACGGTAGGTACGTAATTTTCATTTCTAGGAGTGGTAAATGTTCATCCACACTCTTTGGCATGTCCGTTTCCCCTTTAAATCTGGCCGGAAGTCTTCAAGCTGGCTCCTCCCACCCACCCGGGTGGTAATACCTCCGCTCCACCCCATGACACCAGATCTTAGCCCGCTGGAAGCAAGGTGATGCGCCTAAAGCCGAGGAGGTCGGGTGGATGCATGTGGATGAACAACATATACCGCTCCTAGAAAGTACAGTAACGTAAGAACTTACCGTAACAGTAGATCTTCGAGAGAGGCTCTTGCAGTAGGTAATTACATATAGGACTGACGCCGGCCGGTGGCAGGACCCCACGGAAAAATTTCTAGCTAGCAGTCCCTGGCGAGGGACCACCCACACGTCAGGTGACCGGCGTCATACGACGTCAGTATAAAGGGGCGGTCCCGGATGCCCGCCTTCCAGTTCTTTCCCGCCACAGGCCCGGAAGGCCCAGAAGAGAGAGAGAAGCAGATATTTCCTTCAACGGAAAAGAAGCTGAAAAAGCCTAGGGGGATGGAGGGCGGGAAGGGATTACCTACGTAGTGTGTCTCTCAAGATAGTGCACACTCACGTAAGAACTTCACCGTAACAGTAGATCTTCGAGAACAGCTCTTGCAGCAGGTAACACCATTAGGACTGAAGCTGGCAGGCGGCAGGACCCCACGGAATTCTTCTAGCTAGCTATCTTCAACGGGGACCGCCCCGGACGTCGGTCCCGCCTCCGACGTCAGGCGTAGTACATAAGGGGGCAGTCCCGCCAGATTCCACAGTTCTCCCGCCGGAGACTTCCGGCCGCAGGATGATATCAGAATGGGAGACCGAGGATCCACCATCAGAAGGCAAAAGGGCATAAACCCCTGCCAAAAGCTTGGAAAGCCATGCCTCCTCCAAGGGGGAAGGTGGGCGGGAAGGTACCTGCTGCAAGAGCTGTTCTCGAAGATGAACTGTTACAGTAAGTTCTTACATAACTGTACTATCTTACTTCGAGATACAGCTCTTGCAGCAGGTAACACCATTAGGACCGATTCCCAAGCAGTAACGCTTGTAAGCATTCTGGGAGGAGGAAACTAGGAAAATCTATACCAAGTCCTGACTCTAGGACAGGAGACCCTGTAGCACGGCTAGGCCGAAACCGGCTCCTCGCCGTGAAGCAATGTCCAGGCTATAATGCCTGATAAAAGTATGCACAGAGCTCCAAGAGGCTGCAGCACAAATGGCAGAGGAGGAGACGTACTAAGTGCTGCAAAGGAGGTAGCCACCCCTAGTGGAATGGCCCCGGACTGTACCCAGGAGGGTTTCTGCTTGTATCATAGCAGTATGATATACACTGGACAAGCCAGTGAGAAAGGGATGACTTCAATACTGGTTGGCCCATCATCCTGTCAGCGAAGGAAATGAAGAGTTGTCTGACTCTGAAGCTGTTTAGTCCTGTTCAGGTAATACCTCAGACAGCAGTGAACATCCAGGGTGTGGAGCAGCGCTTCTCCTCTATTAGAATATTTAGGGAAATATACAGGCAGGTCAATGTCCTGATTGACAGTGAGTGCAGAGACCACCTTAGGCAAGAACTTAGGATTCGTCCTCAGGGACACTCTGTCCTGGTGGAAAATCAAATAAGGTTCCTTACACATGAGAGCGTGAAGCTCAAATTCTCTTTGCTGACGTAACAGCAACTAAAAATACAGGTTACTCACCTGTAACAGGAGTTCTAGGAATGGTGTATGTTGTTCATCCACACTTATTGGCAGGTCCCTTGCCGCTTTAAATCTTGCCAGAAGGTCTTCAAGCTGGCTCCTCCCACCCACCCGGGTGGTAAAACTCTCAGCTCCGCCCCATGATGCCAGATCTAGACCGCTGGAAGCCAGGTTGTGCGTCGAAGTTGATGTAGGATGAACAACATATATCATTCCTAGAACTCCTGTTACAGGTGAGTAAACTGTATTTCTAGGGACATGGATATGTTGTTCATCCACACTTATTGGCAAACTCCTAGCAGTTCTCCGGGAGGAGGGAGGCAAGGCACACACCCCTACTTAGGTAGAAAGACTGGAGAACCGAGGCCCCGACCAGCACCCCGGCGCGACCCAAGGTCGATGTGGAAGGGGAACGGTAAAGCCTGCTTCCGGGCAGAAGCCCTGCAGATATCCTGGACCAGAGTATCCTCGAAAGCAGCCACCGATGCAGCGGAAGGACGGGTAAAAATGAGCGCTTATCCCTCTGGGAGGCTCCATGCCCACCCGCCTATAGTGGAGACCTATGCAGGGGTGACCCGCCCGCTCGTCGTCCACTGGGCTGCAAATCTGCCAGATGCGGCTTCAGCGAAGATGATGAACAGCTGGCGAACCTCTCCCGAACTTTAGCTTTACGCTCCCTAGGTAGGTCAGCGTTAAACCGGTTCCTATGGATCCTGTATACGGCCTCCGAGGTGTGAATGGGGATAAACCCCGGCAGAGGCAATACCCCCGAAGGGAAGACTCCGCCACCGCCTTCAGAAGGACTTCGGGTGGGGCGCAGGACAACCTAGTCCCTGTGAAAGACCGGATAGGGAGATTAAAGGAGCGCCTGGAACTCTTCCCACCTTCTGGATGGCGGAGTGGCCCCGAGAAGGTGGTCTTCCACAACAGGTGGGGGAAACTCGCACCTGTGCAAAAGGTTCGGATGGCTTGCTCATGAGCTAAGCCCATACCAGCAAGGATCCCACAGAAACTGGGATACTCTCCCCAAAAGGGGAGGCGTGATCGAGGCCTACAAGTGCCAGACCACCTTCTCCACACCACCAACTGCCTCCCGGCCCACGCCCGGAAGACAGGGGTGACCCGCAGAAGCACCTAGAGGGTCGTCGGCCGAAGCCCTGGTTTAAGGATGGACCGCAGATGGTCCGGAATGCTCACCAAAGGGACGGGGGAGGGCACGGCCCTATCCCATCATCAAAAGGGAGAACTTCTCCCAGAGGACGAGCATCTTGGCCGACTTCTTAGCAGGACGCCTCGAAGGTCGAGGACCTTGCCAAAAGACCCTAGGGCCTGGCCCCTAGCCGCACAGGAGTCGGCCTACAGGTGCAGGGATTGAAGGTCCAGATGGATAACGTTCCCCTGAAAAGGAAAGACAGGACCGGACGGACTAGAGGCCGCCTCAGGAGCCTGGGGCTGAGACTGAGGAGAGCTGGATACCAGAACTGGCAATCCAGTCTGGGGCTACCAGCATCACCTGCGCCAAGTCCCTCCTCGCCTTGCCCGTAGGTCAAGGGAAATGGGGGAGAGGCACGGAGGGGCCCGGGGTCCGTGGCCCCGATGGCATCCCCTGCAGCAGGCCTTACTGAGGGGCGGGCAAAAAACAGTCACGGCCTCGTATTCTCCCTGGAGGGAAGAGGAAGAAGATCCTGTGCTACCTCCGGCAGGGGAGACCACTCATGAGGCGCAGCCTATGCCCGGCTAACGGCAGCAGCCAGGAAATTGGGGGCCCCTGCCATCAAATGGCTGGGAACCCTCGACTGTGCAAAAACCCAATGCGGAGAACCTCCTTGCACCGAGACAAGGGGATCGACCGAACCTGGCAGGGTAGGTAGCACATGGTCGTGGTGTTGTCCTACTTGGACTTAGACCATTAGACCCCGTACAAGCGGAGCGAGCGGTGCAAGCTAAGCAGACCGCCTGTGCTCCAGCGAGCAGGAAGGACATCTGGACTCGCGAGAGGACAAGAGGCGAAGCACTCTGTATTCCCCTAGATGGGCACCCCACCCATCCGAGAAGCATCGGTCGGAGAAGACCACCGACTCAGGGTGAACGAACAGGATGTTCTCCTGCCGAAGTTGGAACGGTCCAAAGGGAGCGTTCTCTTAACTCCTGGGCTGTAGTCATGAACTGGTCCAAAGGACGCAGCGCTGTGACCTCTGGCTGGCCTCTCCCACTAGGGGAAGGCTGCCCTGAGGCCCAGGAGGTGCAGGAGGTCCTGGCAGGACATAATTACCCGGCCAACCCGACTGGGTAAGGGAGGAAGAACCGCAGCCTGTCTGCCCGGAGCCGAGCTCGGACTCAAGAGTTGAACTTAGTCCCGAAAAAGCCTCACCGCTAAGGCACGAGTTCCCACTTGGCTCCTGAAATGGGAGACCAGTCTGTCTTCCGGGTGGGGTTACGTCCGGACCCTTCAGTGCCGCAGAGACTGCTGAGCAAAAGAAGGGCCTGGCTAGGAACTCGTAAGGAGATCCCCCGCTAAGAAGGGGAGGAGCCTCCCAAGAAACGGACGGAACGAGGAGTAGATACATCCTGGAGGCCCAGGAAACAGCCACACGCCACGTTCTGAGGATAGAATATCTGAAGTAGAGAGACCATCCAGGCGTCCGGGAGAGTGGGCGCGAGCCCCCATCCGTTTGAGGCCAGGAATACCTGGACACAAACCCAGGGCTTGGGGGGGGGTCCGCAGCCTTCCTGATCACCTCTAACTAGAGGGCCAGGCATGCCAGTACGACCGACACAGAGGCAGTGGACCCAAGATCCCCATGGGGCAACGGCTCAAAAGGGGAAACCGCTCGCAACCTGCGACAGGATCTACCCTTAAATACCTCCAGAACGAGGTGTGGAGCCGTCCCCCCCATGGGGAAACCCAGGCTGGGACGATGAGGCCGGGGCAGTGCCCCTTGGCCCGTCACTGAGCAGGCTTGGAGGGGGAAGGAGCCGAGGGGGCTCTCTGTTTCCTGCCTCCCTGCTTCCTTTTGGAGGAAGACGCTGGACTGGCTACAGGCCTCCCAGCGCATGCCTGCTGGCCCTTATGCTGGGCCGGTTGAGCCGCAGGGCTCAGGGGGAAAAGGGGCTTACGCAAAGGCTGACGGCTGCCCTTGACCCTCCGGGCGAGAGTGACCGAGTCTGGAGTGGCATCAGACTTCTTGGGCCCTTGGATATGTCCCTCCACTCCAGGGCCGAAAAGGTAAGTCCCCAAGAAGGGGATGTCCGCCAACTCGTGCTGGGTTTCCAAGGAAAAAGAGGATAACCTCAGCCATGCCCTGCGGCGCATGGCCACTGCGGCCTCCACCAATCTGGCACAGGAGTCACCCAGATCCAGAGCCGTCTGGAGCTGTTGTATTGCCACCGCCCTACCCTGGTCCCGTACCCGCCGGACCGTGGTCCACAGTTCGGCCGGGAGATGAGGCAGAAACTCATCCAGGGTGCCCAGAAGGGCGTGGGAACAGTGTGCCATAAGAGCAGCCGAGCTGGCCTGACGGAGGCCTAGGGAGGACGCAGCATAAACCTTGCACCCGACGTAGTCCATCCTTTTGGACTCTGTCAGGGGGTCTATCCACATCCCCAGCATTTCCAAGACATTGGAAAACATTGTCCGTGACTACCCCTTCAGCCGAGGGGTGCTCCGAGAAACCGGGCAGAGAACAGACAGGGAAGCTCCGAGCCACCCTGGCCGAAGGCGCATAGCAGGAAGTAGGCTGCCGCCATAGCTCCAAGGGTGGGCCCACGATAGCCTCAGCCACTGGGAAGGCCTCCGAGGGAGAACCCCCTCGGTCCAGAATCTCCGTAAGTGGGTAAGGTGGCCGTTTGGAGATGGGCTCGAGCTGCATCCCAGTTAAATCTGAAATGAGCTGAAGCAGACCCCTTAAAGACGATGGGCTGTCGTCTACGGAATGTTCCTGGGAAGACCCCGGGTCCTCCCTGCTAGGAAACATAGCAGAGCCGGCTTCAGGCTCCGAAGGGTCTGAAAAAAGCTGCTGCAGGCCCGAGGCACTCTTCGTCCGCCGGGGGCCGGCAGGAGTGAGGGGACCGAGTGAACTGGAGAACAGGTCATGGCCTGGCCTGAACCCCACCGAAGGCGGAGGGGTAGCGAGGGTCGGACGAGCAACCGGCCCTGGAGGGGGCTCCTCGACTGATTCGAATGGCTGCTGACCGAGCGGCGGCTGCTTGCTATCCAGAGAATGAATCGGGGTCGATTGATACCCGGACAATTGCTGTCGCCACATAAGTTCCTCGTAACACAGATGCCAACGGCATCGAAACCGCTCCTCATCCGAGGAGGGGGACGAGGAAGAACAACAAAGCCAATTAACTCGGTGCCCCGACCGAGAACGCAGAGATCGGCGTGAGCGGCTAGACCAAGAGGTTGACCGAGACCGAGACCCAAATCCTCGGGGAGACTGAGGGTGGGCCTGGGAAGGAGCGGGACGCACCTGCTCCTCCCTCGGCTTGGAAGAAAGGACCGAGGGCTGTCGACCCGAGGGGACGGACAGAACCTCAGCCTCTGCCGGAGGCGGAGGGATGGCGGCACCAGAAGACCACCCAAAAGACGGGTCGATAGACTCGACAACGTCGACGGAGGACCTGGCCGGCTGACCTAACGGGAACACCGTGAGGCCAGTGGGTCGGTCATGATCGCCGATGAGGTAGGGGAGAGTTCCCCGCCCGCCAGCGACGAAGAGACCCCGCCTGCGGCCCTTTAGACTTAGGCCGAGCGGCAGGGCTCCAGGGTCCCTCTCCCTTGGAGGAGAGGGAATGACGAAGCTCCTTGAACGAAGCTGCATGAGTTGAACCCAAGGACAGCGGGATAAGCGTCGCAACCGAAGGGGGGACCGCCCCCTCCCCGGCAGGATCAAACTGCTGAGAAACAGTCAAAGCGGACACCCCCAGTCCGAGGGAATCTCCGGAGCAGAAAAAAACTACCCGATGTCCGAGCCCCGAACGGGCCGCACGGTCCTCCAGAGAGCTGACCGAAAGGGCAGAACAGAAATTGCAAGCCTGAGGATCGTGATCCAAGTCCAGGCAGTAAACGCACGCGGAATGCGAGTCTCTCCTGGAGGAACTAACTGCGCCTCTCGGGGCCGGAAAAGGACTGAGCCATCGCCGTAGCGAAGAAGAAAAGATCGAAGTTTCAGAAAAGACACTTCCAAGGATTTCGAAGACCGAAATTTTCAGGAACAAGTCAAAAACGCAGAGTGCTAAGGAGGGAACCTGAGCTTCCAAGCGGTAGGGAAGATCTGGCGTCATGGGGAGGAGCCGAGAGTTTTACCACCCGGGTGGGTGGGAGGAGCCAGCTTGAAGACCTTCTGGCAAGATTTAAAGCGGCAAGGGACCTGCCAATAAGTGTGGATGAACATATCCATGTCCCTAGAAATAACGTTTTCCATGACAGGAAACGCAGCTCGTAATCCACGGCAGGTTCAAAAGGGGGAAGCGTGAGTTGTTCCAGGACAAAGAGTAAATCCCATGGAGGAACAGGGTTCTTAATGGGTGGCCTAAGGTGTAACACCCCTCTCAGAAAGTCTCGAGAGGCGTCAAGTTGCGCCACTGTGCGCTGTCCCACCGTGAAGTGGTAAGCAGAAATAGCGCAGAGGTGCACCTTAATAGAGGGGTAGGCGAGACCCGAATGGAAAAGGGAGAGCAGGTATTCTAACACCGCTTTCACCAGGCAACCTAGAGGGGAAACGCCACGTGCTTGTGACCACAGGCAAAAACGGCGCCATTTCATGGCATACGTCGCATGCGTTGCCAGCTTTCTGGCTGCGGAAAGAACTTCCGCCACCTCTTGCGAGACCCCGTGTCACAAAATGGCTATGTCTCTAGGAGCCATGCATGCAGGTTCAGTGAGCGTAAGTCCAGGTGGACCAGTGAACTGTCCTCCTGAGACAATAGTTGGGGGCTGAAAGGCAATGGAACTGGCGGTTCCCGGGACAGTTGCGTCAGCATAGGGAACCAGATCTGTCTGGGCCAGAAAGGCGCTATCAGGATCATTGTTGCGTGCCCCCTGCGCAGTTTGAGAAGAACTCTCTGGATCAACGGGAAGGGAGGGAAAGCGTAGAGGAATCTATCCGCCCAGAAGGACAATGCGTCTCGCCAGAAAACACCAGGCCCTGGATCTAGCGAGCAAAAATTGTGCAGTTTTGCATTGGATGGGGAAGCGAATAGGTCCAGTTCTGGAGTGCCCCATCGAAGAAACAGATACCCTGCTACCCCTTGAAGAAGTTCCCACTCGTGGACTCTGGCCTGGGAACGACTCAGGCCGTCTGCGATTGTATTGTCCACTCCGGGAACGTGAACTGCAATCAGGCTCGCGCCATGTCGAATTACCCAATCCCACAGTCTCATCGCTTCCCTGCAAAGGGGGTAAGAGTGTGCGCCTCCTTGTTTGTTGAGGTAATACATCACCGCCGTATTGTCTGTTTGAAGCAAAAGAGTATTTGACGGGATCTCTGACTGAAAGGCCTGCAGGGCGTAAAGGACCGCCCTCATCTCCAGAATGTTGATGTGGAGATGAGCTTCTTGAGGGGTCCACGTTCCCTGGGACCTCACCCCGTTCAGGTGTGCTCCCCACCCCAGCCCTGAGGCATCTGTGGAGAGGATTGCCTCCGGGGACGGCGCTGTAAACGGGACACCCGCAGAAAGTGTCCCTGGGTCTAGCCACCATTACCAATCTTGAATCACGGCGTTCGTGATCCTGACCGGATGCTGCATGTGGTCTTGCCTTTGGTCCCACTGCACCTTGAGCATCCACCGAGTTACCCGCATGTGGAGCCTTACCAAAGGGACGGTCGGAATGGCCGCAGCCATGTGTCCGAGCAGACGAAGGACCAGCCTGGCAGGGACAGTCTTCTTCGCCGAGAGATCCCTGATGAGGGATCTGATGCGTTCCGCTCTGTCGTCTGGAAGAAATGCTCTCCCCTGAACGGTGTCCAGAACTGCGCCTATGAACTGCAGCTTCTGTGACGGTACAAGGAGAGACTTCTCATAATTGATTATGATGCCCAGAGACCGAAACAGAGCCTGGGTGTTCTGGATAGCCATCAACAACGCCTCTCTGGAGGCGGCCATGAGAAACCAATCGTCCAAGTACAGAAACACATAGTGGCCCTGTCTCCTTAGAGACGCTGCCACGACTGCCATGCATTTGGTAAAGACCCTGGGGGCCGATGACAGTCCGAATGGGAGAGCTCGGAACTGGAAGTGGTGGCCGAGGAACTCGAAGCGCAGAAACCTCCTGTGCGCTTGAGCTACGGGGATATGCAGGTATGCGTCCTGCATGTTCAGGGACGCTAAGAAGGTGTCCTTCTTTAGCATGGGAATAAGACCCTGCAGGGTCACCATGCGAAATCGTTTGTAGGCGACCGACATATTGAGGTCGCTGAGGTCCAGGATTGGACGGAGTCCCTGTTTTCTTGGAACCAGAAAGAAGTGGAATAGTATCTGTACCTCTCTCTGGTTCTCTGAACATACTCTACTGCTTCCTTTTGCAGGAGCGCAAGTATTTCTTGCCTGATAAGCAATTTGTGCTGACCCAAGTAACGGGAGAGCAGAGGAGGCCTCGAGGGTGGCTTGTCTGCGAATTCTATAAAGTGGTCTTTTTCGACCAACTGAAGAACCCACCTGTCAGTGGTTATGGACTGCCATCCTGGCAGGTAATTCGCAATACGACACCCGACCTTGATATCCCATTAATCCTGAGGGGCAGGGGCCGGGAAGGAGTCAGGCTGTGGCAGCGGAGGGGCCCAGGGGCAGAGCCAGCCTAGCTGGACGCTGACCTCGGCCTGCGGGCTGTCTTCCCTGGGCTCTGCAGGAACCGGAGCCCCTCTGTTGGGGACTGGTGTGGGACTGTTGTCTCTGTGTCCATCCACGAAAACTGCTTTGGTTCCTACGAAAGGAACTAAGCCTCGGTCGGTACATTGCCTGGACCGACCTCACCGCCTTCCCGGCCTCCTGGAGCTTGGTGAGAACCTTCTCAGAGGGTGCACCAAAGAGAACTTCTCCTTCGAAAGAGGTGTCCATGATGTTCTTCTGGACATCCGGGGTTAATCCGGAGACACGGAGCCATGAGTGTCTCCGGAGGCATGCGCCTGAAGCTGCCGCTCTGGCCGAGGAGTCCGAGGAATCACATGCAGCTCGCAGCACCTGGGTTCCCACGTCCGAACCCATATGGAGGAGCTGCAACATCTCCTCCTTCTGCTCACCCTCTGGCAATTTCTCCGCCAGATCCAGTCCCTGTTCCTACAAGGCATTTTGGAACTGTACCATGTGGATCAAGTAGTTCAGGGACCTGATGGCGCAAGTAGCGGAAGCATACGTGCGCCTGCCCATAGCGTCCAGCTGTTTGGACTCCGGGTCCGGTGGCAGGTGCTCAAATGTTGCGGTCTCTGGGACCAGTCATGAGAGGCTGTTATGACCAGAGAGTCGGCCAGAGGATGTTGAGCCAAGTACTGGTCCTCCTTAGGAGCCTTGTACAGGCGGTCAGCTTTCTTCGGCATTGCCAGGAGCGAGTGTGGACGCTTCCACGCTGCCTTGGTGACATCCACAAAAGTGTCCACCAAGGGTGGTACCACCACAGACTTAGGATCCTTCTGCCGAAGATACCTAGCGAGGCGTAGTCTCTCTGGGTCTAATTCTTCCGCATCCCAGCCCATGTTCTCTTGGATATGTCTCATGATCTCTGAGAACGACGGGTCATCCAGAGGAGATCTAGGAAGCTCAGGTGGGTCCGGAGAAGGGATGTGAAGGGGAGAGGGGGATCTGGATCCTGTCAAGAACTCCGATCCCGTATCCTCCGAAGGCGAACGACGGCGTCTTCTGGGTCTCTTAGGACTGGGTGACCCTGAAGAAGATCTAGACGGAGGTCTCCTTTTATCTGATCTCCCCCTTGGAGGGTCATTAGGCTCCTGGGGGAGAGGTACTCGGCCTGCTGCCCCGACAGAGAAGGGGGCGCAGGAGCCGGAGGGGCCGCAGGTGGCGGAGTAAGAAGAGGAGGTGGTGTGGGAACCATATCCCTTTTAATGGTATCCCACCAGTGAGTAAAGAGCTCCTTAACCTCAGAAAAGGAAAGGCCCGATGACGGACCGGGCGCCGGTGGCTGGTCGTCGGGTTCCGGCATCTGCTCCTCGGAGGCCTCAGGTTGTGGGGAGGGTTCCCTGGGAGGTGCGACAGGACCGGGTTCGCCAGTCTGGTCCTCGGGCTGCGTCAACTCCTCCTCCGAGATAGTCTCCTGACCGACGTCGGTAGGAAGCGTCGGGGTCCTCTTCTCTACACGTACAGGTGTGGACGTCGGCCCTCCTGCCGACCGAGAGGGTGAAGGCCTGACCGGCGACGGGTGTCTGGCGGTCGACGGCTCCTGGGACCTGTGATGAGTGACCAACATCGGCCGGGCCGACATCGGGTCCGACGGCTTGTTAAGAGAGGTAAGCTCCTTGGTCTTCCGCTGGGGAGGAGGAGGCAAGGAGACAGACCTGACGTCGGGTTCGGAATGGCAGAAACCCGACTTGTGGTGATGACGGTCCCCAGACCTGACCAGGAAGAAGGATGATGAAGAGGGCCTGGAGGTCTTGGCCTGTGAAGAGGTACAGGAGCCCGAAGGTTTCTTCACCGCAGCGGGGGGAGACTGAGAACGGGCCTGGGGGGGGCGAACGGTCAGACCGTGAGCCGGAACTACGAGAGTCAGAGGCCCTAGACGGGGACTTGGAAGAAACCCTCTCCCTGTGCTTTTCAGAGTGTTTCCGGGCCTTTTCTGCTGAATCCCCCTTGGAGGTGTCCATGGCCTTAATCTTCTCCTCGAGCAGGAACACCTGCAGAGCCTTCTGCCGACGGATCCGGGTCCAGCTGTTGAACCCCTGGCAGAAAGTGCAGGACCGGGTGTCGTGGTCTGGGCCTAGGCACCGGACGCAGGCCGAATGCGGATCCTTGAACGGGATTTGCTTCCCACAGGCGCACTTCGAGGGATGGCCTTCAACGGAGGTTGGAGAGGACATCAGACAGCAACTGAGCCAAAGAAATGAACGTTTTCCCGAAGGAAGAACTTAACCGTGCGTCGGGCGCTAGAAACAATCCGAAGGGTCGAGACATGCAAGTGAGCCGGTGGGAAGAACTAGAATCTGTGGGGACCACCCCTTATGTACTACGCCTGATGTTGGAGGCGGGATCATGTCGGGGCAGTCCCCGCTGAAGATAGCTAGCTGAAGAATTCGTGGGTCCTGCGCCTGCGGCTTCAGTCCTAATGGTGAACCTGCTGCAAAGTGCATCTCATGGCAGATCTACTGTTACGGTAAGTTCTTACGTAACTGTACTATCTTACTGGAGAGGGCTCTGCAGTAGGTAATTACATATAGGACAGAATCCCAAGCAGTCTGGAACAAATGAAAGGCACCGGGAGGAGGAACTACTCCAAGAAGTAGCAAAAGCCTTGCAAACCTCAAGATAGGAGGCCTTGCAAGACAGCTAACCCGAAGTCTGCTCTACGGCAAGAGGCAATGTCCAAACTGTAATGTTTCGTAAAGGTATGGACGGAAGTCCAGGTGGCGGCAGCACAGATATCTGCTGCAGACACATTCTTGAAACAAGCCGCAGAGGCTGCTACTCCCCGAGTGGAGTGACCTCTGACTTGACCCGGAAGGGTCTTGTTGTACTTGTCATAACAGAAAGTGATGCAATGAGCCAACCATTTCGACAGGCATTGCTTAGAAACAGCATTGCCTTCCCTTTTGTGAGCAAAAGAGACGAACAATTGGTCATTTTTTCTGAGATCCTTGGTCCTATCGGTGTAGTATCTCAGAATCCAGTGAACATCCATGGTATGGAGTAAATATTCCCCTTGATTGGAGTACTGCGTGAAAAAGGCAGGTAACTCTAGAGACCGATTTAAGATAGACTCCGCTACCATTTTAGGTAGAAAAGTACAGTTACGTAAGAACTTACCGTAACAGTAGATCTTCGAGAACAGCTCTTGCAGCAGGTTACACCATTAGGACTGAAGCCGGCAGGCGTCAGGACCCCACGGAAAAATTCTAGCTAGCTATCTTCAGCGGGGACCGCCCCCGACGTCAGTCCCGCCTCAGATGTCAGCCGTAGTACATAAGGGGGCGGTCCACGATTCTCCAGTTCTCCCGCCGGAGACTTCTGGCCACAGGCTGACATCGAAATGGGAGACCGAGGATCCACAGTCAGAAGTCAAAGGGAAAAACCCTGATAGTAAAGGCGAAAGCCATGCCTCCTCCAAGGGGGAAGGTGGGCCGGAAGAAAAAATTACTCACCTTAGTAATGTTGTTTCTTCTAATGGAGTCTTGCTATATCATGACTATTGCAGTTTGTCCCACCATTAGAACTGCTCCGGTGGTGAAAGAGTTAACTTCCATGCAGCGCAAGCTCGGTTAGAAAATCTCTGTCTGGGATATTTCAAACCGAAACTGTCAGATCTTTACGAGCAAAACTCACTAAGGTTCTGTGTGGAAGCTGTAACCTACACTAGCCAACTGGCTACTAAAATATTAACACATTTTTCTGGTCCCAACACCAAGACTCAAGTCAGGGGACCAGAAAAAGATAAGATAAAACACAACACCCAAACACCCCAAAAAGAAGGGGTGGAAAACATAAAAAGGGGCATCAATAAGTGCCAACAGTGGACTGCCCACCCCATACCCAAAGTAGAAGTTCTGAGAGGGGCAGGCTGGGAGGTCATAATATAGCAAGACTCCATTAGAAGAAACGTTACTAAGGTGAGTAATTTTTTCTTCAAACATGAAGTCTTGCTATATTATGACTACTGCAGACTACACAGCAGTACCTCCATGGAGGAGGGACAGAACCTACTTAGGAATAGGCTCTGAAGCACGGTTTGTTAAACCGAGCATCCCTCCTGGCCTGGATATCCAGGGAGTAATGCTTGGTGAAAGTGTGTACTGTTTTCCAAGTAGCTGCTGGACATCTCTCTAAAATAGGATGTCTCTGGCAGCAGCTAGAGACGCAGCTGTACCTCTGGTAGAGTGAGCCCTCAGGCCTGAAGGGGGAACCTTACCCAGTTTTTGATAGCAAAATTGGATACAAGAGACAATCCATCTGGCAGTGGATCTCTTAGTGGCAGGTTTCCCTTTCCCAACCTCACCATAAGTGAGAAATAGTTGGAGGGAGTCAAACCTGTGACCCTTGGTACGCTCTATGTAGTAACTTAGGGCCCTCAACATCTAAGCTGTGCAACCTCCTCTCACCAGAGAAGGAATGGTCACTGAAGAACACTGGAAGTGAAATAGATTGATTAAGGTGGAAATCTGAAACCACCTTAGGCAAAAACTTCCTGTTAGTCCTGAAGACTACCTTATCCCTGTGAAAGGAAATAAAGTCAGTCTCCACTGACAAAGCTTGTAACTCACTTATGTGCCTGGCAGAAGTGATGGCTACTAGAAATACAGTTTTCCAAGTCAAGTACTTAAGCTCTGCCGAAGACAGAGGTACAAAGGGGGGTTGCATCAGCTAAGCAATGCAAACATTAAGATCCCAGGCAGGGGTAGGGTGCCTGAATGGTGGATTGGTATGAAGCAATCCCCTAAAAAACTTTGAAAATACAGGGTGAGCAGAAAGAGAAGAGGGCTTCCCTGCTGAAATAAAAGCAGAGACAGCTGCCAAATGCACTTTCAGGGTAGCTGGTCTCAGTCCCAAAGAATTAAGATGGACCATATAGTCCAAAACAGTGGGCAAATCAGCAGATTCCGGGGAAATATGCTTCCCAGAACACCATATGGAAAACCTTTTCCACTTGGAGTTATAGGTAGCCCTAGTGGAAGGCTTCCTAGAAGCTTTCAAGATTTCGAGAACACCTTGAGAAAAGTTGTAGATCAGCAAACTCTAACTCCTCAAGAGCCAGGCCTTGAGGTTGAGGGATTTGAGATTCGGATACCAGACTCTCCCCTGGGCACAGGTTAACAGATTGTGGTTCCTGGGGAGACACAGGGGAAGATGGACTGCTAAGGACAGAAGGAGTGGGTACCAGGGCTGCCTGGCCCAGTCTGGAGCAATCAGGATCATCTTGCAGGGCTGAGATCTGATTTTGACTAGCACCTTGAACAGGAGAGGGAAGGGGGGGGGAAGGCATAGAGAAACTTCCCTTCCCAATCGAGGAGAAAGGCATCCAGGGGGACTGAGCCCAACACTGGGGCCTGCAACAAAAAGTGGAAGTTGATGACTGTCTGGGGCTGCAAAAGATCTATCTGAGGGTGCCCCATCTGGCAAAACTATCCCAGTACTGGGATCCAGTGACCATTCGTGATGGCCCTGGGAAATCCTGCTGAGAGCATCTGCCAGGACATTGTCCTTGCCTGGGAGGTGAACTGCTATGAGGGAAGTGTTCAGGAATAAGCCAGAGACCACAACTTCATTGCCTCGGTGCACAAGGCCAAGACCGAGTGCCCCTTGTTTGTTGATGTACCACATTGTAGTGGTGTTGTCTGTTCTGACCTGTACCACTTTGTTCTGAACAGATGCAGAAAAACCTTAAGTGCTAGAAAACAGCTCTGAGTTCCAACAGATTGATGTGCAGCAGAGATTCCTGAGGGGACCACAATCCCTGGGTGGAGAGGTCGCCATATGAGCTCCCCATCCCAAGAGGGACGATCTGTAGTAAGGGTCAAGGAGTGAGAGAGAGGATGAAGGCACCCTTGTCTCAGATTGCTCTGATCCTGCCACCACTGAAGGGCCTGGATCAGGTTCGAGTCACTGGGATCAACTTGGATAGGGAATCTCTTCTTGAGACCAAAAGGCTCTCAAATGGAACTGAATGTCTCATCTGAAATCTTGCTCCTTGCACTACAGCTGTGGAAGCAGCCATGTGTCCTAGGAGCTGTAGGAAATGCCTTGCTGGTCGAGAGACCTGCAGAGTGAAGGACGAGGCCAGGGCCACCAGGGTCCTTACCCTTTCTAGGGGAAGAAAGGCTCTGGCCTGCTGTGTGTCCAGTTCTCCGCCTATAAAGGTGAGTACCTGGACAGGTTCCAGAACTGACTTTGGAAGATTGAGAAGAAAGCCCAGAGAGGTAAGCAGCTGCTGGGTAACTTGCAGGTGTGATTTGACCTGGTCTGGAGACTGACCCACAATGAGCCAGTCGTCCAGGTAGGGAAAGATGGCAATCTTTTGCCTTCTTAAATGAGCAACTGCTACTGCCAGACATTTTGTGAATACCCTTGGGGCAGAGGTAAGGCCGAAGGGCATTGCTCTGAACTGATAATGGCCTGAGGGCAGTTCGAATCTGAGGTACTTTCGGTGGGAGCTTCTGATAAGAACATGGAAGTAGGCATCCTTGAGGTCCAGGGAAGCTAGCCAGTCCCCTGGCCTTAGGGAGGGTAAAATCATTCCCAGAGTCACCATTTTGAATTTTGGTTTTAAAAGGTGCTTGTTCAGATATCTTAGGTCCAGGATGGGCCGCCACTCTCCTGTCTTTTTTGGGGTAAGGAAGTACCTGGAGTACAGACCCTTGCCCTGGTGTAAGGGAGAAACCCTTTCTACAGCTCTGAGAGCCAGGAGGGTTGAGACTTCTGTTTCCAAAGCAAGAGTCTCTAGAGGGTTTGCAGGTGAAAAAATCTGATTCTCATCTTTGGAAATTTTTTGAAGCTGAGAACCAGACCCTGGCTTACTACTTCCAGGACCCACTTGTCTGATGTTAAAGACTCCCAGTCCTGGATGAAGTAAGCCAGCCTTCCCCCTACAGGTAATGGAGAACCGGCCCTGGGCATCCCATCAGGGTGCCTGTTTGGCAGGGGCTTTAGGCTGAGGGGTGGGAGCAGGCCTGCTTGTACCCCATCTGCCTCTCCCTCTGATGAACCCCCTTTGAACATAAGCTGAAGAGGAGGCCTGGGTTTGGTGAAAAGGCCTGCCTCTACCCCTGGGGGGCTGCCTCTGAGGAGTGGCTTGCCGTTCCTTGGCTTGTGCACTCCTATAAGTGGTTCTATATTCATCCATTTTCTTCATATAATTCTCTGCTCCCCAGAGAATTTCCCACCACAGAAAAATCCATAGCCTTAGCCTGGGTAACCTGTGACAAAGTAGTACACCTGAGCCAAGCCAATCTACGAAAAGCCACAGATGTAGCCATGACTCTAGAGGATACATCATTAGAATCCACTGCAGCATGGAATTGCACCTTAGATGCCTCAATACCATCAGCAGCCACCTGCTCCAGCTCCTTGGCAAGCTGGCCAGGGGCCTGTTTGGCTAAAGCCATGACAGTATCCCATCTAGATTTTTGGTATCTTGCAACATAAGGCATATAATTTGCTTGTCTGAGTCCCAAGGACGCTGCCATGTACTGTTTTTAGCCATGGCATCAATCTTCCTGGAGTCCTTGTCAGGAGGATGTGAAGCCAGGGAATATTAGCTTTATCACAGGCTGCAGCCTGAACTACTCCAACATGGCTGCATTGCTGTGAAAGAAATTCTGTATCAGGACTCTGACAAAGTGTACCTCCTGTCCATCTTTTTATCCACAGGAGGCACAGAATTAGGAGCTTTTAAAATTTTTATTGTTTGTTTCCTAAAGGATTTATGTAAAGGAATAGACAATCTCCTGGACTCTGGGATATCCATCATCTCTACAAAGTCAGGCTCCTCTTGTCATCCACAGCTTCCTCCAAAGGAAGCTGGAGGGTTTCAGCAACTTTTTTATAAAACAGAAAATGAGAAGGGGACTCAGCAAGCCTAGGGGGAGATTCTCCTAAAGGTCTGTCTGGGGAGATGTCCGGTTCAATGGGCACATTCAGACTTTCAAAGTCACATCCACACTGTTCATAATCATCCTCCCCCTCCTCTGGTTCATAAAACTCCTCTATATCATATTCTTGAACCGGTGGAACCGGCCGAACTGACCTTTTGCCAGATAGTGGCGGTTCAGACGGAACTGGGGAAAGTGACTGGACAATTTGGATTGCCCTGGCTATCTCTGCAGCAGTTGGAGAAGGGAATTTTGACTCCACACCTGCTGACTCTAGTTCTCTTTGCTGGAACTGGCTCCTCAGAGTCAGCTTTACGTTTGCACCGAGAAAGTCTGGCCCTGGTCAGAGGGCACTCCCTCTGGTTCGGTTGGCACCGAACCGGGCTGGCCATCCAGGTCAGCGGACTTTTTGGCTCTCTCCTCTGAGCCTACCAACTCTCTTATCTAGGGTAGCTGCAGGAAATTTTGCAAAATCTGGCAGTCTGCATTGAGGTGGTCAAACCCCAGACAATAAACACATGTGGTGTGTGGCAGCCTTGGCAAAGGCTTCCACAGACACACTACAGTGTTGAAACGCAGTGGGCCCAGTTTTTCTTTCGGGTTTTCAGACATAATGCCAGCCTAACTAAAAACTGCCCTTTTTCGGCAGTGCCAGGCAAGACACCCTTATTGGTTCCCAACCGTGTCACGGGTCGTGAAAACCGTAATGAAAACTCGCTTTTTTAGAACCGATAAGAACCGAACTGCACTTCAAAAGCCTTAAATGCTTCAGAATAAAGTTTCAACACAACCTGATCGGTTCAAACCGAACCGATAAACATTTACAAGTTCCACACAGAAAATACAGGTTACTCACCTGTAACAGGAGTTCTAGGAATGGTATATGTTGTTCATCCACACTCATTGGCAGGTATCCTTGCCGCTTTAAATCTTGCCGGAAGGTCTTCAAGCTTGCTCCTCCCACCCACCGGGTGGTATAACTCTCGGTCCGCCCCATGACGCCAGATCTGGCCCGCTGGAAGCTCAGTTGTAAAGGTCGGCCGGGAGGTATGGTGGGTGCCGTAGATGAACAACATATACCATTCCTAGAACTCCTGTTACAGGTGAGTAACCTGCATTTAGGGACATGGATATGTTGTTCATCCACACTCATTGGCAGACTCCTAGCAGTTCTCCGGGAGGAGGGAGGCAAGACGCACACCCCCAATACTTACTTGGGAAAGAGAGACTGGAGAACCGAGGCCCCAAAACCAGCATCCCGGCGTGACTCAAGGTCGATGTGGTAATGGGTAATGAAGGTGTTTGCTGACTTCCAGGTAGCAGCCCTGCAGATTTCCTGGATAGGGACGTCCCTGGAAGCAGCCACCGTTGCAGCAGTATGGCGGGTAGAATGAGCTCTTATCCCTCTGGGAGGCTCCATGCCCGCCAACTTATAGCAGAGATCTATGCAGGAGGTTACCCACCTGCTTATCGTCCGCTTGGCTGCAGGTCTGCCAGATGCGGCTTCAGCGTAGGTGACAAACAGCTGGCGAACCTCTCCCCGAATTTCAGCCGTGCGCTCCTTATAATAAGCGAGCGCCCTTCTAGGGTCCAGAGTATGGAGCCTATATTCGGCCTCCGAGGTGTGAATGGGGTAGAACACCGGCAGAGTCAACACCTGGTTAAGGTGAAACTCCGACACCACCTTCGGAAGGAATTTCGGGTGGGGGCGCAGGACAACCTTGTCCCTGTGGAAGACCAGGTAAGGAGACTCGATGGAAAGCGCCTGGAGCTCTCCCATCCTTCTGGCTGATGATAGCCACCAAGAAGGCGGTCTTCCACGACAGGTGAGAGAGAGCACACCTGTGCATAGGTTCGAATGGCTTGCCCATGAGCTTTGCCAGTACCAGCAGTAGATCCCACTGAGGTGGGGGTTCCCGGCACTGGAGGAAATGTATCAAGGCCTTGAAAAGTGCCAGACCACCTTCTCCTGCGCCACTGACTGCTTCCCGCGCCTGCGAAGCAGAGATGGCTGCCAGGTGCACTCTTAGGGTCGCCGACCTAAGCCCTTGACTAGAAAGGGACCATAAATAGTCCAAGATGCTTGCCAAGGAACAGGAGGAAGGGTCCAAGCTCTTGCTTCTGACACCAAATGGAAAACCTTTTCCATTTGAAGGCATAGCATTTTCTGGTCGACTCCTTACGGGACGCCTCGACTACATTGAGGACCTCGTCGGAAAGACCCAAGGCCTGGAACTCTAGCCGCTCAGGAACCAGGCCGTCAGTGCAGGGATTGAAGGTCCGGATGGAACACCTTCCCCTGATTGACTGAGAGCAGGTCCGGCGAGCTGGAGCTGTCATGAGTCCTGAGCTGAGACTGAGGAGATCTGGTACCAGAACTGGCGAGGCCAGTCTGGGGTTATCAGAATCACCTGCGCCTGTCCTCCTCGCCTTGAGAAGCACCTTGTGGATCAAGGGAAATGGGGGAAAGGTGAAAGAGGCCCGGGGTCCATTGCCTCGAGAAGGCATCCCCTGCAGCAGCCCTGCTGAGGGGGGCGGCATGGAACAGACTCAGCTTGCTTCTCCTGAGGCAAACAGGTCCACCTGAGGTGTGCCCCAAAGGAGAACAGATGCTGTACTACCCGGCAGGAGAGACCACTGTGGGATGCAGCCCCTATCCGGCTCAGGGCATCGGCCAGGGTGTTGGAGGCCCTGCCACGTGATGGCTAGGAGATCCGCCTCCAGGCTGCGCATGCAGTGACCAAATGCGGAGAGCTTCCTTGCATAGAAGCATGAGCGCGGCCCCCGCCTGGCGGTTTAGAAGTACATAGTCGTGGTATTGTCCGTCTGGACTCGGGACCACTTGACCCGGAGGAACGGAGCAAAGGTGGTGAGAGCTAGCGGACCGCTCGAGCTCCAGCAGGTTGATGTGGCATCGGGACTCCCGCTGGGACCAGAGGCCATGAGCCCGGTGTTCCCCAGATGGGCACCCCAACCCATCAGAGAGGCATCGGTCTGGCAGAGAGACCGGCTCGCTGGGGCGGACCGAACAGGATGCCCTCCTGCAAATGATCTGGAACGTCCACCACTGGAGAGCGTTCCACATCCCCTGTGTCACCGACTAAGCTGGTCAAGGATCGCAGCGTTGTGACCACTGGCTGGCCAGTCCCCACTGAAAGGGACGCATGTTCCAGCGGGCCCAACGGACCACGCTGGTGCAGGCCGCCATGAGACCCAGGAGGCGCAGGAAGTCCCGGGCAGGGCGCAATTGCCCAACCAGAAATGATCGGGCAAAGGAGGAAAGAACCTCGGCCCTGTCCGCCGGGAGCCGCGCTCTGGCTCGAAGAGAGTCGAGCTGCGCCATGAATAGAATCACCTGCTTGGCTCGAGTTCCGACTTGGCCTGTTGATAAGGAGGCCCAGTTGAGACAGACCTGAGGGCCAGATCTCTGGACCACCCGCCTCCTTCCTGGAGAGGAGCTGCTATCAGCCAGTCGTCCAGGTAAGGGTACACCGGACCCCTCGGGCGCCTGAGGAATGCTGTCACCCAGCCATGCATTTGGTGAAGACCTTGGGAGCTGGAGACAAGCGAAGGGCATGGCTTGAACTCAAGAGGATCCTCCGCTCGAGGCGAAGGAATCTCTGGTGAGGACAGACGGATAGGGACGTGAAAACGCGTCCTGCAAGTCCAGAGAGCAGAACCACACGCCGCGTTCCAAGGATGGTATTATCTGAGCCAGAGTGACCATCCTGAAGGTTCGAGACCTTAGGAACTTGTTTAGGTCGTGTAGGTCGAGAATGGGGCGCCAGCCCCCCGTCCGTTTCGGAACCAGGAAGTACCTGGACACAAACCCTGGGTCTGAAGGAGGGTCCACCACCTCTCTTACCACCTCCTTCTGGAGGAGGAGAGCGATGTCGGCTCGACGAGCCGCCAGTGAGGCTGGGGATCCGGAACCCTAGGGCGACGTGCCTGAAGGGTGGTGCCTGCTCGAATTCCAGAGGCAGGCCTCTTCCCACCACCTTCAAGACCCACCTGTCCGTGGTAACAGCGACCAGGCGGAACGGAAGTGCTAGGAGCTGCCTCTCAAGGGGACCTAGGGTGGCAGGACGGGATGAAGGCACCCCTCAGCCTGTCACTGGCAGGCTTGGAGGAGGGACCGCCGAGGGACCTCCTGGCCCTTTCCTCCTTGCCTCCTTGTTAGAGGAAGCCGGGTGGCTGGGTTTGGGATGCCAAGGCCGAGCCTGCTGGCCCTGACGCTGCAGGGCCGGGCGCCGGGGCACAGAAGGACCCAAAGGGCTTAGGCTGTGGTTTGTGCCTTTGTCCTTCTGAGCGGAAGAGACCGAGTCCAAGGTGGCATTGACTTCGATCCTCTGCAGGACCTTCCACCCCAGGGTCAAGAGGTCAGTCCCCAAAAGGAACATCCGCCAACTTGTGCTGGGTATCCAAAGCAAAGGTGGATATCCTCAGCCAAGCCCGCCGACGATAGCCACCGCGCCGCCACCGATCTGGCACATGAGTCCTCTATATCCAAAGCAGTCTGGAGCTGTTGTTTGGCCACTGCCTTCGCCCTGGTCCCGCACCTGCTTAACCGTAGTCTGCAGATCGGCGGAAGATGAGGATGACCTCATCCAGGAGCCCAACAGGGCATGAGAAAATTGTACATGAGGACGGCCGAACTGGCCTGACGAGGCCGAGAGAGACGCAGCGAGACTTTTCGCCCGACATAGTCCACTTTCTTGACCCTTGTCGAGTAGGTTTGTCCACATCCCTGGCGCTGCCGGCGCCGCCGAAAACGCTGTCGGTAACCAACCCTCAGCAGAGGGTGTTCAAAACCGGGACAAGGAACCGGTAGGGATCGATACTTCCTTAGCCATCCTGGCCGGCTAGCGCAGGGCAGGAAGCAGGCGCTGCAAGCTCCAGTGCCGACCCACTATGGCCTCGGCCACCGGAAAGGCCTCCGTCGGAGGATCCTCGTCCAGAATCTCCTTGAGGATACCTGGCCTGTCTTGGAAACGGGTTCGAGCTCCATCCCGTAGACTCGAGATGAGCTCAAGCAGTCCTAGGAAGGACGACGGGCTATCGCCCATTGACTGACCTCCTGAAGACTCCAAGTCCAGTCGCTGGAGAAAAAGGAGGAATCATCTCGACTCGAAGAATCCTCGGAAGAGCTGCTTTCTGGCCTGAGCCACCCTTCACCCGCCGAGGTCGGTCGGGAGGAGGGTAACTGACAGCCGATGGGGTAGACCCTTAGTCGATCGAGAAATCCTTGGTCGGAGCCCCAATTGGTGGCTGTGGATGCGGAGGTTCCACCGGAATCGGTGGAGCAGCTGGTTTTGCCGAACAACCGCCTGGGTATAGGCCCTCGGATAAGTCGAGGGGTTGTGTCGGCTGCCCGGTGACAGTTACTTAATGGCCGGGGCGACGGGTCTGCTTATTCCCGCCAGGAGGAGCTGTTGCAACATAAGGTCCTCGCATCGGCCGACGCACTTACGCCGGGTCTCCTCATCCGAGTGAGGAGGACGGTGACGAGCGGCGACGCCGCTACCAGCTGTGCCGAGACCGCCTGCGACGGTGGGATCGCATGGACCGCTGAGGTCCGAGACCGAGACCGAGAGTCCCGGAATTTCCGAGGTCGGTGCGGGAGGTGTCGGCGGAACCGCACTCCCTTCGGCTCGGATGGTCCATCCGAGGCCCGGAACCGGAGGCATAGGGCGAGCCACGGGATCCTCAACTCTCCCGGGGAACTGGGAGAGGGGAATCTCGCTGCTAAAGGCGACATCTCGTTCTAATGGGTCGAGAAAATCTCGATTCATCGGTTGGGAGTGTCTCGGGTCAACTGGGACCTGGACGGGACCGTGAGGCCAGTGGTCAAGCCGAGCTGTGTTTGATCGCTTTCCACTGCCCGACGGCCCGGGAGAGGGACCTTCCTGCCCCCAAGAGCGTCGACTGGAGGGATTTACCTCGTCCCTCTTTTTGGACCGAGAATAAGGTCCAGCAGACACAGGCCCTTCTCCTTTAGTGAGGGATGGACAAAGCTCCTTAAAAGCAGCCGTAGGAAGAACCCAGAGAGCGGGCAATGCCGCCGCCGAGGAAGATACGCCCGCGCCGCCTCCTCTTCGAGGGGGGCGACCATCCGCCGAGCTGATCCGCCGAGCGCCGCCGGGCTGACACCGCCAACCGGCCTCTGACTTCACCGAGGGAACGCCCGGACGGCCCAGCTGTACTCGGCAGCACGGTCTCGAGGACGAGGCCGAGAAAGATGAGCACAGGCTCGCAAGCCCGCGGGTCGTGCTCGAGGCCTACAGTAGACACACGGGAGTGGATCCGTCCGAGACATCTTCTGCCCGCATGGGCATCTCCGAAATCCGGGAGTCGATTTGTCCATCGCAGCCGCGAGGGATAGAAGACTGAAGTCTTTTTTGCAAAATTTATTTTTAAATCGCAAACGGAGAATAGAACAGTCACAAACGCAGAGAGCGTTAAGGAGGGAACCTTGAGCCCAAGCGGTAAGGAAGATCTGGCGTCATGGGGCGGAGCCGAGAGTTATACCACCCGGGTGGGTGGGAGGAGCAAGCTTGAAGACCTTCCGGCAAGATTTAAAGCGGCAAGGATACCTGCCAATGAGTGTGGATGAACAACATATCCATGTCCCTAGAATAAACCTATCTATTACTTACAATACCATAGACAGAGTTTGAACCGATCGGTTTGCGGTTAAAATAATGATAATCGCGGTTGAATTTAACCGAGAAAAAACTCTTTAAACCGAGAAAATGAACCGAGCAGTAGGAGGAATCTCCGGAGCGACTGTTCAGTGAGGCGGAGTAAAGAATCTGACAGTTTCGGTTTAAATATCCCAGACAGAGCTTTTCTAACCGCGCTCGCGCTCTAAGTTCCATGCTCTGCATGGAAGTTAACTCTTTCACCTCCGGAGCAGTTCTAATGGTGGGACAAACTGCAATAGTCATAATATAGCAAGACTTCATGTTGTTTGAAGGTACCTGCTGCAAGAGCTGTTCTCGAAGATCTACTGTTACGGTAAGTTCTTACGTAACTGTACTATCTTACTTGAGACAGCTCTTGCAGCAGAGTTACACCCATTAGGACTGATCTCTCAGGCAGTAACGCCTCAACATTCTGGGAGGAGGAACTAGGAAATATATTCCAGGTCCTGAATCTAGGACAGGAGACCCTGTAGCACCGCCAGGTCGAAGTCGGCTCTTCGCACGAGAGGCGATGTCCAGGCTATAATGCCTGATAAATGGTGCACAGAGCTCCAAGTATGGCTACAGCACATATGGCAGAAGTGGAGACATTTTGAGTGTTGCAAAGGAGGTGGCTACACCCTAGTAGAATGACCCCGACTGTACCCGGAGGACTTTTGTATGATATCACAAATGAAATACACTGACAAGCCAGCTTAGACAGGGACCGTTTGGATACTGGTTGGCCCATCATCCTTTCAGAAAAGGAAACGAAAGTTGCCTGCTGAACTACGAGTTGTTTAGTTCTGTTGAGGTAATACCTCAAGCTGCGGTGAACATCCAGGGTGTGGAGCAGTGCCTCCTCTATTAGAGTAGTTCAGGAAGTAGACCGGCAGGTCAATATCCTGATTGAGAGGAGTGAAACCACCTTGGGCAAAAATTTAGACTGGCCTCAGGGATACTCTGTTCAGGTGGAAAACTAAATAAGGCTCTTTGCACATGAGAGCGTGAAGCTCAGAAACTCTTCTCGCTTAAGTAACAGCAACCCAAAACAGCGTTTTCCACGACAGAAAACGCAGCTCGCAATCCGCGGCAGGTTCGAATGGGGAAAGCGTGAGCTGTTCCAGGGCAAAGAGCAAATCCCATGGAGGCACTGGGTCCTTAATGGGTGGCCTAAGGTGTAGCACCCCTCTCAAAAATTCCCGAGAGGCGTCTAATTGTGCCACTGTGCGATGTCCCACCGGAAGGTGGTAGGCAGAGATGGCACAGAGGTGCACCTTGATAGAGGAGTAGGCTAGACCCGAACGGAAAAGGGAGAGCAGGTAGTCCAACACCACTCCCACCGGCAACCTAAAGGGGAAAAATCGCATGCTCGCGAATTATAAACAAAAACTGCACCATTTCAAGGCATATTACATGCGTTGAAGCTTTTGGCTGCAGAAAGAATCTCTGCAACCTCTTAAGTAGACCCTGTGACGTTGAAGATGGCTATGTCTCTAGGAGCCATGCATGCAGGTTCAGTGAGCTGAAGTCCGGGTGACCAGTGAACCTTCCTCCTGAGACAAGAGATGGGAGCTGAATGGAATGGGAGCGGAGGTCTCGGATAGCTGAATTAGCAAAGGGAACCAGATCTGTCTGGGCCAGAAAGGGCCACCAGGATCATTGTTGCATGCTCCTCGCGCAGTTTGAGAAGAACTCTGGATCAACGGAAGGGAGGAAAGCGTGAGGAATCTGTCCACCCGGAGAGGGACAACGCTCCTTTGCCAGAAAACACCAGGCCCTGGATCAGCAAGCAAAAATTGGGTCTGTGGTGAGGATACTCCGGGACGGCGCGCGAGGGACGCCTGTGGAGAGCTTATCCTGGGTCTAGCCACTATCAAAAGCGTCTCGAATCACGGTGTTCGTGATTCTGACCGGATGCTGCATGTGGTTCTGCCTTTGATCCCATTGCACCTGAGCATCCACTGAGTTACCCGCATGTGGAGCCTTCGTGTGACGCAGGAATGGCCGCAGCCATGTGTCCGGTGCTGCCGGGGACCGACCTGCAGGGACGGTCTTGTTCGGACGACAACCCTGATGAGGATCTGATGCACTCCGCCTGTCGCCTGGAAGAAAGCTCTTCCTGAACGGTGTCCAGTACTGCGCCTATAAATTGCAGCTTCTGCGACGGTACCAGGAGAGACTCTCGTGGTTGATTAGGATGCCAGAGATCGGAACAGGTCCTGAGTGCCTGGAACGCTCGTGAACGCCTCTGAGGCGCCATGAGAAGCCAATCGTCCAGGCACGGGAACACATAATGGCCTGTCTCCTTAGGGACGCCACACGACTGCCATGCATTTGGTAAAGACCCTGGGTGCGGATGACAGTCCAATGGAAGGGCTCAGAACTGAAGGTGGTGGTCAAGAAACCTCAAGCGCAGGGAACCTCTTGTGCTGCCTGAGCTTATAGGATGTGCAGGTATGTCCTGCATGTCTAGAGACGCTAAAAGGCATCTTGCTTCAGCATGGGAATGAGACCCGGAAGAGTCACCATGTGGAATCTCTTGTATGCGACCGACAGGTTGAGGTCGCTGAGGTCCAGAATCGGACGGAAGTCCCCTGTTTTCTTTGGAACCAGGAAGAAGTGGGAATAGTATCCTTGTCCTCTCTGGTTCTCCGGGACATACTCTATCACTCCCTTTTGCAAGAGCACAAGTATTTCTTGCCAGATCAGAGACTTGTGCTGACCCGGATACTGGGAGAGCAAAGGAGGCCTCAAGGGTGGCTTTTCTGCGAATTCTATAAAGTGGCCTCTTCTGACCAACTGAAGAACCCACCTGTCGGTGGTTATAGCCTGCCATCCCGGCAGGAAGTTCGCAATTCGACCCCCGACCATGATTTCCCGTTGATCCTGAGGGGCAGGGGCTGGAAAGGAGTCAGGCTGTGGTGGCTGAGGGTCCCGCTGGCTGGACCGGCTTGGAAGTACGCTGGCTTCCGCCTGTGGGTTGTTTCCCCTGGGCTCTGCGAAAGCCAGAGCCCCTCTGTTGTGGAGCGGGGTGGAACTGTTGCCTTTGCATCCATCCACGAAATTGGCTTTGGTTCCTGCGAAAGGAACTAAGCTTGGGTCAGTACATGGCCTGAACCGACCTCACCGCCTTCCCGGCCTCTTGGAGTTTGGTAATAATCTTCTCTGAGGGCTTACCAAACAAGACTTCTCCTCGAATAGGGCATCCACGATATTCTTCTGGACGTTTGGTAAAGCCGGAGACCGCAACCAAGAGCTACCCGGATGCATACGCCTGAAGCTGCTGCTCGGGCCGGGAGTCCATGGAGTCACACGTCAGTAAGCAGTTGGGTTCCCACGTCCCAACCCGCACGAGCAGCTGAAGCATCTCTCCTTCTGCCCACCTTCCGGCAGTTTTTCAGCCGATCCAGACCCTGTTCCCACAAGGCATTTTGGAACTGCACCATGTGGGTCAGGTAATTAGGATCTGATGGCGCAGGTAGCGGAAGCATACGTGCGCCTCACCCATAGCGTCCAGCTGTTTGGACTCTGGGTCCGTGGCAGGGGTGCTCAGATGTTGCGGCTCTGGGACCGGTCATGTGAGGCTGTTATGACCAGAGAGTCGGCCTGAGGCTGCTGAGTCAAGTACTGGTCTTCCTGGGAGCCTTGTACAAGTGATCAGCTTTCTTCGCACGCCGAGCGAATGTGGACGCCCACGATGCCTGGTGACGCCCACCTAAAGTGCCCACCTAGGGTGGCACCACCACAGGCTTGGGGTCCTTCTGCTGAAGATACTTTGCAAGCATGTAGCCTCTTGGGGTCTAGTTCTTCCAGCATCCCATCCCATGTTCTCTTGGATGTGTCTCATAATATCCGAGAACCAAGGGTCATCCTGAGGAGACTTTGGCATCTCGCTGTGATCCGGAGAAGGGATGGAGAGGGGAAATGGGGATCTGATGTTGAGAACTTGATCCCGTGTCCTCCGTCGGTGGCGATCGTCATGTTCTCTGGGCTCTTAGGGCTGTGACCTGGAAGAGGATTTGGACGGAGGTCTCTCGCTTGTCTGGTCTTCCTTGGAGATGTTCTGTGCTCCCCGGGAGGAGGTAGTCGGCCTGCCGACCTCGGCGGGGAGGGGGCGAGGAACCGGAGGAGTAACTGTGTAGGAGGAAGAGGAGAGTGGGAACCATGTCCTTCTTTATGGTGTTCCACCAGTAAGTGAACAGCTCCTTCACTTACCATGGAAAGGTCTCGATGACGGTCCGGGCGCCGGACGGTCGTCGGGTCCCGGCGCCGGCTCACAGGGGCTCGGTAATGGCAGGGTTCCTGGGCGTCCCATAGGACCGGGTCGCCCGCCTGGTCTCGGCTGAGTTAATTCTCTCGGTTATGGTATTCCTGACGGACGCCGGTCGGAGGCGTCGGGGTTCTCTTCTCAATAGGAGCGGGCGCCGGTCCTCCTACCGGCGTCCGATGAAGCGTTGGCCTGGCTGGTGACAGTCGTCTGGCCGATGGCGGCTAGGGGATCTGTGGCGAGAGGACGACAACGGGCGCACCGGCGTCTGGTCCTGCGGTCTCTTCAGAGAGGTAAGCTCCAAGGTCTTGCGAGGAGGCAAGGAAGCCGACCTGATGTCGGGTTCAGAAAGGCGGGAACCCGACTTATGGCGATGGTGGCGATCCCCAGACTTTACCAAGGCCCTGGAGGACGAGAAAGATCTGGCAGTCTTGGCCTGAGAAGAGGGAGACTTCTTAACCGCAGCAGGGGGAGGCTGAGAGCTGGCCCGGAGGGGAGCGGTCGGACCTGGAACCAGAGGTGCATGAGTCTGAGGCCCTAGACGGGACCTGAAGGGGCCTTCCCTTCGTTTTCAGCGTTTGTGGGCTCTTTGAAGAGTCCTTTGAAGACATGGTCTTAAGCTTTCTTCCAGCAAAAGCCTGAAGGGCCTTCTGGCAACGGATCCGGTTCTGCTATTAAACCCCTGGCAAAAGGGAGCAGGCCCGGTGTCGTGGTCTGGGCCTAGGCACTGGATGCCGGTAGCGTGAGGGTCCTTGAAGGGGATCTGTTTCCCACAAGCACTTCGAGGAGTGACCGGAGGTCGGAGGAGGACATCAGAGAAAACTTACTTGAAGAAATTGAATTTCCGTAGGAAAGAACTAACCACGTCACGCGACTAGAGACCGAACCGAAGGTCGGGACATGCAAGCTGACGGCGGAAAGAACTGGGGATCTGGGTGGACCGCCCCTTATGTACTACGCCTGACGTTGGAGGCGGGACCGACGTCGGGGCGGCAGCTCGTTGAAGATAGCTAGCTAGAATTTTTCCGTAGTCCTGACGCTGCCGGCTTCAGTCCTAATGGTGTAACCTGCTGCAAGAGCTGTGTCTCGAAGTAAGATCTTAGGGTTCGTGCGAAGAGCTACTTTGTGAAAAATCAAATAAGGGATTTTACACATGAGTGCCTGGAGTTTGGAAATTCTTCGAGCGGAGGTCATGGCCACCAAGAATAGCGTTTTCCACGATAGAAACTTCAGGTCTGCAGAGGCCGCAGGCTCGAAGGGAGGAAGGGTAAGTTTCTCGAGAACAAAGTTCAAGTCCCAAGGGGGGGCTGGAGTCCGGACGGGGGGTCTCAAATGAAGGACCCCTCTGAGAAAAGTCTTAGAGACCTTTAATTGGGCAAAGGCTTTATCAGTGAAAGGAACATGGTATGCTGAAATAGCAGCCATGTGCACTTTCAAGGAGGAATGACTGAGACCCAGGTTGAAGAGGTGACGTAAATATTCAAGCAGAATGGCCACAGGACAGGAGAAAGGCTCCACATTCCTGGAGGCAGCCCAAATAGAAAATCTCTTCCATTTCATGGCGTAAGTGGACCTAGTGGAGGGTTTTCTAGCCTCCACCAGAATCTCAGCCACCTTTGGAGAAACACCAAAACGGGATTGGGCTAGGTCTGCAGGAGCCATGCATGAAGTTGTAGGGACTTGAGTCCCGGATGGACCAGGGTCCTCTGATCCTGGGTCAGCAATCCTCGAGATAAAGGAAGAGGAGGAACCTCTGAGTATTGTTGTAGAAGAGAGAACCAGATTTGCCTAGGCCAGAAAGGAGCGATCAGAATCATTCTCGCTCCTTCTGTTGATAGTTTCTGCAGTACACAAGGGACCAGAGGAATTGGGAAAAAGCATAGACGAATCTGCCCTTCCAGTTTAGAGAGCGTCGCTCCAGAAAGCGCCCCGCTCTGGAGCGAGTGAGCAAAAGGTGGGAAATTTTGCGTTTTGGGAAAAGGCGAACAGGTCTACCTGTGGAGTCCCCCAAAGCTGGAAGATGTCGTCTAGAACCTTCTGGTCCAACTCCCACTGGTGTGGCAGAGCAGAGGAGCGACTTAGCTTGTCTGCCAGGGTATTGTCGACTCCTGGAACATGGATTGCCGTGAGGTGAAGGTTGGGAAGTGTTGCCCAGTCCCAAACCCTCACTGCTTCCCTGCACAGCTTGTAGGATCGAGTCCCTCCCTGCTTGTTGATATACCACCACACCACGCACATGTTGTCCGTCTGGACAGCTAGGTGACCAGGAAGGATGTACTGGTGAAGGGCTTGGAGAGCATATAGTACTGCTCGTAGCTCGAGCACATTGATGTGGAGAGCTAGCTCCAATCTGGACCATAAACCCTGGGTTCGGTGAGGACCCAGATGGGCTCCCCAACCTTCGCCTGATGCGTCCGTGGTCAGAGTCTGGGAGGGGGGAGGATGACAGAAGGGGACCTACCAAAACAGGTTCTCTCGAACCATCCACCACTGCAAGTCTCTTGTCATCGGCGAGGAGATCAGCATCAGATGATCTAGGTCGTCTATGAGTTGATCCCACTGAGAGCGGAGAGTCCACTGAGAAATCCTCATGTGGAGCCGCGCGCGGGGAACCGCTGGGATGGCGGCCACCATGAGCCCCAAGAGACGGAGAACCGACCTCGCCGGAACCTTCTTGCATCTGATAGCAGGGAAATCTGACTGGAGGGAGGCCGCCCTGTCCGGAGGAAGGAAGGCCTTGCTCACTGTCGTGTTGAGGATAGCCCCGATGAACTGAAGTCTCTGGGAGGGGTGTAGATGAGACTTGGAATGGTTGATGGTAATACCCAGGCAAGTGAAAACTGCTGGGTGAGGGAGAGAAAATGCAGGAGCTCCTCCCTGGACGAGGCCGCCAGGAGCCAGTCGTCCAGGTAGGGAAACACCTGAACTCCCATAGTACACAGGTGGGCCGCTACCACCACCAGGCATTTGGTAAAAACTCGGGCAGCCAAGGAAAGACCAAACAGAAGTGCCCGGAATTGGTAATGGTCCCCCTGGAAAGCAAACCGGAAGTACTTGCGATGCGAGGGACGAATGGGAATGTGCAGATATGCATCCTGCATATCCAACGCACAAAGCCATTGACCCGGCCGAAGAAGGGGCAGAAGGGTTTGAAGGGAGAGCATCCTGAACTTTTTGTATTCCACGTAGAAGTTCAGGGAGCTGAGATAGAGAATGGATCTGAGATCTCCAGTCTTCTTTGGGACCAGGAAGAAATGGGAATAGTAACCTGTCCCCTGAAGGTTAGGAGGAACGGGTTCTATGGCCTGCTTCACGAGAAGGGTAGATATTTCTTCCCTGACCAAAGGAAGATGGTCCCTTGCTTAAGAGGACTTCAGAGGGGGGGTGGCATGGAGGTTTCCATAGAAACTCTATGGAGTGCCCCTCCGCGATAATCAGAAGCACCCATGAATCCGTTGTTATCCTCTCCCAACCCGAAGGTGGAGGGAGAATCTCCTCACTGTTCCTCCGGGAGTCTGGAGGCGGTGGGAGAGGGAGGAGTCAGGTGGTATGGGGCAGCGCCACAGTTGAGCACCTGCTGTTTTTGGGCCAGGGGCCTAGCAGCCGAGGGGCCCGGTGTTAGTGGCCCCCTCCTTGGGGTTTCGCTGAGGCCGGCTGCCTGCAAAAAGGAGCGGCGCATGGGGATGGGGACGGCACATGGAATCCACAAATTTCAGAGCCATCCCTTCCTGTAAATCGGGTGATGTCCTTGACATCACCGCAAAAGCACTGAACCCCTGAAAGGTGCTTCCTGATTGCTGACTGCACCTCCGGGACCAAACCTGACATGAGAAGCCAGGCGTGACACCGAAAACTTACGGCGAACGCGGAGCTCCGCCCGGCAGTGTCCACTGCCTCGTAAGTCGTCCTCAGGATGTGACGGCTAGCCGAACGAGCACGACGGACTAGGTCAGCTAACTCCTGCTTGACTTGGGAGTCCGGTAAGGAGTCAATCTTAGATTCTGCCTGGGTAAGGATAGTCTTCTAGTAATCCCCCATATGTGCTAAATAATTCAGAGCCCGAATTCCCAGTGTGGAAGAAATACAGGTTACTCACCTGTAACAGGAGTTCTAGGAATGGTATATGTTGTTCATCCACACTCATTGGCAGTATCCTTGCCGCTTTAAATCTTGCCGGAAGGTCTTCAAGCTTGCTCCTCCCACCCACCCGGGTGGTATAACTCTCGGCTCCGCCCCATGACGCCAGATCTGGCCCGCTGGAAGCTCAGGTTGTGCGTCGAAGCCGGGGAGGTCGGGTGGGTGGTGTGGATGAACAACATATACCATTCCTAGAACTCCTGTTACAGGTGAGTAACCTGTATTTCTAGGACATGGATATGTTGTTCATCCACACTCATTGGCAGACTCCTCAAGCAGTTCTCCGGGAGGAGGGAGGCAAGACGCACACCCCATATACTACTTTGGAAAGAGAGACTGGAGAACCGAGGCCCCAAAACCAGCATCCCGGCGTGACTCAAGGTCGATGTGGTAGTGGGTAATGAAGGTGTTTGCTGACTTCAGGTAGCAGCCCTGCAGATTTCCTGGATAGGGACGCCCTGGAAGCAGCCATTCACAGCAGTATGGCGGTAGAATGAGCCTTATCCTCTGGGAGGCTCCATGCCCGCCAACTTATAGCAGAGATCTATGCAGGAGGTTACCCACCTGCTTATCGTCCGCTTGGCTGCAGGTCTGCCAGATGCGGTTCAGCTAGGTGACAAACAGCTGGCGACCTCCCCGACTTCAGCCGTGGCGCCTTATAATAAGCTTAGCGCCTTCTAGGGTCCAGAGTATGGAGCCCATATTCGGCCTCCGAGGTGTGATTGGGGTAGAACACCGCAGAGTCAACACCTGGTTAAGGTGAAACCCTGACACCACCTTCGAAGGAATTTCGGGTGGGGGCAGGACAACCTGTCCCTGTGGAAGACCAGGTAAGGAGACTCGATGGAGCTTTGAGCTCCATCCTTCTGGCTGACGGATAGCCACCAAGAAGGCGGTCTTCCACGACAGGTGAGAGAGAGCACACCTGTGCATAGGTTCGAATGGCTTGCCCATGAGCTTTGCCAGTACCAGCAGTAGATCCCACGGAGGTGGGGGTTCCCGTGACTGAGGAAATGTGATCAAGGCCTTGAAAAGCGCCAGACCACCTTCTCCTGCGCCACTCGACTGCTTCCCGCCCGCCCTGCAAGCAGAGATGGCTGCCAGGTGCACCCTTAGGGTCGCCGACCCAAGCCCTTGACTGAAAGGGACCATAAATAGTCCAAGATGCTTGCCAAGGAACAGGAGGAAGGGTCCAAGCCTGTTCTGACACCAAATGGAAACCTTTTCCATTTGAAGGCATAGCATTTTCTGGTCGACTCTCACGGGACGCCCAACTACATTGGAGGACCCCGCTGAAAGACCCAAAGCCTGGAACTCTAGCGCCAGGAACCAGGCCGGGCCAGGTGCAGGGATTGAAGGTCCGGATGGAACACCTTCCCTGATTGACTGAGAGCAGGTCCGGCGAGCTGGAAGCCGTCATGGAGTCCTGGAGCTGAGACTGAGGAGATCTGGGTACCAGAACTGGCGAGGCCAGTCTGGGGCTATCAGAATCACCCGCGCCTTGTCCTCCTCGCCTTGAGAAGCACCTTGTGGATCAAGGAAATGGGGAAAGGCGTAAAGAGGCCCGGGTCCATTGCCTCGAGAGGCATCCCCTGCAGCGAGCCCTGCTGAGGGGGCGGCATGAAACAGACTCAGCTTCTGCTCTGGGAGGCAAACAGGTCCACCTGAGGTGTGCCCTAAAGGGAGAACAGATACTGTACTACCTCCGGTAGGAGAGACCACTGTGGATGCAGCCCCTATCCCGCTCAGGGCATCGGGCTGGGTGTTGGAGGCCCTGCCACGTGAATGGCTAGGAGATCCGCCCAGGCTGCGCACGAGTGACCAAATGCGGAGAGCTTCCTTGCATAGAAGCATGGAGCGCGGCCCCGCCTTGGGCGGTTTAGATAGTACATGGTCGTGGTATTGTCCGCCTGGACCGGACCACTTGACCCCGAGGAACGGAGCAAGGCGGTGAGAGCTAGGCGGACCGCCCGGAGCTCCAGCAGGTTGATGTGGCATCGGGACTCCGCGGGGACCAGAGGCCATGAGCTCCGGTGTTCCCCAGATGGGCACCCAACCCATCAGAGAGAGGCATCGGGTCGACAGAGAGACCGCCGGCTCGGGGCATGGACGAACGGGATGCCCTCCTGCAAATGATCTGGAACGGTCCACCACTGGAGAGCGTTCCACATCCCCTGTGTCACCGACACAAGCTGGTCCAAGGATCGCAGCGTTGTGACCACTGGCTGGCCAGTCCCCACTGAAGGGGACGCATGTTCCAGCGGGCCCAACGGACCACGCTGGTACAGGCCGCCATGAGACCCAGGAGGCGCAGGAAGTCCCGGGCAGGGCGCAATTGCCCAACCAGAAATGATCGGGCAAAGGAGGAAAGAACCTCGGCCCTGTCCGCCGGGAGCCGCGCTCTGGCTCGAAGAGAGTCGAGCTGCGCCCCGATGAATAAAATCACCTGCTTCGCTCGAGTTCGACTGGCCTGCTGATAAGGAGGCCCAGTTGAGAGCAGACCTGGAGGGCCAGATCTCTGACCACTCCGCCTTTCCTGAGGTGAGCTGTTATCAGCCAGTCGTCCAGGTAAGGGACACCGGACCCCTCGGCCGCAGGGAATGCTGTCACCACTGCCATGCATTTGGTGAAGACCCTGGAGCTTGAGACAAGCCAAGGGCATGGCTTGAATCAAGAGAGATCCTTCCGCCGAAGCGGAATCTCTGGTGAGACGGACGGATAGGGACGTGAAAAACGCGCCCTGCAAGTCCAGAGAGCAGAACCACACGCTGCTCCAGGATGGTATTATCTGAGCCAGAGTGACCATCCTGAAGGTTCGAGACCTTAGAACTTGTTTAGGTCGTAGGTCGAGAATGGGGCGCCAGCCCCCCGTCCGTTTCGGAACCAGGAAGTACCTGGACACAAACCCTGGGTCTGAAAGAGGGTCCACCACCTCTCTTACCACCTCCTTCTGGAGGAGGAGAGCGATGTCGGCTCGACGAGCCGCCAGTGAGGCTGGGGATCCCGGAGCCCCCCGAGGGGCGACGGCTCTGAAGGGTGGTGCCTGCTCGAATTCCAGAGGCAGGCCTCTTCCCACCACCTCCAAGACCCACCTGTCCGTGGTAACAGCGGACCAGGCGGAACGGAAGTGCCGGAGCCGTCCCCCCACGGGGGGAACCAGGGGTAAGGTGACGGGGATGAGGGCGACACCCCTCAGCCCGTCACTGGGCAGGCTTGGAGGAGGGACCGGCCGAGGGACCTCCTGGGCCCTTTCCTCCCTGCCTCCTGTTAGAGGAAGCCGGCGGCTTGGGTTTGGGATGCCAAGGCCGAGCCTGCTGGCCCTGACGTTGCTGGGCCGGGCGCGCCGGGGGCACAGAAGGACGAAAGGGCTTAGGCTGTGGCTTGCGGCCTTTGTCCTTCTGAGCGGAAGAGACCGAGTCCAAGGTAGCATTGGACTTCTCGATCCTCTGCAGGTGACCTTCCACCCCAGGGTCGAAGAGGTCAGTCCCAAAAGGAACATCCGCCAACTTGTGCTGGGTATCCAATAAAGGTGGATATCCTCAGCCAAGCCACGCCGACGATAGCCACTGCGGCCGCCAACGATCTGGCACATGAGTCCCCACATCCAAAGCAGTCTGGAGCTGCTGTTTGGCCACTGCCCTGTCTCTGGTCCCGCACCTGCTAACCGTAGTCTGCAGATCGGAAGGAAGATGAGGGATGACCTCATCCAGGAGCCCAACAGGGCATGAGAAAATGTACCATGAGGACGGCCGAACTGGCCTGACGAAGGCCGAGAGAGGACGTGGCGTAGACTTTTCGCCCGACATAGTCCAATTTCTTGGACTCCTTGTCAGGAGGTTTGTCCACATCCTGGCGTTGCGGCTAGCCGGAAAACGCTGTCGGTAACCAACCCTCAGCAGAGGGTGTTCAAAACCGACAAGGAACCGTGGGGACCGCGATACTTCCTGGCCATCCTGGTCAAGGCGCAGGGCAGGAAGCAGGGCTGCCAAAGTTCCAGTGCTGGACCCACTATGGCCTCGGCCACCGAAAGGCCTCCGCGGAGAATCCCCGGTCCAGAATCTCCGTGAGGGGATACCTGGCCCGCTTGGAACGGGTTCGAGCTCCATCCCGTAGACTCCGAGATGAGCCAAGCAGTCCTAGGAAGGACGACGGGCTATCGCCCATTGGCTGACCTCCTGAAGACTCCAAGTCCAGTCGCTGGAGAAGAAGGAGGAATCATCTTCGGACTCGGAAGAGTCCTCGAAGAGCTGCTTCTGGCCTGAACCACCCTTCACCTGCCGAGGTCGGTCGGGAGTGAGGGTAACTGACAGCCGATGGGTAAACCCTTAGCGACCGAGAATCCTTGGTCGGAGCCCCAACTGGTGGCTGTGGAGGCGGAGGTTCCACCGCAACGGTGGAGCAGCTGGTTTACCGAACAACCGCCTGCGGTATAGGCCTCGGCAAGTCGAGGGGTTGTGTCGGCGCCCGGTGACAGTTAATTTCAATGGTCGGGAAGGCGCCGGAGTCGGCTTATTCTCGCCAGGAGAGCTGTTGCAACATAAGGTCTCGCATCGCCGACGTATTTACGCGAAGCCTCCCTCATCCGAGGAGGAGGACGAGAGACAGCGGCGACGCCCGCTACCAGCGGTGCCGAGACCGAGACCGCCATGACGGTGGGAACGGCTGACCGCTGGAGGTCCGAGACCGAGACCGGAGTCCCGGAATTTCCGGGTCGGTGCAGGAGGTGTCGGCCGGAACCGACACCCCTTCGCTCGGAAGGTCCATCCGAGGGCTCCGGAACCGGAGGCACAGGCGAGCCCACGGGATCCTCAACTCTCCCGGGGAACCGGGAGAGGAATCTGCTGCTAAAGGCGACACTGGTTCAATGGGTCGAGAAAATCTCGACTTATCAGTGGGAGTCTCGGTCAACTGGACCTGACGGGGACACCGTGAGGCCAGTGGCCGAGTCGGAGCGGTCGGATCGTCGGACGGTCACTGCCCGGGAGAGGGACCTTCCCGCCTCCCAAGAGCGCCGACGGAGGGATCTACCCTTGTCCCTCTTTTGACCGAGAAAAGGTCCAGCAGACGCAGGCCCTTCTCCTTTAGTGGAGAGGGACAGACAAAGCTCTTAAAGGAAGCCGGTAGGAAGAACCCAGAGAGCGGGATAAATGCCGCGTCGAGGAAGATACGGACCCGCGCCGCTCCTCTTGAGGGCTCATCCGCTTTCGAGCTGATCCGCCGAGCCCGCCCGCCGCGGACACCGCCAACCGGGCCTCCTTGACTTCACCGAGGGAACGCTCGGACGGCCCAGTTGCAATCGGGAGCACGGTTCGAGGACGAGGTCGAGAAAGATGAGCACAGGTCGCAAGCCCGCGGGTCGTGCTCAAGGCCTAAGCAGTAGACACACGTGGAGTGTGGATCCGTCCGAGACATCTTCTGCCCGCATGGGCATCCCTCAAACGGAGTCGATTTATCCATCGCAGTCATGAGGGATCAAGACTCGAAGTCTTTTGCAAAATATTATTTTTAAATCGCAAACGGAGAAATAGGAACTAGTCACAAACGCAGAGCGTTAAGGAGGGAACCTGAGCTTCCAAGCGGTAAGGAAGATCTGGCGTCATGGGGCGGAGCCGAGAGTTATACCACCCGGGTGGGTGGGAGGAGCAAGCTTGAAGACCTTCCGGCAAGATTTAAAGCGGCAAGGATACTGCCAATGAGTGTGGATGAACAACATATCCATGTCCCTAGAAGCGTATATTTTTCTTCTGTACTGGTCCAGGAGGAGAGATTCCTTATCCGGAGGAGATGAGCTTAAATGTTTGGCGTGTGCTGACCGGCGCTAATCACGACCGAGTCTGCAAGGGGGTGAGAATCCAAACAATCTACACCATCCAGAGCCTGGTATAGCCTGTTGGACTTCCTAGGAAGTGGGGCTAAAGCCGACGGTTGTTTCCAAATAGTGGAAACAAGGTGGGCGTGAGGCTCGATCCAGGATGGCACTAAAGTAGGAGCCGTAAGGGGCAGGTCCAGATGTTCGACGAGTTTGACCCGCTGAGGATCTGGTTCCAGAGAACGCCACTGATGCACTTCCTGGATCTTCCTGAGCAACTCCGTGAAGGAAGGATCCTCTGGAGGAGACTTCGGAGTCCTTGGCCGGGGCTTAGACAGAGCGAGGCTCGCCGTCTCTCTCTGAGCATCCGTCAGAGGAATCCGATGAATCCGAGAGTGAGGAAGAAGAAGAATTAGAAGCAGAGTAAGACTCCCTGACCAGTCTAGGGGGAGGAACGCGTTCCTTAGGGGATCCCTGACGCTGTGTCCTGCTCTCTCTGATCCAGAGGAAGAGCTCTGGAATCCGGAGGCGGAGAGGAGTGCTGCCTCGGCGCGACGGGGCCGGGGTGGCACCGCCGCTGCAGGTGTTTCTCGACTTCCTGGTGAGCTGAGCCTTGGCCTCAGCCTCCACCAGGAAGCCAGAGTCTTCTGTAGATCCATTGGCGCCTGGGGGAGGAGGAGGAGGAGGGGATAACTATACAGGATTATATCCGTGAGTCGAAGATCCGCAACCGCTGCGGAAACCGTGCCGGGAATTGTGGCGGAGTACTGCGGCGTCAGGCGGGCCGGGCGCTGATACTGTGGCGGCTGGATACTGCAGACCCGGTAAGACGGCGCCGGATAGGACGGCGGATACCCGGTACCGGAGGAGCTGCTGGAGCAGACGGCCTAGTAGGAAGCTCCCACGGGCGGGTCGACATTAAGAGGCCCGTGGGGGGTCGGTCCGACGGAGGGGAATATCCCACCGCTTCTGGGCCGGGCGCCAGATCCGTTCTGTAGGAGGAGGGTCTGACGGTGGAGGATATCCTCAGCATCGCCTCGGGATGGAGGAGAAAGTCCCGGGTCAGGCTGGGGCACTCGGCTCCCGGATGGCAGCGAAGGCTGCGAAACCTGGACGACAGAAGATAGAGGTTCTGTCGTAGGTTCTGACGCCTGACGGAGGAGCCGACGTCGACTTAGAGCTGGATCGGGCGGGCGCCAGAGGAGTCGACGTCCGCTTAGGAGGTCCGCAGAGGCGGGCCGAGCGTGGAAGCGGCCCGTCCTAGGGGACACTATCGCGGCGCCCCCAAAGGGTCGGGCGCTCATCGGCTTTTTCCAGGCGGACGCCGGAAGAGCAGACGTCCGACTTATGGAGGTGCCTCGCGCCAGTAGGCCGCAAGCCTTTGGCGGAACTGGGGCAGAGGCCTCCTTTAGCCCAGAGGTGCCCGCTGGCCAGACTCCTCCTCCAAAACCTTGAGGCGGTCGTCGGATGATCCTCGGAGGGAATGTTACCTGAACTGCGTATCTGCCAGAGTCAAGGACGAGGAGGTCTTCTCCTGTGCCTTTCGCCCCGCTTGTGGTGTCCTTCAGAGAGGCTCGACGCCTGCCTGAGCTTCTTCAATTCTTCTTCCATTGAAGACATCTTTTGAGCAGATGGGCTTCCAGGACTGTTGGCGTTGTCTGCAGGTAGCTGCGAAGTGCAGGAACGCGGCACTTGTCAACCGGTGGTCGGGCCTAGACAAAAGAGGCAGAGAGAATGGCCGCCCTTGTGTGGCAGTTGGGCGCCGCACGAGTCGCACTTATTTTTGGAAGGGGACGACATACACTGACGTTAACCTGACGATGTGAAGAAAAGTACTGAAAACATTTTGGTAAAAACCGACGAAAGAACAGGGCTTTGCTAAGCACGAACTTTACCGCGAGGCGCTGCACGAGCTAACGGCGGGAAAGAACTGGAAGGCGGACGTCCGGGACCGCTAGCTAGAAATTTTTCCGTAGGGTCCTGCCGCTGGCCGGCATCAATCCTATATGCAATTACCTACTGCAAGAGCCCTCTCGAAGTAAGATCTACTGTTACAGGTGAGTAACCTGTTTTTCTAGAAGCGTGGATATGTTGTTCATCCACACTCTTTGGAAGACTCCTAGAAGTTCTCTGGGAGGAGGGAGGCAAGGAGCACACCCCCTACTTAGCGAAACGAAGCACGAATGCGAGCACCCACACAGCACAATAAAAACAGCTATAGGCGGAAATATGATTCCAAATTTAATATGCAGACCAGCATAGTACAGAACAAAGGCTTGAATAAGTACTAACGTTTCACCTGGTGCACTGCCAGGCTTCCTCAGAGTAAAAGACAACATGACAATGCTTCACTTAAATACACAATCTAATTAGCCATGTGACTTTAGTTCACCAATACATACAAAATCCTTATTAAATAAATAACGATCATCAATTAGTGACTCATTTAAGACTAAAGAACTCACAATACACTATATTAATCCATTAGTCCCATACTATTACAAGAAATCACACCAAAATTCAAAACATGGTGAACTTGGTAACCTCAGATAAAATGTTACATCAAGTGATGTGTTTGTATGAAACTATTTCAAACAATTCATGTCGTATATGCATCTCAATATTGATCACTTGTTTATGTAACCTAACTAAATTAAAATGAGGTAACCAGGCACTATCTTTCTAATAAGCAACAATGGGAGAAAACAAAACAAAACTATATTTTACTGATCCTCTTTAGGAACAATACATTCTAATGTATTTCCATTAGGGCTAAAATTTAGACAGATTTTCTAAAATGTGTAACTGTGTTATCTAGAGCCTATAACAACAAATCCCACAAATCACACATATTTTTTAAAAAAAAGCTGCAAGCTCTATATTCTCATTAAGGCCCATGTTAGAGCAAGCTCCTAAAGTATAAATCCAATAGCTTTCTCTCTGCCCTATCTTTTTATTTAGGTCACCCCCTTCCTCTGGGACCCAAAGTGACCAATTCCAAACCCAGAAAATTAAAGGTGTGTTTACTTGAACCATATTTCGAAATGTGTTTAACAATAGCACAAGACATATCATGTTTTTCCACTGCCCTTACATGTTCACCTATTCTCACTTTCAATTTTCTCGTGGTGCGTCCAACATAGTAAGCCCCACATTCACAAGTCAACAAATAAACCACACCAGTACTGTTACATGTAATGAAATCATTCAGTTCTATGTTGTTCCCTGTAACTGGGTGTTTAAAACTTTTGCAGCAGTTAATATATTTGCAACACATACATCTACCACATCTGTGTGTGCCCTTTGGTCTAGATGTTAATAACATTTATTTGTCAATGATATATACAGGAGTTCTAGGAATGGTATATGTTGTTCATCCACACTTATTGGCAGGTATCCTTGCCGCTTTAAATCTTGCCGGGAGGTCTTCAAGCTGGCTCCTCCCACCCACCCGGGTGGTATAACTCTCGGCTCCACCCCATGACGCCAGATCTGGCCCGCTGGAAGCTCAGGTGCTGTGCGCAGCCGGAGAGGTCGGGTGGGAATGGTGGATGAACAACATATACCATTTCTAGAACTCCTGTTACAGGTGAGTAAATACAGGTTACTCACCTGTACAGGAGTTCTAGGAATGGTATATGTTGTTCATCCACACTCATTGGCAGGTATCCTTGCCGCTTTAAATCTTGCCGGAAGGTCTTCAGCTTGCTCCTCCCACCCACCGGGTGGTATAACTCCTCTGCTCCGCCCATGACACCAGATCTGGCCCGCTGGAAGCTCAGGGTTGTGCGTCGAAGCCGGAGAATGAGGGAGTAGGATGAACAATATATACCATGCCTAGAACTCCTGTTACAGGTGAGTAACCTGTATTTCTAGGGACATGGATATGTTGTTCATCCACACTCATTGGCAGACTCTAGCAGTTCTCCGGGAGGAGGGAGGCAAGACGACACCCCAATACTTACTTGGGAAAGAGAGACTGAGAACCGAGGCCCCAAAACCAGCATCCCGGCGTGACTCAAGGTCGATGTGGTAATGGGTAATAAAGGTGTTTGCTGACTTCCAGTAGCAGCCCTGCAGATTTCCTGGATAGGGACGCCCCTGGAAGCAGCCATCTGCAGCAGTATGGCGGGTAGAATGAGCTCTATCCTCTGGGAGGCTCCATGCCCCAACTTATAGCAGAGATCTATGCAGGAAGTGACCCACCTGTTTATCGTCCGCTCTGGCTGCAGGTCTGCCAGGTGCGGCTTCAGCGTAGGGTGACAAACAGCTGGCGAACCTCTCCTCGAATTTCAGCCAGGCGCCCTTATAATAAGCGAGCCCTCTAGGGTCCAAAGTATGGAGCCTATATTCGGCCTCCGAGGTGTGATTGGGGTAGAACACCGGCAGAGTCAACACCTGGTTAAGGTGAAACTCAGACACCACCTTCGGAAGGAATTTCGGGTGGGGGCGCAGGACAACCTTGTCCCTGTGGAAGACCAGGTAAGGAGACTCGATGGAAAGCGCCTGGAGCTCTCCCATCCTTCTGGCTGACGTGATAGCCACCAAGAAGGCGGTCTTCCACGACAGGTGAGAGAGAGCACATCTGTGCATAGGTTCGAATGGCTTGCCCATGAGCTTTGCCAGTACCAGCAGTAGATCCCACGGAGGTGGGGGTTCCCGCACTGGAGGGGAAATGTGATCAAGGCCTTTGAAAAAGCGCCAGACCACCTACTCCTGCGCCACCGACTGCTTCCTGGCCCGCGCCCGGTAAGCAGAGATGGCTGCCAGGTGCACCCTTAGGGTCGTCGACCTAAGCCCTTGACTAGAAAGGGACCATAAATAGTCCAAGATGCTTGCCAAGGAACAGGAGGAAGGGTCCAAGCCCTTGCCCTGACACCAAATGGAAAACCTTTTCCATTTGAAGGCATAGCATTTTCTGGTCGACTCTACGGGACGCCTCAACTACATTGAGGACCTCGTCGAAAGACCCAAGGCCTGGAACTCTAGCCGCCAGGAACCAGGCGCCAGGTGCAGGGATTGTAGGTCCGGATGGAACACCTTCCCTGATTGATCAGTGAGCAGGTCCGGCGAGCTGGAAGCTGCCGCGAGTCCTGGAGCTGAGACTGAGGAGATCTGGTACCAGAACTGGCGAGGCCAGTCTGGGGCTATCAGAATCACTCTGCGCCTTGTCCTCCTCGCCTTGAGAAGCACCTTGTGGATCAAGGAAATGGGGAAAGGCGAAGAGGCCCGGGTCCACTGCCTCGAGAAGGCATCCCCTGCAGCGAGCCCTGCTGAGGGGGCGGGCATGGAACAGACTCAGCTCGCTTCTCCCTGGAGGCAAACAGGTCCACCTGAGGTGTGCCCCAATGGGAGAACAGATGCTGTACCACCGCAGGAGAGACCACTGTGGATGCAGCCCCTATCCGCCCAGGGCATCGGCCAGGTGTTGGAGGCTCCTGCCACGTGAATGGCTAGGAGATCCGCCAGGCTGCGCACGAGTGACCAAATGCGGAGAGCTTCCTTGTATAGAAGCATGGAGCGCGCCCCGCCCTGGCGGTTTAGATAGTACATGGTCGTGGTATTGTCCGTTTGGACTCAGACCACTTGACCCCGGAGGAACGGAGCAAAGGTGGTGAGAGCTAGGCGGACCGCTCCGAGCTCCAGCAGGTTGATGTGGCATCGGGACTCCTGCGGGGACCAGAGGCCATGAGCCCGGTGTTCCCCCAGATGGGCACCCCAACCCATCAGAGAGGCATCGGTCGATAGAGAGACCGTCGGCTCGGGGCAGACAAACGGGATGCCCTCCTGCAAATGATCTGGAACGGTCCACCACTGGAGAGCATTCCACATCCCCTGTGTCACAGACACAAGCTGGACCAAAGGATCGCAGCGTTGTGACCACTGGCTGGCCAGTCCCCATTGAAGGGGACACATGTTCCAGCGGGCCCAACGGACCACGCTGGTGCAGGTCGCCATGAGACCCAGGAGGCGCAGGAAGTCCCGGGCAGGGCGCAATTGCCCAACCAGAAATGATCGGGCAAAGGAGGAAAGAACCTCGGCCCTGTCCGCCGGGAGCCGCGCTCTGGCTCGAAGAGAGTCGAGCTGCGCCCCGATGAATAGAATCACCTGCTTCGGCTCGAGTTCCGACTTGGCCTCGCTGGATAAGGAGGCCCAGTTGAGAGCAGACCTGAGGGCCAGATCTCTGGACCCTCCGCCTCCTTCCTGGAGGGAGCTGCTATCAGCCAGTCGTCCAGGTAAGGGTACACCGGACCCCTGGCGCCGAGGGAATGCTGTCACCACTGCCATGCATTTGGTGAAGACCCTGGGAGCTGGAGACAAGCCGAAGGGCATGGCTTGGAACTCGAAAAGGGATCCTTCCGCTCGGAAGTGAAGGAATCTCAGGTGAGACGGACGGATAGGGACGTGAAAAAACGCGTCCTGCAAGTCCAGAGAGCAGAACCACACGCCGCGTTCCAAGGATGGTATTATCTGAGCCAGAGTGACCATCCTGAAGGTTCGAGACCTTAGGAACTTGTTTAGGTCGTGTAGATCGAGAATGGGGCGCCAGCCCCCCGTCCGTTTCGGAACCAGGAAGTACCTGGACACAAACCCTGGGACTGAAGGAGGGTCCGCCACCTCTCTTATCACCTCCATCTGGAGGAGGAGAGCGATGTCGGCTCGACGAGCCGCCAGTGAGGCTGGGGACCCCAAGCCCCCCGAGGGGCGACGGCTCTGAAGGGTGGTGCCTGCTCGAATTCCAGAGGCAGGCCTCTTCCCACCACCTCCAAGACCCACCTGTCCGTGGTAACAGCGGACCAGGCGGAACAGAAGTGCCGGAGCCGTCCCCCCACGGGGGGACCCAGGGGTAAGGTGACGGGAATGGGGGCGACACCCCTCAGCCCGTCACTGGGCAGGCTTGGAGGAGGGACCGGCCGAGGGACCTCCTGGGCCTTTTCCTCCCTGCCTCCTGTTAGAGGAGTCAGCTTGGGCTTTGGGATGCCAAGGCCGAGCCTGCTGGCCCTGATGTTGCTGGGTCGGGCGCGCCGGGGGCACAGAAGGACGAAAGGGCTTAGGCTGTGGCTTGCGGCCTTTGTCCTTCTGAGCGGAAGAGACAGAGTCCAAGGTAGCATTGGACTTCTCGATCCTCTGCAGGTGACCTTCCACCCCAGGGCCGAAGAGGCCAGTCCCCAAAAAGGGAACATCCGCCAACTTGTGCTGGGTATCCGAGGTAAAGGTGGATATCCTCAGCCAAGCCCGCCGACGCATAGCCACTGCGGCCGCCACCGATCTGGCACATGAGTCCCCTATATCCAAAGCAGTCTGGAGCTGCTGTTTGGCCACTGCCCTGGTCCCGCACCTGCTTAACCGTAGTCTGCAGATCGGCGGGAAGATGAGGGATGACTCATCCAGGGAGCCCAACAGGGCATGAGAAAATGTGCCATGAGGACGGCCGAACTGGCCTGGACGGCCGAGAGAGGACGCAGTCGACTTTTCACCCGACATAGTCCACTTCTGGGACTCCTTGTCAGGAGGTTTGTCCATATCCTCGGCGCTAGCCGGGCGCGCCGAAAACGCTGTCGGTAACCAACCTTCAGCAGAGGGTGTCTGAAAACCGGACAAGGAACCGTAGGGACCGGGATACTTCCTGGCCATCCTGGCCGAAGGCGAGGGCAGGAAGCAGGGCTGCTGCCAAAGCTCCAGTGCCGGACCCACTATGGCCTCAGCCACCGGAAAGGCCTCCGTTGAGAATCCTCTCGGTCCAGAATCTCCGTGAGGGATACCTGGCCCGCTTTGGAACAGGTTCGAGCTCCATCCCGTGGACCTGAGATGAGCCAAGAAGTCCTAGGAAGGACGACGGCTATCGTCCATTGACTGACCTCCTGAAGACCCAAGTCCAGTCGCTTGGAGAAAAAGGAGGAATCATCTTCGGACTCGGAAGAGTCCTCGAAGAGCTGCCTCTGGCCTGAGCCACCTTTCACCCGCCGAGGTCGGTCAGGAGTGAGGGTAATCGACAGCCGATGGGTGAGAGACCCTTCACGACCGAGAATCCTTGGTCGGAGCCCCAATAGGTGGCTGTGGAGGCAGAGGTTCCACCGAATCGGTGAGAAGCTGGTTTTGGCCGAACAACCGCCTGGGTATAGTTCTCGGATAAGTCGAGGGGTTGTGTCGGCGCCCGTGACAGTTACCTTAATGGCCGGGAAGGCGACGGGTCGGCTTACCCCGGCCAGGAGGAGCTGTTGCAACATGAGGTCCTCGTACCGTCGACGTAATTTACGCTGAAGCCTCCCCTCGTCCGAGGACGAGCGGTGACGCCGCTTACCGCGGTGCCGAGACCGAGACCGCCTATGACGGTGGGATCGGCTGGACCGCGAAGAAGTCCGAGACCGAGAGTCCCGGAATTTCCGAGGTCGGTGCGGGGAGGTGTCGGCCGGAACCGGCACTCCCTTCGGCTCGGATGGTCCATCCGAGGGCTCCGGAACCGGAGGCACAGGCGAGCCCACGGGATCCTCCAACTCTCCCCGGGGAACCGGGAGAGGGGAATCTCGCTGCTAAAGGCGATATAGCTCCGCCCAACGGTCGAGAAAAATCTCGATTGCCAGTGGGAGTCTCTCGTCAACTGACCTGACGGGGACACTGTGAGGCCAGTGGTCGGTTGAGCTGTCGATCGGCCGACGGGTCGCACTTACTCGGGAGAGGGACCTTTCCCGCTCCCAAGAGCGTCGACGGAGGGACTTACCCCTGTCCTCCTTTTGGACCGAGAATAAGGTCCAGCGGACGTAGGCCCTTCTCCCTTAGTGGAGAGGGACAGACAAAGCTCCTTAAAAGAAGCCGTGTAGGAAGAACCCAGACAGAGCGGGATAAATGCCGCGGCCGAGGAAGATACGGCCCGCGCCGCCTCCTCTTCGAGGGCGACCATCCGCTCGAGCTGATCCGCCGAGCCCGCCGCCGCGGACACCGCCAGCCGGCCTCCTTGACTTCACCGAGGGAAACGGTTCCGGGACGGCCCAGTTGCAATCGGGCAGCACGTCTTCGAGGACGTGAGGTCTGAGAAAGATGAGCACAGGTCGTAAGCCTCGGGTCGCCTGGCCTAAGTAGTAGACACACGTGGAGTGTGGATCCGCCTGAGATACATCTTCGACCCGCATGGGCATCTCCGAACCGGAGTCGATTTGTCCATTGCAGCCGTGAGGGATCGAAGACTGAAGTCTTTTTGCAAAATTTATTTTAAATCCGCAAAACGGAGAAATAGGAACCAGTCTCAAACGCAGAGCATTAAGGAGGAACCTGAGCTCAAGCGGTAAGGAAGATCTCAGCGTCATGGGGCGGAGCTGAGAGTTATACCACCCGGTGGGTGGGAGGAGCAAGCTCTGAAGACCTTCCGGCAAGATTTAAAGCGTAGGATGTTTCCGTTAATGAGTGGATGAATAACAGCATCCATGTCCCTAGAACCTGTATTTCTAGGGACATGGATGTTTGTTCATCCACACTATTGGCAGACTCCTAGCAGTTCTCCGGGAGGAGGGAGGCAAGACGACACCCCAATACTTACTTGGGAAAGAGAGACTGGAGAACTGAGGCCCCAAAAGCAGCATCCGGTGTGACTCAAGGTCAATGTGGTAATGGGTAATGAAGGTGTTTGCTGACTTCCAGGTAGCAGCCCTGCAGATATCCTGGATAGGGCGCCCCTGGAAGCAGCCACCGATGCAGCAGTATGGTGGGTAGAATGAGCTCTTATCCTCTGGGAGGCTCCATGCCCGTCAACTTATAGCAGAGATCTATGCAGGAGGTGACCCACCTGCTTATCGCCTGCTTGGCTGCAGGTCTGCCAGATGCAGCTTCAGCGTGGGTGACAAACAGCTGGCGAACCTCTCCCGAATTTCAGCCATGCGCCTTTGTAATAGGCGAGTGCCCTCTAGGGTCCAAAGTATGGAGCCTATATCGGCCTCCGAGGTGTGATTGGGGTAGAACACTGGCAGAGTCAACACCTGGTTAAGGTGAAACTCCCGACCACCTTCGGAAGGAATTTCTGGTGGGGCGCAGGACAACCTTGTCCCTGTGAAGACCAGGTAAGGAGACTCGATGGAAAGCGCCTGGAGCTCTCCCATCCTTCTGGCTGACGTGATAGCCACCAAGAAGGCGGTCTTCCACGACAGGTGAGAGAGAGCACACCTGTGCATAGGTTCGAATGGCTTGCCCATGAGCTTTGCCAGTACCAGCAGTAGATCCCACGGAGGTGGAGGTTCTCTGCACCGAGGGGAAATGTGATCAAGGCCTTTGAAAAGCGCCAGACCACACCTATCTCTGCGCCACCGACTGCTCCGGCCCGCGTGTGCTAAGCAGAGAGATGGCTGCCAGGTGCACCCTTAGGTCGCCGACCTAGCCCTTGATTAGAAAGGGACCATAAATAGTCCAAGATGCTTGCCAAGGAACAGGAGGAAGGGTCCAAGCCTCTGTTCTCGACACCAAATGGAAAACCTTTTCCATTTGAAGGCATAGCATTTTCTGGTCGACTCTACGGGACGCCTCAACTACATTGAGGACTTGGCCGGAAAGACCCAAGGCCTGGAACTCTAGCCGCCAGGAACCAGGGCCGTCAGGTGCAGGGATTGAAGGTCCGGATGGAACACCTTCCCCTGATTGACTGAGAGCAGGTCCGGGCGAGCTGGAACCGCCGATGAGTCCTGGAGCTGAGACTGAGGAGATCTGGTACCAGAACTGGCGAGGCCAGTCTGGGGCTATCAGAATCACCTGCGCCTTTGTCCCTCCTCGCCTTTGAGAAGCACCTTGTGGATCAAGGGAAATGGGGAAAGGCGAGAAGAGGCCCGGGGTCCACTGCCTCGAGAAGGCATCCCCTGCAGCGAGCCCCTGCTGAGGGGGCGGGCATGGAACAGTCTCAGCTCTGCTCCTGAGGCAAACAGGTCCACCTGAGGTGTGCCCCAATGGGAGAACAGATGCTGTACTACCCCGGCAGGAGAGACCACTCGGGGATGAAGCCCTATCCGGCTCACGGCATTGGCCAGGGTGTTGGAGGCTCCTGCCACATGAATGGCTAGGAGATCCGCCCAGGCTGCGCAAGTGACCAAATGCGGAGAGCTTCCTTGCATAGAAGCATGGAGGCGGCCCCGCCCCTGGCGGTTTAGATAGTACATGGTCGTGGTATTGTCCGCCTGACCGGACCACTTGATCCCGGAGGAACGGAGCAAAGGCGGTGAGAGCTAGGGGACCGCTCGGAGCTCCAGCAGGTTGATATGGCATCGACTCCGCTGGGACCAGAGGCCGTGGAGCCCGGTGTTCCCCAGATGGGCACCCCAACCCATCAGAGAGGCATCGGTCGATAGAGAGACCGCCGGTTCGGGCGGACGAACGGATGCCCTCCTGCAAATGACCTGGAATGATCCACCACTGGAGAGCTGCCCACATCCCCTGTGTCACCGGCTACAAGCTGGTCCAAAGGATCGCAGTGGCCCAGACCACTGGCTGGCCAGTCCCCATTGAAGGGGACGCATGTTCCAGCGGGCCCAACGGACCACGCTAGTGCAGGCCGCCATGAGACCCAGGAGGCGAGGAAGTCCCGGCAGAGCTGATTGCCCAACCAGAAATGATTGGGCAAAGGAGGAAAGAACCTCGGCCCTGTCCGCCGGGAGCCGCTCTGGCTCGAAGAGAGTCGAAGCTGCGCCCGATGAACAGAATCACCTGCTTGCTCGAGTTCCGACTTGGCCTCGTTGATAAGGAGGCCTAGTTGAGGAGCAGCCTGGAGGCCAGATCTCTGACCACTCCACCTCCTGCCTGGGGAGCTGCTATCAGCCAGTCGTCCAGGTAAGGGTACACCCGACCCCTCAGCGCCATTGAATGCTGTCACCACTGCCATGCATTTGTGAAGACCCTGGGAGCTGGAGACAAGCCAAGGGCATGGCTTGAACTCGAAAAGGATCCTCCTACCGGAAGCGGCGGGAATCTCTGGTGAGACGTGATGGATAGGGACGTGAAAAACGGCCTCAAGTCCAAGAGCAGAACTACACGCTGCTCCAAGGATGGTATTATCTGAGCCAGAGTGACCATCCTGGAAGGTTCGAGACCTTAGGAACTTGTTTAGGTCATGTAGGTCGAGAATGGGGCCAGCCCCTGTCCGCTTTCTAAACCAGGAAGTACCTGGACAGAAACCCTGGTCTGGAAGGAGGGTCTCCACCTCTCTTATCACCTCCTTCTGGAGGAGGATAGTGATGTCGGCTCGGCGAAGCCGCCAGTGAGGCTGGGGACTCGGCCGAGGGGCGACGGCTCTGAAGGGCGGTGCCTGCTGAATTTAGAGGCAGACCTTCCCACCACCTCTAAAACCCACCTGTCCGTGGTAACAGCGGACCAGGTGGAACGGAAGTGCTGGAGCCGCCTCTCAATGGGGAACCAGGGTAAGGTGACGGGATGGGCGACACCCTCAGCCCGTCACTGGACAAGCTTGAGGAGGGACCGCCGAGGACCTCCTGGGCCTTTCTCCCTGCCTCCTGTTAGAGGAAGTCATGCTTGGGTTTGGGATGCCAAGGTCGAGCCTGCTGGCCCTGACGTTGCTGGGCCGGGCGCTCAAGGATGAAAGGGCTTAGGCTGTGGTTTGCGCCTTTGTCCTTCTGAGTGAAGAGACAGAGTCCAAGGTAGCATTGGACCTCTCGATCCTCTGCAGGTGACCTTCCACCCCAGGGTCAAGAGGTCAGTCCCCAAAAAGGGAACATCCGCTAACTTGTGCTGGGTATCCGAAGTAAAGGTGGATATCCTCAGCCAAGCCCGCCGACGCATAGCCACTGCGGCCGCCACCGACCTGGCACATGAGTCCCCAATATCCAAAGCAGTCTGGAGCTGCTGTTTGGCCACTGCCCTGCCCTGGTCCCGCACCTGCTTGACCGTAGTCTGCAGATCCGCAGGGAGATGAGGGATGACCTCATCCAGGGAGCCCAACAGGGCATGAGAAAAATGTGCCATGAGGACGGCCGAACTGGCCTGACGAAGGCCGAGAGAGGACGCAGCATAGACTTTTCGCCTGACATAATCCAATTTCTTGGACTCCTTGTCGGGAGGTTTGTCCCATCCTCATGCCAGCGGCGCTGCTGAAAACGCTAGTCGGTAACCAACCCTCAGCAGAGGGGTGTTCCGAAAAGCCGGACAGGGAACCGGGGACCATGATACTTCCTGGGCCATCCTGGCCGAAGGTGCAGACAGGAAGCAGGGCGCTGCTAAAGCTCCAGGGCCGGACCCACTATGGCCGCCACCGGAAAGGCCCCGCTGAGAATCCTCGGTCCAGAATCTCCGTGAGGGATACTGCCCATTTGGAACGGGTTCGAGCTCATCCCGTGGACCCGAGATGAGCCAGGTAGTCCTAGGAAGGACGACTGGCTATCGCTCATTGACTGTCCTCCTGAGGACCCAAGTCCAGTCGCTTGGAGAAAAGGAGGAATTATCCTCGACTCGACGAGTCCCAAGAGCTGCCTCTGGCCCGAGCCACCCCTACCCGCCGAGGTCGGCCGGGAGTGAGGGTAACAGACAGCCGATGGGGTAGACCCTTAGCCGACCGAGAATCCTCTGGTCGGAGCCCCAAATAGTGGCTGTGGAGGCGGAGGTTCCACCGAATCGTGGAGCAGCTGGTTTTGGCGAACAACCGCCTGGTACAGGCTCGGGTAAGTCGAGGTTGTGCCGGCCGCCCGTGACAGCCACTTAATGGTCGGGAAGGCAACCGCGCCGGCTTATTCCCAGTCAAGAGGAGCTGTTGCCACATGAGGTCCTCGTATCAGCCGACGTAACTTATGCCGAAGCTTCCTCGTCGAGGACGAGCGGCGACGCGACTTATCACGTGCCGACCGAGACCGCCTATGACGGCGGATCGGGCTGGACCGCTGGAGACCGGAGACCGAGAGCCTCGCTTTTTCCGAGATCGGTGCGGGAAGTGTCGGCAGGAACCGCACTCCTTCGCTCGGAGGGTTCATCCGAGGGCTCGAACCGGAGGCACAGGCAAGCCCACAGGATCTCAACTTCCGGGGAACCGGGAGAGGGAATCTCGGCTTCTATAGGCGACAGCCCGTCCAACGGATCGAGAAAAATCTCGACTTCGTCGACAGGAGTCTGTCAACTGACCTGACGGGGACACCGTGAGGCCAGTGGCCGAAGCCGAGCGGTCGACCGAAGTCGACGGTCGACGACTCAGAGAGGGACCTTTCCCGCTCCCAAGAGCGTCGACGGAGGGATTTACCTTTGTCCCTCTTTTTGGACAGAGAAAAAGGTCCAGCAGACGTTGGCCCTTCTCCCCTAGTGGAGAGGGACAGACAAAGCTCCTTAAAGGAAGCTGTAGGAAGAACCCAGAGAGAGCGGGATAAATGCATGCCGAGGAAGATACGCCCGCGCCGCCCTTCGAGGGGCGATCATCTGCTCTAGCGATCCGCAAGCCCGCCGCGAAACCGCCGACCGGGCCTCTTTTGACTTCACCGGAGGAAAACGTTTCTCAGGGCGCCCCAGTTGTAAACGAGCAGCACGGTCTTCGAGGACGTAGGCTGAGAAGGAAGAGCACAGGTCGCAAGCCTGCGGGTCGTGCTCAAGGCCTAAACAGTAGACACACGTGGAGTGCGGATCCGTCCGGGCATCTCCGAAACCGGGAGTCAATTTGTCGATCAGCCATGGGACAGAAGACCAAGTCTATAATGCAAAACTTTAAATTCGGAAAACCAAGAATTAGGAACCAGTCTTATACGCAGAGCTGTTAAGGACTGAACCTGAGCTTCAAGCGGTAAGGAAGATCTTGGCGTCATGGGGCGGGCCGAGTTTTACCACCGGGTGGGTGGGAGGAGCCAGCTGGAAGTCCGGCTCCTCCACCCACCCGGTGGTAAAACTCGGCCCGCCCATGACGCCAGATCTAGCCCGGCTGGAAGCCAGGTTGTGCGTCGAAGCCGGGGAGGCCGGGTTGGTCATGTGGATGAACATATACCATTCCTAGAACTCCTGTTACAGGTGAGTAACCTGTATTTCTAGGGACATGGATATGTTCATCCACTTTCTGGCAGGCTCCTAGCGGTTCTCCAGGAGGAGGGAGGCAAGGGGCACACCCCCTACTTAGGGATAAAGACTGGAGAACCGAGGCCCCGACCAATATCCCGGCATCACCCAAGGTCGATGTGGAAGGGGAAAGCCGGTATATGACTGCTTCCAGGTAGGAGCCCTATGGATATCCTGGACAGGGGTATCCTCGGAAGCAGCCACCGATGCAGCGGAAGGGCGGGTTAAATGAGCACTTATCCCTCTGGGAGGCTCCATGCCCGCCCACCTATAGCGGAGATCTATGCAGGAGGTGACCCAACCGCTCGCTGCCCACTTGGCTGCAGGTCTGCCAGATGCGGCTTCAGCGTAGATGACAAACAGCTGGCGAACCTCTCCCGAACTTCAGCCCTACACTCCCTGGGAAGGCGAGCGCTAAATAGGGTCCCAATGGATCCTATATATGTCCTCTGAGGTGTGAATGGGGTTGAACCCCGGCAGAGACAATACCCGGTTAGGGAAAAAACTCCGCCACCGCCTACGGAAGGAACTTCAGGTGGGGCGCAGGACAACCTTGTCCCTGTGGAAGACCAGATAGGGAGATTCAAAGGAGCACCTGGAACTCTCCCATCCTTCTGGTTGGCATGGTAGCCCCCAAGAAGGTGTTCTTCCACAACAGGTGGGGAAACTCACACCTGTGCAAAGGTTCGAATGGCTTGCCCGTGAGCTAAGCCCATACCAGCGTAAGATCCCACAGAAACGGGATCTCCCCGGAGGGAAGGTGTGACCAAGGCCTTGGAAAGTGCCAGACCACCTTTCCTGTGCCACTGACTACCTTCCGGCCAGCTCCCGGAAGACAGGAGTGGCTAAAAGGAGCACCTTGAGGGTCGTCGACCGAAGCCCTTGTTCAAGAAAAGAACGGACCACAGGTAGTCCGGAATGCTTGCCGAGGAACAGGAGAGGGGACCAGGCCCTATCCTAACACCAAATGGAGAACTCTTCCATTTGAAGGCGAGCATATCTGGTCGACTCCTGGCAGAACGCCTCAAAAATATTGAGGACCTTGCCAGAAGACCCAAGACCTGGCCACTAGCCACACAGGGACCAGGCCGTCAGGTGCAGGGATTGAAGGTCCAGATGGAGTACCTTTCCCTAACAACAGAGATCAGGACCAGGCGGGCTGGAAGCCACCTCGGGAGCCTGGGGCTGAGACTGAGGAGAGCTGGATATACAGGTTATCACCTGTAACAGGAGTTCTAGGAATGGTATATGTTGTTCATCCACACTTTCTGGCAGGTATCCTTGCCGCTTTAATTCTTGCTGGAAGGTCTTCAAGCTGGCTCCTCCCACCCACCCGGGTGGTAAAACTCTCGGCTCCGCCCCATGACGCCAGATCTGGCCCGCTGGAAGCTCAGGTTGTGCGTCGAAGCCGGGGAGGTCGGGTGGGTCACGTGGATGAACATATACCATTCCTAGAACTCCTGTTACAGGTGAGTAACCTATATTTCTATGGACATGGATATGTTATTCATCCACACTTTCTGGCAGACTCCTAGCAGTTCTCCGGGAGGAGGGAGGTAAGGCGGACACCCCCGATACTTACTTGGGAAAGAGACTGGAGAACCGATGCCCCAAAAATCAGCATCCCGGCGTGACTCGAGGTCGATGTGGTAGTGGGTAATAAAGGTATGTGCCGACTTCCAGATAGCAGCCCTGCAGATATCCTGGATAGGGACGTCCCTGGAAGCAGCTACCGATGCAGCGGTATGGCGGGTAGAATGAGCTCTTGTCCCTCTGGGAGGCTCCATGCCCGCCAACCTGTAAGCAGAGCTCTATGCAGGAGGTGATCCACCTGCCTATCGTCCGCTTTGCTGCAGGTCTGCCAGGTGCGGCTTTAGCGTAGGTGACAAACAGCTGGCGAGCCTCTCCCCGAACTTCAGCCGTCCGCTCCTTATAATAAGCGAGTGCTCGTCTAGGGTCCAAAGTATGGAGCCTATATTCGGACTCTGAGGTGTGATTGGGGTAGAACACCGGCAGAGTCAACACCTGGTTAAGGTGAAACTCCAACACCACCTTTGGAAGGAATTTCGGGTGGGGGTGCAAGACAACCTTGTCCCTGTGGAAGACCAGGTAGGGAGACTCGATGGAAAGCGCCTGGAGCTCTCCCACCCTTCTGGCTGACGTGATAGCCACCAAGAAGGCGGTCTTCCACGACAGGTGTAAAATATCGCACCTGTGCATTGGTTCGAATGGCTTGCCCATAAGCTTGGCCAATACCAGCAGTAGATCCCACGGAGGTGGAGGTTCTCACACCGGCAGGGAAATGTGGTCAAGACCTTTGGAAAAGCGCCCGACCACCTTCTCCTGTGCCACTGACTGCTTGCCGGCCCGCGCCCGGTAAGCAGAGATTGCTGCCAGGTGCACCTTAAGGGTCACGACCGAAACCCTTGCTGAGAAAGGGACCACAGGTAGTCCAGAATGCTTGCCAAGGGCAGTTGGAAGGGTCCAAGCCTTTCCCCTGATGCCAAATGGAGAATCTCTTCCATTTGAAGGCATAGCATTTCCTGGTCGACTCCTTACGGGACGCCTCGACGACGTTGAGGACCTCATCGGAAAGACCCAAGGCCTGGAACTCTAGCCACTCAGGAACCAGGCCGTCAGGTGCAGGGATTGAAGGTCCGGATGGAATACCTTCCTCTGACTGACTGAGATCAGGTCCGGGCGGGCTGGAAGCCACCTCTGAAGCCTGGAGCTGAGGCGGAGCAGATCTGGGGCTACCAGAATCACCTGTGCCTTGTCCGTCCTCGCCTTGAGAAGCACCTTATGGATCAAGGGAAATGGGGAAAAGGCGTAGAAGAGGCCCGGGGTCCACGGCCTCGAGAAGGCGTCCTGCTGAGGGGGGCGGGCATGGAACAGACTCAGCTTCGCATTCTCCCTGGAGGCAAACAGGTCCACCTGAGGCGTGCCCCAGTGGGAGAAGAGATTTTATACTACCTCCAGCAGGAGAGACCACTCGTGAGACGCAGCCCCTATCCGGCTTAGGGCATCGGCCAGGGTGTTGGAGGCTCCTGCCACGTGAATGGCTAGGAGATCCGCCTCCAGGCTGCGCACGAGGGACCAAATGCGGAGAGCTTCCTTGCATAATAGCATGGAGCGCGTCCCGCCCTGGCGGTTCAGATAGTACATGGTCATGGTGTTGTCCGTCTGGACCTGAACCACTTGACCCCGTAGAAACGGAGCGAAGGCGGTGAGAGCTAGACGGACCGCTCGGAGCTCCAGCAGGTTGATGTGGCATCGGGACTCCTGAGAAGACCAGAGGCCGTGCGCTTGGTGTTCCCCCAGATGGGCACCCCAACCCATCAGAGATGCGTTGGTCGAGAGAGAGAGATCGTCGGCTCGGGGCGAACGAACGGGATGCCCTCCTGCAGATGTGCTGGAACGATCCACCATTGGAGAGCGTTCCACATCTCCTGGGTCACTGTCACGGGCTGGTCCAACGGACCGCAGCGTGGTGACCATTGGCTGGCCAGTCCCCATTGAAGGGGACACATGTACCAACAGACCACGCTGGTGCAGGCCGCCATGAGTCCCAGGAAGTCCCGGGCGGGGGGGCAATTGCCCAACCAGAAATGATTGGGCAAAGGAGGAAAGAACCTCGCCCCTGTCCGCCGGGAGCCATGCTCTGGCTCGCAGAGAGTCGAGCTCTGCCCCAATGAACAGTATCACCTGCTTCGGCACCAGTTCCGACTTGGGCTCGTTGATGAGGAGGCCAACCTGAGAGCAAACCTGGAGGGCCAGATCTCTGGACTGCTCCACCTCCTGTCTGGAAGGGGCTGCTATCAGCCAATCGTCCCGGTAAGGGTACACCCGGACCCCTCGGTGCCGCAGGAATGCTGTCACCACTGCCATGCATTTGGTGAAGACCCTGGGAGCTAGGGAGAGGCCGAAGGCATGGCCCGGAATTCGTAAAGGGATCCCTCCACTCTCGAGCGGAGGAATCTCTGATGGGACGGACAGACTGGGACGTGAAAGAACGCATCCTGGAGGTCCAGGGAGCAGAACCACATGCTTCGGTCCAAGGATGGGATTATCTGAGCCAGAGTGACCATCCTGGAGGTTCAAGACCTTAGGAACTTGTTCAGGTCATGCAGGTCGAGAATGGGGCGCCAGCCCCCCATCCGTTTTGGGACCAGGAAGTACCTGGACACAAACCCCGGGTCTGGAGGAGGATCCGCCACCTTCCTGATTACCTCTTTTTCGAGGAGCAGGGCAATATCAGCTCGGTGGGCTGACAGCGAGGCTGCGGACCCTGTGGGGCCTGCTCGAACTCCAGAGGCAGGCCTTTTCCTACCACCTCCAACACCCAGCGGTCCGTGGTGATAGCGGGCCAGGTGGAGGAGGGGTGGAGCCGTCTCTCCACGGGGGAACCCGGGTAGGGGTGATGGGGCCGGGGACAGCGCCCCTCAGCCCGTCACTGAGCAGGCTTGGAGGAGGGACTGGCCGAGGAAGCTACTGGGCCTTTACCTCCCTGTTTCCCTTTAGAGGAAGCCGCTGGCTTGGGGTCAGGACGCCCAGCGCAAGACTGTTGGCCCTCATGCTGGAGTTGATGGGCCGGTCGAGCCGCAGGGACAAAGGGGCTTACGCAAAGGCTGCCGGTGGCCCTTGTCCCTCCGGGAGGGGGTGACCGAGTCCAGAGTGGCATCGGACTTCTCAGTCCCCTGGAGGTGTCCCTCCACTCCAGGGCCGAAGAGGTCAGTCCCCAAGAAGGGGATGTCCGCCAACTTGTGCTGGGTATCCGTTGAGAAAGAGGATAACCTCAGCCACGCCCTACGGTGCATGGCCACTGCGGCCGCCACCAACCTGGCACAGGAATCACCCAAGTCCAGAGCAGTCTGAAGCTGCTGCTTCGCCACCGCCCTACCCTGGTCCCGCATCCGCCGGACCGTGGTCCGCAGGTCAGCCGGGAGATGAGGGAGCACCTCATCCAGGGAGCCCAAAAGGGTGTGGGAAAAATGTGCCATCAGTGCGGCCGAGCTGGCCTGTCGGAGGCCTAGGGAGGACGCAGCGTAAACCTTGCGCCCGACATAGTCCATCCTTTTGGACTCTGTCAGGGGGCCTATCCACATCCCGAGCATTCACAGAACATTGGAAGACATTATCGGTAACTAACCCCTCAGCAGAAGGGTGCTCCGAGAAACTGGGCAAAGAACCGACAGGGACAGAGTATTTCCTGGCCATCCTGGCCGAGGGCGCAGGACAGGAAGTAGGCCGCCGACAATGGCCTCGGCCACCGGAAGGGCCTCCGCGGGTGAACCCTCTCGGTCTAGAATCTAAGTCAGGGGATAAGAGACCCGTTTGGACACGGGTTCAAGCTGCATCCCGGTGAACTCCGAGATGAGCTGAAGCAGACCCATAAAGGACGATGGGCTGTCGTCCACAGAACGTTCCGGAGAAGACCCCAGGTCCTCCCGACTGGGGAACATGGAGGAGTCGACGTCGGACTCCGAAGGGTCTGCAAAGAGCTGCCTCAGGCCTGAGTCACTCTTCGCCCGCTGAGGGCGGGCGGGAGTGAGGGGAACAGACAACCTGCGGGACAGGTCATGACCCGACCGAGGTTCCACCGAAGACGGTGGGGCAGCAAGGTTTGGACGAACAACCGGCCCTGAAGTGGGCACGTCGACTGCAGCGAGTGGTTGTTTTGGCCGTTCGGGCAGCAGCTGCTAGTTGGATGGGGAATGAATCGGAGTCGATTGATTCCCGGACAATAGCAACTGCTGCCACATGAACTCCTCGTAACGTCGACGCCATCTGCATCGAGGCCACTCCTCATCTGAGAAGGGAGACGAGGAGGAATGGTAATGCCACTTAACTCGGTGACCCGACCAAGATCGCCGAAGTCGGCGGGAGCGGCTTGACCGAGACCCAAATCCTCGGGGAAACCGAGGGTGGGCCTGGGAAGGAGCGGGGGACACCCGCTCTTCCCTCGGCTTAGATGAAAAGACAGAGGCCTGTCGCCCCGAAGGTACAGGCAGAACCTCGGCCTCCGCCGGGGAAACCGGCGAAGGGTTGATGACTCCTGCAGTAGACAGCCCGGGTGACGGGTTGAGAGACTCGACAACGTCAACGGGAGTCATGGCCGGCTGACCTGACGGGGACACCATGAAGCCAGCGGCCTGATTCACACCCTCGGCCGAAGTCGAAAGTCAGCAGACAGGGGAAGGGGAACTCTCCCGCTCCCGCCAGTGCCGACGATGGGACTTAGCCTGTGACTCCTTTGACCTGGGCCAAGAGGCAGGTCCCGAAGGTCCCTTTCCCTTCAAGGAAAGGGACTGGCGAAGCTCCTTGAATGAAGCTGAATGAGGAGAACTCAGAGCTGGATAAGCACCGCGACTGAGGAGGAGGGAGGGGAAGACTTGGTGGACGCCTCCTCCATGAAGAAAGAGATCGAGCTGCTCAGCCGAGACAGCCGACGCGGACACCGCCCGACGAGCCTCCAAGGATTTTTCTGGCGCGGAAAAAGTTTCAGGTCGCCCGAGCCCCAAACGGGCCGCACGATCCTCCAGGACGCTGGTCGAAAGGGCACAGCAAAAATCGCAAACTTGCGGATCATGGTCCAAGTCGAGGCAGTAAACGCACGTGGAGTGCAGGTCCTTCCTGGAGGTATTACCCGGGCGCCTCCAGGAGCCGGGAAATGAAACATCCATCGCAGCAGTGAGGGAAGAAGACCGAAGTTTTAGAAAACCTCCAACTAAATTCGGAGAAACCGAAAAAATCAGGAACCAGTCGAAAACACAGAGCGCTAAGGAGGGAAACTGAGCTTCCAAGCGGTAAGGAAGATCTGGCGTCAAGGGACGGAGCTGAGAGTTTTACCACCCGGGTGGGTGGGAGGAGCCAGCTTGAAGACCTTGTGGCAAGGAACCTGCCAGAAAGTGTGGATGAGCAACATATCCATGTCCCTAGAAAATATAGTTTTGTTTTCTCCCATTGTTGCTTATTAGAAAGATAGTGCCTGGTTACCTCATTTTAATTTAGTTAGGTTACATAAACAAGTGATCAATATTGAGATGCATATACAACATGAATTGTGTTTGAAATAGTTTCATACAAACACATCACTTGATGTAACATTTTATCTGAGGTTACCAAGTTCACCATGTTTTGAATTTTGGGGTGATTTCTTGTAATAGTATGGGACTAATGGATTAATATAGTATATTGTGAGTTCTTTAGTCTTAAATGAGTCACTAATTGATGATCGTTATTTATTTAATAAGAATTTTATATGTATTGGTGAACTAAATTCACATGGCAAACTAGATTGTGTATTTAAGTGAAGCATTGTCATGTTGTCTTTTACTCTGAGGAAGCCTGGCAGTGCACCAGGTGAAACGTTAGTACCTATTCAAGCCTTTGTTCTGTACTGTGCTGGTCTGCATATTAAATTTGGAATCATATTTCCGCCTACAGCCATTTTTATTGTGCTGTGTGGGTGCTTGCATTCGTGCTTCGTTTTGTTTAATTATTTGCTTAAGCACCGCACAAGTCCTGGTGCTCTTCGCTTTTTTCCTTTTTTTCTACCCCTACTTAGAAAACAGAGATTGGAGAACAGGCCCCAAAACCAGCATCCCGACGTGACTGAAGGTCGATGTGGTAATGGGTAATGAAGGTGTTTGCTGACTTCCAGGCAGCAGCCCAACAGATTTCCTGGATAGGGATGTCCCTGGAAGCAGCCACCGATGCAGCAGTATGGTGGGTAGAATGAGCTCTTATCCCTCTGGGAGGATCCTTGCCCGCCAACTCATAGCACAGACCTATGCATGATGTAATCCATCTTGCAATGGCCCACTTGGCTGCAGGTCTGCCAGAAGCGGCATCAGTGTAGGTGACAAACAGCTGGCGAACCTCTCCCCGAATTTCCGCGTCCTCTCCTTGTAGTAGGAGAGAGCACGTCTAAGGTCCAGGGTATGGAGCCTGTACTCTGTGTCCGAGGTGTAGTTAGGGTAATATACCGGCAGAGTCAACACCTAGTTAAGGTGAAACTGACACCACCTTCGGAAGGAATTTCAGGTGGGGGCACAGGACAACTTTGTCCCTATGAAAGACCAGATAAGGGGAGTCCACCGAAAGCGCCTGGAGCTCCCCTGTCCTTCAACTGACGTTATAGCCACCAGGAAGGCAGTCTTCCATGACAAGTGTGAGAGCTCACACTTGTGCATGGGTTCGAATGGCTTGCCCATGAGCTTTGCAAAAACCAGCAAAAGATCCCACGGAGGTGGAGGTTCACACACTGGAAGGGATATGTGATCCAGGCCTTTGAAAAAGCACCCAACCACTGTCTCCTATGCCAATGTTGACTGACCGGCCTTCGCCCGGTAAGCAGAAATGGCTGCCAGGTGCACCCTAAGGGTCGATGATCGTAGACCCCCTTTGGAGAGAGACCAAAGATAGTCTAAAATGTTAGCCACAGAGCAGGATAAGGGGTCCAGACTCTTACCAACACCAAACAGAAAACCTTTTCCATTTGAAGGCATAACATTTCCTGGTTAATTCCTTACGAGATGCCTGCAAAACTGTGTAGACATCCTCGGAAAGACCCAGAGCCCGGAACTCTAGCCGCTCAGGTACCAGGCAGTGAGGTGCAAGGATTGAAGGTCCGGATAGAATACCTTCCCCTGGTTCAATATCAGGTCCGGGCGTGTACAAAGCCGCTCCAGGGCCCGGCAGCCGAGACTGAGGAGATCTGGATACCAGAACTGGCGGGGCAAATCTGGGGCTACCAGGATCACCTTCGCCTTGTCCCTCCTCACCTTGAGTACCACCTTGTGGATCAAGGGAAATGGAGGGAAGGCGTAGAAGAGGCCTGGGGTCCACGGCCTCGAGAAGGCATCCCCCTGCAGCGAGCCCTGCTGAGGGGGGTAGGCATGGAACAGCCTCACCTTGGTGTTCTCCCTGGAGGCAAACAGGTCCACCAATGGTCTGCCCCAACGGGAGAACAGATTGTAAGCTATCTCTGGATGGAGAGACCACTCGTGGGATGTCTGGCCTATGTGGCTGAGAGCATCCACCAGTTGGTTCGAGACTCTTGCCACATGGATGGCAAGGAGATCCGCCTCCAACTGGCTGACGAGGGTCCAGATCCGGAGCGCCTCCTTGCATAGCAGATGGGAGTGCGTGCTGCCCTGTTTGTTGAGGTAGTACATGGTCGTGGTATTGTCCATCTGGACTTGAACCACTTGACCCTGGAGCTGAGGAGCGAAAGCTGACAGTGCCAGTCTGACTGCTCTGAGCTCCAGCAGGTTAATGTGGCATCGAGACTCCTTGGGGGTCCAGAACCCGTGGGCTCTGTTGTCCCCCATGTGGGCTCCCCAGCCCATGAGAGAGGCATCGGTCATGAGAACGACCATTGGCTCAGGGCGGACAAACGGGATCCCTTCCTGCAGATGACCTGGGACAGTCCACCATTGGAGAGCATCCCACATCTCCTGGGTGACAGTGACCAGCTGGTCGAAATGACCCTGACGCTGAGTCCACTGAGCAGCCAGCTCCCACTGGAGGGGGCGCATGTGCAATCTGGCCCAACGGACCACTGAGGTGTACGCCGCCATGTAACCCAGAAGGCACAGGAAGTCCCGGGCAGGGCGCAAGTGCCCAACCAGAAATGATTGGGCAAAGGAGGAAAGAACCTCCGCCCCTGTCCACCAGGAGCTGAGCTCTGCTTGACGAGAGTCGGGCACTGCCCCGATAAAGCCCATCACCTGAGAGGGCCCAAGTTCTGACTTGGCCTCGTTGATCAGGAGGCCTAATTGGGAACAGGTTCGGAGGGCCAGGTCCCTGGACCTCTCCACCTCCTGCAGGGAGTAACTCGCCAGGAGCCAATCGTCAACGTAGGGGTAAATCCGAACCCCTTGACACCATAGATCGGCCACCACCACTGCGATGCACTTGGTGAAGACCTGAGGGGCTGATGACAGGCCAAACAGCATGGCTTGAAACTCGTACAGGGTCCCTTCCACCCTGAAGGGGAGGAACCGCTGGTGGGATGGACCGACTGGGACGTGGAAAAACGCGTCCTGTAGATCCAGTGAACAGAACCACATGTTTCGCGCCAGAGATGGTATGATCTGATTCAGTTACCATCCAGAAGGTGCGAGACCTGAGATATTGATTCAGGTCGGGGAGATCAAGGATGGGGCGCCAACCCACCGTCCGCTTGGGCACCAGGAAGGACCTGAACACGAAGCCCGTGTTTGTAGGAGGATCCGGCACTGGAGCTACCGCCTCCTTGCAGAGGAGCTGAGCAATGTCATCCCAAAGGGCTGACTGAGTGCAAACAGATCCTTTCCTCTCGAGGGGCACGGGCTCGGCAGGGAGGGTACTGCTCGAATTCTAGAGGCAGTCCCCAACCGACCACTTCCAGGACCCACCTGTCCGAAGTGATACCGGACCAGATGGAAAGAAAGTGGCGGAGCCGGCCCCCCACGAGAGGTCCCAGAACTGGCGTGACGGGTGTAGGGGTGGCCACCCCTGACCAGTCACTGATCAGGATTAGAAGAGAAGGAGGCTCCTGGAAAGGCACCTCGACCTCTTTGCTGGGCTGTTGGGGACCCTGCTTGGGCCTAGGGTGCCAAGCTTGAGCCTGCTGTTGTTGCTGACCTCCCTGGAAGGAGGGCTGTCTAACCACAGGAGAAGAGTGCTGAAAAGGCTTCTTCTTGTGCTTCTGCTGGTTCTTTCCCGAAGAACCCTTTGCAGAAGTGGCATCCAAGGTGGCACTGGACTGCTCTATGCGCTATAGGTGACCTGCCACTCCCGGACTGAAGAGATCGGTGCCAAGGAAGGGCACGGCAGCTAACTTGTGCTGAGTATCTGCCGGGAAAGAGGATAACCTCAGCCAGACCCTGCGGCGAGTGGCCACTGTGGCTGCTAGTGAGCAGGCACAGGAATCTCCAATATCCAAGGCCGTCTGGAGCTGCTGTTTTGCAACAGTACGGCCCTGGTCACGGACCTGCTTAACCGTGGTCTGCATGTCCGCTGGGAGATGAGAGAGGACTTCATCTAGCAACCCCAAGAGGGCGTGAGAGAAGTGTACCATGATCACTGCCGAGCTGGCCTGATGAAGGCCCAAGGATGAGACCACATACACCTTCCGGGCAGAATGGTCCATATTCTTGGACTTCTTGTCTGGAGGGTGGTCAGTATCCGCTGAGCTACCTGTGCGTCTAAACACAGAGGCAGTCACAAGGCTCTCGGCCGAGGGATGCTGTGTGAAATCCACCAAGGACCCCATGGGTACAGTGTACTTGCGAGCCATGCGGGCAGACAGAGCCGGGCAAGAGGCAGGGCGCTGCCACAGCTCAAGGGACGGGCCAACAATGGCTTCGGCTACTGGGAAGGCCTTCATCAGGGTATCTCCCCTCTTAAGGATATCCATGAGTGGATATCCCGTCTTCTTTTGGATAGGCTCCAAGGGCATACCGGTTGACTCTGAAATAAGGTGGAAAATGCCCTGGAAAGAGGAAGGACCTTTCTCCAAGCCTGCCACTGACAACTCATCCGGGTGTGAGTGTAGACAAGTGGTATCTGAGTCCGAAGAGTCAGGATATAAGGGTCTCCTGCCTATGTCCCCTTCAATACACCGAGGGTGATTGGGGACAACAGTGATGGACAGATGATGGGGCAGGCCCGAATCTGTCCGGCTCTCTTTCCAAGGAGCCCCTTCCTGAGGCTGCTTAGGCGGTGGCTCCACCAAAACTGGTGGGAAGACCGGAACAGGCCAAACAGGAATGCGTGGCTGTCCTACCGGAGGAAGAACCGGAGTCTTCGGTTCCGGAGGGGTCGGCATAAGAGGCTAGGGCTAAGTAATGGCCAGTGAAGCAGGCTTATGACCGGTCAGAATTAGCTGTTGCCACATAAGGTCCTCATAACGCCGGAGTTTCCGTCGAAGTCTCTCCTCGTCCGAGGAGGATGAGGATCGGTGGCGACGCCTCTTCCGAGAGTGTTTGTGACCTTTTTTCGGTTTTTCGACCAAAGGGGTCCTAGTCCTCGATCGAGACCGATGGGGTTGGCTGATTCGATCAGGAGTGGCCAGAGTCGGTGAAAACTGAGGTTCTGGCTCCTGTCCCTCGATCAGGATACCCGAGGGCTGGGTCTCCTCGTTGGGGAAAGAAAGGATAGGTGTCCTCTCCAATGAGTCGACTGGGGTCAGCGACAACGGCTCGATTGGGTCGAGAGATATCTCTGCCGGTTCGGCCATTTCCTCGGCCTCAGTGCCTTGGCCTGATGGAAGTTCCGAGAAGCCGGTGGCTGAGGAAGCGATCTTGACCGAGGCAGAGATAGCAAGGTCCTGGGATTCAGACCTCTCTCTCTGTCCCAGGAATGTCTTCTCCAAGAAGACGACTTAGGGTCTTTGTCCCGTTTTCTAGAGCGGGAGGAGTGCATGCCCGAGGGCACCTCACCCCTGGTGGGAAGAGACTGGCACAGCTCCCGAAAGGATCCTGTGAAGGTAGAGCCAAGGCTTGGGCAGCTTCTTCAAATGCCGCCATCTGGTCTAGCTGCTCAGCGGATCCCACGGCCGCAGAAACTGCCCACCTTGCCTCCTTCGATTTCACCAGTGGATTGCTAAGCTCCAGTCTCCCCAGCTTAAGGCGTGCCTTGCGGTCATCCAGAACGTTGGGATGGAAGGCCAAGCAGATGGTATATGAAGAGGTGTCATGCACGACACCCAAACAATAAACACACGAGAGGTGGGGATTGGTGCATGACATTTCCTGTCAGCAGGGACACCGGCGAAACCTGGGGGGACTACTTGTCCATGTCCGATGCGCTCGGATCGGAATCGAAAACTCGTACGAGTTTCAAAGAAAGTGATTGCGGCGAAAACCATTGAATAGTATCCAGGGCCTACGATACTGCAGAAGTAGCACGAGGGAACCCGAATCTTCCAGCGGAAAGGAAGATCTGGCGTCATGGGGTGGGGCAGAGGTATTTACCACCCGGGTGGGTGGGAGGAGCCAGCTTGAAGACTTCCGGCCAGATTTAAAGGGGAAAGGGACATGCCAAAGAGTGTGGATGAACAACATATCCACGCTCCTAGAAAAAGTACAGTTACGAAAGAACTTACCGTAACAGTAGATCTTGGAGAGAGGCTCTTGCAGTAGTTATTTACATATAGGACTGACCCACCAGGCATCATGACCCCACAGAAAAATTTCTAGCTAGCAGTCTCTGGGGGGGGACTGCCCCCACGTCAGGTGACTGATGTCATGTGATGCCAGTATAAAGGGGTGGTCCCCCATGCCCACCTTCCAGTTCTTTCCTGCCAAGGGCCAAATGAGGCAAGCCGAGAGAGAAGAGGATATTTTCCCTCATGGAAAAGAAGCCAAAAAAGCTTAGGGGGATGGAGGGCAGGAAGGCAATACCTACTGCAAGAGCTTCTCTCAAAGATCTACTGTTACAGTAAGTTCTTACGTAACTGTACTATCTTACTTACTTCGAGAGGGCTCTTGCAGTAGGTATTTACACACAGGACTGAGTCCCAAGCAGTCTGGAACAAGGAAAAGCACTCAGGAGGAGGAAAACTATCCATGGAATGGAACCTCTGGCTGAACGGGTCTTATGGAAGAAGACCTTGAAGCACAGCCAACCTGAAGCCTGCTCTACAACAAGAGGCAATGTCCAAACTGTAGTGTTTCGTAAAGGTATGGACAGAAGTCCAAGTTGCAGCTATGCAGATGTCTGCTGCTGACACATTCTTGAAACAAGCTGCAAAGGCAGCTACTCCTCTGGTGGAGTGACCTCTGACTTGACCCGGCAGGGTCTTGTACTTGTTATAACAGAAATTGATACAATGAACCAACCATTTAGATAGGCATTGCTTAGAAACAGCATTGCCTTCTCTTTTGTGAGCAAGAGACAAAAAAAGCTGATCAGATTTCCTGAGATCCTTAGAGTGGTGTAGTATCAGTATTCTGTGAACATCCAAAGTATGCAAGAGGTACTCCCCTTGACTGGAGTGCGGCATAAAGAAAGCGGGTAGCTTAATGGATTGATTCAGCATAGATTCAGCCACCATCTTGGCGAGAAACCTAGGGTTGGTACGCAGAACCACATGTTCCTTGTGAAAAATCAAATACGGGATTTTACACATCAAGGCCTGAAGCCTGGAAATTCGTCGAGCTGAAGTAATGGCCACTAGGAAGAGTGTCTTCCAAGAGAGGAACTTTAAATTTGCAGAGGCTGCTGTCTCAAAGGGAGGTAGAGTAAGCTTCTCAAGAATAAAATTCAAGTCCCAAGGAGGAGCAGGAATGCGGATTGGGAGGGGCGGTCGCAAATGGAGGACCCCTCTGAGGAATGTCTTAGAGACTTCCAACTGAGCAAAGGTCCTGTCTCCGAAGGGGACATGGTAGGCTGAAATCACTGCCATGTGGACCTTTAAAGAGGAATGGCTGAGACCCAGATCGAAGAGATGACGCATGTAGTCCAGGACGCTGTTGGCTGGGCAAGAAAAAGGTTCGAGTCCTTTGACGTGGCCCAAAAAGAAAATAGTTTCCACTTCATGGCATAGGTGAACCTGGTGGAAGGCTTTCTGGTCTCTACCAATATGTCTGCTATGAGCGGGGAAACCCCAAAGTGGGCTTTAGCTACATCTGCAGGTGCCATGCATGCAAATGAAGGGATCTGAGACATGGATGAACAAGGGTCCCCTGATCCTGGGTCAACAAGTGTTGCGACAGATGAAGAGGAAGTGGAAGTTCCTCTGAAAACTGTTGCAGAACAGAGAACCAAACCTGCCTGGGCCAGAATGGAGCGATGAGGATCATTCGTGTCCCCCTCTGATCTGAGTTTGTTCAGGATCCTCGCAATTAAGGGAATAGGAGGGAAGGCATAGACGAATCTGTCCCTCCAATCGAGAGAGCGTCCCGACAAAAAATGCCTCTCTCTGGAGTGAGCAAGCAGAAGGCAGGAAGTTTTCCGTTTAGAGGAGACGCGAACAGGTTTACCTGAGGGGGTTCCCCATTGCAGAAAAATGTTGTCTACGACCTCTTGATCCAGCTCCCATTCATGGGCCCTGGCTGAGGACTGACTAAGGTGGTCTGCCAGTGTTTTTTCCACTTCCGGAAAATGAATGGCAGTCAGGTGAAGGTTGTTCTGGGTAGCCCAGACCCACACTCTCATTGCTTCTCAGCATAGAGGGTAGGAACGTGTTCCTCCCTGCTTGTTGAGATATCAGACTACTTATGTTGTCCGTCTGTATGAGGAGATGACCGGGAAGGATGGAGGAGTGTAGAGCCTGGAGGGCATAAAGGACTGCTCTGAGTTTGAGCACATTTATGTGCAGATTTCATTCAAACCGGGACCAGCTGCCCAGAGTCCTGGGAGACCCGACGTGGGCTTCCCAGCCCTCTCCTGAGGCACCTGTCGTCAACATCTGGGAGGGGGTTCGATGTTGAAGTGAACTCCCCGGCAAAGGTTCCCTAGTACCATTCACCATTGCAAGTCCCTGATCATGGGATCGGAAACTACTACCCCTTGGTCTAGGTCATCCAGTGTTTGGTCCCATTGAGACAGAAGCGTCCACTGAGAAATCCTCATATGGAGCAGAGCACGTGGGACTGTTGGAATGGCAGCCATCATTAGCCCGAGGAGGCGGAGGACTGACCTGGCTCAGACCCTTCTGCGACTGGACAGAAGACTGACCCGAGTCTGAAGGGTGTCCACTCTGCCCGGAGGCAAAAAGGCTTTGCCGATGGTCGTGTCCAGAATCGCACCTATAAATTGGAGGCATTGGCAAGGGACCAAATGGGACTTTGCCTGGTTGATGGTGATACCCAGGCTGGTGAAAACCTGCAGTGTAAGGGAAAGGGAGTGCAGGAGTTCCTTCCTGGATGGGGCCGCCAGGAGCCAATCGTCCAGAATGCAGAATACCGAACTCCCTGGAGGCAGGTGGGCCACCACCACAGACAGGCATTTGGTAAATATTCGGGGGGCTGAGGAAAGACCAAATGGGGGGGCCTTGAATTGGCAGTGGTCCCCCTGAAAGCAAAATCGAAGGAATTTGCAGTGGGAAGGGCATATGGGGATATGTAGGTAAGCATCCTGCATGTCCAAAGCACATAGCCACAATCCCTGCTGAAGAGGAGGCAGAAGGCCATGCAGGGAGAACATTCTGAAGCATTTGTACTCTACGAACATGTTCAGGGAACTGAGGTCTAAAACAGGCCTCACGTCTCCAGTCTTTGGAACTAGAAAGAAATGGGAATAGTAACCCGTCCCCCAAAGGTGGTTGGGAAACGGTTCTATCGCCATCTTCGACAGAAGGGAGGTAATTTCTTCTAGGACCAGAGGAAGATGTTCCGGGGAGTAAGACGACTTGGGGGTCTGGGGTTGTTTCTGTAGAAACTCTATTGAGTGTCCTGCTGCAATCAACTGGAACACCCAAGCATCTGACGTTATCCTCTTCCCAACCCAGTAGATGAAAGGAGAATCTCCCTCCTACCGGTTCCTCTGGGACCTCCAGAGGCAGTGGGAGAGGCGAGGAGTCAGGAGGTCTGGGGCAGCGCAACAGCTGGGCTCCAGCAGCTTTTTTGGTAGGGGGAGTCTTGGCTGCTGGAGGGGCCCCATGCTTGTTGGCCCACTTGCCCTGTGGTTTTGGTTATTGTCGGTTACGTCTACGAAAAGGATGCCGCTGCCCAAGAAGGGGTCTGTACAAATAGTCCACGGACTTGAGTGCAGTGCTCTTCTCTTGCAGGTCGGTAATTATGTCCTTGACATCACTGCCGAACAGCACCAAACCTCTGAAGGAAGCATCCTGAATAGCGGATTACATTTTCAGGGACCAAACCTGACACACGGAGCCAGGCATGATGCCGAAGGCCTACGGCAAAAGCTGAGCTCCGTCCAGCTGTGTCCACTACGTCATAAGTGGCACGAAGCATGTGCAGACTGGCCGAACGAGCAGAATGGACAAGATCCGCCACTTCCTGTTTTGTCTGGGACTCAGACAGTCTAACTTTGATTCCACCTGACTCAGGATTGTGTTCTGGTAATCCCCCATATGTGCTACATAATTCAGGGCCCAAATACCCAGGGTAGAAGATGCATAGATCTTCCCATATTGGTACATAAGCTGAGACTCCTTGTCAGGCGGAGACGAGCTGAGATGTTTAGGATTAGCGGAGTGGCTGTGAGCGGCACTAATCACGTCTGAGTCCGCTTTGTGGTGCAGGTTCATGAAATTTACTGCCTTGGAAGCCTGAGATAGCCAATCTGCCCTCCTCGGAAGGGGGGGGCTAATGTGGAAAGTTGTTTCCAAATAGTGGAAACAAGATCCGTGTGAGGCTCTATCCAGGGTGGAATCAATGTAGGAGTGGTCTCGGGCAGATCCAAGTGGGCAACAAGCTTTTTACGCTGTGGATCTGGCTCCAGAGATTGCCACTGATGAACTTCCTGGATCATTCTCAGTAGCTCCAGAAAAGGATCCTCCGGAAGAAACTTCGGAGGGGTCCTTGGCCTAGGTCGGTCTGGAGTACGAGGCTCGTCATCCAGGTCAGAGCGTCCCCCTGAGTCAGAGGTCTCAGACGAAGAAGAAGACGACGACTCCTCCCTAATCAGGGAGGGACATTCCCTTTGGGAAGCTCTCTGACTCGTATCCTCCTTAACCCTGGCGCCCCAGGGTTCACCTCTGGTGTCTGGTAAGGGGGCCGGAGTCTCCAGTCTCAGACGCAGGGGACCCCGCGAAGGGTCTGGCGTCAGCAGACTCTACCTCTCTAGTGAGTTGAGTCTTGGCCTCAGCCCACCAGGATGCTAGTCTCTCCTTCAAATCCGCAGCCGGCTGGGGCGTGGGCGGCGGAGGACAGGGATACAGATACTGAGGATATCTGTACATAGAGTATCCATAACCTGACGGCGGGAAGCCCGGCGTCGGATACTGCAGCGCTGGGTAAGATGGCACCAGGTATTGATGTGTCAGATACCCAGGAGCTCTGGTGGAGCAGAAGGACCTGGCAGAGGCCCAGCTGGTGGGTCAGGCAAAGGAAAGGCTGGACCCCGCGGGCGTCGTGCCCAGCATGGGAGCGCCGTCTGGAAGGGGGACGTTGGCCAGCGTCGGTTAAGCCGGTGTCGGGGCCAGTGTCTGAGGGTCCGGCATCAGGTCTGGAAGGAAGGGGCCCTGACGGCAGCATGTCCAAGTCCTCCATGACGACCAGGGAAGGGAGGGTTGGAATCCCCGGGGGTCAGTAGAGGAGACGCAGGGACCTCAGAGGGCAACACCAAGCGTTGCAAGAAGTCTGGGGTGTCAGACTGGTCGAGGGGGTCAGACACAGACTCCTTGGCCGCGCAGGCGTTGGAGGGGCCGACGTCCATCTTATCAGCCAGATCAGGGCGGGCATCAGAGGAGCAGACATCCGGCTTATCGAATCCCTTGCTTGATAAAGGCCGCACTGGAGATGCGGCCTTGTCTGGCGAAAGAGTGACTGTGTGCCCTCCCGAAGGAGTGAGCGGCTTACCAGTCTTGTCCGGGCGGACGCCGGTGGCACCGGGCGCCTGACTTCTGGCAGACCCGCCAACCTGGGCGTCGCCAGGTGGCAGCTGCCTTCCTGGGAGCGGAGGCTTCCTTTACCCCGGAGATACCTGAGCGTGAGCCAGACGGGAGGGGAAACACCTTCTTGGATACAGCCAAGACGGTCATGGAGCAGTCCCCCATAGGGGACGTTACCTTCAGAACCGCGACTCCAGCCGGAGTCACGGAGGTCGCGGAAGTTTAATCCCGCTCCCAGTGCTTCTCCTTTTTATGGCCTTCGGGGGAAGTGGATGCCTGCCTCAACTTTTTTTAACTCCTTCCCCATGGATGGCATTTTTTTCTTTAAAGTATGGGCCTCCAGGGACTGCTGCCTCAGTTTTCGGTTAGCCGAATTAAATAGCTGGCAGTGCTGGCACTTCTCCACAGGGTGATCTGGGCCTAGGCAGAAGAGGCACAGGGAATGGCCATCCTTATGCGGCAGCTAGGAACTCGATGATTCGCACTTGTGTTTATGCAATTCGGAAGGCGTCGGGGACATAAACAGCATATAGAGAGATAATATAGATATTGAAAAAACTGATCGAAGTTCGAAAACTGAACCAACTAATGACTGACAAGCGCTGAACTCTACCGCGAGGAACTTTCACAAGTCGACGGAGGGAAAGAACTGGAAGGCGGGCGTGGGGGACCGCCCCTTTATACTGACGGTCACCTGACGTGGGGCGGTCCTCTGCCAGAGACCGCTAGCTAGAAATTTTTACGTGGGGTCCTGATGCCTGGTGGGTCAGTCCTATATGTAAATACCTACTGCAAGCGCCCTCTCGAAGAAAGATGTACAGTTACATAAGAACTTACCATAACAGCAGATCTTCGAGAGGCACTCTTACAGCAGGCTATTACTATTAGGACTATTGCCGCAGGCCTTAGGACCTACTGGAAAAACTTAGCTAGCGGTACCCAGCAGGGACCGGCCCCAGACGTAGGCTCCACCCCGTCAGTCATGCTACAAAAGGGGGCAGACCTCTGCTCCACACCAGTTACCCCACTAAGACCCGTTAACGGAACTCAGTGAGAAAACTGGGTGAAGCCTGTCCTACACATGCTGAAAAATTCGCCTGGAGGACGGAGTGCGGGAAAGCAGCTCCTGCTGCAAGAGCTCTCCTCGAAGATCTACTGTTACGGTAAGTTATCATGTAACTGTACTATCTTACTTCGAGGGGGAGATCTTGCAGCAGGTTATTACTATCAGGACAGAATCCCAAGCAGTCCCGCACCAAGGAGGTGACTAGTCCCAGGAGGTAGGAATGACAGAGGAAGTGATGGTGAAGCCTATGGCTGTATTCAGCCAACTAGGACAAGAGTCCTTTAAGAACTGCCAGGCCGAAACCATCTCGGCGCCTGGAAGCAATGTCCAGACTGTAATGCCTCACAAAGGTGTGCACGGAATTCCAAGTAGCAGCTGCACAGTCTCGAAGGGAGACATTCTTTAAGGAGGCAAACGAGGTAGAGACTCCTCTGGTGGAATGACCTCTGACCAAGCCTGGTGGAGGTTTGTTGTACTTCTTATAGCAGTACACTATGCAGCGTACAAGCCACCGGGAAATGGTCTATTTTGACACCGGTTTGCCCAGGTGTTGAGGCGCAAAGGCCACAAACACTTGCTCTGATTTGCAGTGTGCTGCTGTCCGCTTAAGGTAATACCTCAGCGCCCTGTGGACATCCAGTGTGTGCAGCAGAGACTCTCCCCTATTAGTAGGGGTAGGAAAACAGACTGGAAGGTCAACCTGGTTGAGGATCAACTCCGAGATCACATTAGGTAAGAACTTAGGATTTGTTCTAAGGGGAATTCTTTCATGATAGAAAATATAAGGCTCCTTACACATCAGGGTCTGCAGCTCAGAACTCGTCTAGCTGAAGTAACAGTAACCAAAAAAGCAACCTTCCAGGAAAGGAAGCGCAGCTCACATTCAAAAGGGGGAAGAGTCAATTTCTCCAGCACAAAAAGATGATCCCAGGGAGGTATAGGATCCCCGATCGAGGTCGTAGGTGCAGAATGCCCCGAAGAAAGGTGCAGGCCATGTCCAACTGAGCCAGGGTCTTGTCTCCGAACAGGACATAAGCAGAGATGGCCCACATGTGCACCTTTATGGACGAATAACTCAGGCCTTGCTGGTATAAGGAAAGGAAATATTGTAATGCTGAGTTCACTGAGCAGGAAAGGGGATCTAGATGGTGGGACGAAGCCCAAAGGCAGAACTGATTCCACTTCATGGTATAAGTGGAGCAGGTCGAGGGCTTCCTCACAGAAATGAGGATGTCCGCCACCTCCTGAGTGACCCCATATCTGGATCTGACTACGTCTGCAGGAGCCAAGCATGAAGGTGTAGGGACCCAAAATCTGGATGCACCAGCCTGCCCCGGTCCTGGGACAGCAGCTGCGAGCATATTGGTAGCGGAATTGGAGGTTCTGAGGACAACCGCTGAAGTAGTGGGAACCAAATCTGCCAGGGCCACACCGGAGTAATCAGAATCATCCAAGCCCCCTCGGCCTGTACCTTCAGCAACACTCACTGAAGGAAGGGAAGGCGTACAGAATTGTCCCTGCCCAGCAAAGGGACAACGCATCTGGCGAAAAAACACCAGGCACATGCTCTAGCGAACAAAAAAGTACAGTTACGTAAGAACTTACCGTAACAGTAGATCTTCGAGAACAGCTCTTGCAGCAGGTAACACCATTAGGACTGAAGCCGGCAGGTGGCAGGACCCCACAGAATTCTTCTAGCTAGCTATCTTCAGCTGGGACCCCCCCGACGTCGGTCCCGCCTCCGACGTCAGGCGTAGTACATAAGGGGGCGGTCCCGCCAGATTCCTCAGTTCTCCCACCAGAGACTTCCGGCCGCAGGACGATATCAGAATGGGAGACCGAGGATCCACCATCAGAAAGCAAAGGGCGTAAAACCCTGCCAAAGGCTCGGAAAGCCATGCCTCCTCCAAGGGGGAAGGTGGGCAGGAAGGTACCTGCTGCAAGAGCTGTTCTCGAAGATCTACTGTTACGGTAAGTTCTTACGTAACTGTACTATCTTACTTCGAGATACAGCTCTTGCAGCAGGTAACACCATTAGGACTGATTTCCAAGCAATAAGGCTTGTAAGCATTCTGGGAGGAGGAAACTAGGAAAATCCATACCAAGTCCTAACTCTAGGACAGGAGACCCTGTAGCACGGCCAGGCTGAAACCGGCTCTTCGCCGTGAAGCAATGTCCAGGCTATAATGCATGATAAAAGTATGCACAGAGCTCCAAGTGGCTGCAGCGCAAATGGCAGAGGAGGAGACGTTACGAAGTGCTGCAAAGGAGGTAGCCACCCCCCTAGTGGAATGGCCCCGGACTGTACCCGGGAGGGGTTTCTGCTTTGTATCATAACAGTATGATATACACTGGACAAGCCAGCGAGAAAGGGACTGCTTCGATACTGGTTGGCCCATCATCCTGTCAGCAAAGGAAACAAAGAGTTGCTCCGACTTGCGAAGCTGTTTAGTCCTGTTCAGGTAATACCTTAGACAGCGGTGAACATCCAGGGTGTGGAGCAGCACTTCTCCTCTATTAGAATATTTAGGGAAATATACAGGCAGGTCAATGTCTTGATTGAGAGTGAGTGCAGAGACCACCTTAGGCAAGAACTTAGGATTCGTCCTCAGGGACACACTGTCCTGGTGGAAAATCAAATAAGGTTCCTTACACGAGAGCGTGAAGCTCGGAAATTCTCCTTGCTGACGTAACAGCAACTAAAAATACAGGTTACTCACCTGTAACAGGAGTTCTAGGAATGGTATATGTTGTTCATCCACACTTATTGGCAGGTTCCTTGCCGCTTTAAATCTTGCCGGAAGGTCTTCAAGCTGGCTCCTCCCACCCACCCGGGTGGTAAAACTCTTGGCTCCATCCCATGACGCCAGATCTGGCCCGCTGGAAGCTCAGGTTGTGCGTCGAAGCCGGGGAGGTCGGGTGGGTCGTGTGGATGAACAACATATACCATTCCTAGAACTCCTGTTACAGGTGAGTAAAGTACAGATTACGTAGAACTTACCGTAACAGTAGATCTTCGAGAACAGCTCTTGCAGCCAGGTAACACCATTAGAACTGAAGCCGGCAGGCGTCAGGACTATGGAAAAATTCTAGCTAGTTATCTTCAGCGGGGACCTCCCCGGCCCGGTCCGCCTCCGGCGTCAAGCGTGGTACATGAAGTGGTCCACGTCAGAATCCCAGTTCTCCCACGGAGACTCCCGGCGCAGGATGACATCAGAAGGGAGACCCAGGATCCACCGTCAGAAGACAATAAGGAGAAATCCCGATACAAGCAGGAGCAGGCCCTGCCTCCTCTAAGGGAAGGTGGGTGGGAAGGTACCTGCTGCAAGAGCTGTTCTCGAGATCTACTGTGCAGTAAGTTCTTACGTAACTGTACTATCTTACCTGAGATACAGCTCTTGCAGCAGGTAACACCATTAGGACAGATTCCCAAGCAGTAACGCTGCCAGAAGATCCGGGAGGAGGCAAAAAGGCAAGAAATAACATTCCAAGCCCTGACTTAGGACAGGAGACCCTGCAGCACCGCTAGGCCGAAACCAGCTCTTCGCCGAGAGGCGATATCCAGACTATAATGCCTGATAAAGGTATGCACAGAACTCCAAGTGGCTGCAGCGCAAATAGCCGAAATGGAGACGTTCTTAAGTGCTGCAAAGGAAGTGGCCATACCCCTGGTAGAATGACCCCGGATAGAACCCGGGAGGGGCTTTTGCTTAATCTCGTAACAGTACGAAATACACTGGACAAGCCAGCGGGACAAGGTCTGTTTGGATACTGGTTGGCCCTTCATTCTCTGAGAGAAGGAGACAAAAAGCTGGTCAGAACCCCGAGAGGGTTTAGTTCTGTTGAGGTAATACCTCAGGCTGCGGTGAACATCCAGGGTGTGGAGCAAAGCCTCTCCTCTATTAGAGTAACTTGGGAAATAGACCGGAAGGTCAATATCCTGGTTTAAAGTGAGTGTCGAAACCACCTTAGGCAAAAATTTAGGGTTCGTCCTCAGGGATACTCTGTCCCGGTGGAAAACTAAATAAGGCTCTTTGCACATGGGAGCGTGAAGCTCAGAAATCCTTCTAGCTGAAGTAACAGCAACCAAAAATAACGTCTTCCACGACAGAAAACGTAGCTCGCAATCCGTGGCAGGCCCAAAGGGGGGGAGCGTGAGTTGTTCCAGGACAAAGAGCAGATCCCATGGAGGCACTGGGTCCCTGAAGGGAGGCCTAAGGTGTAACACTCCTCTGAGAAATTCCCGAGAGGCGTCTAGTTGCGCAACAGTACGATGCCCCACCGGAAGGTGGTAGGCAGAAATAGCGCAAAGGTGCACCTTGATAGAGGAGTAGGCTAGGCCTGAATGAAAGAGAGAAAGGAGATAGTCTAAAATTACTCCCACAGGGCAACCTAAAGGGGAAAGATCACGAGCCCGTGACCATAAACAAAAACGGCGCCACTTCATGGCATACGTCGCATGCGTTGTCGGCTTTCTGGCTGCAGAGAGAACATCTGCAACCTCTTGCGAGACCCCGTGACGCAAGATGGCTATGTCTCTAGGAGCCAAGCATGCAGGTTCAGAGAACGCAAATCCGGATGGAGCAATGAACCTTTCTCCTGAGACAGTAGGTGGGAGCTGAGCGGCAACGGGAGCGGGGGTTCCCGAGATAGCTGTGCTAGCAAGGGGAACCATATCTGTCTGGGCCAGAACGGGGCCACCAGAATCATTTGTGCGTGCTCCCTGCGCAGCTTGAGAAGAACTCTTTGGATCAACGGGAAGGGAGGGAAAGCATAGAGGAATCTGTTCACCCAGAAGAGGGACAACGCGTCTCGCCAGAAAACACCAGGCCCTGGATCTAGCGAGCAAAAATTGGGCAGTTTTGCGTTTGATGGGGATGCGAACAAGTCCAGCTCTGGAGTTCCCCATCGAAGGAACAGATCCTCTACCACCTCCTGAAGAAGTTCCCACTCGTGGACTCTGGCCTGGGAGCGACTCAGGCCATCTGCGATCGTGTTGTCCACCCCGGGAACGTGTACAGCGATCAGGTTTTCGCCGTGTCCGATTACCCAATCCTACACTCTCATGGCCTCCCTGCAAAGGGGGTAAGAGTGTGCGCCTCCTTGTTTGTTGAGGTAATACATCACCGCTGTTGTCTGTCTGAAGCAGGAGAGTGCACGGTGGAATTATCAACTGAAAAGCCTGTAGTGCATAGAGGACCGCCCTCATCTCTAGGACATTGATATGGAGATGAGCCTCCAATGGAGTCCATGCACCCCGAGACTTCACCCCATCTAAGTGTGCCCCCCACCCGAGACCTGAAGCATCCGTGGTGAGAGTTACCTCCAGGGAGGCGCTGCAAACGGGACGCCCTTGGAAAGCGACCCGGGGGCTAGCCACCACTGCCAGTCGCGGATCACAGATTTCGTGATCCTGACCGGATGCTGCAAATGGTCTTGCCTTTGGTCCCATTGCACCTTGAGCATCCACTGGGTTATCCGCATGTGGAGTCATGCGAGGGGGACCGTAGGAATAGCCGCAGCCATGTGTCCGAGCAGACGAAGGACCGACCTGGCTGGTACGGTCTTGTTCGATGACAAGTCCCTTATGAGGGACCTGATGAGTTCCGCCCTGTCGGCCAGAAGAAAAGCTCTTCCCTGGACTGTGTCCAGTACTGCGCCTATAAACTGCAGCTTCTGCGCTGGTACCAAGAGAGACTTCTCGTAATTTATGAGAATGCCCAGCGACCGGAACAAGTCCCGAGTGTCCTGGATTGCGAGCAAGAGCGCCTCTCTGGAGGCGGCCATGAGAAGCCAGCCGTCTAGGTACGGGAACACATAGTGGCCCTGTCTCCTTAGAGATGCTGCCACGACTGCCATGCACTTGGTAAAGACCCTTGGTGCGGATGACAGCCCGAACGGAAGAGCCCGGAACTGAAAATGGTGGCCGAGGAACTCGGGCGCAGGAACCTCTGATGCGCCTGAGCTATGGGATATGCAGAGTACGCGTCCCTGCATGTCTAGGGGCTAGAAAGGCATCTTGTTTCAGCATGGGAATAAGACCGGAAGAGTCACCATGCAGATCTGCATCGACCCGACATATTGGAGGTCGCTTAGTTCCAGAATCGGATGGAGGTCCCCTGTTTTCTTGGGAACCAGGAAGAAATGAGAATAATATCCCTGTCCTCTCTGGTTCCACGGCCTCTATCTCCCCTTTCTAGGAGCCGAGTACCTCTTGCCAAATTTTCTGTGCTGACCCAGATACCGGGAGAGCAGAGGAGGCCTCGAGGGTGGCTTTTCTGCGAACTCTATAAAGTGGCCGATACTGACCAACTGCAGAACCCATTTGTCGGTGGTGATAGCCTGCCATCCCGGCAGGAAGTTCGCAATGCGACCCCCGACCATAATTCCCCGTTGATCCTGAGGGGCGGGGGCAGGAAAGGAGTCATGCTGTGGCGGCAGATGGGCCCGTTGGCTGGGTCGGCCTAGGGGTGCTCTGACCTCGGCTAGCTGGCTGTTTACCCTGGGTTCTGCAGAAACCAGAGCCCCTATGGTGTGTAGCGGAGCGGGACTGTTGCCTCTGTGTCCGCCCACGAAAACGGCTTTGGTTCCTACGAAAGGAACCAAGCCTAGGTCGGTACATGGCCTGGACCGACCTCACCGCCTTCCCGGCCTCTTGGAGTTTGGCAATAATCTTCTCCGGGATTACCAATAAAACATCTCCTCGAAAGGGGCATCCATAATGTTCTTCTGGACGTCCGGGTGAAGCCGGAGACACGGCCAGGAGTGTCTCTGGAGGCAACGCCGGAAGCTGCTGTCACCGATGAGTCCGCTGAATCGTGCAGCGGCTCGAAGCACTTGGGTCCCCATGTCTGAACCCGTGTGGAGGAGCTGGAGCATCTCCTCCTTCTGCTCACCTTCGGGTAGTTTCTCAGCTACCTCCAGACCCTGTTCTCACAGAGCGTTCTGAAACTGAACCATGTGGGTCAAGTAATTTAAGGATCTGATGGCGCAGGTAGCGGAAGCATACGTGCGCCTGCCCAGAGAGTCCAATTGCTTGGATTCTGGATCCGGTGGCAGTGTGCTCAAATGCTGAGCCTCTGTGACCGGTCATGTGAGGCTGTTATGACCAGAGAATCGGCCTGAGGTTGTTGCGTCAGATACTGGTCCTCCTCAGGAGCCTTGTATAGACGGTCAGTTTTCTTTGGCAACGCCGGGAGCGAATGTGGACGCTTTCATGCGGCCTTGGTGACATCCACAAAAGTGTCCACCAAGGGTGGCACCACCACAGGCTTGGGGTCCTTCTGCTGAAGATACTTGGCAAGGCATAAACTTTCGGGGTTTAACTCTTCCGCATCCCACCCCATGTTCTCCTGGATATGGCGCATGATATCCATGAACGAAGGGTCATCCGGAGGAGACCGTGGCGTCTCACGTGGGTCCGGAGAAGGGATGGAAATTGGAGATGGGGATCTAGAGGTGGAATAAACTGATCCTGTGTCCTCAGTCGACAGCGAACGTCGGTGTCCCCTGGATCTCTTGGGGCTGGGTGATCCAGAAGAAGCTCTTGATGGAGGTCTCTTTTCTGATCGACCCCTGGGAGGAGATCTGGACTCCCTGGGGAGGGTTGAACGGCCAACCGACCCCGCAGGCGTGGGGGAGGCCGGAGGAGGAGGAGAAAGAGCAGTGGGCACCACATCCCTCTTGATGGTGTCCCACCAGTACGTGAAGAGATCCCTCACTTCCGCTAAAGACAATCCTGACGACGGCCCGACAGGGACCTCGGACGGCGGCGAGGGAGCCCTAGGAGACTGCACGAGGCTGGGGTCGCCCGTCTGGTCCTCAGGCTGCGTCAGATCTTCCTCCGTCAGCGACTCCTGCCCGACGACGGTCGGAGGCACAGGAGTCCTCGTGGCGGACGTCGGTCCCCCAATGGACGTCCGGTTGGAAGGCTTGGCCGACGACGGTCTCACGGCCGACGATGGCTCCGAGGAGGGATGACGGACGGTTGACGCAGGTCGAGCCGGTGTCGGATCTACCGGCCTCTTCAGGGGGGTAAGTTCCAAAGTTTGCGGGTGGAACGGAAGAGGACCGGACGCCGGTGCCGACGGGGGAACCCGACTTATGGTGGTGGTGGTGACGCTCTCCGGACTTCGTCGAGGCCCTGGGGGCGGAGGACGACGACGGCCTGGTGGGAGGGGCCTGAGAAGAGCGAGAAATGGGAACTGCAGCCGGGGGGAAGAGAAGAGGCCCTGGATGGAGACCGGTCAGACTTCGACCCGGAGCTGCGGGACTCGGAGGCCCTCGTCGGAGACCTGGAAGGGTCCTTCTCCCTTCTCTTCTTTCCAGCATGTTTGTGGGATTTCGAAGATTCCCCCTAGAGGACATGGCTCTCAACTTTTCTTCTAGCAGGAATGCCTGAAGAGCCTTCTGGCACCGGATCCTTGTGCGGCTATTAAACCCCTGGCAGAGGAACAGGCCCGGGTATCGTGCTCTGGGCCCAGGCACCGGACGCAGGCTGTGGGGGGTCCTAAAGAGATCTACTTCCCGCAAGCACACTTGGTGTATGCCCGAGGTCGGAGAGGACATCAGCGAAAAATTCTTCAAGTAGGAGGAAATTCTCGAGGAAAGCTTTGCAACCACGCGTCACGCGCTAGACTAAGACCGGAGGGTCGAGGCATGCAAGTCGACGGCGGAAAAGAACTGGGGATTCTGGCGGGACCGCCCCCTTATGTACCACGCTTGACGTCGGAGGCGGGACCGGTGTCGGGGGCGGTCGCCGCTGAAGATAGCTAGCTAGAATTTTTCTGTGGGGTCCTGACGACTGCCGGCTTCAGTTCTAATGGTGTTACCTGTTGCAAGAGCTGTATCTCGAAGTAAGATCCTGTATTTCTAGGGACATGGATATGTTGTTCATCCACACTTATTGGCAGACTCCTAGCAGTTCTCCGGGAGGAGGGAGGCAAGGCGCACACCCTCTACTTAGGGAATAGAGACTGGAGAACCGAGGCCCCAAAACCAGCATCCCGGCATGACTCAAGGTCGATGTGGTAATGGGTAATAAAGGTGTGTGCTGACTTCCAGGTAGCAGCCCTGCAGATTTCCTGGATAGGGACGTCCCTGGAAGCAGACACCGATGCAGCAGTAAGACGGGTAGAATGAGCTCTTATTCCTCTGGGAGGCTCCATGCCCGCCAGCTTATAGCAGAGATCTATGCAGGAGGTGACCCACCTGCCTATCGTCCGCTTGGCTGCAGGTCTGCCAGGTGCGGCTTCAGCGTAGGTGACAAACAGCTGGCGAACCTCTCCCCAAATTTCAGCAGTGCGCTCCTTATAATAAGCGAGCGCCCTTCTAGGGTCCAGAGTATGGAGCCTATATTCGGACTCCGAGGTGTGATTGGGGTAGAACACCGGCAGAGTCAGCACCTGGTTAAGGTGAAACTCCGACACCACCTTCGGAAGGAATTTCGGGTGGGGGCGCAGGACAACCTTGTCCCTGTGGAAGACCAGGTAAGGAGACTCGATGCAAAGCGCCTGGAGCTCTCCCATCCTTCTGGCTGATGTGACAGCCACCAAGAAGGCGGTCTTCCACGACAGGTGAGAGATCACACCTGTGCATTGGTTCGAATGGCTTGCCCATGAGCTTTGCCAGTACCAGCAGTAAATCCCACGGAGGTGGAGATTCTCGCACTGAGGGAAATGTGATCAAGGCCTTGAAAAGCGCCGACCACCTTTTCCTGTGCACCGACTGCTCCTCGGCCAGCGCCCGGTAAGCAGAGATGGCTGCCAGGTGCACCTTTAGGGTCGCCGACCTAAGCCCTTGACTAGAAAGGACCATAAATAGTCCAAATGCTTGCCACAGAACAGGAGGAAGGGTCCAAGCCTTGTTCTGACACCAAATGGAGAATCTCTTCCATTTGAAGGCGTAGCATTTTCTGGTAGACTCCTTACGGGACGCCTCAACAACATTGAGGACCTCGTCGGAAAGACCCAAGGCCTGGAACTCTAGCCGCTCAGGAACCAGGCCGTCAGGTGCATGGATTGAAGGTCCGGATGGAACACCTTCCCCTGATTGACTGAGAGCAGGTCCGGGGAGCTGGAAGCTGCCTCGGGAGCCTGGAGCTGAGGCTGAGGAGATCTGGGTACCAGAACTGGCGGGGCCAGTCTGGGGCTATCAGAATCACCTGCGCCTTGTCCTTCCTTGCCTTGAGAAGCACCTTGTGAATCAAGGGAAATGGGGGAAAGGCATAAAAGAGGCCCGGGGTCCAGAGCCTCGAGAAGGCATCCCCCTGCAGCGAGCCCTGCTGAGGGGGGCAGGCATGAAACAGCCTCAGCTTCGCGCTCTCCCTGGAGGCAAACCGTCCACCTGAGATGTGCCCCAGTGGGAGAAGAGATCTTGTACTACCTCCGGCAGGAGAGACCACTCTGTGAGATGCAGCCCCTATCCGCTCAGGGCATCGGCCAGGGTGTTGGAGGCTCCTGCCACATGAATGGCTAGGAGATCTGCCTCCAGGCGCGCACGAGTGACCAAATGCGGAGAGCTTCCTGCAAGAAGCACGGAGCGCGGCCCCCCTGGCGGTTCAGGTAGTACATGGTCGTGGTATTGTCCGCCTGACCCGGACCACTTGACCCCCGAGAAACGGAGCAAAGGCAGTGAGAGCTAGGCGGACCGCTCGGAGCTCCAGCAGGTTGATGTGGCATCGGGACTCCCGCGGGGACCAGAGGCCGTGCACTCGGTGTTCCCCCAGATGGGCACCCCAACCCATCAGAGAGGCATCGGTCGATAGAGAGACCGTCGGTTCGGGGTGGACAAACGGGATGCCCTCCTGCAGATGAGATGGAACGGTCCACCACCGGAGAGCGTTCCACATCTCCTGGGTCACCATCACTAGCTTGTCCAATGGATCGCAGCGTTGTGACCACTGGCTGGCCAGTCCCCACTGAAGGGGACGCATGTGCCAGCGTGCCCAATGGACTACGCTGGTACAGGCCGCCATGAGACCCAGGAGGCGCAGGAAGTCCCGGGCAGGGCGCGATTGCCCAACCAGAAATGATCGGGCAAAGGAGGTAAGAACCTCGGCCCTGTCCGCCGGGAGCCGTGCTCTGGCTCGAAGAGAGTCGAGCTCTGCCCCGATAAACAGAATCACCTGCTTCGGCTCGAGTTCCGACTCTGGCCTCGCTTGAAGAGAAGGCCGACTTGAGAGCAAACCTGGAGGCCAGATCTCTGACCGCCCACCTCCTGTTCAGAGGGGCTGCTATCAGCCAATCATCCAGGTAAGGTACACCCGACCCCCGGCCACAGAGAAAGGCTGTCACCACTGCAATGCATTTGGTGAAGACCCTGGGAGCTGGAGACAGGCCAAGGGCATGGCTCGGAATCAAGAGGGATCCCTCCGCTCGAAAGCGAAGGAATCTCCGATGTGACGGACGGATAGGGACGTGAAAACACATCCTGCAGGTCCAGAGAGCAGAACCACACGCCGTGTTCCAGAGATGGTATTATCTGCGCCAGAGTGACCATCCTGATGGTTCGAGACCTTAGGAACTTGTTCAGGTCGTGTAGGTCGAGAATGGTGCGCCAGTCCCCCGTCCGTTTCGGAACCAGAAAGTACCTGGACACGAACCCCGGGTCTGAAAGGGGGTCCTCTACCTCCCTGATCACCTCCTTTTGGAGGAGGAGAGTGATGTCGGCTCGGGCGAGCCAACAGTGAGGCTGGACCCCGAGGCCCCCCGAGGTGCGACGGCTCTGAAGGGCGGGGCCTGCTCGAATTCTAGAGGCAGGCCTTTTCCCACCACCTCCAGAACCCACCTGTCCATGGTAATAGCGGACCAGGCAGAAAGGAAGTGTCGGAGCCGTCCCCCCACAGTGGGAACCAGGGGCAAGGTGACGGGGATGGGGGCGACACCCCTCAGCCCGTCACTGGGCAGGCTTGGAGGAGGGACCGGCCGAGGGACCTCCTGGGCCTTTCCTCCCTGCTTCCTGTTGGAGGAAGCCGACGGCTTGGGTTTGGGATGCCAAGCTCGAGCCTGCTGGCCCTGACGTTGCTGGGCCTGGCGCGACACAGGCGCAGAAGGATGAAAGGGCTTAGGCTGTGGCTTGCGGCCTTTGTCCTTCTGAGCGGAAGAAACCGAGTCCAAGGTAGCATTGGACTTCTCGATCCTCTGCAGGTGACCTTCCACCCCAGGGCCGAAGAGGTCAGTCCCCAAAAAGGGAACATCCGCCAACTTGTGCTGGGTATCCGAGGTAAAAGTGGATATCCTCAGCCAAGCCCGACGACGCATGGCCACTGCGGCCGCCACTGACCTGGCACGAGTCCCCAAAGTCCAAAGCAGTCTGGAGCTGCTGTTTGGCCACTGCCCTGCCCCCGCATCTGCCTGACTGTAGTCTGCAGATCCGCGGGAAGATGAGGGACGACCTCATCCAGGGAGCCCAATAGGGCATGTGAAAAATGTGCCATGAGGACGGCCGAACTGGCCTGACGAAGGCCGAGAGAGGATGCAGCGAGACTTTTCACTTCGCATAATCCAATTTCTTGGACCTTTGTTGGGAGGTTTGTCCATCCCTGGCGTTCCGGCACGCCGGAAACGCTGTCGGTAACCAACCCCTCCGCAGAGGGGTGTTCCGACAAACCGGACAGGGAACCGGTAGGGACTGCATACTTCCTGGCCATCCTGGCCGAAGGCACAGGGTAGGAAGCAGGGCGCTGCCAAAGCTCCAAGGCCGGACCCACTATGGCCTCGGCCACCGGAAAGGCCTCCGTAGGAGAATCCCCTCGGTCCAGAATCTCCGTGAGGGGATACCTGGCCCATTTAGAAACGGGTTCGAGCTTCATCCCGGTGGACTCCGAGATGAGCCGAAGCAACCCTAAGAAGGACGAAGGGCTATCGTCCACTGACTGTCCTCCCGAGGACTCCAAGTCGAATCGCTTGGAGAAAAGGGAGGAATCATCCTCGGACTCGGAAGAGTCCTCAAAGAGCTGCCTCGGGCCTGAGCCACCCTCCACCTGCCGAGGTTTATCGGGAGTGAGGGTGACAGACAGCCTATGGGGCAAACCCAAAGCCGACCGAGAATGCTTGGTCGAAGCCCCAACTAATGGCTGTGGAGGCGGAGGTTCCACCAGAATCGGTGGGGCAGCTGGAATTGGCCAAACAACCGGCCTGGGAACAGGCTCCTCGGCTACAATGAGGGGTTGTTTCGGCCGCTCCGGTGACAGCCACTTAATGGCCAGGGAAGACGACTGGGTCAGCTTATTCCCGGTCAAAAGGAGCTGTTGCCACATGAGTTCCTCATACCTCTGACGCAACTTGCACCGAAGCCTCCCCTCGTCCGAGGAGGAGGAAGAGGAAGAGCGGCGGCGCCGCTTGCCACGGTGCTGAGACCACCTATGATGGCTGGATCGGCTGGACCGCAAGGATGTCAGAGACCGAGAGTCTCGACTAGGCCGAGGAAGGCGAGGAGAAGTGTCGGAAATCGGCACTCCCCTCGGCTCGGACGATCCCACCGAAGGCTCCGGAACCGGAGGCACAGTCGAGCCGACGGATCCTCAACTCCCACCAGGGAACCGGGAGATCTTCATCCGACAACCTGGCTCAACGGATCGAAAAATCTCGACTGCGTCGGCGGAGTCTCGGTCAACTGGCCTGACGAGGACACCGTGAAGCCAGTGGCCGAAGCTGAGAGGTCGACCAAAGTCGACTGTCGACAAGAAGGGGAGGGTCTTTCCCGCTCCCAAGAGCGTTGACGGTGAGACTTACTTTTGCTCTTTTTGGACCTGGAAAGAGGTCCAGAAGAAGTTGGACCCTCACCTTTCGTCGAGAGGGTCAGACAAAGCTCCTTGAAAGAAGCCGAGTACGAGGCACCGAGAGAGAGCAGGACAAATGCCGCAGCCGAGGCAGAAGCGGCCCGCGCCGCCTCCTCTTCGAGGGCGATCATCTGCTCGAGCTGATCCGCCGAGCCCGCCACCGACACCGCCAACCGGCCTCTTTAGATTTAACTGGTGAATTCTTTTTCAGGGCACCCCAGTTGTAATCGGGCAGCACGGTCTTCAAGGACGTAGGCCAAAAAGGACGAGCACAAGTCGCAGGCTTCGGGTCGTGCTCAAGGCCCAAGCAGTAGACGCACGTGGAGTGCGGATCCGTCCTAGACATCTTCTGCCCGCAAGGGCACCTCCGGAAACCGGGAGTCGATTTGTCCATCGCAGCCGCGAGGAAAGAAGACCGAAGTCTTTTTAGCAAAAAACTTTTTGATTTCGAACTTTCCAAGAATTAGGAACCAGTCTTATACGCAGAGCGTTAAGGAGGGAACCTGAGCTTCCAAGCGGTAAGGAAGATCTGGCGTCATGGGGCGGAGCCGAGAGTTTTACCACCCGGGTGGGTGGGAGGAGCCAGCTTGAAGACCTTCCGGCAAGATTTAAAGCGGCAAGAAACCTGCCAATAAGTGTGGATGAACAACATATCCATATCCCTAGAAATAACGTTTTCCATGACAGGAAACGCAGCTAGCAATCCGCGGCAGGTTCAAAAGGGGGAAGCGTGAGTTGTTCCAGGACAAAGAGTAAATCCCATGGAGGAACAGGATCCTTAATGGATGGCCTAAGTTGTAACACCCCTCTCAGAAAGTCTCGAGAGGCATCAAGTTGCGCCACTGTGCACTGTCCCACCGGGAAGTGGTAAGCAGAAATAGCGCAGAGGTGCACCTTAATAGAGGAGTAGGCTAGACCCGAATGGAAAAGGGAGAGCAGGTATTCTAACACCGCTTTCACCGGGCAACCTAGAGGGGAAAGGCCGCGTGCTTGCGACCACAGGCAAAAACGGCGCCATTTCATGGCGTATGTCACATGTGTTGCCGGCTTTCTGGCCGCGGAAAGAACTTCCGCCACCTCTTGCGAGTCCCCGTGTCGCAAAATGGCTATGTCTCTAGTAGCCATGCATGCAGGTTCAGTGAGCTAAGTCCGGGTGGACTAGAGAACCTTCCTCCTGAGACAAGAGATAGGAGCTGAAAGGCAATGGAATTGGAGGTTCCCGGGACAGCTGCGTTAGCAAGGGGAACCAGATCTGTCTGGGCCAGAATGGGGCTACCAGGATCATTGTTGCATGCTCCCTGCGCAGTTTGAAAAGAACTCTCTGGATCAACGGGAAGGGAGGGAAAGCGAGGAGGAATCTGTCCACCCAGGAGAGGGACAACGCTGCCTCACCAGAAAACACCAGGCCCTGGATCTAGCGAGCAAAATTGGGCAGTTTTATGCTGGATGGGAAGTTAATAGGTCCAGTTCTGGAGTGCCCCATCAAGAAAACAGATCCTCTGCTACCCCTTGAAGAAGTTCCCACTCATGGACTCTGGCCTGGGAACGACTCAGGCCATCTGCGATTGTATTGTCCACTCCGGGAACGTGAACTGCAATCAGGCTCGCGCTGTGTCGAATTACCCAATCCCACACTCTCATCGCTTCCCTGCAAAGGAAGAAAGAGTGTGCGCCTCCTTGTTTGTTGAGGTAATACATCACCATCGTATTGTCTGTTTGGAGCAAAAGAGTATTTGACGGGATCTCTGACTGAAAGGCCTGCAGGGCATAAAGGACCGCCCTCATTTCCAGAATGTTGATGTGGAGATGAGCTTCTTGAGGGGTCCACGTTCCCTGGGACCTCACCCCGTTCAGGTGTGCTTCCCACCCCAGCCCTGAGGCGTCTGTGGAGAGGATTGCCCGGGACGGGCGCTGTAAACGGACACCCGCAGTGTCCCTGGTCCAGCCACCATTGCCACTCTCTAATCACGGCGTTACGGATCCTGACCGGATGCTGCATGTGGTCTTGCTTTTGGTCCCACTGCACCTTGAGCATCCACTGAGTTACCAGCATGGAGCCTGCCAAGGATCGGTCGGAAGGGCCGCAGCCATGTGTCCGAGCAGACGAGGGACCAGCCCAGCAGGGACAGTCTTCTCGAGAGATCCCTGATGAGGGATCTGATGCGCCCGCCTGTCGCCTGGAAGAAATGTTTCACCCTGAACGGTGTCCAGAACTGTGCCTATGAACTGCAGCTTCTATGACGGCACAAGGAGACTTCGATTTCTGATTATGATGCCCAGAGACCAAACAGAGCCTGGGTGCTCTGGATAGCCATCAACAACGCCTCTGGAGGCGGCCATGAAAAAGCCAATCATCCAAGTATGGAAACACATAGTGGCCCTGTCTCCTTAGAGATGCTGCCACGACTGCCATGCATTTGGTAAAGACCTGGGGGGGGCCGAAGGACAGTACCAACAGGAGAGCTTGGAACTGGAAGTGGTGGCCGAGAACTCAAGCACAGGAACCTCCTGTGCGTTTTGAGCTACGGGATATGCAGGTAGAGTCCTGCATGTCCAGGGACGCTAAGAAGGCCTTCTTTAGCATGGGAATAAGACCCTGCAGGGTCACCATGCGAAATATTTGTAGGCTATCGATACTGAGGTCGCTGAGGTCCAGGATTGACTTGAGGTCCCTGTTTTCTTCGAACCAGAAAGAAGTGGAATAGTATCTGTACCTCTCTGGTTCTCTGGAACATACTCTACTGCTTCCTTTGCAGGAGCGCAAGTATTTTGCCTGATAAGCAATTTAGCTGACCTGAGTAACGGGAGAGCAGAGGAGGCCTCGAGGGTGGCTTGTCTGCACTTCTATAAAGTGGCCTTTTCTACTTAACTGAAGAACCCACCTGTCGGTGAGTTATGGACTGCCATCCTGGCAGGTACTCCAGAATCACGACCCCTCGACCTTGATATCCCATTGATCCTGAGGGCGGGCTGGAAGGAGTCAGGCTGTGTGTGTGGAGGCCCGGGACTGAGCCAGCTTAGTTGACGCTGACCACGGCCCGCTGGCTGTCTTCCTGGGCTCTGCGGGAACCACAGCCCTCTGTTGGGGACCGCAGGACTGTGTCTCTGTGTCCGGCCCACCTAAAATGGCTTTGGTTCCTACGAAGAACTAAGCCTGTCGGACATTGCCTGGACCGACCTCACCACCTTCCCGGCTCTTGAGCTGTGAGAGAACCTTCTCAGAGGGTGCACCAAAGAGAATCCTCCTTCGAAGAGGGCGCCCATGATGTTCTTTTGGACGTCTGGGCAACCGAGACACAGAGCCATGAGTGTCTCCAGTGGCATACGCCTGAAGCTGCCGCTCTGGCCAAGGAGTCCGCAGAATCATACGCAACTCGCAGCACCTGGGTTCCCACGTCCGAAACCGTACAGAGGAGCTGCAACATCTCCTCCTCTTGCTCACCTTCTGGCAATTTCTCCGCCAGATCCAGTCCCTGCTCCCACAAGGCATTTTGGAACTGTACCATGTGGGTCAAGTAATTCAAGGACCTGATGGCGGCAGTGGAAGACACGCGCGCCTGCCCATAAAGGCCCAGCTGTTTGGACTTCTGGGTCCGGTGGCAGGGTGCTCAAATGTTATGTCTCTGGGACCCAATATGAGAGGTCACAGGACCAGAGAGTCGGCCAGAGGATGTTGAGCCAAGTACTGGTCCTCCTTAGGAGCCTTGTACAGGCGGTCAGCTTTCTTCGGCATTGCCGGGAGCGAGTGTGGATGCTTCCACGCTGCCTTGGTGACATCCACAAAAGTGTCCACCAAGGGTGGTACCACCACAGGCTTAGGATCCTTCTGCCCAAGATACCTAGCAAGGCGTAGTCTCTCAGGGTCTAATTCTTCCGCATCCCAGCCCATGTTCTCTTGGATATGTCTCATGATCTCTGAGAATGATGGGTCATCCGGAGGAGATCTAGGAAGCTCACGTGGGTCCGGAGAGGGATGTAGGGGAGGGGGATCTGGATCCTGTCGAGAACTCTGATCCGTGATCCTCCATCGGCTTAACGACGGGCGCCTTCTGGGTCTCTTAGACTGGGTGACCCTGAAGAAGATCTAGACGGAGGTCTCGCTTATCTGATCTCCCTTGAGGGTCTGTAGCCCTGGGGAGAGGTATCTGCCTGCTGCCCTGGACAGAGAAGGGGCACAGGAGGGAGGGGTCGCAGGGTATGGAGGAGGAGGAAGAGGAGGTGGTGTGGGAACCATATCCCTTTTAATGGTATCCCACCAGTGAGTAAACAGCTCCTTAACCTCGGAAAATGAAAGGCCAGACGACGGACTGGGCGCTGGTGGCCGGTCGTCGGGTTCTGGCGTCGGCTCCCAGAAGGCCTCAGGTTGTGGGGAGGGTTCCCTGGGAGGTGCGACAGGACTGGGTTCGCCTGTCTGGTCCTCTGCGCGCAACTCCTCCTCCGTGATAGTCTCCTGACCGACGTCGCAGGAGGCGCCTGGGGTCCTCTTTCTACACGTACAGGTGACGCCGCCCTCCGCGACGGACCGAGAGGGCAAGGCCTGACCGCAATGGGCGTCTGGCTGTCGATGGCTCCTGGGACCTGTGATGAGTGGCCGACGTTGGGTCCGACCGCTTCTTAAGAGAGGTAAGCTCCTTGGTCTTCCGCTGGGGAGGAGGAGGCAAGGAGACAGACCCGACGTCGGGTTCAGAATGGCGGGAACCCGACTTGTGGTGATGACGGTCCCCAGACCTGACCAGGGCTTTGGAAGAAGATGATGAAGAGGGCCTTGCGGTCTTGGCCTGTGAGGAGGAAGAGGAGCCTGAAGGTTTCTTCACCGCAGCAGGGGGAGGCTGAGAACGGGCCCAGGAGGGCGAATGGTCGGACCGGGAGCCAGAATTACGGGAGTCAGAGGCCCTAGATGGGGACTTGGAAGGAACCCTCTCCCTGTGCTTTTCAGAGTGTTTCCAGCCTTTTCTGCTGAATCCCCCTTGGAGGTGTCCATATCCTTAATCTTCTCCTTGAGCAGGAACACCTGCAGAGCCTTCTGGCAACGGATCCGGGTCCGGCTGTTGAACCCTGGCAGAAAGCGAGGACCGGTGCGTCATGGTCTGGGCCTAGGCACCGGACGAGGTCCACGCGGATCCTGAACGGGATTTGCTTCCCACAGGCGCACTCGAGGGATGGCCTTCAACGGAGGTTGATAGACATCAGACAGCAAACTGAGTCAAGAAATACAGGTTACTCACCTGTAACAGGAGTTCTAGGAATGGTATATGTTGTTCATCCACACCATTGGCAGGTATCCTGCCGCTTAAATCTTGCCGGAAGGTCTTCGCTTGCTCCTCCCACCAGGTGGTAATTCTCGCCCGCCCATGACGCCAGATCCGGGCCCGCTGGAAGCTCAGGTTGTGCGCCGGGCCGAGGTCGGGTGGGTCGTGGATGAACAACATATACCATTCCTAGAACTCCTGTTACAGGTGAGTAACCTGTATTAGGGACATGATATGTTGTTCATCCACACTCATTGGCAGACTCAGTAGTTCTCTCGGGAGGAGGAGGCAAGACGACACCCCAATACTTACTTGGGAAAGAGAGACTGAGAACCGGGGCCCCAAAACCAGCATCCCGGCGTGACTCAAGGTCGATGTGGTAATGGGTAATAAAGGTGTTTTGCTGACTTCCAGGTAGCAGCCCTGCAGATTTCTGGATAGGGACGCCCCTGAAGCAGCCACCTGCGAGCAGTATGGCGGGTAGAATGAGCTCTTATCCCTCTGGGAGGCTCCATGTCCGCCAACTTATAGCAGCGATCTATGCAGGAGGTTACCCACCTGCTTATCGTCCGCTTGGCTGCAGGTCTGCCAGATGCGGCTTCAGCGTAGGGTGACAACAGCTGGCGAACCTCTCCCCGACTTCAGCTGCAGTGCCTTCTTATAATTAGTGCCGCCTCTAGGTCCAGAGTATGAGCCTTATTCGGCCTCCGAGGTGTGATTGGGTAGAACACCGCAGAGTCAACACTGGTTGGGTGAAATCTCGCACCACTCGGAAGGAATTTCGGGTGGGGGCGCAGGACAACCTGTCCCTGTGGAAGACCAGGTAAGGAGACTGATGGAAAGCGCTGAGCCTCCCATCCTTCTGGCTGACGGATAGCCACCAAGAAGGCGGCTCCACACAGGTGAGAGAGAGCACTGTGCATAGGTTCGAATGGCTTGCCCATGAGCTTTGCCAGTACCAGCAGTAGATCCCACGGAGGTGGGGTTCCTCGACTGAGGGAAATGTGATCAAGGCCTTTGAAAAGCCCAGACCACCTTCTCCTGTGCATCGACTGCTTCCCGGCCCACACCGTAAGCAGAGATGGCTGCCAGGTGCACCCTTAGGTCGTCACCTAAGCCCTTGACTAGAAAGGGACCATAAATAGTCCAAGATGCTTGCCAAGGAACAGGAGGAAGGGTCCAAGCTCTTGTTCTGACACCAAATGGAAAACCTTTCCATTTGAAGGCATAGCATTTTCTGGTCGACTCTACGGGACGCCTCACCACATTGAGGACCTCGTCGGAAAGACCCAAGGCCTGGAACTCTAGCCGCCAGGAACCAGGCCGCTGGTGCAGGGATTGAAGGTCCGGATGAACACCTTCCCCGATTGACTGAGCAGGTCCGGGCGGCTGGAAGCTGCCGCGAGTCCTGGAGCTGAGACTGAGGAGATCTATACCAGAACTGGCGAGGCCAGTCTGGGGCTATCAGAATCACCCGCGCCTTGTCCCTCCCTCACCTGGAGAAGCACCTTGTGGATCAAGGAAATGGGGAAAGGCGTAAAGAGGCCCGGGGTCCACTGCCTCGAGAAGGCATCCCCTGCAGCGAGCCCTGCTGAGGGGGCGGGCATGGAACAGGCTCAGCTTGCCTCCCTGGAGGCAAACAGGTCCACCTGAGGTGCCCCAATGGGAGAACAGATGCTGTACTACCGGCAGGAGAGACCACTGTGGGATGCAGCCCCCATCCGCCCAGGGCATCGGCCAGGGTGTTGGAGGCCCCGCCACGTGAATGGCCAGGAGATCCGCCTCCAGGCTGCGCACGAGGACCAAATGCGGAGAGCCTCGCATAGAAGCATGGAGCGCTGCCCCCTGGCGGTTTAGATAGTACATGGTCGTGGTATTGTCCGTCTGACTCGGACCACTTGACCCCGGAGGAACGGAGCAAAGGCAGTGAGAGCTATGGCGGACCGCCGAGCTCCAGCAGGTTGATGTGGCATCGACCTCCTGGGACCAGAGGCCATGAGCCGTGTTCCCCCAGATGGGCACCCCAACCCATCAGAGAGGCATCGGTTGATAGAGAGCCGGCTGCTCGGGCGGACGAACGGATGCCCTCCTGCAAATGATCTGGAATGGTCCACCACTGGAGAGCGTTCCACATCCCCTGTGTCACCGGCTACAAGCTGGTCCAAAGGATCGCAGCTGCCTGTGACCACTGGCTGGCCAGTCCCCACTGAAGGGGACGATGTTCCAGCCGGCCCAACGGACCACGCCTGGTGCAGGCCGCCACGAGACCCAGGAGGCACAGGAAGTCCCGGCAGGGGGCAATTGCCCAACCAGAAATGATCGGCAAAGGAGGAAAGAACTCGGCCCTGTCCGCCGGAGCCAAGGCCTGGCTCAAGAGAGTCGAGCTGCGCTCATGGAATAGAATCACCTGCTTCGCTCGAGTTCGGACTTCACCTCGCTTGATAAGGAGGCCCAGTTGAGAGCAGACTTGAGGGCCAGATTTCTGGACCACTCTGCCTCCTTCCTGAGGGAGCTGCTATCAGCCAGTCGTCCAGGTAAGGGTACACCCGACCCTCGGCGCAGGGAATGCTGTCACCACTGCCATGCAATTGGTGAAGACCCTGGAGCTGGAGACAAGCCAAGGGCATGGCTTGAACTCAATAGGGATCCTTCCGCCGAAGCGTAAGGAATCTCTGGTGAGACGGACGGATAGGGACGTGAAAAACGCGTCCTGCAAGTCCAGAGAGCAGAACCACACGTCGCTCCAAGGATGGTATTATCTGAGCCAGAGTGACCATCCTGAAGGTCAGACCTAGGGAACTTGTTTAGGTCGGTAGGTCGAGAATGGGGCGCCAGCCCCCTGGTCCGCGCCTGGAACCAGGAAGTACCTGGACACAAACCCTGGGTCTGAAGGAGGGTCCACCACCTCTTATCACCTCCTTCTGAGGAGGAGAGGGCGTCGGGCTCGACGCAGCCGCCAGTGAGGCTGGGGATCTCGGCGCCCTCGAGGGCGACGCCTGAAGGGTGGTGCCTGCTCGACCCAGAGGCAGGCCTTCCCACCACTCAAGACCCACCTGTCCGTGGAACAGCGGACCAGGCGGAACGGGAAGTGAGCCGACTGTCTCTCAAGGGGGGACCTAGGATACGGTGACGGAATGGGGCGACACTTCAGCCCGTCACTGGGCAGGCTTGAGGAGGGACCGGCCGAGGGACCTCCTGGGCCTTTTCCTACCTGCCTCCTGTTAGAGGAAGCCGGGCGGCTTGGGTTTGGATGCTGAGGCCGAGCCTGGGCCTGATGCTGCTGGCTGGGCGCGTCAAAGCTGTGAAGGACCAAAGGGCTTAGGCTGTGGTTTGCTGCCTTGTCCTTCTGACGGAGAGACCGAGTCCAAGGTAGCATTGACTTCTCGATCCTCTGCAGGTGACCTTCCACCCCAGGGTCAAGAGGTCAGTCCTCAAAAGGGACATCCGCCAACCTGTGCTGGGTATCCTGCTAAAGGTGGATATCCTCAGCCAAGCCTCGCCGACGCATAGCCTCGCGTCGCCACCGATCTGGCACATGAGTCCCCTATATCCAAAGCAGTCTGGAGCTGCTGTTTGGCCACTGCCCTGCCCTGGTCCCGCACCTGCTTAACCGTAGTCTGCAGATCGTGGAAGATGAGGGATGACCTCATCCAGGAGCCCAACAGGGCATGAGAAAATGTGCCATGAGGACGGCCGAACTGGCCTGACTGGCCGAGAGAGGATGCAGCGAGACTTTTCGCCCGACATAGTCCATTCTTGGACTCTTGTCAGGAGGTTTGTCCATCATCCTGGCCGCCGGCGCTACCGAAAACGCTGTCGGTAACCAACCCCTCAGCAGAGGGGTGTTCCAAAACCGGACAAGGAACCAGGACCGCATACTCCTGGCCATCCTGGAGGGCGAGGGCAGGAAGCAGGGCGCCGCCAAAGCTCCAGTGCCGACCCACTATGGCCTCGCCACCGGAAAGGCCTCCGCCGGAGAATCCCTCGGTCCAGAATCTCCGTGAGGGGATACCTCGGCCCTGCTTGGAACGGGTTCGAGCTCCATCCCGTGGACTCGAGATGAGCCGGGTAGTCCTAGGAAGGACGACGGGCTATCGCCCATTGACTGACTTCTGAAGACTCCAAGTCCAGTCGCTGGAGAAAAGGAGGAATCATCTTCGACCTCGGAAGAGTCCTCAAGAGCTGCCTCTGGCCTGAGCCACCCTTCACCTGCCGAGGTCGATCGGAGTGAGGGTAACTGACAGCCGATGGGTAGACCCTTAGCCAATCGAGAATCCTTGGTCGGAGCCCCATTGGTGGCTGTGGGAGGCGGAGGTTCCACCGAATTGGTGGAGCAGCTGGTTTGGCCGAACAACTGCCTGGGTATAGGCCTCGGATAAGTCGAGGTTGCCCGGCCGCCCGCACAGCGACCAATGGCCGGGAAGGCGACGGGTCATTTATTCCCGCCAGGAGTGAGCTGTTGCAACATAAGGTCCTCGCATCGTCGATGACGTACATCAAGCCTCCCTCATCCGGGAGGAGGACGAGGACGAAGGCGACGCCGCCATCACGTGCCGACCGAGACCGCCATGACAGTGGATCGGCTGGACCGCCAAGAGGTCCGAGACCGAGACCGAGTCCCGGAATTTCCGAGGTCGGGCAGGGAGGTGTCGCCGAACCGCACTCTATCGCTCGATGGTGCATCCGAGGGCTCGGAACCGGAGGCACAGGCGAGCCCACGGATCCTCAACTCCTCCCGGGAACCGGGAGAGGGAATCGCTGCTAAAGGCGACAGCCCATCCAATGGGTCGAGAAAATCTCGACTTCATCGGTGGGAGTCTCGGTCAACTGACCTGACGGGACACCGTGAGGCCAGTGGTCGGTTCAGCGGTCGACCGGGCCGACGGTCGACAGCCCGGAGAGGGACCTTCCCGGCCCCAAGAGCGCCGACGGAGGGACTTACCCTTGTCCCTCTTTTTGGACCGAGAATAAGGTCCCGCCAACGTAGGCCCTTCTCCTTTAGTGGAGAGGGACAGACAAAGCTCCTTAAAAGAAGCCGTGTAAGAAGAGCCCAGAGAGAGCGGGATAAATGCCGCGGCCGAGGAAGATACGGCCCGCGCCGCCTCCTCTTCGAGGGCGACCATCCGCTCGAGCTGATCCGCCGAGCCCGCCGCCGCAGACACCGCCAACCGGGCCTCCTTGGACTTCACCGGAGGGAAACGCTTCTCGGGACGGCCCAGTTGTAATCGGGCAGCACGGTCTTCGAGGACGTAGGCCGAGAAAGATGAGCACAGGTCGCAAGCCCGCGGGTCGGCTCAAGGCCTACAGTAGACACACGGGAGTGTGGATCCGGCCCTCGAGACATCTTCACCCGCATGGGCATCTCCAACCGAGTCGATTTGGTTCATCGCGAGCCACGAGGGATAGAAGACTGAAGTCTTTTGCAAAATTTATTTTTAAATCCGCAAACGGAGAAATAGGAACTAGTCTCAAACGCAGAGCGTTAGGAGGAACCTGAGCTTCCAAGCGGTAAGGAAGACTCAGCCATGGGGGGAGCCGAGTTATACCACCCGGTGGGTGGAGGAGCAAGCTTGAAGACCTTCCGCAAGATTTAAAGCGGCAAGGATACCTGCCAATGAGTGTGGATGAACAACATATCCATGTCCCTAGAAATGAATGTTTTCCGAAGGAAGAACTTAACCGCATCGCTGCTAGAAACGATCTGAAGGGTCGAGACATGCAAGTCGACAGCGGAATGAACTGGGAATTCACGGACCGCCTCATGTACTACGCCTGACATCGGAGGTGGAGCGACGGGGGAGGTCCTCGCTGAAGATAGCTAGCTAGAAGAATTCGGTCCTGCCGCCTGCCGGCTTCAGTCCTAATGGTGTTACCTGCTGCAAGAGTTGTATCTCGAAGTAAGATCTGGCAGTTTGGCGTTGAGTGGAGACGCAAAGAGATCCAGCTCCGGATGACCCCATGTGTCGAACAGCTGGTCCGCTATGGACTAACAGCTCCCACTCGGGCACCTTGGACACAGATCTGCTGAGGCGGTCTGGCAAGTCATTTTGGGCACCTGGAACATGGACGGCAGACAGCAAAATGTGATGCTCCAGTGCCCAACACCAGACTCATCGCCTCCGTGCACAGGGGGTAGGAATGAGTTCCCCCTTGCTTGTTGATGTAAAAGACAATCGTCATGTTGTCAGTCTGTATTAGAAGAGAGCCTGGTGTGAGGTCCTCTTGAAAGGCCAATAGGGCGTTAAGGACCGCTTGCATTTCCAGAACACTGATGTGGAGGCTGCGCTCCTCCAGAGTAGAGACACCTCGATCTGGTGATCCCTGAGGTGCACCCCACAGCCCAAATTGGAGGCATCTGTTGTCAAAGTCCGGCTTGGGAGCTCCTGACAAAAGGGAATCCCTTTGTCTAGATTCAAAGGGTCTAACCACCAATGTAGGGTCCTCCTGACCGGCTTTGAGATCCTGACAGCATGGTCCAGACCGTTGAAGCCCTGGTCCCACTGCACCCTGAGCATCCACTCTTGGACCCTCATGTGGAGGCGGGCCACAGGAACTACCGGGATGGCTGCGCCATGTGCCCCAGAAGTCTGAGGAAGGTCCTGGCTGGAACCTGTGGGATTGCTAGGACTGAACTGGCCATCTCTCAGACAATCCCTTCTTTCTTGAGGAAGGACATGCCCTGGGCTGAATCCAGGACCGTACCTATAAAGGCGAGTGTCTGGCTGGGCTCTGGCAAAGACTTTGGTAGGTTCAGGGTGATCCCCACCTCTCGGAACAATGTACAAGTGTCTCCGAGAGCTTGAAGCAGGCGCTCTTGACAGAGCCACTAGGAGCCAGTCGACGAGGTAAGGAAAGATGTAGTGTCCCTTGAGCCTTAGAGCCGCAGCTACCACTGCCAAGCATTTGGCGAAGACTCTAGGAGTGGAGGACAGGCCAAACGGAAGAACCCGGAAAGTACAGTTATGTAAGAACTTACTGTAACAGTAGATCGAGAGAGGATCTTGCAGTAAGTAATTACAAATAGGACTGAAGCTGGCAGGCGTCAGGACCCCATGGAAAAATTTCTAGCTAGCAGTCTCGCGGGGGACCGCCCCCACGTCAGGTGACCAACGTCAGTATAAAAGGGGCAGTCCCCCACGCCCGCCTTCCAGTTCTTTCCCGCCAAAGGCCAAAAAAGCAAGACAAGAGAGAAGCGGATGTTTCCTTCCCTGGAAAAGGAGCTGAAAAACTTAGGTGGATGGAGGACGGGAAGGCATTACCTACTGTAAGAGCCTCGCTTGAAGATCTACTCTTACGGTAAGCTCTTACGTAACTGTACTGTCTTACTTCGAGAGGACTCTTGCAGTAGGTAATTACAAATAGGACCAAGTCCCAAGCAGTCTGGAACAAGAAGAAGTAAACAGGAGGAGGAAACTACCCAAAAGTAGACCCGCTGGCTATGAAGGTCTTAGGAAAGAAGATTTTGCAGAACAGCAAACCCGAAGCCCGCTCTACATCAAGGGGAAATGTCCAAACCGCAATGTTTCATAAAGGTATGGACAGAAGTCCAAGTTGCGGCTGCACAGATGTCTGCCGCTGACACATTCTTGAAACAAGCAGCAGAGGCAGTGACCCCTCTGGTGGATTGGCCTCTGACTTGGCCCGGCAGGGTCTTGTTGTACTTGTTATAACAGAAAGTGATACAATTGGCCAACCATTTAGATAGGCATTGCTTAGAAACAGCATTGCCTTCTCTTTTATGAGCAAGAGAGACAAACAGTTAATCAGTCTTTCTAAGATCCTTCATCCTGGTAGTGTAGTATCTCAGAATTCGGTGAACATCCAAAGTATGCAAGAGGTACTCCCCTTGGATTCGAGTGCTGCGTAAAAAAAGCAGGCAGCTCCATGGATTGATTCAGCGTAGATTCCGCTACCACCTTGGGGAGAAACTTGGGGTTGGGTATGCAGAGCCACACGTTCCTTGAGAAAAATCAAATACGGGATTTTGCACGAGGGCCTGGAGCTCGTAAATCCTTCGAGCAGAAGTAATGGCCACAAGAAAGAGAGTCTTCCTTGAAAGAAACTAAGTCTGCTGAGGCTGCCAGCTCGAAAGGAGACATAGTAAGCATCTCAAGGATAAAATTCAAATCCCAAGGAGGGGCAGGAACCCGAATTGGGGGTCTCAAGTGGAGGACCCCTCTAAGGAAAGTCTTAGACTTCCAGCTGTGCAAAAGTCCTGTCCCCAAAAGGAACATGGTACGCCGAGATGGCCGCCATGTGAACCTTCAGAGAGAAATGACACACCCAGATCAAAGAGGTGTTGCTAGTAATCCAAAAGCCGCCCCCAACAGAGCAGGAGAATGGCTTAAAATCTTTGGAAGCCACCCAAAGAGAGAACCGTTTCCACTTCATGGCATAGGTAGATCTAGTGGAGGGCTTTCTGGCCTCCACCAGAATCTCAGCCACCGGCAGGGAAGCCCCAAATTGGGCTTGAGCTACATCTGCAGGAGCCAAGCGTGCAACTGAAGGGACTTGAGGACTGGATAGACCAGGGTACCCTGATCCTGGGTCAGCAACAGAGGAAGAGGAAGCGGAGGTTCCCCTGAATACTGTTGCAGAAGAGAGAACCAAACTTGCCTGGGCCAGAAAGGAGCGATTAGGATCATGCGAGCTCCTTCTGAGCAGAGTTTCTGTAAGACCCTAGGAATCAAGGGGATGGGGGGGGGGAGGCATAGACTAATCTACCCTTCCAGTCTAGAGACAGGAGTGTCTCTCCAAAAAATGACGCGCCCTGGAGCAAGCGAGAAGTCGGGAAGTTGTGTTGTGAAGAGACGCGAACTGGTCTACCTGTGGTGTTCCCCAATGCCGGAAGATATCGTCTGCTACCCCGATCCAGTTCCCACTCCTGAGCGTGAGCAGACAACCGACTGAGGTGGTCTGCCAACATGTTCTCGACCCGCAGGACGTGAACTGCCATGAGCTGAAGGTTGTGCTGCACTGCCCAATCTCAAACTCGCATCGTCTCCCTGCAGAGAGGGTAGGAACGAGTTCCCCCATTTGTTGATGTACCAGACCCCACACGTTGTCCATCTGCACAGCCAGATGCACGGGGAGCAGATACAGATGCACAGCCTGAAGAGCATACAGCACGGCCCAAAGCTCGAGCACATTGATGTGGAGTGTTTTCTCGAGCCTGGACCAGGAGCCTTGGGTCCTGTGAGACCCCAAATGGGATCCCCAACCCTCGCCTGAGGCATCTGTAGTCAACATCTTGGGGGGTGGGGGGGGGAGACAAGACAGAAGGAAACTCCCCGGCAAAGGTTCTCCTGAACTATCCACCATTGCAAGTCACGAGCCATGGGACTGGAGAAAAGAAATACAGGTTACTCACCTGTAACAGGAGTTCTAGGAGTGGTATATGTTGTTCATCCACACTGTCTGGCAGGTTCCTTGCTGCTTTAAATCTTGCCGGAAGGTCTTCAAGCTGGCTCCTCCCACCCACCCGGGTGGTAAAACCCTCGGCTCTGCCCCAAGACGCCAGATCTAGCCCGCTGGAAGCCAGGGAGGTCGAGGTGGATGGTGGATGAATACACCACTCCTAGAAGTCCTGTTACAGGTGAGTAAATACAGATTACTCACCTGTAAAAGGAGTTCTAGGAATGGTATATGTTCATCCACACTTACTGGCAGGTTCCTTGCCGCTTTAAATCTTGCCGGAAGGTAATCAAGCTGCCTCCTCCCACCCACCTGGGTGGTAAAACTCTCGGCCCCGCCCCATGACGCCAGATCTAGCCCGCTGGAAGCCAGGTTGTGCGTCAAAGCCGGGGAGGTCAGGTGAGTTGTGTGGATGAACAACATATACCATTCCTAGAACTCCTGTTACAGGTGAGTAACCTGTATTTCTAGGGACATGGATATGTTGTTCAATCCACACTTACTGGCAGACTCCTAGCAGTTCTCCAGGAGGAGGGAGGAAAGGCGCACACCCCCTACTTGGGAAATAAGGACTGGAGAACCGAGGTCCCAAAACCAGCATCCTGGTGTGACTCAAGGTCGATGTGGTAGTGGGTAATGAAGGTGTGTGCTGACTTCCAGGTAGCAGCCCTGCAGATTTCCTGGATAGGGACGTCCCTGGAAGCAGCCACCGATGCAGCGGTATGGTGGGTAGAATGAGCTCTTGTCCCTTTGGGAGGATCCATGCCCGCCAACCTGTAGCAGAGATCTATGCAGGAGGTGACCCACCTGCCTATCGTCCACTTGGCTGCAGGTCTGCCAGGTGCGGCTTCAGCATAGGTGACAAACAGCTGGCGAACCTCTCCCCGAACTTCTCAGTCAGCCTGCCTTGTAGTAAGGCAGCACTTCTATGGTCCAAAGCATGGAGCCTATATTCGGCCTCTGAGGTGTGACTGGGGTAGAACTTCGGCAGAGTCAACACTTGGTTAAGGTGAAACTCCGACACCACCTTCGGAAGGAATTTCGGGTGGGGGGCGCAGGACAACCTTGTCCCTGTGGAAGACCAGATAGAAGACTCGATGGAAAGCGCCTGGAGCTCTCCCATCCTTCTGGTTGACGTGATAGCCATCAAGAAGGCGGTCTTCCACGACAGGTGAGAGATGTCACACCTTTGCATCGGTTCGAATGGCTTGCCCATGAGCTTAGCCAATACCAGCCATGGATCCCATGGAGGTGGAGGTTCTCGCACCGGAGGGGATATGTGATCAAGGCCTTTGAAAAAGCGCCAGACCACCTTCTCCTGTGCCACCGACTGCTTGCCGGCCTGCGCCCGGTAAGCAGAGATGGCTGCCAGGTGCACCTTAAGTGTCGTCGACTGAAGCCCTAGCTGAGAAAGGGACCACAGGTAGTCCAGAATGCTGGCCAAGGAACAGAAGGAAGGGTCCAACCCCTTAATCCTGACACCAAATGGAGAATCTCCTCCATTTGAAAGCATAGCATTTTCTGGTCGACTCCTTACAGGATGCCTCAACAACGTTGAGGACCGCGTCGGAAAGACCCAAGGCCTGGAACTCTAGCCGCTCTGGAACCAGGCTGTCAGGTGCAGGGATTGAAGGTCCGGGTGGAGAACCTTCCCCTGGTTGACTGAGATCAGGTCCGGGCGGGCTGGGAGCCGCCTTGGGAGCCTGGAGCAGAGCTGGATACCAGAACTGGCAGGGCCAGTCTGCGGCTACCAGAATCACCTGTGCCTTGTCCCTCCTCGCCTTGAGAAATACCTTGTGGATCAAGGGAAATGGGGGAAAGGCGTAGAAGAGGCCCGGGGTCCACGGCCTCGAGAAGGCATCCCCCTGCAGCGAGCCCTGCTGAGGGGGGCGGGCATGAAACAGCCTCAGCTTCGCATTCTCCCTAGAGGGAAACGGGTCCACCTGAGGTGTGCCCCAATGGGAGAACAGATCATGTACTACCTCCGGCAGGAGAGACCACTTGTGAGATGCAGCACCTATCTGGCTTAGGGCATCAGCCAGATTGTTAGAGGCTCCTGCCACATGGATGGCTAGGAGATCCGCCTTCAGTCTGCTCATGAGAGACCAAGTGCGGAGAGCTTCCTTGCACAGAGGCAAGGAGCGCATCCCGCCCTGGCGGTTTAGGTAGTACATGGTCGTGGTATTGTCCGTCTGGACCTGGACCACTTGACCCAGTACAAATGGAGCGAAGGCAGTGAGGGCTAGTCGGACCGCTCGAAGCTCCAGCAGGTTGATGTGGCATCGAGACTCCTGAGGGGACCAGAGGCCATGCGCTGTGCTCCCCCAGATGGGCACCCCAACCCAGATGCGTCGGTCATTAGTGTGACCGTCGGCTCTGGGCGGACAAACTGGATACCCTCCTGCAGATGAGCTGGAACGATCCACCACTGGAGAGCTTTCCACATGTCCTGGATCACTGCCACTGGCTGGTCCAGAGGACCGGAGCGCTGTGACCATTGGTGGCCAAGTTCCACTGTATAGGATGCATGCCAACAGGCCTAACGGACCACGCTGGTGCAGGCCGCCATGAGACCCAGGAGGCAGGAAGTCCCGGTAGGGCAATTGCCCAACCAGAAATGATTGGGCAAAGGAGGAAAGGACCTGGCCCTGTCCGCTGGGAGCCATGTCTGACTCCAACAGAGTCTAGCTCAGCCCGATGAACTGGAATCACCATGCGATGGCACAAGTTCCGGTGGCCTCGTTGAGGAGGCTAATCTGAGAGCAGACATGGAGGGCCAGATCCCTTGACCGCTCCACCTCCAACTTGGAGGGGGATGCAATCAGCCAGTCGTCCAGGTAAGGGTACACCTGGACCCTTCGGCACTGCAGGAATGCTGTCACCACTGCCATGCATTTGATGAAGACCCTGGGAGCTGGAAAGAGGCTGAAGGGCATGGCCCGGAACTCGTAAAAGGATCTCTCTGCCCAGTAGAGGAATCGCTGGAGAGACGGATGGATTAGGACGTGAAAGAACGCATCCTGGAGGTCCAGAGAACAGAATCACACGCCTCATTTCAAGGATGAGATGATCTGAGCCAGAGTGACCATTCTGAAGGTACGAGACCTTAGGAACTTGTTCAGGTCATGTTGGTCTAGAATGCGGTGCCTGCCCCCCATCCGTTTTGGGACCAGGAAGTACCTGGACACAAACCCTGGGTCTGGAGGAGGATCTGCCACCTTCCTGATCGCCTCCTTCTGGAGGAGCAAGGCAATGTCAGCTCGATGAGCCGACGGAACCCGTTGCCCCCCCGTGGGGTGACGGCTTGATAGGGAGGGAACTGCTCGAATTCCAGAGGCAGACCCCTGCCTACCACTTCTAGCACCCAGTAGTCATGGTGATAGACCACCAGGTGGAAAAGAAGTGGTGGAGCCGTCCCCCCACGGGGGGATCCCGTGGAGGAGTGACGAGGTTGGGGGCGACACCCCTCAACCAGTCACTGGCCAGGCTTGGAGGAAGGGCCCACTGAGGGACCTCCTGGACCCTTGCCTCCAGGCTTCCTACTGGAGGAAGTGGCAGACTTGGCCTTAGGAAGTCAAGTGTGTGCCTGCTGGCTCGAACATGCCGCAGGGGCGGAAGGGCTTACGCTGCTGCTGCTGGCGGCCTCTGTCCTTCTGGGCAGACGTGACCGAGTCCAAGGTGGCATTGGACTTCTCGATCCTCTGGAGATGGCCTTCCACCCTGGGCCCGAGCAAGTCGGTGCCCAGGAAGGAACGCCCGCCAGCTTGTGCTGGTGTCCGCCGTGAAGCTGCAGATCCGTAGTTAAGCTTCCGCGCGCATGGCCTGCAGCCGCCATTGATCGGGACAAGAATCACCAATGTCCAACGGTTTGAGCTGTTTTGCCACCGCCTTCCCTGATCCCGCACCTGCTTGACCGCTGGTCAGCCGAGATGAGGAATCCCCTCATCCAGGGAGCCCATAAGGGCGTGTGAGAAATGTGCCATCAGAAGTGCCAAGCTAGCCTGACAAAGACCTAGGGAGGAAGCAGCATAAACCTTCCGCCCCGAGTAATCCAACTTTATGGATTCCCTATCGGACGGTTTGTCCACGTCCCAAGCATTCTCGACACGCCGGAAAACGCTATCGGTCACTAACCCCTCCACAAAGGAGTGCTCCGAGAAACCGGAGAGTGAACCGGTGGGGACTGCGCACTTGCGAGCCATCCTGGACGAAGGCACGGGACAAGATGCTGGCCACTGCCACAACTCCAGGGCCGGGCCAACAATCAATCCGGCCACTGGAAAGGCCTTCGCAGGGGAATCCCCTCGGTCCAGTATCTCCGTAATGGGATACCTGGCCTGTTTTGAAACTGGTTCGAGCTGCATCCCAGTGGATTCTGAGATGAGTCGAAGCAAACCCAAAAACGAGGATGGGCTCTCATCCACTGACCGGCCCCCTGCAGACCCCAGGTCAAGCGGCCTGGAGAACAGGGAGGAGGAGGAGGAGTCAGACTCAGAGGAGTCTGCGAACAGCTGCCGAGCGCCTGAGCCACCCTCCACCTGCAGAGGTCGATCGGGAGTGAGGGTGACCGACAACCTATGGAGCAAGCCCTGACCCGACCGAGAATCCTTGGTCGGGGCCCCAGTCTTCAGTTGTGGAGGCGGGGTTCCACCATATTAGGTGGAGCAGCTGTTTCGATCAACAACTTGCGCCGGGGTCGGCTCCTCGATCACCACGAGGGGTTGTTTCGGTAGCTCCGGTGACAGCTACTTAATGGCCAGAGAAGTCGATGGAGTTGGCTTGTTTCCGGTCAATAAAAGTTGCTGCCACATCAAATCCTTGTAATGCCGACACAACTTGCACCGGAGCTTATCCTCCGAAGAGGATGACGAGGATGAGCGGCGACGCCATTTTCCATGGTGCTGAGTGATGACGTCGGCGGGACCTGGAAGAGGACAGAGACCTTTGGGGATTCTAAGGGTGGGTCAGAGAAGTGAGGGGGGAAACCTGCCCCTCCTTTGGTTCAGGGATCTTGACAGGGGACTTCGAAACAGGAGGCACAGGCAAGTCCTCGGTAACCACCGGGGGAACCAGTGAAGAAGGGTTGTCGGCTTCTCCAGTCGACAAACCGTCTGACGGGTCGAAAAATATTGACTGTCGATGGATGTCTCGCCGGCTGACCTTGACGGGACACTGTGAAGCCAGTGGCCGCAGACGCAACCTCGACCGAAGTAGAGTGTCGAAGGTCCGGTGATGGGGATCTCTCTCCTGCTCCCACGAACGTCGACGGTGGAACTTACCTTTAGAGTCCTCCTTTCTGGATCGACTGGAATGTCCCGAGGGACTGACAAAGCTCCGTAAAAGAAGCCGTGTAGGAGGAGCCCAAGGAGAGCGGGATAAATGCCGCGACTGAGGAAGAAGCAGCAGCCTGGGCCGCCTCCTCCTTGACGGCGATCATCTGCTCCAATGGTTCCACGGAGCCCGCCGCCAGACACCACCCAATGGGCCTCCTTAGACTTGACCGGTGGGTACAGTTTTTTGGGGCGCCCAAGAAGTGGTCTGGCAGCGTGGTCCTCCAAGACCGAAGCCGAGAAGGACTTGCACAATTCACAGGCCTGCGAATCGTGGCCAAGCCCTAGGCAGTAGACGCACGTAGAGTGCAGATCGGTCCGGGACATCTTCTGCCCACAAGAACACCGACGGAAGCTGGGAGTCTATTTGTTCATCGCAGCCGCGAAGGAAGACGAAGACTGTAGTCTTGTAAATTTTAAAATTAGTTTCGGGAAATCCGAAGAGTGTGAATCTAGCCTAAAACGCAGAGCGCTAAGGAGAGAACCTGAGCTTCCAAGCGGTAAGGAAGATCTGCCATCTTGGGGTGGAGCCAAGGGTTTTACCCCCCCGGGTGGGTGGGAGGAGCCAGCTTGAAGACCTTCCGGCAAGAAACCTGCCAGACAGTGTAGGTTGAACATATCCACATCCCTAGAACTAGTTGATCTAGGTCATCCGCCAACTGATCCCACCAAGATCGAAGCGTCCACTGAGAGATTCTCATGTGGAGCCGAGCACGAGGGACTGTCTGAATAGCAGCCGCCATGATCCCAAGGAGGTGAAGAACCAATCTAGTGCTGACCAGCCTGCGGCTGGACAACAGGCTGACCTGATCCTGTAGTGCGGCCGCCCTGTCCAGTGGCAGGAATGCCATGCCGGAGGTAGTGTCCAGGATCGCCCCGATAAACTGGAGCCTCTGGGACGGGATCAGATGGGACTTGGCCTGGTTGACAGTATTACCCAGGCTGGTGAAAACCTACAGGGTGAGGGAAAGGAAGCGCAGGAGCTCCTCCCTGGACGAGGCCGCCAGGAGCCAATCGTCCAGGCATGGGAAAACTTGAACCCCCCTGGGCACACAGGTAGACCGCTACCACCAAAAGGCATTTGGTTAACACTCGGGGTGCGAGGAAAGACCAAATGGGAGGGCCCTGAACTGGTAGTGGTCTCCCTTGAATGAAAAACACACGTATTTGCAATCGGAAGGGCAAATAGTGATATGCAGGTAAGCATCCTGTATATCCAGAGTGCACAGCCACTGTCCTAGCCGAAAAAGCGGCAGAAGACTCTGCAGAGAGAGCATTCTGAACCTTTTGTACTCCACAAACAAGTTCAGGGAGCTGAGGTAGAGAATCGGCCTCGCATCTCCAGACTTCTTCGGGACCAGGAAAAAATGGGAGTAGTAACCTGTCCCCCAAAGATTGGGTGGGACGGCTCCATCAACTCCTTCAGAAGAAAGGACATTTCTTCCCGAACCAGAAGATGATGTTCTGGGGAGTAAGACGACCTGGGGGTTCGAGGAGGTTTCTGAAGAAACTATTGAGTGTTCTTCTGCAATCAGCTGGAGCACCCAAGTGTCTGAAGTGATCCTCTCCCAACCCGGTAGATGGAAGGAGAATCTCCCTCCTTCTGGTTCCTCTGGAAAGCCCAGAGGCTGTGGGAAAAGAGTCAGGAGGTGGGGCAGTAGCGGCTGGAAGCTCCTGCTGCTTTTTTTGGGGGACCTGGCAGCCGGAGGTGCCTGCTTGTTGGCCCGCTTTCCCTGAGGTTTCGCCTTGGGCCGAGAACGTCTGCGAAAGGGACGACGCTGAGTCTGAGGGGGTCTGTACAAGGAGTCGACAGACTTAAGTGCAGTACCCTTCTCCTGCAGATAGGTGATTATGTCCTTGACATCGCCACTGAACCCCTTTGGGGGCGTGTCCTGGATATCAGACTGCACCTCCGGGATCAAACCTGACACCCAGAGCCAGGCATGATGCCGAAAACCCGCGGCGAATGCCGAGCTCCGACCAGCAGCGTCCACTGCGTCGTACATGGCACAAACCATGTGCTGACTGGCCAAACGCGCAGACTGGACTAGGTCAGCCACTTTCTGCTTCGTCTGAGACTCAGGAAGGAAGCCCAATTTAGTTTCCACCTCACTAAGGATCACCTCTGGTAATCCCCCATGTGAGCAACGTAATTCAGGAACTTTATTCCCAGAGTGGAAGAAGCATAGACCACCTTCTCATACTGGTCCAGAAGGCCTTGTCCTTGTCGGGTGGTGATGAGCTCAAGTGCTTAGGGTTAGCCGTCCAGCCGTGAACGGCGCTAATCATGACTGAAACAGCTCGAGGGTGTGAATTTAGAGTCAACACCCTCCAGAGCCTGAAAGCCTGTGACTTCCTAGGAAAAAGGGCTAATGCCGATGGTTGCTTCCAAATGGTGGAGACAAGGTCGGCATGAGGCTCAATCCAGGGTGGCACCAGGGTTGGCCTTGGCCTCAGCCCACAAGGAAGCCAGAGTCTCCTTCAAATCCACTGGCGGCTGAGAGGGTGGTGGAGGAAGAGGGTACAGATACGGAGGGTATCTGTATGGCGTGTAACTGTAGCCAGACGTCTGGAAGCCCAGCGTTGGGTACAGGGGCACCGTGTACTGGGGTGCCGGGTACTGCGGCCTGGGTAGGACGGCATCGGATACCCAGGTACCGGGGGGTCTGCAGGAGCAGAGGGCCCCGGAAACTGCACAGTGGGCGGATTTGGAACGGGAGGCTCGGCGGGCGGCAGGCCCAGCGTCCGGCAAGGGGATGTTGCCGGGTGGATAGGCTGGCGTCAGCGGCCGAATGATCCGACGTCTGGTCATTCGGCCCAGTGGGAGGGAGACCAGACGGCAGCGTGCCCACCTCCTCCGTGTCACCCGGGGATGAAGGGACACCATCCCTGAGGTCCAGCAAAGGAGACGCTGGCGCCTTGGAATGCAACAAGAAGTGTGGCGAGAGCAGGAGAGAGAGGCCCGAAGGGTCAGGCGTTGGCTCCAATGCCGAGCGGACGTCGGAGGAGCCGATGTCCGCTTATCGACGGGATCTGGGTGGGACGGAGGAGCCGAAGTCAGACTTAACGGACCCAGCGCTCGACGAAGGCCATGAAGGAGGCCGTGTGCTGCCCTGGAGGGTCGAGCGTCTTAATGGCCTTATCCGGGCGGGAGGAATAGCCAACTTCTGACTTACCGGGGCCGTTCGAACCAGAAGGCCGCATGGAGATGGCCTTACTGGGAGCTGCTGCCTCCTTAGACCTGCAGGCTCCCGAAGGGACTGAGCGCGAGTCCGACGGGAGGGTTGACGCCTGCCTTGGAAGCTTCCAAGATGGCCGCCACGGAACTGCCTCCCGTGGGAGGAGTTACCTCAGCACCGCGACTCCAGCCGAGGCTGTGGCGACCGTTGAAGAGTCCCGGTCCCAGTGCTTCTTGTGGTGGCCCTCAGGAGAAGCAGAAGCCTGCCTGAGTTTTTTCAGCTCCTTTTCCATGGAGGTCATTTTGAGTTTAAGAATGTAGGCCTCCAGGGACTGCTGCCTCTGCTTTCGAGTGGCCGCATTAAACTGCTGGTAGAGCTGGCACTTCTACGGGATTATCGGGGCCTAGACAAAAAAGGCACTGGGATTTGTCTGTCCTTGTGCAGGAGCTGGGCGCCACAAGAATTGCACTTGTTTTTGTGCTCGGAGGGAGTCAGGGATGACATACACGTCAGCTGAGGTAAAGGCTGATGAAATTTGAAGAAAAAAGTTGAAAATAGATGGTAGAACTACTAAATCTATTGGATCATGTAAGCAAAGTGAATTTAACTGCCAGGCGCTGTACAAGCTAACGAAGGGAAAGAACTGGAAGGCAGGCAGGCATGGGGACCGCCTTTATACTGACGCCGGTCACTTGACGTGAGGGTGGTCCCCGCCAGAGACTGCTAGATAGAGATTTTTTTCCGTGGGACCTGTCACCGTCGCTCAGTCCTATTTGTAATTACCAACTGCAAGAGCCTCTCAAGTAAGATCTGATAATGCTCCCCCTGGAAGTAGAACCTCAGGAACTTCCTGTGTGTGGGGGAGGGGGGAAGAGACCTCGATGTGCATGTAAGCATCTTGCATGTCCAGGGAACAGAGTCAGACTCCCTGGTGAAGCAGAGGAATGAGACCTGGAAGGGTCACCATATCCTGAACCTTCGGTATTCTATATAATTGTTTAGAGAGCTGAGGTTCAGGATGAGCCAAAGATCTTGCGTCTTCTTTGGAACCAGGAAAAAATGGGAGCAATATCCTTTCCCTGCTGTCACAGAGGAACTGGCTCATTGCCTTTTCTGCAAGAGGGTCCTGATTTCTCCTACGAGAGGAATGTGAGAAGGAGGGTATCTTGAGGACTTTGGTGGTTTCTGGAGGATCTGGGTGAACTCCAGCATGTGACCTCCTTATGATGTCCAAGACCCATTGGTCCGATGTAACAGAGCTCCATCCCTCCAGCTGGAAGGAGAAGCGACCCCTACTGCCTCCTGAAGCCTCTGCCAGAGGAGGGGTGTCAGTGCGAGTCACTGGGCGGCGCTGGGGTGAGGAGAGGTGTGGGAGAAATTTGGGGCATCAAAGGGGTGACCTACCAGGCTGCTGGTTGCCAGCCTTCCTTTTGAAGCCACCTCTCAGTCCCTGGTTGTTACACATCGCTTGCAGGCCTGACAGTTTACTAAATGGATGCTTCCGAAGCATCTTTGGTCCCCTCTATACATTTGGCGGACGGACCAAATAGACTTGCTAGACACGGAGACGAGACCAAATCCTCGGTCTCCTACCCAAAGAGTACTGGAACCATGGAACAGAAGGTCCCCATTCCAGACTGCAGATCGTTCTGGAAGCGGAGCATCTCAGCCATGCATGATGGCGAAGGCAGACACCTGATGCTGCCACCCTGGCTACTTGTAACACACGAGGAACGTGCAGAACATGTGCCTATGTCAGAGCCTGATTTCAGTACGTCCAGAAGTTCCATCTTTGTGCAGAATCTGGCAAGGCACTTACAATCTCCTGTCCCTTCTCCCAGAGCACATTTTGTACTACACCATATGCCTGAGGAAATTAAGACATGGATGGAGCAGGTGGAGGCAGAATAGAGCTTCTTGCCCACCTGGTCCAATAAACGGACTCATGGTCTGGAGGCTGGTAGCTCAGATGCTTTGATTGATCATGGGCATCCGCAATCGCAGTGGAATCCGCTTGAGGGTTTTCCTACCAGGAAAGGCTCATCCCTCAGGGACTTGTATACCCTGTCCGACTTTTTAGGAATGGCTGGGACGGAGGCTGGATGCTTCCAAGTTATCCTGGTAAGGTCTTGGAATGTGTCAACCAGAGCAGGCACCACAAAGGGTTTGAGCTCCTTCTGCATCAGGTAACGAGCCAGTCTCCGGCACTCCAGATCCAGGACCTTTGTCTCCCACTCATTAGAGGCCTGGATGTGCCTCATGATGTCCACGAAATTGGAAGCGAACGGGATAGATCCCCATCGTCAGGAGGTTTCCCAACTCCGAAAATGAAGAAGAGGAGAAAGAACTGCTCCTGGTCCTCAAAGTGTCTGAAGTACGTCTCCGGGGACTACCCTCTGATGAATGTCTGTGACCCCTGGACGGAGCAGGCACCAGCATCAGCTACTGCAGCAAGCCCGCCTAGATGAAGACCCTGCGGGGACCGCGGGATCTGCTCCTGGGCTTTGACACAGACCAGCGGCTGCGACCTTCAGTGGTGCTGTCCGCAGTCTCCAGACCGTGACCGTATGGCCTGATGGGATCGAGGAACTGAGGACATGTGCTGATCCTCAGGGGGTTTTGCCGGCGAGCCCACGGGCAAACCCCCCAGCTCCCAGTTATCCGGTCGGTCTGGAACTGGTGCCGGTTCCAGCTGAGGTGGAGGTGTGTCCTTGTGGACCTGGCTCCACCAAAATGAAAATAGTTCTCCCAGCTCCTCCTTGGTAAATGGAGACGCCACCGCCCCCTGTGGGAGATCGGAGGTTGGGGATCCGGAAGGCTCATGGGAGGAACCCGAGGATCAGTCTTCCAGGGTAGAGGGACCCAAGGGCCAGCACCTTGACCAGCGTGATGGAAGTCTGCCGGGCCTCAGGCACTTTGACTGGCACCGGTAATCTCAGCCGGGCCAGATCTGACGTACAACTTAGGAGGGAGACCAAGAGGAGGCCTTAGCCTTGGGGTCCCAGTCTTTGCCAGATGGCTTACCAGCATCGGTGAAGCCGCAGTAGGGGCCTTCTTCGGCAGGGCCCAGGCTTGTGCTGAAGAAGCCTTAGCAGACTCTGCCGGAGAGGACGACGGACACAATGGCGTGGCCTATGGCTTGGAAGCAGAAGGAAAGCCCCGCCGGGACAGACATCTGTATTTTGGCAGGAGCTTCAGGCCTCAATTTTTCTCTGTGCCCGGAATTGAAGCGGTTGGACCCGCCCGAGCCAGAGGAAGAGGCCTTCCTGTGGGGAGAACAGGAGCGGTGATGGGACCGACTACGGTCCTTGTCGTGGGACTTTTGTGCCTTTTCTCATGATTTGTCCTTGTCCCCAGGGGAAGACTGCAGGACGTCCATCCCTTTCTCGAGCAGGTGGGCTTTCAAGACCTTCAGGTGTCTAATACTCATCCTACTAGTAAAGCCCTGACAAATGTCTTGGGTCTTGAGGCCGTGGTCTGGTCCCAGGCAGGAGACACTGATTGTGGCTGTCCTTCGATGGAATTTGGCGGCCACAGGTGCACTTGGTCTTCTTTGGACCAGAGGAGGAGACAGACGACAGTGACAACATGAAGACGAGAGGAAGGAGAATGATGTTATAGAAAAAATAACGAATGCGGAGAAAAAACACTCAAACTCAAGAAAATTAACAGTTTTGCTGGAACTGCAGTGAAAAAAAAAAAACACACAAGAACTTCCCAAGCGTGAGCAGGTGCAGTGGGAAAGAACAGGTTACTCACCTGTAACAGGAGTTCTAGGAATGGTATATGTTGTTCATCCACACTTTCTGGCAGGTATCCTTGCCGCTTTAAATCTTGCGCGAAGGTCTTCAAGCTGGCTCCTCCACCACCCGGTGGTAAAACTCTCGGCTCCGCCCCATGATGCCAGATCTGGCCCACTGGAAGCTCAGGTTGTGCGTCGAGCCGGGAGGTCGGGTAGAATATAGGATGAAAACAACATACCATTCCTAGAACTCCTGTTACAGGTGAGTAACCTGTATTTTAGGGACATGGATATGTTGTTCATCCACACTTATTGGCAGACTCCTAGCAGTTCTCCGGGAGGAGGGAGGCAAAGCACACACCCCACTTAGGAATAATAAAGACTGGAGAACCGAGGCCCCAAAACCAGCATCCTCAGCGTGACTCAAGGTCGATGTGGTAATGGGTAATAAAGGTGTGTGCTGACTTCAGGTAGCAGCCCTGCAGATTTCCTGGATAGGGACGTCCCTGGAAGCAGCCACCGATGCAGCAGTATGACGGGTAGAATGAGCTCTTATCCCTCTGGGAGGCTCCATGCCCGCCAACTTATAGCAGCGATCTATGCAGGAGGTGACCCACCTGCCTATCGTCCGCTTGGCTGCAGGTCTGCCAGACGCGGCTTCAGCGTAGGTGACAAACAGCTGGCGAACCTCTCGAATTTCAGCCGTGCGCTCCTTATAATAAGTGAGCGCCCTTCTAGGGTCCAGAGTATGAAGCCTATAATCGGCCTCCGAGGTGTGATTGGGGTAGAACACCGGCAGAGTCAGCACCTGGTTAAGGTGAAACTCCGACACCACCTTCGGAAGGAATTTTGGGTGGGGGCGCAGGACAACCTTGTCCCTGTGGAAGACCAGGTAAGGAGACCCGATGCAAAGCACCTGGAGCTCTCCCATCCTTCTGGCTGACGAGATAGCCACCAAGAAGGCGGTCTTCCACGACAGGTGAGAGAGATCACACCTGTGCATTGGTTCGAATGAGCGCCCAGAGCTTTGCCAGTACCAGCAGTAAATCCCATGGAGGTGGAGGTTCTCGCACCGGAGGGAAATGTGATCAAGGCCTTTGAAAAGCGCCCGACCACCTTTCTCCTGCGCCAGCGACTGCTCCCTCGCCCGCGCCTGCAAGCAGAGATGGCTGCCAGGTGCACCTTTAGGGTCGCCGACCTAAGCCCTTGACTAGAAAGGGACCATAAATAGTCCAAAATGCTTGCCACAGAACAGGAGGAAGGGTCCAAGCCCTGTTCTGACACCAAAATGGAGAATCTCTTCCATTTGAAGGCGTAGCATTTTCTGGTCGACTTCACGGGACGCCTCAACAACATTGAGGTCCTCGCGGAAAGACCCAAGGCCTGGAACCTAGCCACCAGGAACCAGGCCGTCAGGTGCAGGATTGAAGGTCCGGATGGAACACCTTCCCTGATTGACGGAGAGCAGGTCCGGTGAGCTGGAAGCTGCCTCGGGAGCCTGGAGCTGAGGCTGAGGAGATCTGGGTACCAGAACAGGCGGGGCCAGTCTGGGGCTATCAGGATCACCTGTGCCTTGTCCCACCTTGCTTTGAGAAGCACCTTGTGAATCAAGGGGAATGGGAGAAAGGCGTAGAAGAGGCCCGGGGTCCACAGCCTGAGAAGGCATCCCCCTGCAGCGAGCCCTGCTGAGGGGGGCTGGCATGAAACAGCCTCAGCTCACGCCTCCCTGGAGGCAAACAGGTCCACCTGAGGTGTGCGCCCAGTGGGAGAACAGATCTTGTACTACCTCCGGCAGGAGAGACCACTCGTGAGATGCAACCCTTATCCGGCTCAGGGCGTCGGCCAGGGTGTTGGAGGCTCCTGCCACATGAATGCCAGGAGATCTGCCTCCAGGCTACGCACGAGTGACCAAATGCGGAGGCTTCCTTGCATAGAAGCATGGAGCGCGGCCCGCCTGGACGGTTCAGGTAGTACATGGTCGTGGTATTGTCCGTCTGGACTCTGACCACTTGACCCCGGAGAAACGAAGCAAAGGTGGTGAGAGCTAGGCGGACCGCTCGGAGCTCCAGCAGGTTGATGTGGCATCGGGACTCCCGCGGGGACCAGAGGCCGTGCACTCTGTGTTCCCCCAGATGGGCACCCCAACCCATCAGAGAGGCATCGGTTGATAGAGAGACCGTCGGCTCGGGGCGGACAAACAGGATGCCCTCCTGCAGATGGAATGGAACGGTCCACCACTGGAGAGCGTTCCACATCTCCTGGGTCACTATCACTAGCTGGTCCAAAGGATTGCAGCATTGTGACCACTGGCCGGCCAGTCCCACTGAAGGGCGCATGTGCCAGCGGGCGCGAGACGCACACGCTGGTACAGGCGCACATGAGACCCAGAAGGCGCAGGAAGTCCCGGGCAGGGCGCGATTGCCCAACCAGAAATGATTGGGCAAAGGAGGTAAGAACCTCGGCCCTGTCCGCCGGGAGCCGTGCTCTGGCTCGAAGAGAGTCGAGCTCTGCCCCGATGAACAGGATCACCTGCTTCGGCTCGAGTTCCGACCTGGCCTCGTTGATGAGAAGGCCAACTTGAGAGCAAACCTGGAGGGCCAGATCTCTGGACCGCTCCACCTCCCGTCTGAAGGAGGCTGCTATCAGCCAATCGTCCAGGTAAGGGTACACCCGGAACCCTCGGCCCCGCAGGAATGCTGTCACCACTACCATGCATTTGGTGAAGACCCTGGGAGCTGGAGATAAGTCGAAGGGCATGGCTCGGAACTAGAAGAGGGATCCCTCCGCTCGAAAGCAGAGGAATCTCCGATGTGACGGACGGATAGGGACGTGAAAGAACGCGTCCTGTAGGTCCAGAGAGCAGAACCACACGCCGTGTTCCAGAGATGGTATTATCTGCACCAGAGTGACCATCCTGAAGGTTCGAGACCTTAGGAACTTGTTCAGGTCGTGTAGGTCGAGAATGGGGTGCCAGCCCCCCGTCCGTTTCGGAACCAGGAAATACCTGGACACGAACCCCGGGTCTGAAGGGGGGTCCTCCACCTCCGTGATAACCTCCTTTTGGAGAAGGAGAGCAATGTCGGCTCGGTGAGCCGCCAGTGAGGCTGCGGACCCCGAGGCCCCCCGAGGTGCAACGGCTCTGAAGGGCGGGGCCTGCTTGAATTCCAGAGATAGGCCTTTTCCCACCACCTCCAGTACCCACCTGTCCGTGGTAACAGTGGACTAGGCGGAAAGGAAGTGTCTGAGCCCCCCATGGGGAACCAGGGGTGAGGTGACAGGGATGGGGGCGACACCCCTCAGCCCGTCACTGGGCAGGCTTGGAGGAGGGACCGGCTGAGGGACCTCCTGGGCCTTTACCTCCCTGCTTCCTGTTGGAGGAAGCCGACGGCTTGGGTTTGGGATACCAAGGTCGAGCCTGCTGGCCCGGGCGCGCCGAAGGCTAAGAAGGATGAAAGGCTTAGGATGTGGCTTGGTGCCTTTGTCCTTCTGAGCGGAAGAGACACAGAGTCCAAGGTAAGCATTGGACTTCTCGATCCTCTGCAGGTGACCTTCCACCCCAGGGCCGAAGAACTCAGTCCCCAAAAAGGGAACATCCGCCAACTTGTGCTGGGTATCCGAGGTAAAGGTGGATATCCTCAGCCAAGCCCGACGACGCATGGCCACTGCGGCCACCACGGACCTGGCACATGAGTCCCCGATGTCTAACGCAGTCTGGAGCTGCTGTTTGGCCACTGCCCTGCCCTGGTCCCTCACCTGCCTGACCGCAGCCTGCAGATCTGCGGGAAGATGAGGGACAACCTCATCCAGGGAGCCCAACAGGGCGTGAGAAAAATGTGCCATGAGGATGGCCGAACTGGCCTGACGAAGGCCGAGAGAGGACGCAGCATAGACTTTTCGCCCGGCATAATCCAATTTCTTGGATTCCTTGTCGGGAGGTTTGTCCACATCCCTGGCGTTCCCGGCATGCCGGAAAACGCTGTCGGTAACCAACCCCTCGGCCGAGGGGTGTTCCGAAAAACCGGACAGGGAACCGGTAGGGACCGCATACTTCCTGGCCAACCTGGCCGAAGGCGCAGGGCAGGAAGCAGGACGCTGCCAAAGTTCCAAGGCCGGACCCACTATGGCTTCGGCCACCGGAAAGGCCTCCGTAGGAGAATTCCCTCGGTCCAGAATCTCCGTGAGGGGATACCTGGCCCGTTTAGAAACGGGTTCAAGCTTCATCCCGGTGGACTCCGAGATGAGTCGAAGCAACCCTAAGAAGGACGAGGGGCTATCGTCCATTGACTGCCCTCCCGAGGACTCCAAGTCCATGCGCTTGGAGAAGAGGGAGGAACCATCATCGGACTCAGAAGAGTCCTCAAAGAACTGCCTCGGGCCTGAGCCACCCTCCACCTGCCGAGGTTTATCGGGAGTGAGGGTGACAGACAGCCTATGGGGCAAACCCAAAGCCGAACGAGAATTTTTGGTCAGAGCCCCAACTAATGGCTGTGGAGGCAGAGGTTCCACCAGAATCGGTGGGGCAGCTGGAATTGGCCGAACAACCGGCCTGAGAACAGGCTCCTCGATTACAATGAGGGGTTGTTTCGGCTGCTCCGGTGACAGCCACTTAATGGCCGGGGAAGACGACTGGGTCGGCTTATTCCCGGTCAAAAGGAGCTGTTGCCACATAAGTTCCTCGTACCTCAGACGCAACTTGCGCCGAAGCCTCCCCTCATCCGCTTGCCGCAGTGCCGAGACCGCCTATGGTGGCAGGATCGGTTGGACTGCGAGGATGTCCAAGACCGAGAGTCTCGACTAGGCCGAGGAAGGCGAGGAGAAGTGTCGGAAATCGGCACTCCCCTCGGCTCGGATGATCCCACCGAAGGCTCCGGAACCGGAGGCACAGACAAGCAGACGGGATCCTCAACTCCCACCGGGGAACTGGGAGAGGGATTCTCAGCTTCTCCAGCCGACAACCCATCTAACGGGTCGAGAAAATCTCGGTCAACTGGCCTGGCGGGACACCGTGAAGCCAGTGGCGAGCTGAGAGGTCGACCGAATGGCTGTCGACAAGGGAGGGGATCTTTCCGCTCCCAAGGCGTCGACGGAGAGACTTACTTTTGCTCTTTTGGACCTGGAAAAGGTCCGAAGAGTTGGACCCTCACCCTTGGTCGAGAGGGTCAGACAAAGCTCCTTAAAGAGGCTGAGTACGAGGCACCGAGAGAGGCGGACAAATGCACAGCCGAGGTAGAAGCGGCCGCCTGCCTCCTTCGAGGCGATCATCTGCTCTAGCTGATCCACTGAGCCCGCCACACGGACACATGTCACGGCCTCTTCAGATTTCACCGTGGAATTCTTTTTTCTCAAGCGCCTAGTTGTAATCGAGCAGCACGGTCTTCAGCGACGAGGCGAAAGGAAGAGCACAAGTCGCAGGCCCGCGTGGTCGTGCTCAAGGCCCAGGCAGTAGCGCACGGGAGTGCGGATACGTCCTAGACATCTTCTGCCGCAAGGGCACCTCCGAAACTGGAGTCGATTTGTCCATCGTGAGCACGAGGAGAAGAAGACAGAAGTCTTTAGCAAAAACTTTTGATTTCGAACTTTGAAGAATTAGGAACCAGTCTTAAGCGCAGCTCGTTAAGGAGGAACCTGAGCTTCCAAGCGGCAAGAAGATCTGGCGTCATGGCGGAGCCGAGAGTTTACTACCCGGGTGGGTGGGAGGAGCCAGCTTGAAGACCTTCCGGCAAGATTTAAAGCGGCAAGGAACCTGCCAATAAGTGTGGATGAACAACATATCCATGTCCCTAGAACCTGTATTTCTAGGGACATGGATATGTTGTTCATCCACACTTCTGGCAGACTCCTAGCAGTTCTCCGGAGGAGGGGGCAAGCGCACACCCCGATACTTACTTGGGAAAGAGAGACTGGAGAACGAGGCCCCAAAACCAGCATCCCGGCGTGACTCAAGGTCGATGTGGCAGTGGGTAATAAAGGTATGTGCAGACTTCCAGGTAGCAGCCCTGCAGATATCCTGGATAGGGACGTCCCTGGAAGCAGCTACCGATGCAGCGGTATGGCGGGTAGAATGAGCTCTTATCCCTCTGGGAGGCTCCATGCCTGCCAACCTGTAGCAGAGCTCTATGCAGGAGGTGATCCACCTGCTTATCGTCTGCTTTGCTGCAGGTTTGCCAGGTGCGGCTTCAGCGTAGGTGACAAACAGCTGGCGAACCTCTCCCCGAACTTCAGCCGTCCGCTCCTTATAATAAGCGAGCGCTCGTCTAGGGTCCAAAGTATGGAGCCTATACTCTGCCTCCGAGGTGTGATTGGAGTAGAACACCGGCAGAGTCAACACCTGGTTAGGTGAAACTCCGACACCACCTTCGGAAGGAATTTCGGGTGGGGGCGCAGGACAACCTTGTCCCTGTGGAAGACCAGGTAGGGAGACTCGATGGAAAGCGCCTGGAGCTCTCCCATCCTTCTGGCTGATGTGATAGCCACCAAGAAGGCAGTCTTCCACAACAGGTGTGAAATATCGCACCTGTGCATTGGTTCGAATGGCTTGCCCATAAGCTTGGCCAATACCAGCAGTAGATCCCACGGAGGTGGAGGTTCTCGCAGCGGAGGGGAAATGTGGTCAAGGCCTTTGAAAAAGCGCCCGACCACCTTCTCCTGCACCACTGACTGCTTGCCGGCCCGCGCCCGGTAAGCAGAGATGGCTGCCAGGTGCACCTTAAGGGTCGTCGACCGAAGCCCTTGCTGAGAAAGGGACCACAGGTAGTCCAGAATGCTTGCCAAGGGGCAGTTGGAAGGGTCCAAGCCCTTCCCCTGACACCAAATGGAGAATCTCTTCCATTTGAAGGCGTAGCTTCTTCTGGTCGACTCCTTATGGGACGCCTCAACGACGTTGAAGACCTCGTCGGAAAGACCCAAGGCCTGGAACTCTAGCAGCTCAGGAACCAGGCCGTCAGGCGCAGGGATTGAAGGTCCAGATGGAATACCTTCCCCTGATTGAGATCAGGTCCGGGCGGGCTGGAAGCCGCCTCGGGAGCCTGGAGCTGAGACTGAGGAGATCTGGATACCAGAACTGGCGGGGCCAGTTTGGGGCTACCAGAATCACCTGTGCCTTGTCCCTCCTCGCCTTGAGAAGCACCTTGTGGATCAAGAGAAATGGGGAAAGGCGTAGAAGAGGCCTGGGGTCCACAGCCTTGAGAAGGCATCCCCCTGCAGCGAGCCCTGCTGAGGGGGGCGGGCATGAAACAGTCTCAGCTCCGCATTCTCCCTGGAGGCAAACCAGTCCACCTGAGGCGTACCCCAGTGGGAGAAGAGATCTAGTACTACCTCCGGCAGGAGAGACCACACGTGAGATGCAGCCCCTATCTGGCTTAGGGCATCAGCCAGGGTGTTGGAGGATCCTGCCACATGAATGGCGAGGAGATCCGCCTCCAGGCTGCGCACGAGAGACCAAATGCGGAGAGCTTCCCTGCACAGAGGCATGGAGTGCGTCCTGCCCTGGTGGTTTAGGTAGTACATGGTCGTGGTATTGTCCGTCTGGACCTGAACCACTTGACCCCTTAGAAACGGAGCGAAGGCGGTGAGGGCTAGATGAACCGCTCGAAGCTCCAGCAGGTTGTTATGGCATCGGGACTCCCGAGGGGACCAGAGGCCGTGCGCTCTGTGCTCCCCCAGATGGGCACCCCAACCCATCAGAGGTGCATCGGTCGATAGAGAGCCCGTCGGCTCGGGGCGGACAAATGGGATGCCCTCCTGCAGAAGTGCTGGAACGGTCCACCACTGGAGAGCGTTCCACATCCCCTGGGTCACTGTCACTAGCTGATCCAGTGGATTGAAGTGCTGTGACCATTGGCTGGCCAGTCCCCATTGAAGGGGACGCATGTACCAGCGGGCCCAACGGACCACGCTGGTACAGGCCGCCATGAGGCCCAGGAGGTGCAGGAAGTCCCGGGCAGGGCGCAATTGCCCAACCTGAAATGATTGGGCAAAGGAGGAAAGAACCTCGGCCCTGTCAGCCTGGAGCCGTGCTCTGGCTCGCAGAGAGTCGAGCTCTGCCCCAATGAATTGTATCACCTGCTTTGGCACGAGTTCCGACTTGGCCTTGTTGATGAGGAGGCCAACCTGAGAGCAAATCTGGGGGGCCAGATCTCTGGACCGCTCCACCTCCTGTCTGGAGGGGGCTGCTATCAGCCAGTCGTCCAGGTAAGGGTACACCCAGACTCCTCGGCGCCGCAGGAATGCTGTCACCACTGCCATGCATTTGGTGAAGACCCTGGGAGCTAGGGAGAGGCCGAAGGGCATGGCCCGGAACTCGTATACGGATCCCTCCACTCTGAAGCAGAGGAATCTCTGATGGGACGGACGGATTGGGACGTGAAAGAACGCATCCTGGAGGTCCAAGGAGCAGAACACCACGCCTCGTTCAAGGATGGGATAATCTGAGCCAAGTGACCATCCTGAAGGCTCGAGACCTAGGAACTTGTTCAGGTCATGCAGGTCGAGAATGGGCGCAGACCCCGTCCGTTTAGGACCAGAAGTACCTGGACACAAACCCGGGTCTGGAGGAGGATCCGCCATCTTCATTACCTCTTTTTGGGTAGAGCAGGGCATATCGGTTCGGCGGGCCGCTGGTGAGCTACGGACCCGTGGCTCCGAGGCGGCGGCTTGGAAGGTGGGCCTGCTTTCGAACTCAGAGGCAGGCCTTTCCTACCTCCAACACCCAGCGGTCGTGATGATAGTGGGAACAGTGGAAGGAAGTGGCAGAGCCGTCCCCATGGGGAACCCAGGGGGGAGTGGCGAGGTTGAGGCGGCACCTCAGCCCGTCACTGGGCAGGCTTGGAGAAAGAACCGGCTGAGGAACCTCCTGGGCCTTTACCTCCTTGCTTCCTGCTGGAGGAAGCAGTCGGCTTGGGTTTGGGGCGCAGCGTGAGCCTGCTGGCCTTGTTGCTGGTGCTGCTGGGCGGTAGAAGCAGGGACCCGAGGCGAAAGGACTTCTGCTGCTGATGGCAGCCTTTGTCCATCTAGGCGGAGGTGACAGAGTCCAGAGTGGCACTGGACTTCTCGATCCGCTGGAGGTGTCCCTCACTCCAGGGCGAAGAGGTCAGTCCCCAAGAGGGGCGTCCGCCAACATGTGCTGGGTATCCACCATGAAGGTGGATATCCTCAGCCACGCCCTGCGTCGCATGGCCACCGCAGCCGCTACTGACCTGGCACAGGAATCACCTATTTCCAGTGCAGTCTGGAGCTGCTGCTTCGCAACTGCCCTACTCTGGTCCCACACCTGGCGGACCGTGGTCTGCAGGTCAGGCGGGAGATGAGGAACAATCTCATCCAGGGAGCCCATAAGGGCGTGGGAGAAGTGTGCCATCAGCACGGCCGAGCTGGCCTGTTGGAGGCAGAGGGAGGACACAGCGTACACCTTGCACCCGGCAAAGTCCAGTTTTTTGGACTCTGTCGTGGGGGGGGCTTATCCACATCCCGAGCATTACGGGCGCGGAAGCATGATCGGTGACTAACCCCTCGGCAGAGGGTGTTCCGAAAACGGGCAAAGAGCGGTAGGGACGCATACTTCCTGGCCATCCTGGCCGAGGCGCAGGACAGGAAGCAGGTCGCTGCCAAAGCTCAAGGCTGAGCCGACAATGGCCTCAGCCACTGGGAAGAAACCTCTGTGGGAGAATCCTCGGTCCACAATCTCAGTCAGGATACTTGGCCCATTTGGACACGGGCTCGAGCTGCATCCCAGTGGACTCGAGATGAGTCGACAGACCCAAGAAGGACGATGGGCTATCGATCACTGACTGGCCCAGGAGGACTCTGGGTCGAACTGCCTGGAGAACAGGAAGGAAAGTCGTCTGATTCTGAAGAGTCTGTGAAGAGCTGCCTTGGCCTGAGCCACCCTCCACCTGCCGAGGGCGGTGGGAGTGAGGGTGACCAACCTATGGGGCAGGCCGTGACCCGACCGAGAATTCTTGTTGGGTGCCCCGACTTGGTTGTGGGCGGAGTTCCACCACAATGGTGGAGCAGCTGGTTTCGGCCTAACAACGGCCCTGGGTGGGCAACTCTACTGGAGCAGTGGTTGCTGGCGTTCAGGCGACAGCCACTTGATGGCAGGATCGGCTTTGGCCTGGACAATAGCAACTGCCGCCAAGGGTCCTCGTGGTGCTGGCGCAGCGCTGCAGCCTCTCCTCACCGAGGAGGCGCGAGGAAGAGCGCATCGCTGCTTACTTGATGAGACCGAGACTGCCGATGTCGTGGGAACTGCTGGACCAAGAGGTCAGAGACAGAGACCGCCGAGGACCGAGTGGGTCTGGGAAGGGAGGGACACCCGCTCTTCCCTCGGCTAGGACACTTTAACCGAGGACTGCAGCCCAGAGCTCAGGCAGATCCTCGGTATCCACAGGGAACCAGTGAAGGAGGTTGTCGGCTTCTCAGTCGACAGCCCGTCTAGATCGAGAAAAATCTCGACTTTGTCGACTGGAGTCTCGGCAGGCTGGCCTGACGGGGGCACTGTGAAGCCAGCAACCTCAGCCGCAACCACGACCGAAGTCTACGGTCGGCCGCCCGGCGGAACGGGACCTCTCCCGCTCCCAGGAGGCGCCCGGCGGTGGGACTTACCTTGACTCCTTTTTCTTGGGCGGAGAAGAATGTCCAGGCCCTCTCCTTCGTGGAAAGGGACTGACAAAGCTCCTTGAGCGAAGCCGTATAAGAGGAACTCAAAGGCGGGATAAATGCAGCGGCCGAGGAGGAGGAAGATCGCCTGGGCTGCCTCCTCCTCGAGGGCAATCAACTGCTCGAGCTGCTCAGCCGAGCCAGCTGCCGTGGACACTGCCATGAGCCTCTTTAGATATTACCGGCGGAAAGCGTTTCATAGGGCCGAGCACAAGCAGGGCATGCGATCAGCCAGAGCGTTGGCCGAGAAGACGGCTACAACTTCATAGCCTCGGGTCATGATCTAGGCCTAAGCAGTAGAGGCTACGTGGAGTGCGGATCCATCCTGGACATTTTCTGCCTGCAAGGGCACCTCCAGCAGGGAACAGATTTGTCCATCGCACGCGAGGAAGATGAAGACCAAAGTTTAGAAAACTTCAAAACCAATTCGGACGAACCGAAGAGTTAGGATCAGTCTAAGCATGAAGCGCTAAGGAGGGAACCTGAGCTTCCAAGCGGTAAGGAAGATCTGGCGTCATGGGGCGGGAGTGAGAGTTTTACCACATGGGTGGGTGGGAGGAGCCAGCTTGAAGACCTTCGGCAAGAATTAAGCGGCGGATACCTGCCAGAGGTGTGGATGAACAACATAACCATGTCCCTAGAAACTTGACCTAAGTCTTGAAAATTTTAAAATAAGTTTGAGGTGAACGAGAAGATTAGGATCAGTCTACATGAGCATTAAGGAGGGAACCCTGAGCTTCAAGCGGTAAGGAAGATCTGGCGTCATGGGGTGGAGCTGAGAGTTTTACCACCCGGGTGGGTGGGAGGAGCCAGCTTGAAGACCTTCGGCAAGATTTAAAGCGGCAAGGAACCTGCCAGTAAGTGTGGATGAACATATCCACATCCTAGAACAGTAGTTCTAGGAGTGGTATATGTTGTTCATCTACACTGTTTGGCGTATCCCTTTCACTTCAAATCTGCTAGTTAGAATCTTCAAGCTGGCTCCTCCTACCAGTTTGTCTCAGCTCGCCCCAAGTCTCAGATCTTAACCTACTGGAAGAAAGGTTGTGTGCGTCCGCAGCCGGGGAGGTCAGGTGGGTCCGTGTGGATGAACATATACCACTCCTAGAATTACCATTACAGGTGAGTAACCTGTTCTTCCAGGAGCGTGTATATGTTGCTCATCCACACTGTTTGGCAGACTACAAGCAGTTTTCCGGGAGGAGGAAGGCAAGGCGCACACCCCTTACTTAGGGAACAGAGATTGGAGAACTAGTGCCCCAATACCAGCAGACCAGCATGGCAGTGGGTAATGAAGGGGTTTGCTGACTTCCAGGTAGAAGCCAGACAGATTTCCTGGATGGGGATGTCCCTGGAAGCAGCCACCAATGCAGCAGTATGGTGGGTAGAGTGAGCTCTTACCCCACTGGGAAGCTCCTTGCCCACCAACTCATAGCACAGACCTACGCATGATGTAATGCATCTTGCAATAGTCCGCTTCGCTGCAGGTCTGCCAGAAGCGGCTTCAGCGTAAGTGACAAACAGCTGGCGAACCTCGTCATGAATATCTGCTGTCCTCTCCTTATAAAAGGAGACAGCACGTCTCAGGTCCAAGGTATGGAGCCTGTACTCTGCGTCCGAGGTGTAATTAGGGTAGTATACCGGCAGATTCAACACATGGTTAAGGTGAAACTCTGACATCACCTTCGGAAGGAATTTCGGGTGGGAGCACAGGACAACTTTGTCCCTGTGAAAGACCAGATAAGGGGAGTCCACCGAACGCGCCTGGAGCTCCCCTGTCCTTCTGACTGACATGATAGCCACCAGGAAGGCAGTCTTCCACAAGTGTGACAACTCACACTTGTGCATGGGTCCGAATGGCTTGCCCATGAGGTCTGTCAAAACCAGCAACAGATCCCACGGAGGTAGAAGTTCATGCACCGGAGGGGATATGTGATCCAGGCCTTTGAAAAAGCGCCTGACCACCGTCTCCTGCGCCAATGTCGGTTGACTGGCCCTTGCCCAGTAAGCAGAAATGGCTGCCAGGTGCACCCTAAGGGTCGATGACCGTAGAAACCCTTTGGAGAGAGACCAAAGGTAGTAGAGAATGTTAGCCACAGAACAGGATAAGGGGTCCAGACCCTTAACCTGATACCAAATGGAAAACCTTTTCCATTTGAAGGTATAACATTTCCTGGTCTATTCCTTTTGAGATGCCTCCATCACAGTGCAGACATCTTCGGAAAGACCCAAAGCCTGGAACTCTAGCTGCTCAGGTACCAGGCTGTGAGGTGCAGGGATTGAAGGTCCGGATGGAAGACATTCCCCTGGTTTAGAGATATCAGGTCCGGGCATGCAGAAAGCCAATTTGGGGGGCTGCAACTGAGGCTGAGGAGATCTGGATACCACAACTGGCAGGGCCAGTCTGGGGCTATCAGAATCACCTTTGCCTTGTCCTCCTCACCTTGAGTAACCACCTGTGGATCAAGGGAAATGGAGGAAGGCATAGAGGAGCTGGGGTCCATGGCCTCGAGAAGGCATCCCCCGCAGCAAGCCCGGCTGAGGGGATGGGCATGACACAGCCTCAGCATGGTGTTTTCCCTGAGGCAAACAGTTCCATCATCGGTTTGCCCCAATGGGAGAACAGGCTGTAAGCTACCTCTGGATGGAGAGACCACTCGTGGGATGTCTGGCCTTTGCAGCTAAGAGCATCTGCTAGCTGGTTTGAGGCTCCTGCACATGGATGGCTGGAGATCCACCTCCAACTGGCTTACAAGGGTCGGATGCAGGCGCCTCCTTGCCCAGCAGACAGGAGTGCGTGCCGCCCTGTTTGTTGAGGTAGTACATGGTCGTGGTATTGTCCATCTGGACTTGAACCACTTGACCCTGGAGCTGAGGAGCGAAAGCCGACCGTGCCAGTCTGACTGCTCTGAGCTCCAACAGGTTGATGTGGCATCAGGACTCCTCGGGGGTCCAGAACCCATGGGCCCTGTTGTCCCCCATGTGGGCTCCCCAGCCCATGGGGGAGGCATCGGTCATAAGGATGACTGTCTGCTCAGGCGGACAAACTGGATCCCTTCCTGCAACTGGTATGGGGCGGTCCACCACTGGAGAGTGTCCCACATCTTCTGGGTTGCAGTAATCAGCTGGTCGAAATGACCATGGTGCTGAGTCCACTGGGTGGCCAGCTCCCATTGGAGGGGGTGCATGTGCAACTGGGCCCAATGCACCGGTGAGGTGCATGCTGCCATGTAACCCAGAAGGCACAGAAAGTCCCGGGCAGGGCACGAGTGCCCAAAGGAGGAGAGGACCTCCCCCCCTGTCCGCTGGGAGCCTAGCTCTGACTTGACAAGAGTCAAGTTCTGTCCCGATGAAGGCCATCACCTGGGAAGGCACGAGTTCCGACTTGGCCTCGATCAGGAGGCTGAGTTGCGTGCAGGTCTGGAGGGCCATATCCCTGGACCTCTCCACCTCCTGTTGGGTGGAACCTGCCAGGAGCCAATCATCAAGGTAAGGGTAGATTCTGACTCCTCGACACCGAAGATGGACCGCTACTGCAATGCATTTGGTGAATACTCGGGCCGATGACAGGCAGAACAGCATGGCTCGGAACTCGAACAGGGTCCCCTCGACCCTGAAGTGGAGGAACCACTGATAGGACAGACAGATTGGGATGTGAAAGAATGCGTCCTGCAGATCCAGTGAACAGAACCACGTTTCGCTCCAAGGATGGTATGATCTGGGACAGAGAGACCATCCGAAAAGTGTGAGACCTGAGAAACCGATTCAGGCTGTGGAGATCTAGAGTTGGACGCCAACCCCCTGTCCGCTTGGGCACCAGGAAGCAACTGGAGACAAAGCCTGGGTCTGCTGGAGGATCCGCCACAGAAGCTACGGCCTCCTTGCGGATGAGCTGAGCTATGTCGTCTCGAAGAACCAACTGTGTGCACGAGGAAATAAGTTCCTCCCGAGGGGCACGGGCTTGGCTGGAAGGGTACTGCTCAAACTCTAGAGGCATTCCCCAACAGACCACTTCGCGAACCCACCTGTCTGAAGTGATAGTGGACCAGGCAGAAAGGAAGTGACGGAGCAGACCCCCCACGGGAGGGCCCAGAGCTGGAGTGAAGGAGATAAGGGTGGCAACCCCCATCCCGTCACTGGGTAGGCTTAGAGAAGGAGGCTCCAGGACCCGAACCTTGGCCTCCTTTGCAGGCCTGTTGGGGTCCAGGCTTGGGCAGAGGGCCCAAGCTTGAACCTGCTGCTGATGTTGCTGACCTCCTTGATAGGAGGGCTGCCGAACCACAGGGGAAGAATGCCGAAAGGGCTTCTTCTACCAGTTCTTACCCAAAGAACCCTTGGCAGAAGTAGCAGCGTCCAAGGTGGCATTGGACTGCTCTATGTCGCTGTAGGTGACCAGCCACTCCTGGACGAACAGGTCGGTCCCAGGAAGGCACACCAGCCAACTTGTGCCGAGTATCTGCTGGGAAGCAGGAAAACCTCAGCCAAGCCCTGCAGCGAGAGGCCACTGCAGCGGCCATCGAGAGGGCACAAGAATCCCCTATGTCCAGGGCTGTCTGGAGCTGCTGTTTGGCAACAGCACGGCCATGATCAAGGACCTGTGACCGTGGTCTGCATGTCCATGGGGAGATGAGGGAGGACTTCGTCTAATGACCCAAGAAGGGCATGAGAGAAATGTGCCATGACGACTGCCGAGCTGGCCTGATGAAGGCCCAAGGAAGAGGCTGCATAGACCTTTCAGGCAGTGTGGTCCATATTTTTGGACTCTGTCTGGAGGTCAGTCAGTGTCGGCCGAACTGCCAGTACGTCTGAACATGGAGGCAGTCACCAGGCTCTTGGCTGAAGGGTGCTCCATGAACCCCGCAAGGGACCCCATGGGCACTGTGCACTTGCAGGCCATGTGGGCAGATAGTGCTGCGCATGAGGCAGGATGCCGCCAAAGTTCAAGGGCCAGGCCAACAATGGCTTCGGCCACTGGAAAAGCCTCCGTCGGGGTATCCCCTCTCTTCAGAATATCTGTGAGAGGCTCCCACTTTTCTGGATAGGTTCCAGGGCATTCAGGTGGAGTAGGAAATGAGACGAGAATCCCTTGGAAGGAGGAAGGCCTTCCTCCATCCCGTGCTCAACGGATGACTTGTCATCCCGGATGCAGTGGAGCCTGGTGAAATCAGAGTCCAAGGAACTGTGATACAGCGGTCTACCACCTAAATCACCCTCGATCCTTCAAGGGAGGTCCAGGGTGACCATAACAGACAGACGGGGAAGGCTGGTGTCTAGTCGGTCCTCTTTTGAGAGAGACCCTCCCTTAGGCTGCTTAGGTGGCGGTTCCACCAGAATAGGTGGAGAGACCGGGATAGGCCAAACTGGAAGACGGGACGGCCCCATGGGCGGAGGAACCAGGGACTTCGGTTCCGGAGGGGTTGGCTTCGGCCTGGGAGACGAAAGCCAAGTAATGGCCGGGGTGGGTGGCGGAACCGGCTTCTGCCCAGTCAGGATCAGCTGTTGCCACATAAGATCCTCATAGCGCCGGAGTTTCCACCACCGCCTCTCCTCATCTGAAGAGGATGAGGATGACCTGTGGCATCGCCTCTTAAGAGTGCTTATGGCTGTTCCTCGGTCGTTCGGCCAAGGGGGTCATGGACTGGGATAGAGATCGGGGAGGCCGACTCGGTCGATTGGGAGAAACCGGTATGACCGGTGAAACCCTAGGGTCTGGAATTGGGTCTTTGATGGGGACAGCAGCGGGCTTGGGTCTCCTCATCTGGAAATACCAGGACTGGAGTCCGTTCTAGTGAGTCGTCGGCACACGGCCAGCGAGCAAAGGGTCGAGGATAATTTCGGCCTCGTGCCACATCCACCTCGGTCCCCTGGCCAGGCCGGAAGATCCGTGAAGAAGGTGGCGAGGATGCAATCTTGACCGAGGTAGAGACCTCTGCATTCCTCGGACTCTGACCTTTCTGCCCCAAGAACGCCTTCACTGGGACGAAGACAACGGGTCCTTATCTCTCTTCCAAGAGCGGGAGGAGTGTGAGCCCGAGGGCGCCTCTCCCCGGGTGTGGATAGACTGGCACATCTCCGTAAAGGATCCCGTAAAGGTGGAGCCCAGGTTCAGCGGGACGAAGAAGGTTCGACTGGCTTCTTCCTCGAACACCCTCATCTGTTCCAGCTGATCGGCAGAGTCCGCAGCCATGGAAACCGCCCACCTAGCCTCATTCAACTTCACTGGAGGGTTCCCTTTTTCCGGTCTCCCCACAGCTTCAGGCATGCCTTGTGGTTGTCCAGGACGTTGGGATGGAAAGCCAAGCAAAAGCTACATGGCTTGATGTGTCGCGGCGACACCTAGCTGGTAGGCATGCGTGAGTTGGGAATGGTGCCCATCTTCTGGCCGCAGGGACACGGCAAAATCCCGGGGAAGATTTCTCCTCCATGATCGATGCTGCAAAAGCGCGATCGCTAACTCAAACGAGTTTGAGCTTCCGTAAAACTGATTGTTTGAAAGCCAGGGCCTACGAAATGCGAGAGGACGAGGGAGGCAACCTGCATCTTCCAGCGGAAAGGAAGATCTGGTGTCATGGGGCGGAGCTGAGGTATATACCACCCGGGTGGGTAGAAGGAGCCAGCTTGAAGACTTCTGGCAGATTTAAAGTGGAAGGGGACAATGCCAAACAGTGTGGATGAACATATCCTGATCTTTCTGTGTACCTTCACCATTCATCATCTTTGGGTAATGTGGCTGGAGATCACGACCCCATGGGAGCTTTTTTTTTGGGATGGGCGGAGTCGACACCATCGGCACCACCCTAGAAGCAGATGCATTGAGTGGCGCTCATGGATTGGCCATTAGGTGTTGTCGACCCCGCCCTCTCGCCAGTTCTGAGTCGCCGTAGAGTAAGAAAGGTTGGGAGGGAGTCCAAGGGACAGATAGAAGAAAAGATATACAAATTAAAAGGAGAAATAAATGACAGAGGACAGAAAGAGCTGGAAATCTAAGTGGATTGGGAAGGGACACCAATCAATGGAAGTAGAAGAGGAGGGAGGGAAGAATTAGAAGTAAGGATGTGGGGGGGGTTTAAGGAAACGTACCCTGAAGCCTTGATCTGTCTTCAGATTGTTTAGGAACTGCGAAGGAGTAGCCAGAAGGCTACACTGCTAGAATTCAAGGCACAGAATCACTGGCAATAAACTCCAACATAAGCAGCTATTCTGGAAGAAAAGACAGGATACAGGGCTGTACCCACCCCCCCACAAAAAAAAACAAGTTTAGGTGGAAAGAAAATACAGGTTATTCACCTGTAACAGGAGTTCTAGGAATGGGATATGTTGTTCATCCACACTTATTGCAGGTCCTTGCCGCTTTAAATCTTGCGGAAGGTCTTCAAGCGGCTCCTCCCACCCACCGGGTGGTAAACCTCGCTCTCCGCCCCATGGCCAGATCTAGCCCGCTGGAAGCCAGGTTGTCTTGTCCGGCCGGGAGGCGGGTGGTGAGGGATGAACAACATATACCATTCCTAGAACTCCTGTTACAGGTGAGTAACCTGTATTTCTAGGGACATGGATATGTTGTTCATCCACACTTACTGGCAGAGTCCTAGCAGTTCTCTGGGACGAGGGAGGCAAGGCGCACACCCCTATTAGGTAGAAAGACTGGAGAACTGAGGCCCCGACCAACACCCCGGCGTGACCCAAGGTCGATGTGGAAGGGGAACGGTAAAGCCTGCTTCCGGGCAGAAGCCCTGCAGATATCCTGGACCGGAGTGTCCTAGGAAGCAGCCACCGATGCAGCGGAAGGATGGGTTAAAAGGAGCACTCTTCCCTAAGGGAGGCTCCATGCCCTCCCGCCTACAGTGGAGACCTTGCAGGGGTGACCTGCCCGCTTGTCTTCCACTAGGCTGCAATCTGCCAGATGCGGCTTCAGCGAAGGTGATGAACAGCTGGCGAACCTCTCCCAAATTTAAGCTCTACGCTCTCAAGTGAGCGTTAAAATGGTTCCCACGGAACCTGGATACGGCCTCCGAGGTGTGAATGGGGATAAACCCCAGCAGAGGCAAACCCCCAAAGGGAAGACTCTGCCACCATCTCCTGGAGGAACTTCGGGTGGGGCGCAGGACAACCTAGTCCCTGTGGAAGACCGGATAGGGAGGTTAAAGGAGCGCCTGGAACTCTCCCAGCCTTCTGGATGGTGGAGTGGCCCCAAGAAGGTGTTCTTCCACAACAGGTGGGGGGAAAACACACCTGTGCAAAGGTTCGGATGGCTTGCTCATGAGCTAAGCCCATACCAGCAAGGATCCCACAGGAACGGGGATACTCTCCCAAAGGGGGAGGCGTGGTCGAGGCCTCGAAGTGCCAGACCACCTTCTCCAAACCACCAGCTACCCTCCGGCCCGCCCAGAAGATGAGTGGTGACACAGAGGCACCAGAGGGTCATCGATCAAGCCCTGGTATAAGGATGGACCCAAAAGGTCCGGAATGCTATGCCCAGGGACGGGAAGGGCACCGCCCTGACCCATCATCAGAAGAAGGAAACCTCTCCCAAAGAACAAGCATCTTGGCCGACTTCTAGCAGGACGCCTCGAAGGTCGAGGACCTTGCTGAAAGACCCTAGGCCTAGCCCCTAGCCGCACAGGGGATGGCCAACAGGTGCAGGGATTGAAGGTCCAGATAGATAGCCTTCCCCTGAAAAGAAAGACAGGACCGGCGGACTAGAGGCCGTCTCGGGAGCCTGGGGCTGAGACTGAGGAGAGCTGGATACCAGCACTGGCAATCCAGTCTGGGGCTACCAACATCACCTGCGCCAAATCCCTCCTCGCCTTGCCCGTGGGTCAAGGGAAGCGGGGAGAGGCAAGGAGGGCCGGGTCTGTGGCCCGATGGCATCCCCTACAGCAAGCCCTTGCTGAGGGGTGGGCAAAAACAGTCTCGGCCTAGTATACTCCCGGAGGAAAAGGGAGAAGATCCCGTGCTACCCCCGGCAGGAGACACTCATGAGGCGCGCCTATGCCCGGCCTCAGGGTCATAGCTAGGAAATGGGCTCCTGCCATGAAATGGCTAGGAAGCCTTGACATGCAACCGCCCCAATGCAGAGAACCACCTTAACCGAGACAAGGGATAGACCAAACCCGGCGGAGTAGGTAGCACATAGTCTAGGAATAATCCAACTTGGACTTAGACCACTAGACCCCGTACAAGCGGAGCAAGCGGTGCTGGCTAATCGGACCGTCTGTCTCCAGTGAGCGGGAAGGACATCGGGACTCACAAGAGGACCAGAGACGACGCACTCTGCATTCCCCAAGATGGGCACCACACCCATCCAAGAAGAACCGGCCGGAGAAGACCAGCAACTCAGGGCGAACAAGCAGGATAGTCTCCTGCCGAAGTTAGAACGGTCCAAGGGAGCGTTCTCCTAACTCCTGGGCTGTAAGTCATGAACTGGTCCACAGGACACAGCGTTGTGACCTCTGGCTGGCCCCTCCCACTAAGGGAAGGCCGCCGAGGCCCAGGAGGAGCAGGAGGTCCTGGCAGGACGTAATTCCCCGGCCAACCCGACCGGAAAAGGAGGAAAACCTCGCCCAGAGCTGAGCTCGGACTCAAAGTCGAGCTTAGTCCCGAAGAAGCTTCACCGCTAAGATATGAGTTCTCACTCTGCTCCCGAACAGGAGACCAGTCTGCCTGCCGGGTGGGGTGACATCCGGACCCTTCCATGCCGGAGACTGCTAAGCAAGGAAGTGTTAGGAACGTGAAGCAGCTCCCCACAAGAAGGGGTGGAGCTCCCCAAAAACGACGGAACAAGGAGTAGGTACATCCTGGAGACCAGGAATCCTACATTCCACGTCCTGAGGATGGAATGTCTGCAGAAAAGAAGACCATCCAGGCGTGCGGGAGGAGGCACAAGCCCGTCCGTGAGACCAGGAATACCTGGACACGAACCCAGGGTTGAATGGGGGGGCGCCACAGCCTTCCTGAACATCTCTAACTAGAGAGCCAGGCATGTCGGACGACGACACAGGGGCAGTGAACTCCAAATTCCCGTGGAGACAGCGGCTCAAGAGGATCAGCTGCAACTCTGCGACAGGATCCACCCCAACACCTCTCCAGAACGAGGTGCAGAGCCGTCCCCAATGGAAAAACCCTGGAAGAGACGCACGGGCCGGAGCAATGCCCTTGGCCCGCCACTGGCAGGCTTAGAGGAGGAGGAGGGAGCCGAGAAGCCCCTCGGTTTCCTGCCTCTCCGCTTCCTTTTGGAGGAAGACGCTGGATTGGCAACAGGTCGCCCAGCGCATGACAGCATACTTCCTCGCCATCCTGGCCGAGGCACAGGGCAGGAAGCAGGATGCTGCCAGAGCTCCAAGGCCGGGCCAACAATGGCCTCGGCCACTGGAAAGGCCTCCGTGGGAGAATCCCCTCAGTCCAATATCTCCGTTAGGGAATACTTGGCCCGCTTGGATACGGGCTCGAGCTGCATCCCGGTGGACTCCGAGATGAGCCTAAGCAACCCATGAAGGATGATGGGCCATCGTCCAGCGACTGACCTCCGGAGGACTCCAAGTCAACCTGCCTGGAGAACAGGGAGGAATCGTCGGACTCGGACGAGTCTGCAAAGAGCTGCCTTGGCCTGACCCACCCTCCACCTGCCAAGGCGGTCGGGAGTGAGGGTGACAGACAGCATATGGGCAGGCCCTGGGCTGACTAGATTCTGTCGGACCCCAAATTTCGGCTGTGGAGGCGGAGTTCCACCAGAATGAGGTGGGGCAGCGGTTTGGTCGAGCAACAGGCCGGGGCAGGCGCCTGCCAGGGCGAGGGGTTGCTCGCCATCCGTGACAGCCACTTGATGGTCGTGAAGGCGACGACGCCGGCTTACTCTCGGACAGAAGGAGCTGTTGCCCATGAGGTCCTCGTGGCGTCGACGCAACCTGCATCGAAGCCTCTCCTCGTCCGAGGAGGAAGACGAGGACGAGCGGCGACGCCACTTACTACGGTACCGGGACAGCCTGTGTCGGCGGCATTGGCTGGACCGAGAAGATGTCAGAGACCGAGAACCTTGGCGTTTCCGAGGAGGGTTCTGGGGCAGGGGAAACCCGCTCTCCCCTCGGCTTGGAAGTTTCAACCGTGGACTCTCGAACGGGAGGCACAGGCAAGCCCACAATAACTCTCGATCTCAGCCGGGGAACCAAGAAGTAAGGGTTTTCGGCTTCACCGGTCAACAACCCGTCCGGCCAGGTCGAGAAAATCTCGACTGCGTTGACGGGTGTCTCGGTCAACTGACCTGAAAGGGACACCGTGAGGCCAGTGGCCGGAGCCGAAGGGTCGACCAAAGTAGACTACTCGGGGAAGGTGACCTCTCCTGCTCCCAAGAGCATCAACGGAGGGACTTACCTTTGGAGTCCTTCTTTTTGGACCGAGAGGAAAGTCCTGAAGTTGTTGGTCCCTCTCCCTTGGTGGAAAGGGACTGACAGAGCTCGTTAAAAGAAGCTGAATAGGAGGATCCCAAGGAGAGCGAGATAAAGGCTGCGGCCGAGGAAGACGAAGATGCGGCCTGCGCCGCCTCCTCCTCTAGGGCAATCATCTGCTCAAGGCTGTTCCATCAAGCAAGCCGCATGAGACCGTAAGCAGGCCTCCACCGACTTTACGGAGGGTAGCGTTTCTCAGGGTGCCCAAGTTGTAAGCGGCGGCGGTCTTCAGGGCGTGGAGCCGAGAAAGGAAAGCACAGGTGCGAGGCCTGCAGGTGTGCTCAAGGCCTAAGCAGTAGGCATGCGTGGAGTGCGGATCCGTCCGAGACATCTTGGCCTGCATGGACACCTCCGAAACCTGAGTCGATTTGTCCATCGCAGCCACTAGGAAATAAATGACTGAAGTCTTGAAAACCTTATCACTGGGCGTTAAGGAGGAACCTGAGCTTCCAGCGGTAAGGAAGATCTGGCGTCATGGGCGGGCAGGAGTTTACACCGGGTGGGTGGGAGGAGCCAGCTTGAAGACCTTCCGGCAAGATTTAAAGCGGCAAGGATAACTGCCAGAAAGTGTGGATGAACAACATATCCATGTCCCTATAAAGTACAGTTATGCAAGAACTTACCGTAACAGTAGATCTTCGAGAACAGTTCTTGCAGCAGGTAACACCATTAGGACTGAAGCCGGCGAAGAGTCAGGACCTGAAATTCTTCTAGCTAGCTATCTTCAGCGGGGACACTTGACGTCGGTCCGCCTCAGACGTCAAGCGTAGTACATAAGGGGGTGGTCCCGCCAGATTCCCCAGTTCTCCCGCCGGAGACTTCCGGCCGCAGGACGACATCAGAATGGGAGACCGAGGATCCACCATCAGAAGACAAAAGGGCGTAAACCCCTGCCAAAGGCTCGGAAAGCCATGCCTCCTCCAAGGGGGATGGTGGGCGGGAAGAAAAAATTCTAGGGACATGGATATGTTGTTCATCCACACTCATTGGCAGGTATCCTTGCCGCTTTAAATCTTGCCGGAAGGTCTTCAAGCTTGCTCCTCCCACCCACCCGGGTGGTATAACTCTCGGCTCCGCCCATGGCGTAGATCTTCACTTACCGCTTGGAGCTCAGGTTTCCCTCGCCTACGTTTGCGACTGATTCCTATTCTCCGTTTGCGATTTAAAATAAATTTTGCAAAAGAACTTCAGTCTTCTATCCCTACGCGGCTGCGATGGACAAATCGACTCCCGGTTTCGGAGATGCCCATGCGGGCAGAAGATGTCTCGAGGCGGATCCACACTCCGTGTGTCTACTGCTTCAGGCCTTAGAGCACGACCCGCCAGGCATGCGACCTGTGCTCATCTTTCACGACCTCGTCCTCGAAGACCGTGCTGCCCGATTGCAACTGGGCCGTCCCGAGAAGCGTTTCCCTCCGGTGAAGTCCAAGGAGGCCCGGTTGGCGGTGTCCGCGGTGGCGGGCTCGGCGGATCAGCTCGAGCGGATGGTCGCCCTCGAAGAGGAGGCGGCGCGGGCCGTATCTTCCTCGGCCGCGGCATTTATCCCGCTCTCTCTAGGTTCTTCCTACACGGCTTCTTTTAAGGAGCTTTGTCTGTCCCTCTCCACTAAAGGAGAAGGGCCTGTGTCTACTGGACCTTATTCTCGGTCCAATAAAGAGGGACAGGGGTAAAGTCACTCGAATCAAGCTCTTGGGAGCCGGGAAAGGTCCCTCTCCCGGCCGTCGACCGTCGGCTTCGGTGACCTTCGGCTTGACCCACTGGCCTCACGGTGTCCCGTCAGGTCAGTTGACCGAGACTCCACCGATGAAGTCGAGATTTTCTCGACCCATTGGAGTGGGCTGTCGCCTTTAGCAGCGAGATTCCCCTCTCCCGAGTTCCCCGGAGGAGTTGAGGATCCCGTGGGCTCGCCTATGCCTCGGTTCCGGAGCCCTCGGATGGACCATCCGGGCGAAGAGTGCGGTTCCGGCCGACACCTCCCCGCACCGACCTGGAAATTCCGGGACTCGGTCTCGGTCTCGGACCTCTTGGCGGTCCAGCGATCCCATAATCGCCAAGCGGTCTCGGCACGCGGCTCGTCCTCCTCCTCGGATGAGGCTTCGGCGTAAATTACGTCGGCCAGTACGAGACCTTATGTTGCAAGCAGCTCCTCTCCTGGCGGGGAATAAGCCGGACCCGTCGCTCCCGGCCATTAAGTGTGCTTAACGAGGCAGCCGACACAACCCCTCGACTTATCAGGGAGCCTATACCCAGGCGGTTTGTTGCGCCAAAACCAGCTGCTCCACGATTCCGGTGGAACCTCCCCCTCCACAGCCACCTAGTGGGGCTCCAACCAAAGATTCTACCGATTGACTAGGTCTACCCATCGGCTGTCAGTTACCCTCACTCCCGACCGACCTCGGCAGGGTGAAGGGTGGCTCAGGCCAGAGGCAGCTCTTCGAGGATTCTTCTGAGTCCAAGATGATTCCTCCTTTTCTCCAAGCGACTGGACTTGGAGTCTTCAGGAGGTCAGTCAATGGACGATAGCCCGTCGTCCTTCCTAGGACTGCCCGGCTCATCTGGAGTCTACGGGATGGAGCTCGAACCCGTTCCAAACAGACCAGGTATCCCCTCACGGAGATTCTGGACCGGGGGATTCTCCGACGGAAGCCTTTCCGGTGCCCGAGGCCATGAGTGGAGTCCGGCACTGGAGCTTTGGCAGGCGCCTGCTTCCGCCCTGCGCCGGCCAGGATGGCCAGGAAGTATCGGTCCCTACCCGGTTCCTTGTCCGGTTTTTGGAACACCCTCTGCTGAGGGGTTGAGTTACCGACAGCGTTTCCGGCGCCCGGCAGCGCCAGGGATGTGGACAAACCTCCTGACAAGGAGTCCAAAAAGATTGGACTATGTCAGGCGAAAAGTCCTACGCTGCGTCCTCTCGGCCTTCGTCAGAGCCAGTTCGGCCATCCTCATGGCACATTTTCTCATGCCCTGTTGGGCTCCTGGATGAGGTCATCCCTCATCTTCCGCCGATCTGCAGACTACGGTTAAGCAGATGCGGGACCAAGAACAGGAGCAGTGGCCAAACAACAGCTCCAGACTGCTTTGGATATAGGGGACTCATTGTGCTAAGATCGGTGGCGGCCGCAGTGGCTATCGTCGGCATGAGCTTAGCTGAGGATATCCACCTTTACTCGGATACCCAGCACAAGTTGGCGGATGTTTCCCTTTTGGGGACTGACCTCTTCGACCCCTAGGGTGGAAGGTCACCTGCAGAGGATCGAGAGAGTCAATACCACCTTGGACTCGGTCTCTTCTCATCCAGAAGGACAAAGGCCGCAAACCACAGCCTAAGCCCTTCGTCCTTCTTAGCCCCAGCGCCATGCCCAGCAACGTCAGGGCCAGCAGGCTCGAGCCTTGGCATCCCAAACCCAAGCCGCCGGCTTCCTCTAACAGGAGGCAAGGAGGAAGGGCTCAGGAGGTCCCTCGGCGGTCCCTCCCTCCAAGCCTGCCCAGTGATGGGCTGAGGGGTGCAGCCCATCCCGTACCTGACCCCTGGGTCCCCATGGAGGGCGGCTCGGCACTTCGTTCCGCCTGGTCCGCTGTTACCACGGACAGGTGGGTCTTGGAGGTGGTGGGAAGAGCCCTACCTCTGGAATTCGAGCAGGCACCACCCTTCAGAGCCGTCACCCTCGGAGGCACGATCACCAGCCTCACTGGCGGCTCATTAGAACCGACATCGCTCTCCTCCTCCAGAAGGAGGTGGTAAGAGGTGGTGGACCCTCCTTCAGACCCAGGGTTTGTGTCCAGGTACTTCCCTGGTTCAGAAGCGGACCGGGGCTGGCCCCCATTCTCAAACCTACCACGACCTAAACAAGTTCCCTGGGTCTCGAACCTTCAGGATGGTCACTCTAGCTCAGATAATACCATCCTTGGAACGCGGCGTGTGGTTCTCCTGCTCTCTGGACTTGCAGGGCGCGTTTTTCACGTCCCTATCAGTCCGTCTCACACAGAGATTCCCTTAAGCTTCAGGAGGAAGGATCCCTCTTGAGTTCCAAGCCATGCCCTTGGCTTGTCTCCAGCTCCCAGGGTCTTCACCAAATGCATGGCTGTGGTGACAGCATTCCCTGGCGCCGAGGGGTCAGGTGTACCCTTACCTGGACGACTGGCTGATAGCACCCTCCAGGAAGGAGGCGGAGGTGGTCCAGAGATCCTGGCCCTCCAGGTCTGCTCTCAACTAGGCCTCCCTTATCAGCGAGGCCAAAGTCGGAACTCGAGCGAAGCAGGTGATTCTATTCATCGGGCGCAGCTGACTCTCTTGAGGCCAGGCGGCTGCCCAGGCGGACAGGGCCGAGGTTCTTTCCTCCTTTGCCCGATCATTTCTGGTTGGGCAATGCGCCTACCGGGACTTCCTGCGCCTCCTGGGTCTCATGGCGCCTGCACCAGCGTGGTCCGTTGGGCCCGCTGGAACATGCGTCCCCTTCAGTGGGGACTGGCCAGCCAGTGGTCACAATGCTACGATCCCTTGGACCAGCTTGTGGCCGGTGACACAGGGATGTGGAAGCATCTCAGTGGTGGACGTTCCAGATCATTTGCGGGAGGGCATCCCGTTCGTCCGCTCCGACCAGACGGTCTCTGTCGAACCGATGCCTCTCTGATGGGTTGGGGTGCCCATCTGGGGAACACGGGCTCATGGCCTCCTGGTCCCATGAGAGTCCCATGCCACATCAACCTCACTGGAGCTCCAGGCGGTCCGCCTAGCTCTCACCGCCTTTGCTCCGTTCCTCCGGGGTCAAGTGGTCCGAGTCCAGACGGACAATCCGCGACTATGTACTATCTAAACCGCCAGGGCGGGGCCAGCTCCATGCTTCTATGCAAGAGCTCTCGCATTTGGTCACTCGATGCGCAGCCTGGAGGCGAATCTCCTAGCCATTCACGTGGCAGGGAGCCTTCAACACCCTGGCCGATGCCCTGAGCGGATAGGGCTGCATCCCAGTGGTCTCTCTGCCGAGAGTAGTACAGCATCTGTTCTCCTTTGGGGCACACCTCCAGGTGGACCTGTTTGCCTCAGGGAGAGCAGCGAGCTGAGTCTGTTCCATGCCAGCCCCCTCAGCAGGGCTCGCTGCGGGATGCCTTCTCGAGGCAATGGACCCCGGGCCTCTTTACGCCTTTCCCCATTTCCCTTGATCACAAGGTGCTTCTCAAGGCGAGGGAGGGACAAGACAGAGTGATTCTAATAGCCCCAGACTGGCCTCGTCAAGTTCTGGTACCAGATCTCCCTCAGTCTCAGCTCCAGGACTCCGGCAGCTTCCAGCTCGCCGGACCTGCTCTCAGTCAATCAGGGGAAGGTGTTCCATCCGGACCTTCAATCCCTGCACCTGCGCCTGGTTCCTGGCGGCTAGAGTTCCAGGCCTTGGGTCTTTCGGCGAGGTCCTCAATGTAGTTGAGGCGTCCCGTAGAGTCGACCAGAAAATGCTATGCCTTCAAATGGAAAAGGGTTTCCATTTGGTGTCAGAACAGAGCTTGGACACCCTCCTCCTGTTCCTTGGCAAGCATCTTGGACTATTTATGGTCCCTTTCTAGTCAAGGGCTTGGTCGGCGACCCTAAGGGGTGCACCCTGGCAGCCATCTCTGCTGCTGACGCGGGCGCGGAAGCAGTCAGTGGAGCAGGAGAAGGTGGTCCGGCGCTTTTCAAGGCCCATGATCACATTTCCTCCAGTGCAGAGAACCCCCACCTCCGTGGGATCTACTGCTGGTACTGGCAAAGCTCATGGGCAAGCCATTCCGAACCTATGCACAGGTGTGCTCTCTCTCACAATAAGTGGAAGACCGCCTTGGTGGCTATCACGTCAGCCAGAAGGGATGGGAGAGCTCCAGGCTTTCCATCGAGTCTCCTTACCTGGTCTTCCACAGGGACAAGGGTTGTCCTCGCCCCCACCGAAAATTCCCTCCGAAAGGTGGTAGCCGAGGTTCACCTTAACCAGGTGTTGACTCTGCCGGTGTTCTACCCCAATCCTCCCGGAGGCCGAATATAGCCCATACTCTGGACCTACAAGAAGCGCTCGCTTATTATAAGGAGCCTGCAGCTGAAATTCGGGAGAGGTTCGCCAGCTGTTTGTCACCCACGCTGAAGCCATCTGGCAGACCTGCAAAAGCGGAGCGATAAGCAGGTGGGTAACCTCCTGCATAGATCTCTGCTATAGTTGGCGGGCATGAGCCTCCCAGAGGATAAGAGCTCATTCTACCCGCCATACTGCTGCGGTGGCTGCTTCCAGGGGCGCCCTATCCAGGAAATCTGCAGGCTGCTGCCTGGAAGTCAGCAAACACCTTCATTACCCATTACCACATAGGCCATGGAGTCACGCGGGATGCTGGTTTTGGGGCCTCGGTTCTCCAGTCTCTCTTTCCCAAGTAAGTATTGGGGGTGTAGTCTTGCCTCCTCCTCCCGAGGAGAACTGACGAGATCTGCCAATGAGTGTGGATGAACAACATATCCATGTCCCTAGAAATACAGGTTTACTCACCTGTAACAGGAGTTCTAGGAATGGTATATGTTGTTCATCCACACGACTCCACCAAACCTCCCGACTTCGGCAGCACAACCTGAGCTTCCAGCGGGCCAGATCTGGCGTCATGGGCGGGCAAGAGTTATACCACCCAGGGTGGGTGGGAGGAGCAAGCTTGAAGACCTTCCAGCAAGATTTAAAGGCAAGGATACCTGCCAATGAGTGTGGATGAAAGCAACATACTACCATTCCTAGAACTCCTGTTACAGGTGAGTAACCTGTATTTACCACCTTAGTAATGTTGTTTCTTCTAATGGAGTCTTGCTATATTATAGACATTGCTTAAGTTTGATCCAGCTCTAGAACTGCCCGGAGTGAAATGGTTAAAACCATTCCAAAATAGAATTTTGGCACGAGCAGCTCTATCTGTGTCATTTCAAACTTGAACTGTCAAGATCTTCTACGAGCCAAACTCACTAAGGTCTGTGTAGAAGCTGTAACCTACACTAGCCAAATGGCTACCAAAATAACAACCATTGATGGTCCCAACACCCAAGACTCAAGTCAGGGGACCAGAAATACTAACACCATTCTAATAATATGAAAATGAAACATAAGTATAATAAAACACACACACTACGTACACATACACACCCAAGAGTCCCAAAGGGGACAAAATGCTAAAGAACATAAGTAGTGCCCACACTAGAAGTTGCCCACCACCAAGAAGGAGGTTCTGAGAGGGGCAGGTTGGGGAGGTCTATAATATAGCAAGACTCCATTAGAAGAAACAAACATTACTAAAGTAATTTTTCTTCAAACATGAAGTCTTGCTATATTATAACATTAACAAGAAATACACAGACAATACCTCATGGAGGAGGGCCAGAACCTACTTAGGGAATAGGCTCTGAAGAACAGCTGTCGAAACCTAGCATCTCTCCTGGCCTGGACATCCAGGGGTAATGCTTGGTAAAAGTGTGTACCGTTTTCAAGTAGCAGCACAGCAAATCCTAATAAAGGGATATCTCTGGCAGCAGCTAGAGGCGCAGCTGTACCCCTGGTAGAATGAGCCCTCGACCAGGGGAGGATCACCCACTTTCTGACAACAAAAGTGGATACAAGAGAGACAATCCACCTGGCTATTGATCTCTCAGTAGCAGATTTGCCTTTCCCAACTTCACCATAGGTAAAGAAAAGTTGGAGGTTCCAGACCTGTGACCTTTGGTACGCTCTATATAATAACTAAGAGCTCTCTTAACATCCAAGCTGTGCAACCTCCTCTCACCCAAGAGAGTGATCAGTGAAAAATACGGAAGGAGATAGATTGATTAAGATGGAAATCTAGAACCATCTTAGGCAAAAACTTCCCAAGAAGACCCTAGGGCGACCTTATTCCTGTGGAAAGAAATAAAAGTCAGTCTCCACTGACAAGGCTTGCAATTCACTTAAACCTGGCAGAAGTGATAGCCACTAGAAACAGTTTTCCAAGTTAGGTACTTAAGCTCTGAAGAAGACAGAGGTTCAAAAGGGGTTACATTAACTGGGCAATGCAAACATTAAGGTCCCAAGCAGGGCCGGCTCCCGAGGAGGATTAGTATGGAGTAATCCCTTAAAAACTTGGAAAACACAGGATGAGAGGAAAGAGGGATGACTTTCCTGCTGACACAAAAGCAGACACAGCTGCCAAATGAACTCTCAGGGTAGCTGGTCTGAGACCCCAAGGAATTAAGATGTACCATGTAATCTAACAAAATGGGCAATTCAGCAGATTCTGGGGAAATATTTTCCCAGCACACCAAATGGAAAACCTTTCAACATTTAGAACTATAAGTAGCCTAGTGGAAGGCTTTCTCGAGAAGCCTTTGGGATCTCAAGAACACCCTGAGAGAGGTGTAAATCAGCAAACACTTAACTCCTCAAGAGCCAGGCGTTGAGGTTGAGGATTGAGGTCCGGATACCACACCCTTCCCTGGGTACAAGTCAACAGATTGTGATTCCTGGGGAGGCACAGGGGAAGATGGACTGTCAGACACAGAAGGACTGGGTACCAGGGCTGCCTGGCCCAATCGGGGCAATCAGAATCACCCTGCAAGGCTGAGATCTGATTTTAACTAGTACTTTGAATAGGAGAGGAAAAGCACTGAAGACAGACCTCCCAATCCAGAAGAAGAAGAGCATCCAGGGAACTGAGCCCAGCACTGGAGGCCTGACAAACAGAACAGAGGAAGTTTGTGATTGTCTGGGGCTGCAAAAGATCTATCTGAGGATGCCCCACCTGGAAAAAACTATCCCCAGCACCTGAGGATCCAGGGACCACCAGGATGGCCCTGGGGAAACCTACTGAGGGCATCCACTAGGACATTGTCCTTCCCGGAAGATGAACTGCTAGAGGGAAGTGTTCAGGGAACAGGCCAGACCACAATCTCATTGCCTCGCACACAAGGCCGAAGAGCCAAGTGCCCCCGTTTGTTGATGTACCACATTGTTGTGGTGTTGTCTATTCTGACTTGTATCACCTTGTCGTGGACAGATGCAGAAAGCTTGAAGAGCTAAAAGACAGCTCTGATTCCAGCAAATTGATGTGGAGCAGAGATTCCTGGGGGACCAAACTCCTGAGATGGAAAGGTCGCCCATGTGGAAACCCCAGAAGGAAGCATCTGTAGTGAGAGTCAAGTCGCGGAGAAGGGGAAATGGGGACCCCGCCTAAAGTGCTCTGATCCTGCCACCACTGGAGAGCTAGGATCAAAGGTTGAGACCACTGGGACAACTCGGAAAAGGGTCTCTTCTCTGAGACTAAAAGGTTCTCAAAGTGAAACTGAATGTCTTCACAAATCTGGCTCCCACAACAGTTGTGGATGCAGCCATGATGCCCCAGGAGCTGCAGAAAGAGTACTGCTGGTCAAGAGACCTGCAGAGTGAAGGAAGAGCCAAGGCCACTACATTCCTTACCCTTTCTGGGGGAAAGAGGAAACTCTGGCTAACTGTGTGGCCAATTCTGCCCCTATAAGGGTGAGTCACCTGGACTGGTTCCAGAACCGACTTTGGTAGGTTTAGCAAGAAACCCAGGGAGGTGAGAAGCTGCTGGGTGACCTGCAGGTGAGATTTTACCTGTTCTGGGACTGGACACAATGAGCCAGTCGTCTAGATAGGGAAAAACAGCAATCCTCTGCCTCCTTAAGGGGCCACTGCCACTGCTAGACACTTTGTGAATACCTTGGAGCAGAGGTAGGGCTGAAGGGCATTGCTCTGAACCCGGTAATGACCTGAGGACTGCAGATGGGATCTTCCTGATTAGGACATGGAAATAGGCATCCTTGAGGTCCAGGAAGGCTAGCCAGTCCCTGGCCTTAGGGAAGGTAAAATCATTGCCAGAGTTACCATTTTAACTTTGGTTTCAAAAGATGCTTGTTCAGATATCTAGAAGATCTAAGATGGGCTGCCATTCTCCTGTCTTTTGTGGGGTAAGGAAGTATCTGGAATACAGACCCCTGCCCTGATGCAGGAGGAACCCTTCTACTGCTCTGAGGAGCTAACAGGGAATGAACCTCTGTTTCCAGGCGAGAGGTCTAAAAGCACTTACAGGTAGAAAAATCTGCTTCTCAACTTGGGAAACTTTTTGAAGCTGAGGAGAACCAGACCCTGGCCTCACTACTTCAGAGAACCCACTTGTCTGAGGTTAAAGAAGCCCAATTCTGACTGAAGTAAGCCAGCCTGCCCCCACTGGTACGGAGAATCGGCCCTGGGCACCCCATCAGGGTGCCTGTTTCATGAGGAGCTTTGGGCTGGGTGGTGGGAGCAGGTCTACCACCCCTCGTCTGCCCTGCCTCTGAAAAAGCCCCTGAGCATAGGCAGAGGCCTGAGTCTGGTAGAAGGCCTGTGAAAGGCCTACCTACCCCAGGGGCATGCCTTTGAGGAGTGGCTTGCCGCCCAGCCTGGGCACTCTTGTAAGTAGTCCTATATTCATCCATCTTCTTCATGTAATTCTCTGTCTGCTCTCCAACAGAATTTCCCACCACAGGAAAATCCATAGCCTTAGTCTGGGTGTCCTGTGACAAACTAGTACACCTGACCAGGCCAACCCTCGGAAAAGCTACAGATGTGGCCATGACCCTCAGAGGAAACATCATTAACATCCACAGCAGCATGAAACCCCAACCTTAGGAAGCTTCAATGCCATCAGCAGCCACCTGTTCTAGTTCACTAATAACTGGCCATGGGCCTGCATGGCCAATTGCATAACAGTATCCCATCTAGATTTCTGATACCTAGCCTACATAAGCCATATAATTTGCTTGCCTGAGTCCCAGAGAAGCTGCCATACACTGTTTTTGCCATGGCATCAATCTTCCTGGAATCCTTGTCAGGAGGTGCGAACAAGGAATATAGCTTTATCACAGGCAGCAGCCTGAACTACCAACATGACTGCATTGTTGAAAGGAATTCTGTATCAGACCTGACAATGTATACCTTCTGTCCATCTTTTTATCTACAGGAGCACAGAATTAGGAGCTTTAAAATTTAATTGTTTCCAAAAGATCATGTAAAGGAATAGACAATCTCCTAGACTCTGGAATATCCATCATTTCTACAAAATCAGGCCCTCTTGTCATCATAGCCTTCTAAAGGAAGCTGGAAGTTTAACTTTTATAAAACATAAAATGGATAGGGGACTCAGACAGCATAGAAATTCTAAAGGTCATCTGGGAGATGTCCGGTTCAATGCGACACCAGACCTTCCCGCCACATCAAGACTGTTCATAATCCTCCTCCCCTCCTGGTTCATAAAATTCTCAATATCATAATCCTGAACCATCAGACCGGACGAACCGACCTTTACCAGATAGTGGAAAAGGAGGAATCATCTTCGGACTCAGAAGAATCCCTCAAGAGCTGCCTCTGGCCTGAGCCACCCTTCACCTGCCGAGGTCGGGTCGGGAGTGAGGGTAACTGACAGCCATGGGGTAGACCCTTAGCCGACCGAGAATCTCTGGTCGGAGCCCCAATTGGTGGCTGTGGAGGGCGGAGGTTCCACCGAATCGTGGAGAAGGGTTTTACGAACAACCGCCTGCATAGGCTCCCCGGATAAGTCGAGGGGTTGTGTCGGGCTGCCCGTGGACAGTTGACTTAATGGCCGGGAAGGCGACGGGGTCGGGCTTATTCCCCGCCAGGAGGAGCTGTTGCAACATAAGGTCTCGGGGACTGGCCGACGTAATTTACGCCGAAGCCTCATCCGAGGAGGAGGACGAGCCGCGTGCCGAGACCGCTTGGCGATTATGGGATCGCTGGACCGCCGAAGAGGGTCCGAGACCGAGACCGAGTCCCGGAATTTCCGAGGTCGGTGCGGGGAGGTGTCGGCCGAACTGCACTCTTCGCCCGGATGGTCCATCCGAGGGCTCCGGAACCGAGGCATAGGCGAGCCCACGGGATCTCTCAACTTCCTCCCGGGGAACCGGGGAGAGGGGAATTCAAGCGTTAAAGGCGATAGCTCATCTAATGGGTCGAGAAAATCTCGACTTCATCGGTGGAGTCTCGGTCAACTGACCTGACGGGACACCGTGAGGCCAGTGGCCGGCCGACGGTCACCGCTGCCGACGGTCGACGGCCCGGGAGAGGGACCTTTCCCGGCTCCCAAGAGCGTTGATTGAGTGGACTTTACCCCTGTCCCTCTTTATTGGACCCGAGAATAAGGTCCAGACACAGTCCTTCTCCTTTAGTGGAGAGGGACAGACAAAGCTCCTTAAAAGAAGCTGTGTAGGAAGAACCTAGAGAGAGCGGATAAATGCCGCGGCCGAGGAAGACGTACCATACCGCCTCCTCTTCGAGGGCGACCATCCGCCGAGCTGATCCGCTGAGCCTGGCCGCGTGATCACCGCCAACCGGCCTCCTTGACTTCACCGAGGGAACGCTCGGACGTGCCTAGTTGCAATCGGGCAGCACGGCTTCGAGGACGTAGGGCGAAAGATGAGCACAGGTCGCAAGCCCGCGGGTCGTGCTCTAGGCCTGAGCAGTAGACACACGTGAGTGTGGATCCGCCCCGAGACATCTTCTGTCCGCATGGGCATCTCCTCAACCCGGAGTCGATTTGTCCATCGCAGCCATGTAGGGATAGAAGATCTGAAGTCTTTTTGCAAAATTTATTTTAAATCCGCAAACGGAGAATAGGAACTATCAACTAACGAGCAGGAGGGAATTTGACAGCCTGAAGATATCGACATACGGAGCCGTTATATTATTCGGTGGGTGGAGGAGAAGCTGAAGACCTTCCGCAAGATTTAAAGCGGCAAGGATACCTGCCAATGAGTGTGGATGAACAACATATCCATGTCCCTAGAATTTTTCTTCCCACCACCATCCCCTTTGAGGAGGCATGGCTTTTGAGCCTTTGGCAGGGGTTTACGCCTTTTGTCTTCTTGGATGGTGGATCCTCGGTCTCCCATTCTGATGTCGTTCTGCGGCCGGAAGTCTCCGGGCGGAGAACTGGGAATCTGGGCGGACCACCCCTTATGTGTACTACGCTTGACGCCTGAGGCGGACCGACGTCATGGGTCCCCGCTGAAGATAGCTAGCTAGAAGACTCTCAGGTCCTGATTCGCCGGCTTCAGTCCTAATGGTGTTACCTGCTGCAAGAACTGTTCTCGAAGATCTACTGTTACGTAAGTTCTTGCATAACTGTACTTTCTAGGACATGGATATGTTGTTCATCCACACTTTCTGGCAGTTATCCCTGCCGCTTTAAATCTTGCCGGAAGGTCTTCAAGTTGGCTCCTCCCACCCACCCGGTGGTAAACTCTGCCCGCCTCATGACGCCAGATCTTCCTTACCGCTTGAAGCTCAGGTTCCTCCTTAACGCCTATGATAAGGTTTTCAAGACTTCAGTCATTTATTTCCTAGTGGCTGCGATGGACAAATCGACTCCAGGTTTCGGAGGTGTCCATGCAGGTCGAAGATGTCCTCGGACGGATCACGCACTCCACGTATGCTCCTGCTTTAGGCCTTGAGCACCACCTGCAGGCTCTCACCTGTGCTTCCTTTCTCGGCTCCACGCCCTGAGCACCGCCGCCTGCTTACAACTTGGGCACCCTGAGAAACGTTACCTCCGTAAAGTCGAAGGAGGCCCGTTTGACGGTTTCCGCGGCGGCTTGCTTGGCGGAACAGCTCGAGCAGATGATTGCCCTAGAGGAGGAGGCGGCGCAGGCCGCATCTTCGTCTTCCTCGGCCGCAGCCTTTATCTCGCTCTCCTTGGGATCCTCCTATTCAGCTTCTTTTAACGAGCTCTGTCAGTCCCTTTCCACCAAGGGAGAGGGACCAACAACTTCAGGACTTTCCTCTCGGTCCAAAAAGAAGGACTCCAAAGGTAAGTCCCTCCGTTGATGCTCTTGGGAGCAGGAGAGGTCACCCTCCCCGAGTAGTCTACTTTGGTCGACCCTTCGGCTTCGGCCACTGGCCTCACGGTGTCCCTTTCAGGTCAGTTGACCGAGACACCCGTCAACGCAGTCGAGATTTTTCTCGACCCGTCGGACGGGTTGTTGACCGGTGAAGCCGAAAACCCTTACTTCTTGGTTCCCCCGGCTGAGATCGAGGTTATTGTGGGCTTGCCTGTGCCTCCGGTTCGAGAGTCCACGGTTGAAACTTCCAAGCCGAGGGGAGAGCGGGTTTCCCCTGCCCCAGAACCCTTCTCGGAAACGCCAAGGTTCTCGGTCTCTGACATCTTCTCGGTCCAGCCAATGCCGCCGACACAGGCTGTCCAGTACCGTAGTAAAGTGAAAATGCGCAGCACCGTCCTCGTCTTCCTCCTCGGACGAGGGAGAGGCTTCGGCTGCAGGTTGCGTCGGCGCTACGAGGACCTCATGTGGCAACAACTCCTTCTGTCCGAGAGGTAAGCCGGCGTCGTCGCCTTCACGACCATCAAGTGGCTGTCACGGATGGCGAGCAACCCCTCGCCTGGCCAGGCGCCTGCCCCGGCCTGTTGCTCGACGAAACCGGCTGCCCCACCGATTCTGGTGGAACCTCCGCCTCCACAGCCGAAATTTGGGGCTCCGACCAAGAATTCAGTCAGCCCAGGGCCTGCCCCATATGCTGTCTGTCACCCTCACTCCCGACCGCCCTTGGCAGGTGGAGGGTGGGTCAGGCCCAAGGCAGCTCTTTGCAGACTCGTCTGAGTCCGACGATTCCTCCCTGTTCTCCAGGCAGGTTGACTTGGAGTCCTCCGGAGGTCAGTCGCTGGACGATGGCCCATCATCCTTCATGGGTTGCTTAGGCTCATCTCGGAGTCCACCGGGATGCAGCTCGAGTCCGTATCCAAGCGGGCCAAGTATTCCCTAACGGAGATATTGGACTGAGGGGATTCTCCCACGGAGCCTTTCCAGTGGCGAGGCCATTGTTTGTCTGACCTTGGAGCTCTGGCAGCATCCTGCTTCCTGCCCTGTGCGCCGGCCAGGATGGCGGTATGCTGTCATCGTGGGCGACCTGTTGCCAATCCAGCGTCTTCCTCCAAAAGGAAGCGGAGAGGCAGGAAACCGAGGGGCTCCTCGGCTCCCTCCTCCTCCTCTAAGCCTGCTCAGTGATGGGCCAAGGGCATTGCTCCAGCCCCATCGTCTCTTCCAGGTTTTTCCATGTGGGGACGGCTCTGCACCTCGTTCTGGAGAGGTGTTGGGGTGGATCCTGTCGCAAGTTGCAGCTGATCCTCTTGAGCCGCTGTCTCCACGGGAATTTGAGTTCACTGCCCCTGTGTCGTCGTCCGACATGCCTGGCTCTCTAGTTAGAGATGTTCAGGAAGGCTGTGGCGCGCCCCCCCCCCCATTCAACCCTGGGTTCGTGTCCAGGTATTCCTGGTCTCTTACGGACGGGGGCTTGTGCCCCTCCTCCCGCACGTCTGGATGGTCTCTTTTCTGCAGACATTCCATCCTCAGGACGTGGAATGTAGTGGATTCCTGGTCTCCAGGATGTACCTACTCCTTGTTCCGTCCGTTTTTGGGGGAGGCTCCACCCCTTCTTGTGGGGGAGCTGCTTACGAGTTCCTAACACTTCCTTGCTTAGCAGTCTCCGCGGCATGGAAGGGTCCGGATGTCACCCCACCCGGCAGGCAGACTGGTCTCCTGTTCGGGAGCAGAGTGAGAACTCATATCTTAGCGGTGAAGCTTCTTCGGGACTAAGCTCGACTTTGAGTCCGAGCTCAGCTCTGGGCGAGGTTTTCCTCCTTTCCCGTCGGGTTGGCGGGGAATTACGTCCTGCTAGGACCTCCTGCTCCTCCTGGGCCCGGCGGCCTTCCCTTAGTGGGAGGGGCCAGCCAGAGGTCCACAACGCTGTGTCCTGTGGACCAGTTCATGACTTACAGCCCAGGAGTTAGGAGAACGCCCTTGGACCGTTCTAACTTCGCAGGAGACTATCCTGCTTGTTCGCCCTGAGTTGCTGGTCTTCTCCGGCCGGTTCTTCTTGGATGGGTGTGGTGCCCATCTTGGGGAATGCAGAGTGCGCGTCTCCTGGTCCTCTTGTGAGTCCCGATGTCCTTCCCGCTCACTGGAGACAGACGGTCCGATTAGCCAGCACCGCTTGCTCCGCTTGTACGGGGTCTAGTGGTCTAAGTCCAAGTTGGATTATTCCTAGACTATGTGCTACCTACTCCGCCAGGTTTGGTCTATCCCCTTGTCTCGGTGTAAGGTGGTTCTCTGCATTGGGCGGTTGCGCAGTCAAGGCTTCCTAGCCATTTCATGGCAGGAGCCCATTTCCCTGGCTGCGGCCCTGAGCCGGGCATAGGCTGCGCCTCATGAGTGTCTCCTGCCGGGGGTAGCACGAGATCTTCTCCCTTTTCCTCCGGGAGTATACTAGGCCGAGACTGTTTTTGCCCACCCTCAGCAAGGCTTGCTGTGGGGATGCCATCGGGGCCACAGGACCCCGGCCCTCCTTGCCTCTCCCCGTTTCCCTTGACCCACGGGCAAGGCGAGGAGGATTTATGCAGGTGATGTTGGTAGCCCCAGACTGGATTGCCAGTGCTGGTATCCAGCTCTCCTCAGTCTCAGCCCCAGGCTCCCGAGGCGCCTCTAGTCGCCTGGTCCTGTCTTTCTTTTCAGGGGAAGGCTATCTATCTGGACCTTCAATCCCTGCACCTGTTGGCCATCCCCTGTGCGGCTAGGGGCTAGGCCTAGGGTCTTTCAGCAAGGTCCTCGACCTTCGAGGCGTCCTGCTAGAAGTCGGCCAAGATGCTTGTTCTTTGGGAGAAGTTTCCTTCTTCTGATGATGGGTCAGGGCGGTGCCCTTCCCCGTCCCTGGGCATAGCATTCCGGACCTTTTGCGGTCCATCCTTATACCAGGGCTTCGGTCGATGACCCTCTGGGTGCCTCTGCGGTCACCACTATCTTCTGGGCGCGGGCCGGAGGGTAGCTGGTGGTTTGGAGAAGGTGGTCTGGCACTTCTAGGCCTCGACCACGCCTCCCCCTTTGGGAGAGTATCCCCGTTCCTGTGGGATCCTTGCTGGTATGGGCTTAGCTCATGAGCAAGCCATCCGAACCTTTGCACAGGTGTGTTTTCCCCCCACCTGTTGTGGAAGAACACCTTCTTGGGGCCACTCCACCATCCAGAAGGCTGGGAGAGTTCCAGGCGCTCCTTTAACCTCCCTATCCGGTCTTCCACAGGGACTAGGTTGTCCTGCGCCCCACCCGAGGTTCCTCCAGGAGATGGTGGCAGAGTCTTCCTTTCGGGGGTTTGCCTCTGCTGGGGTTTATCCCCATTCACACCTCGGAGGCCGTATCCAGGTTCCGTGGGAACCATTTTAACGCTCACTTGAGAGCGTAGAGCTTAAATTTGGAGAGGTTCGCCAGCTGTTCATCACCTTCGCTGAAGCCGCATCTGGCAGATTGCAGCCTAGTGGAAGACAAGCGGGCAGGTCACCCCTGCAAGGTCTCCACTGTAGGCGGGAGGGCATGGAGCCTCCCTTAGGGAAGAGTGCTCCTTTTAACCCATCCTTCCGCTGCATCGGTGGCTGCTTCTGGACACTCGGTCCAGGATATCTGCAGGGCTTCTGCCCGGAAGCAGGCTTTACCGTTCCCCTTCCACATCGACCTTGGGTCACGCCAGGGTGCTGGTCGGGGGCCTCAGTTCTCCAGTCTTTCTACCTAAGTAGGGGTGTGCGCCTTGCCTCCCTCGTCCCAGAGAACTGCTAGGACTCTGCCAGTAAGTGTGGATGAACAACATATCCATGTCCCTAGAAATACAGGTTACTCACCTGTAACAGGAGTTCTAGGAATGGTATATGTTGTTCATCCCTCACCCACCCGGCCTCCCGGCCCGGACAAGACAACCTGGCTTCCAGCGGCTAGATCTGGCGTCATGGGGCGGAGCCGAGTGTTTTACCACCCGGGTGGGTGGGAGGAGCCAGCTTGAAGACCTTCCGGCAAGATTTAAAGCGGCAAGGGACCTGCCAATAAGTGTGGATGAACAACATATCCCATTCCTAGAACTCCTGTTACAGGTGAATAACCTGTATTTTCTTTCCACCTAAACTTTTTTTTTTGTGGGGGGGTGGGTACAGCCCTGTATCCTGTCTTTTCTTCCAGAATAGCTGCTTATGTTGGAGTTTATTGCCAGTGATTCTGTGCCTTGAATTCTAGCAGTGTAGCCTTCTGGCTACTCCTTCAAGAGTTCCTAAACAATCTGAAGACAGATCAAGGCTTCAGGGTACGTTTCCTTAAACCCCCCCCACATCCTTACTTCTAATTCTTCCCTCCCTCCTCTTCTACTTCCATTGATTGGTGTCCCTTCCCAATCCACTTAGATTTCCAGCTCTTTCTGTCCTCTGTCATTTATTTCTCCTTTTAATTTGTATATCTTTTCTTCTATCTGTCCCTTGGACTCCCTCCCAACCTTTCTTACTCTACGGCGACTCAGAACTGGCGAGAGGGCGGGGTCGACAACACCTAATGGCCAATCCATGAGCGCCACTCAATGCATCTGCTTCGTGGGTGGTGCCGATGGTGTCGACTCCGCCCATCCCAAAAAAAAAGCTCCCATGGGGTCGTGATCTCCAGCCACATTACCCAAAGATGATGAATGGTGAAGGTACACAGAAAGATCAGGATATGTTCATCCACACTGTTTGGCATTGTCCCCTTCCACTTTAAATCTGCCAGAAGTCTTCAAGCTGGCTCCTTCTACCCACCTGGTGGTATATACCTCAGCTCCGCCCCATGACACCAGATCTTCCTTTCCGCTGGAAGATGCAGGTTGCCTCCCTCGTCCTCTCGCATTTCGTAGGCCCTGGCTTTCAAACAATCAGTTTTACCGAAGCTCAAACTCGTTTGAGTTAGCGATCGCGCTTTTGCAGCATCGATCATGGAGGAGAAATCTTCCCCGGGATTTTGCCGGTGTCCCTGCGGCCAGAAGATGGGCACCATTCCCCAACTCACGTGCGTCTACTGCCTAGGTGTCGGCCGTGACACATCGTCATGTAGCTTTTGCTTGGCTTTCCATCCCAACGTCCTGGACAACCACAAGGCATGCCTGAAGCTGTGGGGAGACCGGAAAAAGGGAACCCTCCAGTGAAGTTGAATGAGGCTAGGTGGGCGGTTTCCATGGCTGCGGACTCTGCCGATCAGCTGGAACAGATGAGGGTGTTCGAGGAAGAAGCCAGTCGAACCTTCTTCGTCCCGCTGAACCTGGGCTCCACCTTTACGGGATCCTTTACGGAGATGTGCCAGTCTATCCACACCCGGGGAGAGGCGCCCTCGGGCTCACACTCCTCCCGCTCTTGGAAGAGAGATAAGGACCCGTTGTCTTCGTCCCAGTGAAGACGTTCTTGGGACCGAGAAAGGTCAGAGTCCGAGGAATACACGGTCTCTACCTCGGTCAAGATTGCATCCTCGGCCACCTTCTTCACGGATCTTCCGTCTGGCCAGGGGACCGAGGATGTGGCAGACGAGGTCGAAATTATCCTCGACCCTTTGTCGCTGGCCGGTGCCGACGACTCACTAGAACGGACTCCAGTCCTGGTATTTCCAGATGAGGAGACCCAAGCCCGCTGCTGTCCCCATCAAAGACCCAATTCCAGACCCTAGGGTTTCACCGGTCATACCGGTTTCTCCCAATCGACCGAGTCGGCCTCCCCGATCTCTATCCCAGTCCATGACCCCTTGGCCGAACGATCGAGGAACAGCCATAAGCACTCTTAAGAGTGTGATGCCACAGGTCATCCTCATCCTCTTCAGATGAGGAGAGGCGTGGTGGAAACTCCGGCGCTATGAGGATCTATGTGGCAACAGCTGATCCTGACTGGGCAGAAGCCGTTCCGCCACCCACCCCTGCCATTACTTGGCTTTCACTCCCAGGCCGAGCCAACCCCTCCGGAACCGAAGTCCCTGGTTCCTCCGCCCATGGGGCCGTCCCGTCTTCCAGTTTGGCCTATCCCGGTCTCTCCACCTATTCTGGTGGAACCGCCACCTAAGCAGCCTAAGGGAGGGTCTCTCTCAAAAGAGGACCGACTAGACACCAGCCTTCCCCGTCTGTCTGTTATGGTCACCCTGGACCTCCCTTGAAGGATCGAGGGTGATTTAGGTGGTAGACCGCTGTATCACAGTTCCTTGGACTCTGATTTCACCAGGCTCCACTCGCATCCGGGGGATGACAAGTCATCCGTTGGCACGGGGATGGAGGAAGGCCCTTCCTCCTTCCAAGGGATTCTCCGTCTCATTTCCTACTCCACCTGAATGCCCCTGGAACCTATCCAGAAAAAGGCGGAGTACCCTCTCACAGATATTCTGAAGAGAGGGGATACCCCGACGGAGGCTTTTCCAGTGGCCGAAGCCATTGTTGGCCTGGCCCTTGAACTTTGGTGCATCCTGCCTCCATGCGCAGCACTATCTGCCCACATGGCCTGCAAGTGCACAGTGCCCATGGGGTCCCTTTGGGGGTTCATGGAGCACCCTTCAGCCAAGAGCCTGGTGACTGCCTCCATGTTCAGGCGTACTGGCAGTTCGCCGACACTGACTGACCTCCAGACAGAGTCCAAAAATATGGACCACACTGCCTCAAAGGTCTATGCAGCTCTTCCTGGCCTTCATCAGGCCAGCTCGGCAGTCGCCATGGCACATTTTCTCTCATGCCCTTCTTGGGTCATTAGACAAGTCCTCCCTCATCTCCCCATGGACATGCAGACCACGGTCACAGGTCCTTGATCATGGCCGTGCTGTTGCCAAACAGCAGCTCCAGACAGCCCTGGACATAGGGGATTCTTGTGCCCTCTCGATGGCCGCTGCAGTGGCCTCTCGCTGCAGGGCTTGGCTGAGGTTTTCCTGCTTCCCAGCAGATACTCGGCACAAGTTGGCTGGTGTGCCTTTCCTGGGGACCGACCTGTTCGGTCCAGGAGTGGCTGGTCACCTACAGCGCATAGAGCAGTCCAATGCCACCTTGGACGCTGCTACTTCTGCCAAGGGTTCTTTGGGCAAGAACTAGTAGAAGAAGCCCTTTCGGCATTCTTCCCCTGTGGTTCGGCAGCCCTCCTATCAAGGAGGTCAGCAACATCAGCAGCAGGTTCAAGCTTGGGCCCTCTGCCCAAGCCTGGACCCCAACAGGCCTGCAAAGGAGGCCAAGGTTCGGGTCCTGGAGCCTCCTTCTCTAAGCCTACCCAGTGACGGGATGGGGGTTGCCACCCTTATCTCCTTCACTCCAGCTCTGGGCCCTCCCGTGGGGGGTCTGCTCCGACACTTCCTTTCTGCCTGGTCCACTATCACTTCAGACAGGTGGGTTCTCGAAGTGGTCTGTTGGGGAATGCCTCTAGAGTTTGAGCAGTACCCTTCCAGCCAAGCCCGTGCCCCTCGGGAGGAACTTATTTCCTCTGCACACAGTTGGTTCTTCGAGACACATAGCTCAGCTCATCCACAGGGAGGCCGTAGCTTCTGTGGCGGATCCTCCAGCAGACCCAGGCTTTGTCTCCAGTTGCTTCCTGGTGCCCAAGCGGACAGGGGTTGGCGCCCACCCTAGATCTCCACAGCCTGAATCGGTTTCTCAGGTCTCACACTTTTCGGATGGTCTCTCTGTCCCAGATCATACCATCCTTGGAGCGAAACATGTGGTTCTGTTCACTGGATCTGCAGGACGCATTCTTTCACATCCCAATCTGTCTGTCCTATCAGTGGTTCCTCCACTTCAGGGTCGAGGGGACCCTGTTCGAGTTCCGAGCCATGCTGTTCTGCCTGTCATCGGCCCGAGTATTCACCAAATGCATTGCAGTGGTAGCGGTCCATCTTCGGTGTCGAGGAGTCAGAATCTACCCTTACCTTGATGATTGGCTCCTGGCAGGTTCCACCCAACAGGAGGTGGAGAGGTCCAGGGATATGGCCCTCCAGACCTGCACGCAACTCAGCCTCCTGATCGAGGCCAAGTCGGAACTCGTGCCTTCCCAGGTGATGGCCTTCATCGGGACAGAACTTGACTCTTGTCAAGTCAGAGCTAGGCTCCCAGCGGACAGGGGGGGAGGTCCTTCCTCCTTTGGGCACCTCGTGTCTGCCTGGGACTTTCTGTGCCTTCTGGGTTACATGGCAGCATGCACCTCACCGGTGCATTGGGCCCAGTTGCACATGCACCCCCTCCAATGGGAGCTGGCCACCCAGTGGACTCAGCACCATGGTCATTTCGACCAGCTGATTACTGCAACCCAGAAGATGTGGGACACTCTCCAGTGGTGGACCGCCCCATACCAGTTGCAGGAAGGGATCCAGTTTGTCCGCCTCGAGCAGACAGTCATCCTTATGACCGATGCCTCCCTCATGGGCTGGGGAGCCCACATGGGGGACAACAGGGCCCATGGGTTCTGGACCCCCGATGAGTCCTGATGCCACATCAACCTGTTGGAGCTCAGAGCAGTCAGACTGGCACCGTCGGCTTTCGTTCCTCAGCTCCAGGGTCAAGTGGTTCAAGTCCAGATGGACAATACCACGACCATGTACTACCTCAACAAACAGGGCGGCACGCACTCCTGTCTGCTGGGCAAGGAGGCGCTCTGCATCCGGACCCTTGTAAGCCAGTTGGAGGTGGATCTCCTAGCCATCCATGTGGCAGGAGCCTCAAACCAGCTAGCAGATGCTCTTAGCTGCAAAGGCCAGACATCCCACGAGTGGTCTCTCCATCCAGAGGTAGCTTACAGCCTGTTCTCCCATTGGGGCAAACCGATGATGGAACTGTTTGCCTCCAGGGAAAACACCATGCTGAGGCTGTGTCATGCCCATCCCCCTCAGCCGGGCTTGCTGCAGGGGATGCCTTCTCGAGGCCATGGACCCCAGGCCTCCTCTATGCCTTCCCTCCATTTCCCTTGATCCACAAGGTGTTACTCAAGGTGAGGAGGGACAAGGCAAAGGTGATTCTGATAGCCCCAGACTGGCCCTGCCAGTTGTGGTATCCAGATCTCCTCAGCCTCAGTTGCAGCCCCCCAAATTGGCTTTCTGCATGCCCGGACCTGATATCTCTAAACCAGGGGAATGTCTTCCATCCGGACCTTCAATCCCTGCACCTCACAGCCTGGTACCTGAGCAGCTAGAGTTCCAGGCTTTGGGTCTTTCCGAAGATGTCTGCACTGTGATGGAGGCATCTCAAAAGGAATAGACCAGGAAATGTTATACCTTCAAATGGAAAAGGTTTTCCATTTGGTATCAGGTTAAGGGTCTGGACCCCTTATCCTGTTCTGTGGCTAACATTCTCTACTACCTTTGGTCTCTCTTCAAAGGGTTTCTACGGTCATCGACCCTTAGGGTGCACCTGGCAGCCATTTCTGCTTACTGGGCAAGGGCCAGTCAACCGACATTGGCGCAGGAGACGGTGGTCAGGCGCTTTTTCAAAGGCCTGGATCACATATCCCCTCCGGTGCATGAACTTCTACCTCCGTGGGATCTGTTGCTGGTTTTGACAGACCTCATGGGCAAGCCATTCGGACCCATGCACAAGTGTGAGTTGTCACACTTGTGGAAGACTGCCTTCCTGGTGGCTATCATGTCAGTCAGAAGGACAGGGGAGCTCCAGGCGCGTTCGGTGGACTCCCCTTATCTGGTCTTTCACAGGGACAAAGTTGTCCCTGTGCTCCCACCCAAATTCCTTCCGAAGGTGATGTCAGAGTTTCACCTTAACCATGTGTTGAATCTGCCGGGTATACTACCCTAATTACACTCGACTTAGAGTACAGGCTCCATACCTTGACCTGAGACGGCTGTCTCCTTTTATAAGGAGAGGACAGCAGATATTCATGACGAGGTTCGCCAGCTGTTTGTCACTTACGCTGAAGCCGCTTCTGGCAGACCTGCAGCGAAGCGGACTATTGCAAGATGCATTACATCATGCGTAGGTCTGTGCTATGAGTTGGTGGGCAAGGAGCCTTCCAGTGGGGTAAGAGCTCACTCTACCCACCATACTGCTGCATTGGTGGCTGCTTCCAGGGACATCCCCATCCAGGAAATCTGTCTGGCTTCTACCTGGAAGTCAGCAAACCCTTCATTACCCACTGCCATGCTGGTCTGCTGGTATTGAGGTCACTAGTTCTCCATCTCTGTTCCCTAAGTCAGGTGTGCGCTCTGCCTTCCTCCTCCCCGGAAAAACTGCTTGTAGTTGTCAAACAGTGTGGATGAGCAACATATACACGCCCTGGAAGAACAGGTTACTCACCTGTAATGGTAATTCTAGGAGTGGTATATGTTCATCCACACGGACCCACCTGACCTCCCCCCGCTATGACGACACAACCTTTCTTCCAGTAGGTTATGATCAGATCACGATGAGCGAGTGACACTGGTAGAGGAGCCAGCTTGAAAGATCTCAACAGCAGATTTGAAGTGGAAGGGGATACTGCCAAACAGTGTAGATGAACAATATATACCACTCCTAGAACTACTGTTCTAGGATGTGGATATGTTCATCCACACTTACTGGCAGGTTCCTTGCCTCATTAAATCTTGCCGAAGGTCTTCAAGCTGGCTCCTCCCACCCACCCGGTGGTAAAACTCTCAGCTCCACCCCATGACGCCAGATCTTCCTTACCGCTTGGAAGCTCAGGTTCCCTCCTTAATGCTCTGCGTGTAGACTGGATCCTAATCTTTCGGTTCGCCCGAAACTTATTTTAAAATTTTCAAGACTTAGGTCAAGTTTCTAGGGACATGGTTATGTTGTTCATCCACACTTTCTGGCAGGTATCCTTGCCGTTTTAATTCTTGCCGGAAGGTCTTCAAGCTGGCTCCTCCCACCCACCCATGTGGTAAAACTCTCTCTCCGCCCCATGACGCCAGATCTTCCTTACCGCTTGGAAGCTCAGGTTCCCTCCTTAGCGCTCTGCGTTTTAGACTGGATCCTAACTCTTCGGTTCGTCCGAAATTGGTTTTGAAGTTTTCTAAACTTTGGTCTTCATCTTCCCTCGCGGCTGCGATGGACAAATCTGTTCCCTGCTTTCGGAGGTGCCCTTGCAGGCAGAAAATGTCCAGGATGGATCCGCGACTCCACGATGGCTCTACTGCTTAGGCCTAGATCATGACCCGAGGCTATGTAGTGCAGCCTCTTCTCGGCCAACGCTCTGGTTGATCGCTGCCCTGCTTGTGCCTCGGCCCCATGAAACGCTTTCCGCCGGTAATATCTAAAGAGGCTCGATAGGCAGTGTCCGCGGCAGCTGGCTCGGCTGAGCAGCTCGAGCAGTTGATTGCCCTCGAGGAGGAGGCAGCCCAGGCCGCATCTTCCTCCTCCTCGGCCGCGGCATTTATCCCGCTCTCTTTGAGTTCCTCTTATACGGCTTCGTTCAAGGAGCTTTGTCAGTCCCTTTCCACGAAAGGAGAGGGCCTTGGACATTCTTCTCCGCCCAGAAAAAGTAGTCAGGTAAAGTCCCACCGCCGGGCGCCTCCTGGGAGCGGGAGAGGTCCTGCTCCGCCGGGCGGCCGACCGTAGACTTCGGTCGTGGTTGCGGCTGAGGTTGCTGGCTTCACAGTGCCCCCGTCAGGCCAGCCTGCCGAGACTCCCGTCGACAAAGTCGAGATTTTTCTCGATCCGTTAGACGGGCTGTCGACTGGAGAAGCCGACAACCCTCCTTCACTGGTTCCCCCGGTGGATACCGAGGATCTGCCTGAGCCTCGGGCTGCAGTCCTCGGTTAAAGTGCCCGAGCCGAGGGAAGAGCGGGTGTCCCCCTTCCCTTCCCAGACCCACCCTCGGTCCCCCGGCGGTCTCTGTCTCTGACCTCTTCTTGGTCCAGCAGTTCCCGACGACATCGGCAGTCTCGGTCTCGTTACCCAAGTAAGCAGCGATGCCGTTCTTCCTCGTCGTCCTCCTCGGGTGAGGAGAGGCTGCAGCGCAAGTTGCGCCAGCACTACGAGGACCTTATGTGGCAGCAGTTGCTATTGTCCAGGCCAAAGCCGATCCCGGCCATCAAGTGGCTGTCGCCTGAACGCCCGGAGCAACCACTCGTTCCAGTAGAGTTGCCCACTCCAGGGCCGGTTGCTAGGCCGAAACCAGCTGCTCCACCGATTGTGGTGGAACCTCCGCCTCCACAACCGAAGTCGGGGGCACCGAACAAGAATTCTCGGTCGGGTCACGGCCTGCCCCACAGGTTGGTCACCCTCACTCCCGACCGTCCTCGGCAGGTGGAGGGTGGCTCAGGGCCAAGGCAGCTCTTCACAGACTCTTCAGAATCAGACGACGATTCCTTCCTGTTCTCCAGGCAGTTCGATCTAGAGTCCTCCTGGGGCCAGTCAGTGGACGATAGCCCATCGTCCTTCTTGGGTCTGCTTCGACTCATCTCGGAGTCCACTGGGATGCAGCTCGAGCCCGTGTCCAAATGGGCCAAGTATCCCCTGACTGAGATTGTGGACCGAGGGGATTCTCCCACAGAGGCCTTCCCAGTGGCTGAGGCCATTGTCGGCTCAGCCTTGGAGCTTTGGCAGCGACCTGCTTCCTGTCCTGCGCCCGGCCAGGATGGCCAGGAAGTATGCGTCCCTACCGGCTCTTTGCCCGTTTCGAACACCCTCTGCCGAGGGGTTAGTCACCGATCATGCTTTCCGCCCGTAATGCTCGGGATGTGGATAAGCCCCCACCACAGAGAGTCCAAAAACTGGACTTTGCCGGGTGCAAGGAAATGGCCTGTGTCCTCCCTCTGCCTCCAACAGGCCAGCTCGGGCCGCGCTGATGGCACACTTCTCCCACGCCCATGGGCCCTGGATGAGATTGTTCCTCATCTCCGCCTGACCTGCAGACCACGGTCCGCCAGGTGTGGGACCAGAGTAGGGCAGTTGCGAAGCAGCAGCTCCAGACTGCACTGGAAATAGGTGATTCCTGTGCCAGGTCAGTAGCGGCTGCGGTGGCCATGCGACGCAGGGCGTGGCTGAGGATATCCACCTTCATGGTGGATACCCAGCACTAGTTGGCGGACGTCCCCTTCTTGGGGACTGACCTCTTCGGCCCTGGAGTGGAGGGACACCTCCAGCGGATCGAGAAGTCCAGTGCCACTCTGGACTCTGTCACCTCCGCCTAGATGGACAAAGGCTGCCATCAGCAGCAGAAGTCCTTTCGTCCTTCGGTCCCTGCTTCTCGACCGGCCCAGCAGCACCAGCAACAAGGCCAGCAGGCTCACGCTTGGCGTCCCAAACCCAAGCCGACTGCTTCCTCCAGCAGGAAGCAAGGAGGTAAAGGCCCAGGAGGTGTCTCAGCGGTTCTTTCTCCAGGCTTGCCCAGTGACGGGCTGAGGTGCTGCCCAACCTCGCCACTCCCCTGTTCTCCATGGGGGACGGCTCTGCCACTTCCTTCCTACTGTTCCACTATCATCACGGACCGCTGGGTGTTGGAGGTGAGGAAAGGCCTGCCTCTGGAGTTCGAAAGCAGGCCCACCTTCCAAGCCGCCGCCTCGGGGCCACGGGTCCGTAGCCTCACCAGCGGCCCGCCGAACCGATATTGCCCTACCCCAAAAAGAGGTAATCAGGAAGATGGCGGATCCTCCTCCAGACCCGGGTTTGTGTCCAGGTACTTCTGGTCCTAAACGGACGGGGTTCATGCCCATTCTCGACCTGCATGACCTGGAACAAGTTCCTAAGTCTCGAGCCTTCAGGATGGTCACTCTGGCTCAGATTATCCTATCCTTGAACGAGGCGTGGTTCCTGCTCCTGGACCTCCAGGATGCTCTTTCACGCCCCAATCCGTCCGTCCCATCAGAGATTCTCTGCTCAGAGTGGAGGGATCCAGATACTAGTTCCGGGCCATGCCCTTCGGCTCTCCCTAGCTCCCAGGGTCTTCACCAAATGCATGGCAGTGGTGACAGCATTTCATGGGCCGAGGAGTCTGGGTGTACCTACCTGGACGACTGGCTGATAGCAGCCCCTCCAGACAGGAGGTGGAGCTGTCCAAGATCTGGCCCCCAGATTTGCTCTCAGGTTGGCCTCTCATCAACAAGGCCAAGTCGGAACCTCGTGCCAAAGCAGGTGATACATCCATTGGGGCAGAGCTCGACTCTCTGCGAGCCAGAGCACGGCTCCAGGCTGACAGGGCTGAGGTTCTTCCTCCTTGCCCAATCATTTCAGGTTGGGCACTGCGCCTGCCCGGGACTTCCCTGCACCTCCTGGGCTCATGATGCCTGTACCAGCGTGGTCCGCTGGGGTCTGCTGGTACATGCGCCCCTTCAATGGGGACTGGCCAGCCAATGGTCACAGCACTTCAATCCACTGGATCAGCTAGTGACAGTGACCTAGGGATGTGGAACGCTCCAGTGGTGGACCGCTCCAGCACCTGCAGGAGGGCATCCCATTTGTCCGCCCGAGCCGACTGGTCTCTATCGACCGATGCACCTCTGATGGGTTGGGTGCCCATCTGGGGAGCACAGAGCGCACGGCCTTCTGGTCCCCTGGAGTCCCGATGCTATAACACCTGCTGGAGCTCGAGAGGTTCATCTAGCCCTCACCGCCTTCGCCTCCGCTTCTAGGGGTCAAGTGGTTCAGGTCCAGACGGACAATACCACCACCATGTACTACCTAAACCACCAGGGCAGGACGACTCCATGCCTCTGTGCAGGGAAGCCTCCGAGATTTGGTCTCGTGGCGCAGCCTGGAGGCGGATCTCCCGCCATTCATGTGGCAGGATCCTCCAACACCCTGGCTGATGCCCTCAGCCAGATAGGGGCTGCATCTCACGGTGGTCTCTCCTGCCGGAGGTAGTACTAGATCTTTCTCCCACTGGGGCACGCCTCAGGTGGACTGGTTTGCCCCAGGGAGAATGCGGCTGAGACTGTTTCATGCCCGCCCCTCAGCAGGGCTCGCTGCAGGGGATGCCTTCAAGGCTGTGGGACCCCAGGCCTCTTCTACGCCTTTCCCATTTCTCTTGATCCACAAGGCTTCTCAAGGCGAGGGAGGGACAAGGCACAGGTGATTCTGTAGTCTCAAACTGGCCCCCGCCAGTTCTGGTATCCAGATCTCCTCAGTCTCAGCTCCAGGCTCCCGAGGCGGCTCAGCCCGCCTGACCTGATCTCAATCAGGGGAAGGTATTCCATCTGGACCTTCAATCCCTGTGCCTGACGGCCTGGTTCCTGAGCTGCTAGAGTTCCAGGCCTTGGGTCTTTCCGACGAGGTCTTCAACGTCGTTGAGGCGTCCCATAAGGAGTCGACCAGAAGAAGCTACGCCTTCAAATGGAAGAGATTCTCCATTTGGTGTCAGGGGAAGGGCTTGGACCCTTCCAACTGCCCCTTGGCAAGCATTCTGGACTACCTGTGGTCCCTTTCTCAGCAAGGGCTTCGGTCGACGACCCTTAAGGTGCACCTGGCAGCCATCTCTGCTTACCGGGCGCGGGCCGGCAAGCAGTCAGTGGTGCAGGAGAAGTGGTCGGCGCTTTTCAAAGGCCTTGACCACATTCTCGCTACGGTAGAACCTCCACCTCTGGATCTACTGCTGGTATTGGCCAAGCTTATGGGCAAGCTATTCGAATCCAATGCACAGGTGCGATATTTCACACCTGTTGTGGAAGACTGCCTTCTTGGTGGCTATACATCAGCCAGAAGGATGGGGAGAGCCCAGGCGCTTCCATCGAGTCTCCCTACCTGGTTCTCCACAGGGAAGGTTGTCCTGCGCCCCACCGAAATTCCTTCCAAGGTGGTGTCGGAGTTTCACCTAATCAGGTGTTGACTCGCCGGTGTTCTACTCCAATCACACCTGAGGCAGAGTATAGGCTCCATACTTTGGACCCTAGACGAGCGCCGCTATTATAAGGGAGCGGACGGCTGAAGTTCTGGGAGAGGTTCGCCAGCTGTTTGTCACCCACGCTGAAGCCGCATCTGGCAAACCTGCAGCAAGCAGACGATAAGCAGGTGGATCACCTCCTGCATAGAGCTCTGCTACAGGTTGGCAGGCATGAGCCTCAGAGGATAAGAGCTTCATTCTACCATCATGCGCTGCATCGGTAGCTGCTTCAGGGACGCCCCTATCCAGGATATCTGCAGGGCTGCTACCTGGAAGTCTGCACATACCTTTATTACCCACTGCCACATCGACCTTGAGTCACGCCGGGATGCTGGTTTTGGGGCCTCGGTTCTCCAGTCTCTTCCCAAGTAAGTATCGGGGTGTGCGTTTTGCCTCCCTCTCCGGAGAACTGCTAGAGTTAAGAGTGGATGAATATATCCATGTCCCTAGAAATACAGGTTCTAGGGACATGGATATGTTGTTCATCCACACTTATTAGCAGGTTCCTCGTCGCTTTAAATCTTGCCGGAAGGTCTTCAAGCTGGCTCCTCCCACCCACCCGGTAGAAACTCTCGGCCCCCCATGACGCCAGATCTTCTTGCCGCTTGGAAGCTCAGGTTCCTCCTTAACGAGCCGCGCTTAAGACTGGTTCCTCAATTCTTCAAGTTCAAATCAAAAGTTTTTGCTAAAAGACTTCTGTCTTCTCTCTCCTCGCTGCGATGGACAAATCGACCTCGGTTTTCGGAGGTGCCTCTTGTGGCAGAAGATGTCTAGGACGATCCGCACTCCACGTGCCTCACTGCCTGGGCCTTGAGCACGACCCGCAGGCCTGCGACTTGTGCTCTTCCTTCGCCCACGCCCTTGAAGACCGTGTGCTCGATTACAACTGGGGCGCTCGAGAAAAGAATTCCACCGTGAAATCTGAAGAGGTCTGACATGTGTCCGCTGTGGCGGGCTCAGTGGATCAGCTAGAGCAGATGATCGCCTCAAGAGGAGGCGGCTGTCGCTTACCTCGGCTGCGTGCATTTGTCCCGCCTCTCGGTGCCTCGTACTCAGCCTCCTCTTTATGAGCTTTGTCTGACCCTCTCGACCAAGGGTGAGGGTCCAACTCTTCGGACCTTTTCCAGGTCCAAAAGAGCAAAGTAAGTCTCTCCGTCGACGCCTTGGGAGCGGAAAGATCCCCTCCCTTGTCGACAGCTCACTTCGGCTCGACCTCAGCTTCGCCACTGGCTTCACGGTGTCCCCAGCCAGGCCAGTTGGACCGAGATTTTTTCGACCCGTTAGATGGGTTGTCGGCTGGAGAAGCTGAGAATCTCTCCCTCGTGCCTCCCCGGTGGGAGCTGAGGATCCTGCCTGCTTGTCGTGCCTCCGTTCTGAGCCTGTGGGATCATCCGAGCCGAGGGAGTGCCGATTTCCGACACTTCTCCCTCGCCCCTCGGCCTAGTCGAGACTCTCGGTTCTGGACATCCCGCAGTCCAACCGATCCTGCCACCATAGGCGGTCTCGCACTGCGGCAAGCGGATGAGGGGAGGCTTCGCAAGTTGCGCCTGAGGCACGAGGAACTTATGTGGAACAGTTCCTTTTGATCGGGAATAAGCCCACCCAGTCGCCTTCCCTGCCATTAAGTGGCTGTCACCGAGCAGTCGAAACAACCCCTCATTGTAATCGAGGAGCTTGTTCTCAGGCCGGTTGTTCGGCCAATTCCAGCTGCCCCACCGATTCTGGTGGAACCTCTGCCCACAGCCATTAGCTGGGCTCTGACCAAAATTCTCGCTCGTTTTGGGTTTGCCCCATAGGCTGTCTGTCACCCTCACTCCCCGATAAACCTCGGCAGGTGGAGGGTGGCTCAGGCCTGAGGTAGTTCTTTGAGGACCCTTCTGAGTCCGATGATGGTTCCCCTCTCTCCAAGCGCATGGACTTGGAGTCCTCGGGAGGGCAGTCAATGGACGATAGCCCTTCGTCCTTCTTAGGGTTGCTTCGACTCATCTCGGAGTCCACCGGGATGAAGCTTGAACCCGTTTCTAAACGGGCCAGGTATCCCCTCACGGAGATTCTGGACCGAGGGGATTCTCCTACGGAGGCTTTCCGTGGCCGGGTTACAGTGGTCCGGCCTTGGAACTTTGGCAGCTCCTGCTTCCTGCCCTGCGCCCGCCAGGTTGGCCAGGAAGTATGCGTCCATACCAGTTCCCTGTCCGTTTTTTTTGAACACCTCGCCGCAGGGGTTGGTTACCGACATTGCTCGCATGCCGGAACGCCAGGATGTTGGACAAACCTCCCGACAAGGAATCCAAGAAATTGGATTATGCCGGGTAAAGTCTATGCTGCATCCTTCTCGGCTCGCCAGGCTAGTTGGCCATCCTCATGGCACATTTTTTCTCACGCCTGTTGGGCTCCTTGATGAGGTTGTCCTCATCTTCCGCAGATCTGCAGGCTGCGGTCAGCAGGTGAGGGACCAGGGCAGGCAGTGGCCAAACAGCAGCTCCAGACCGCGCTAGACATCGGGACTCATGTGCCAGGGTCCTGTGGTGGCGCGTGGCAATCTGCCGCCGGGCTTGGCTGGAGGGTATCCACCTTACCGGATACCTTAGCAGATGTTGGCTGGTTGTTCTGTCCGTAGAGGATCGGTAGTCCAATGCTACCTGACTTGTCTCTTCCGGCAGCGACAAAGGCCGCAAGCTTCATCCTGGGCCTTCATCCTTCTTGCGCCCACGGCGCCTGGCCAGCAGGCTCGACCTTGGTATCCCAAACCCAAGTCGGCTTCCTCCAACAGGAAGCAGGAGGTAAGGCCCAGGAGGTCCCTCAGCCGGTCCCTCCTCCAAGCCTGCCCAGTGACGGGCTGAGGGGTGTCGCCCCATCCCTGTCACCTCACCCTGGTTCCCCATGGGGCGCTCAGACACTTCCTTTCGCCTAGTCCACTGTTACCACGGACAGGTGGGTACTGGAGGTGGTGGGAAAAGGCCTATCTCTGGAATTCAAGCAGGCCCGCCCTTCAGGCGTTGCACCTGGGGGGCCTCGGGGTCGCAGCCTCACTGGCGGCTCACCCGAGCCGACTTGTTCTCTCCTTCTCCAAAGGAGGTTATCCACGGAGGTGGAGGACCCCCCTTCAGACCCGGGGTTCGTGTCCAGGTATTTCCTGGTTCCGAAACGGACGGGGGGCTGGCACCCATTCTCGACCTACACGACCTGAACAAGTTCCTAAGGTCTCGAACCTTCAGGATGGTCACTCTGGTGCAGATAATACCATCTCTGGAACACGGCGTGTGGTTCTGCTCTCTGGACCTACAGGACGCGTTCTTTCACGTCCCTATCCGTCCGTCACATCGGAGATTCCTCTGCTTTCGAGCGGAGGGATCCCTCTTCGAGTTCCGAGCCATGCCCTTCGGCTATCTCCATCTCCCAGGGTCTTCACCAAATGCATGGTAGTGGTGACAGCATTCCCTGCGGCGCCCGAGGGTCGGGTGTACCCTTACCTCGGACGATTGGCTGATAGCAGCCTCCTTCAGACGGGAGGTGAGGCGGTCCAGAGATCTGGCCTCCAGGTTTGCTCTCAAGTTGGCCTTCTCATCAACGAGGCCAAGTCGGAACTCGAGCCGAAGCAGGTGATCCTGTTCATCGGGGCAGAGCTCGACTCTCTTCGAGCCAGAGCACGGCTCCCGGCGGACAGGGCCGAGGTTCTTACCTCCTTTGCCCAATCATTTCTGGTTGGGCAATCGCGCCCCTGCCCGGGACTTCCTGCGCTTCTGGGTCTCATGGCGGCCTGTACCAGCGTGGTCCGTTGTGCCCGCTGGCACATGCGCCCCCTTCAGTGGGGACTGGCCAGCCAGTGGTCACAATGCTGCAATCCTTTGGACCAGCTAGTGATAGTGACCCAGGAGATGTGGAACGCTCTCCAGTGGTGGACCGTTCCATTCCATCTGCAGGAGGGCATCCCGTTTGTCCGCCCCGAGCCGACGGTCTCTCTATCAACCGATGCCTCTCTGTTGGGTTGGGGTGCCCATCTGGGGGAACACCGAGTGCACGGCCTCTGGTCCCCGCGGGAGTCCCGATGCCACATCAACCTGCTGGAGCTCCGAGCGGTCCGCCTAGCTCTCACCACCTTTGCTTCGTTTCTCCGGGGTCAAGTGGTCAGAGTCCAGACGGACAATACCACGACCATGTACTACCTGAACCGTCAGGGCGGGACGCGCTCCATGCTTCTATGCAAGGAAGCTCTCCGCATTTGGTCACTCGTGCGTAGCCTGGAGGCAGATCTCCTAGCCATTCATGTGGCAGGAGCCTCCAACACCCTGGCCGACGCCCTGAGCCGGATAAGGGTTGCATCTCACGAGTGGTCTCTCCTGCCGGAGGTAGTACAAGATCTGTTCTCCCACTGGGGCGCACACCTCAGGTGGACCTGTTTGCCTCCAGGGAGAACGTGAAGCTGAGGCTGTTTCATGCCCGCCCCCCTCAGCAGGGCTCGCTGCAGGGGGATGCCTTCTCAAGGCTGTGGACCCCGGGCCTCTTCTACGCCTTTCTCCCATTCCCCCTTGATTCACAAGGTGCTTCTCAAAGCAAGGTGGGACAAGGCACAGGTGATCCTGATAGCCCCAGACTGGCCCCGCCTGTTCTGGTACCCAGATCTCCTCAGCCTCAGCTCCAGGCTCCCGAGGCAGCTTCCAGCTCACCCGGACCTGCTCTCAGTCAATCAGGGGAAGGTGTTCCATCGGACCTTCAATCCTACCTGACAGCCTGGTTCCCTAGTGGCTAAGTTCCAGGCCTTGGGTCTTTCGGCGAGGACCTCAATGTTGTTGAGGCGTCCCGTGAGAGTCGACCAGAAAATGCTTCGCCTTCAAATGTGGAGAGATTCTCCATTTGGTGTCAGAACAAGGGCTTGGACCCTTCCTCCTGTTCTGTGGCAAGCATTTTGGACTATTGTAGTCCCTTTCTAGTCAAGGGCTTAGGTCGGCGACCCTAAAGGGTGCACCTGGCAGCCATCTCTGCTTCACGCGGGCGGGGAGCAGTCGCTGGCAGAAAGGTGGTCGGGCGCTTTTCAAAGGCCTTGATCACATTTCCCTCCGGTGCGAGAACCTCCACCTCCATGGGATTTACTGCTGGTACTGGCAAAGCTCTGGGCGAGCCATTCGAACCAATGCACAGGTGTGATCTCTCTCACCTGTCGTGGAAGACCGCCTTCTTGGTGGCTATCTCGTCAGCCAGAAGGATGGGAGAGCTCCAGGTGCTTTGCATCGGGTCTCCTTACCTGGTCTTCCACAGGGACAAGGTTGTCCTGCGCCCCCACCCAAAATTCCTTCCGAAGGTGGTGTCGGAGTTTCACCTTAACCAGGTGCTGACTCTGCCGGTGTTCTACCCCAATCACACCTCGGAGGCCGATTATAGGCTTCATACTCTGGACCCTAGAAGGGCGCTCACTTATTATAAGGCGCGCACGGCTGAAATTCGAGGAGAGGTTCGCCAGCCGTTTGTCACCTACGCTGAAGCCGCGTCCTGGCAGACCTGCAGCCAAGCGGGACGATAGGCAGGTGGGTCACCTCCTGCATAGATCGCTGCTATAAGTTGGCGGGCATGGAGCCTCCCAGAGGATAGAGCTCATTCTACCGTCATACTGCTGCATCGGTGGCTGCTTCCAGGGACGTCCCTATCCAGGAAATCTGCAGGGCTGCTACCTGGAAGTCAGCACACACCTTTATTACCCATTACCACATCGACCTTGAGTCACGCTGGGATGCTGGTTTTGGGGCCTCGGTTCTCCAGTCTTTATTCCCTAAGTAGGGGGTGTGCGCCTTGCCTCCCTCCTCCCGGAGAACTGCTAGGAGTCTGCCAATAAGTGTGGATGAACAACATATCCATGTCCCTAGAAATACAGGTTACTCACCTGTAACAGGAGTTCTAGGAATGGTATGTTGTTTTCATCCTATATTCTAAACCCTCCGGCCCATGCACAACCTGAGCTTCCAGTGGGCCAGATCTGGCATCATGGGGCGGAGCCGAGAGTTTACCACCCGGGTGGGTGGGAGGAGCCAGCTTGAAGACCTTCCGGCAAGATTTAAAGCGGCAAGGATACCTGCCAGAAAGTGTGGATGAACAACATATACCATTCCTAGAACTCCTGTTACAGGTGAGTAACCTGTTCTTTCCCACCGCGACCTGCTCACGTTGGGAAGTTCTTAGTGTGTTTTTTTTTTTTTTCACTGCAGTTCCAGCAAAACTGTTAATTTTTCTTGAGTTTGAGTGTTTTTTTCTCCGCATTCGTTATTTTTTCTATAACATCATTCTCCTTCCTCTCGTCTTCATGTTGTCACTGTCGTCTGTCTCCTCCTCTGGTCCAAAGAAGACCAAGTGCACCTGTGGCCGCCAAATTCCATCGAAGGACAGCCACAATCAGTGTCTCCTGCCTGGGACCAGACCACGGCCTCAAGACCCAAGACATTTGTCAGGGCTTTACTAGTAGGATGAGTATTAGACACCTGAAGGTCTTGAAAGCCCACCTGCTCGAGAAAGGATGGACGTCCTGCAGTCTTCCCCTGGGGACAAGGACAAATCATGAGAAAAGGCACAAAAGTCCCACGACAAGGACCGTAGTCGGTCCCATCACCGCTCTGTTCTCCCCAGAAGGCCTCTTCCTCTGGCTCGACGTGGGTCCAACGCTTCAATTCCGGGCCAGAGAAAATTGAGGCCTGAAGCTCCTGCCAAAATACAGATGTCTGTCCCGAGGCTTTCCTTCTGCTTCAAGCCATAGGCCACGCCATTGTGTCCGTCGTCCTCTCCGGCAGAGTCTGCTAAGGCTTCTTCAGCACAAGCCTGGACCCTGCGAGGAAGCCCTACTGCGGCTTCACCGATGCTGGTAAGCCATCTGGCAAAGACTGGGACCCCAAGGCTAAGGCCTCCTCTTGGTCTCGCCCTCCTAAGTTGGCCACGTCAGATCTGGCCCCGGCTGAGACACCGGTGCCAGTCAAAGTGCCTGGGGCCGACGGAGCTTCCATCACGCTGGTCAAGGTGCTGGCCCTTAGGTCCTCTACCCTGGAAGACTGATCCTCGGGTTCCTCCCCGCGAGCCCTTCCGGATCCCCAACTTCTCCGATCTCCCACAGGGGGCGGTGGCGTCTCCATTTACCAAGGAGGAGCTGGGAGAACTATTTTCATTTTGGTGGAGCCAGGTCCACAAGGACACACCTCCACCTCAGCTGGAACCGGCACCAGTTCCAGACCGACCGGATAACTGGGAGCTGGGGGGTTTGCCCGTGGGCTCGCCGGCAAAACCCCCTGAGGATCAGCACATGTCCTCAGTTCCTCGATCCCATCAGGCCATACGGTCACGGTCTGGAGACTGCGGACAGCACCACTGAAGGTCGGCCAGCCGTCGTCTGTCAAAGCCCAGGAGCAGATCCCGCAGTCCCCCGCAGGTCTTCATCTAGGCGGGCTTGCTGCAGTAGCTGATGCTGGTGCCTGCTCCGTCCAGGGGTCACAGACATTCATCAGAGGGTAGTCCCCGGAGACGTACTTCAGACACTTTGAGGACCAGGAGCAGTTCTTTCTCCTCTTCTTCATTTTCGGAGTTGGGAAACCTCCTGACGATGGGGATCTATCCCGTTCGCTTCCAATTTCGTGGACATCATGAGGCACATCGGGCCTCTAATGAGTGGAGACAAGGTCCTGGATCTGGAGTGCCGGAGACTGGCTCGTTACCTGATGCAGAAGGAGCTCAAACCCTTTGTGGTGCCTGCTCTGGTTGACATATTCCAAGACCTTACCAGGATAACTTGGAAGCATCCAGCCTCCGTCCCAGCCATTCCTAAAAAGTCGGACAGGGTATACAAGTCCCTGAGGGATGAGCCTTTCCTGGCGGAAAACCCTCAAGCGGATTCCACTGCGATTGCGGATGCCCATGATCAATCAAAGCATCTGAGCTACCAGCCTCCAGACCATGAGTCCCGTTTATTGGACCAGGTGGGCAAGAAGCTCTATTCTGCCTCCACCTGCTCCATCCATGTCCTTAATTTCCTCAGGCATATGGTGTAGTACCAAAATGTGCTCTGGGAGAAGGGACAGGAGATTGTAAGTGCCTTGCCAGATTCTGCACAAAAGATGGAACTTCTGGACGTACTGAAATCAGGCTCTGACATAGGCACACATGTTCTGCGTTCCTCGTATGATACAGTGGCCAGGGTGGCAGCATCAGGTGTCTGCCTTCGCCGCCATGCATGGCTGAGATGCTCCGGCTTCCAGAACGATCTGCAGTCTGGAATCGGGGACCTTCTGTTCCATGGTTCCGTACTCTTTGGGTAGGAGACCGAGGATTTGGTCTCTCGTCTCCCGGTGTCTGGCAAGTCTATTTGGTCCGTCCGCCAAATGTATAGAGGGGACCAAAGATGCTTCCGGAAGCATCCATTTCGTAAACTGTCAGGCCTGCAAGCATGTGGTAACAACCAGGGACTGAGAGGTGGCTTCAAAAGGAAGGCTGGCAACCAGCAGCCTGGTAGGTCACCCTTTTGATGCCCCAAATTTCTCCCACACCTCTCTCCTCACCCCCAGCGCCGCCCAGTGACTCGCCACTGACACCCCCTCCTCTGGCAGAGGCTTCAGGGGAGGCAGTAGGGGGTCGCTTCTCCTTCCAGCTGGAGGGATGGAGCTCTGTTACATCGGACCAATGGGTCTTGGACATCATAAGGAGAGGTCACATGCTGGAGTTCACCCAGATCCCTCCAGAAACCACCAAAGTCCTCAAGATACCCTCCTTCTCACATTCCTCTCGTAGGAGAAATCAGGACCCTCTTGCAGAAAAAGGCAATAGAGCCAGTTCCTCTGTGACAGCAGGGAAAGGGATATTGCTCCCATTTTTTCCTGGTTCCAAAGAAGACGCAAGATCTTTGGCTCATCCTGAACCTCAGCTCTCTAAACAATTATATAGAATACCGAAGGTTCAGGATATGGTGACCCTTCCAGGTCTCATTCCTCTGCTTCACCAGGGAGTCTGACTCTGTTCCCTGGACATGCAAGATGCTTACATGCACATCGAGGTCTCTTCCCCTCCCGGAAGAACTTAACCATGTTATGCATAGAAACGATCCGAAGGGTTTGTGACACGTGTTTATCATGGAAAAGACATACAGGTTACCTGTACAGAGTTTAGGAATGGTATATGTTGTTCATCCACATCATTGGCAGTATCCTTGCCGCTTTAATCTTTGCCGGAAGGTCTTCGTTGCTCCTCCCACCCACCGGTGGTATAACTCGCCCGCCCATGACGCCAGATCTGGCCTGGAAGCTCAGGTTGGCGCCGGCCGATGTCGAGGAATGGATGAACAACATACCATTCTAGAACTCCTGTTACAGGTGAGTAACCTATTTCTAGGACATGTATTTGTTCATCCACACTCATTGGCAGACTCCTAGCAGTTCTCCGGGAGGAGGGAGGCAAGACGCACACCCCATATACTTACTTGGGAGAGAGACTGAGAACCGAGGCCCCAAAACCAGCATCCCGGCGTGACTCAAGGTCGATGTGGTAGTGGGTAATGAAGGTGTTTGCTGACTTCAGGTAGCAGCCCTGCAGATTTCTTGATAGGACGCCCCTGAAGCAGCCACTGCTGTTGCAGTATGGCGGTAGAATGAGCCTATCTCTGGGAGGCTCCATGCCCGCCTACTATAGTAGAGATCTATGCAGGAGGTTACCCATTGCTTATCGTCCGCTTGGCTGCAGGCTGCCAGATGCTTCAGCGTGGGTTAAACAGCTGGCAACCTCTCCTCGATTTTCAGCCGTAAGGCCCTTATAATCGGTAGCGCCTCTAGGGTCCAGGAGCCTATATTCGGCCTCCGAGGTGATTGGGTAGAACACCGGCAGAGTCAACACCTGGTTAAGGTGGAAACTCCACACCACCTTCGGAAGGAATTTCGGTGGGGGCAGGACAATTTTGTCCCTGTGGGAAGACCAGGTGAGACTGGCGAAAGCGCCTGAGCTCTTCTCTTCTGGCTGACGGATAGCCACCAAGAAGGCGGCTCACGCAGGTGAGAGAAAGCACCTGTGCATAGGTTCAATGGCTTGCCCAGCTTGCCAGTACCAGCAGTAGATCCCACGGAGGGGGGTTCTCGGATGAGGGAATGTGATCAAGGCCTTTGAAAAGCGCCAGACCACCTTCTCCTGCGCCATCGACTGCTTCCCCGCCCGCTTCCAAGCAGAGAGCTGGCCAGGTGCACCCTTGGGTCGCTGACCAAGTCCTTGACTAGAAAGGACCATAAATAGTCCAAGATGCTTGCTAAGGAATGGAGGAAGGTCCGCCCTTGTTCTGACACCAAATGGAAAACCTTTTCCATTTGAAGGCATAGATTTTCTGGTCGACCATTTGTCGCCTAACTACATTGAGGACCTGCTGGAAAGACCCAAGGCCTGAACTCAGCTTCAGGAACCAGGCCAGGTAGGGATTGAAGTCCGGATGAACACCTTCCCTGATTGACTGAGAGCAGGTCCGGGCGAGCTGGAAGGTCGCGAGTCCTGGAGTTGACTGAGAGATCTGTACCAGAATGGTGAGGCCAGTCTGGGGCTATCAGATCACCTGCGCCTTGTCCCTCCTCGTCTTTGAGTACACCTGTGGATCAAGGGAAATGGGGAAAGGCGAAAGAGGCCCGGGGTCCATTGGCCGAGAAGGCATCCCCGCAGCGAGCCCTGCTGAGGGGGCATGGAACAGACTTCAGTGTCTCCAGGAGGCAAACAGGTCCACCTGAGGTGTGCCCCAAAGGGAGAATAGATGCTGTGCTATCCGGGTGAGAGACCATGTGGATGCAGCCCCTGTCCGCTCAGGCATCGGGCCAGGGTGTTGGAGGCCCTGCCACGTGAATGGCCAGGAGATCCGCCCAGGCTGCGCACGAGTGACCAAATGCGAGCCTGCATGGAAGGCTGGAGCGCGGCTCTGCCGGGCGGTTTAGATAGTACATGTCGTGGTATTGTCCCCTGACTCGACCACGACCCCGAGGAACGGAGCAAAGGTGGGAGAGTAGGCGGACCGCTGGAGCCCAGTAGTTGATGTGGCATCGACTCGGGGACCAGAGGCCATGAGTCTGTGTTCCCCAGATGGGCACCAACCATCAGGAGAGGCATCGGTCGAGACCGTGCTCGGGCGGACTAACGGATGCCTCCTGCAAATGATCTGGAACTGTCCACCACTGAGAGCATTCCACATCCCCTGTGTCATCGGCGCTGGTCCAAGGATCGCAGCGTTGGACCACTGGCTGGCTAGTCCCCACTGAAGGACGATGTTCCAGCGGCTCACGGACCACGCTGGTACAGGCCGCTGAGACCCAGGAGGCGCAGGAAGTCCCGGTATGTACTTGCTCAACCAGAAATGATCGGCAAAGGAGGAAAGAACTCGCCCTGTCCGCTGAGCCGGCTTGGTTCAAGAGAGTCGAGGCGCCGGCTGAATAAAATCACCTGCTTCCTCGAGTTGGGATTGCCATGGATAAGGAGGCCCAGTTGAGAGCACTGAGGCCAGATCTCTGACCACCCGCCCTTCCTGGAGGGATGTTATCAGCCAGTGCCTGGTAAGGGTACCCGACCCCTCGGCCAAGAGGAATGCTGTCACCACTGCTACATTTGTGAAGACCCTGAGCTGGAGACGTCAAGGCATGCTATTTGAATCAAGAGAGATCCTTCCGCTGAAGCGAAGGAATCTCTCAGAGACGGACGATAGACGGAAAACGCGCTGCAAGTCCAGAGCAGAATCACACGCTGCCCAAGGATGGTATTATTGACAGAGTGACCATCCTGAAGGTTCGAGACCTTAGGGAATCTCAGCCAGCTTGTAGTTTGTGGGGCGCCAGCCCCCGTCTGCTTTCACAACCAGGAAGTACCTGGACACAAACCCTGGTTCAAAGGAGGTCCACCACCTTCTTACCACCTCCTTCTGAGGAGGAGGATGTCGTCACGAGCCGCCAGTGAGCTGGGATCTTCAAGTTTCCGAGGGCGACGCCTGGGCGGTGGTGCCTGCTCGATCCAGAGGTAGGCCTTCCCACCACTTCCAGACCCACCTGTCCGTGGTAACAGCGGACCAGGCGGAACGAGTGCGGTTGCCCCACGGGGACCTAGGTGACGGGATGGGGCACCTCAGCCTGTCATGGCAGGTTTGAGGAGGGACCGAGGACCCCTGGTCCTTTCCTCCTGCTCCTGTTAGAGGAAGCCGCGGTTTGTTTGAGCCCAGCCTGCTGGCCCTGTAAGCCAATGTATGCCGGGGCACAGAAGGACGAAGGGCTTAGGCTGTGGTTTGCGGCCTTTGTCCTTCTGATGAAGAGACCGAGTCCAAGGTGGCATTGGACTTTCGATCTCTGCAGGTGACCTTCCACCCCAGGTCAAGAGGTCAGTCCCAAAAGGGAACATCCGCCAACTTGTGCTGTATCCGGGTAAAGGTGATATCTCAGCTGCCCGCCGACGACAGCCACCGCGCCGCCACCGATCTGGCAATATGAGTCCCTACATCCAAAGCAGTCTGAGCTGCTGTTTGGCCACTGCCCTTGCCCTTCCCCACCTGCACCGTACTGCAGATCGGGGAAGATGAGGATGACCATCCAGGAGCCCAACAGGCATGAGAAAAATGTGGCGAGGACGTCAACTGGCCTGACGGGCCGAGAGAGGACGATGTGATTCTTTTCGCCCGGATAGTCCATTTCTGACTCTTTCAGAGGTTTGTCCACTCTGGCGTGCGGGGCTACCGAAAACGCTACTGTAACCAACCTCAGCAGAGGGTGTTCAAAACTGACAAGGAACCAGATCATACTCTGGCCATCCTGGCCAAGGCAGGGCAGAAGCAGGCGCTGCCAAAGTTCCAGTGCTGACCCACTATGGCCCGGCCACCGAAAGGCCTCCGTGAGAATCCTCGGTCCAATCTTGAGGGGATACTGGTCTGCTTGAACGGGTTCGAGCCCATCCTAGACTCCGATGAGTCAAGATCCAGGAAGGACGACGGCTATCGCCCATTGGCTGACTCAAGACCCAAGTCCAGTCGCTTGAGAAGAAGGAGGATCATTTCGACTCGGAAGAGTCTCAAGAGCTGCTCTGGCTGAGCCACCCTTCACCTGCCGAGGTCGGTCGAGTGAGGGTAACGACAGTGGCTGGGGTAAACTCAGCCGATCGAGAATCCTTGGTCGGAGCCCCAGGTGGCTGGGAGGCGAGGTCCACCGCAATCGTGGAGTAGTTGGTTGGCCGAACAACTGCCTGGTATAGGCTCGGCAAGTCGAGGGGTTGTGTCGGTTGCCCGTGACAGTTATTTAATGGTTGGGCCTGAGTCGCTTATTCCCGCCAGGAGGAGCTGTTGCGCATAAGGTCTCGCACTGGCGGACGGACTTACGCCGGCCTCCCCCATCCGAGGAGGAGGACTAGGACGAGCTGGCGCGCCGCTTGTCGGAAGCGACCGAGACCGCTATGACGGTGGGAACGGTGACCCTGGCGAGGTCCAGACCCAGACCGAGAGTCCCGGAATTTGCAGGAGGTGTCGCCGAACCGACACCCTTCCGGCTGGAAGGTCCACTGAGGGCTCCGAACCGAGGCACAGGCGAGCCCACGGATCTCAACTCTCCGGGGAACCGGGAGAGGATTCGCTAAAGGCATAGTCTGTTTTAATGGTCGAAAAATTCGACTTCATCAGTGGAGTCTCGTCAACTGACCTGACGGGACACCGGGGTGAGGCCAGTGGCCGGAAGCCGAGCGTCGACTGTCGGACTGCCCACGCCCGGGAGAGGGATTCCCCAAGAGCGCCGACGGAGGACTTACCTTGTCCTTCTTTTTGACCGAGAAAGGTCCAGCAGACGCAGGCCCTTCTTTAGTGGAGAGGGACAGACAAAGCCCTTAAAGGAAGCCGTGTAGGAAGAACCCAGAGAGAGTTGGTTAAATGCCGCTGTCGAGGAAGATACGGGCCCGCGCCGCCTTCTTCGAGGGCGACCATCCGAGCTGATCCGCTGAAAGCCTTGGCCGCTGACACCGCCAACCGGCCTCCTTGACTTCACCGAGGGGAAACGCTCGGACGGCCCAGTTGCGCCGGGCAGCACGGTTCGCAGGACGAGGGCCGAGAAAGATGAGCACAGGTCGCAAGCCTGGGCGGTCGTGCTCAAGGCCTACAGACACGGGAGTGTGGATCCTTCGAGACATCTTCTGATATTCGCATGCGGCATCTCCAAACTGGGAGTCGATGGTCCATCGCAGTCATAGGATCAAGACTGAAGTTCTGGCAAAGTATTATTTTAAATCCGCAAACGGAGAAATAGGAATTAGTCACAAACCGCAGAGCTTAAGGAGGGAACCTGAGCTCAAGCGGTAAGGAAGATCTACGCCATGTGGGAGCCGAGAGTATACCACCCGGTGGTGGAGGAGCAAGCTTGAAGACCTTCCGCAAGATTTAAAGCTGCAAGGGATACTGCCAATGAGTGTGGATGAACAACTATATCCATGTCCCCAGAACTGGGACTGGCGGGACCGCTTCTTTATATCACACGCCGATTGGACTCCATCATGGGTTCTCGAGCCAGAAGACGGCGGCCCTGATAGCCCGCGGTCAGGTCCCACGAAGTACTTGCCGTGAGCTGTATCTCGAAGCAAGATCAGCAGATCTTCGACAAGAGCTCTTGCAGCAGGTTACACCATTAGACTTAGTCGTGCAGGCCAGGACCCCATTCAGAATTTTCTAGCTAGCTATTTCAGCGGGACTACTCCCGCGCCGGGTCCCGCCCGATGTCAGGCATAGTACATAAGGGAGGGGGTCCCCATAATCCTCAGTCTCTCCCACTGAGACTCCCGTCCGCCGGATGACATCAGAAGAGGAGACTGAGGATCTGCCACCAGATGGCCAAGACTATAGAATAGGAATGTCCCATCCCATAAGATGGGTGCTGGACTACGACCTATCTCCAAAAGAAGGGGGATGGTGGGCGGGAAGGTACCTGCTGCAAGAGCTGTTCTCGACTATCTACTGTTACGGTAAGTTCTTACAACTGGACCATCTTACTTCGATACAGCCTGCAGCAGGTTATACCATTACGACTGATTTCACAATAGTGGCAATCATGCGCCACTGGGAGTAGGAAAGGCAGAGATCCTCGATATTACTCATGCTTCAGGACAGAAGGCTCTTGAAGGACGGCCAGACCAAACCCCTGCTCTTCGCCTCGATGCAATGTCCAGACTGTAATGCCTGATAAAGGCATGCACAGAGCTCCAAGTAGCTGCAGCGCAAAATAGCTGAGGTGGAGACGTCTCTTAATGTCACAGCGAAGTAGCCACCCTTTTGTGGAATGACCGCTGACCACGCCTGTGTAAGGGTTTATTGCTGCTTGTCATAACAGAAAGTGATGCACTGGATGAGCTCACCGAGAGTGACTGTTTGAGACAGGAGCTCATTTCATCCTGTGAGCAAAGGAGATCGAAAAGTTGGTCCACCTTTCAAAGCTGTATGGTTCTGGTCAGATAGTATCTGAGGCACTGATGCACGCCGAGGTGTGCAGAAGGCTTCTCTCGATTAATGTACCTTGGGAAATACACTGGTAAATCAATATTCTGGGTTAGGTGCAGGCTGAACCACTTAGGCAAAATCTTTGGGTTTGTCCTTAGGGATACCCTGTCCTGGTGGAAACCAAATAAGGCTTTTACACATAAGAGCATGTAATTCCGAGATCCTTCTCGCTGAAGTAACAGCAATCAAAATAAAGTTTTCCAAGAGAGAAAACGTGAGCTCTGCAATCCACGGTTGGTTCAAAAGGTGGCAGCGTAAGCTGCTCCAGGACGTGCGGGTAAGTCCCAAGGAGGAATTGGATCCCTGATGGGCGGCCTAAGGTGGAGGACTCCCCTTAAGAAGGCACGAGTAGTGTCCAGCTGGGCCACCAACCGATGGCCTACTGGGGAATGGTAAGCAGAAATTGCACAAAGGTGCACTTTAATCGAGGAGTAAGCCAGTCCAGAGTGGAAAAGGGAAAGCAGGTAGTCCAGAACCAGCTTTTTGGGACAGTCCAACAGCGAAAAACCGCGCGCTTGAGCCCACAAGCAGAATCTACGCCCTTTCATGGCGTACGTTGCCTGCGTTGCCAGTTTTCTGGCAGCAGGGAGTACATCTGCCACTTCAAGTAGACCCCATATTCATCAAGCGGCTATGTCTCTAGGAGCCAAGCGTGGAGGTTCAATGAATTAAGTCTGGGTGGACCAATGAACCCCTCCTGAGACAACAGATGGGAGCTGATTGGAACAGGACTGAGGTTCCCGGATAGCTGGTAGAAGAGGAACCAAATTTGCCTGGGCCAGAAAGGCGCATCAAATGAGCGCACTTGCTCCCTCTGTGCAGTTTTAAGAGAACCTCTGGATCAACGGGAAAGGAGGAAAGGCATAGAGGAATCTGCCTGCCCAGGAGAGGGACAACGCTGCCCTCGCCAGGAAAACACCAGGCCCTGGATCTAGCGAGCAAAAATTGGGCAGTTTTATGCTGGATGGGGACGCTAAAGGTCCAATCCTGGAGTGCCCCATCGTGAAACAGATCCTCTGCCACCTCCTGTAGAAGTTCCCACTCATGGACTCTTGCCTGAGAGCGACTCAGACTGTCGGCAACGGTGTTGTCCACTCCTGGGACGTGTACTGCAATTAGGTTTGCGCTGTGTTGCAATATTCACTCCCACACTCTCATGGCCTCCCTGCAAAAGCGGGTAGGAGTGAGTGCCTCCTTGTTTGTTGAGGTAATACATCACCGTGGTATTGTCTGTTTGCAACAGGAGTGTACCCGGTGGAATCTCAGACTGGAAGGCTTGCAGAGCGTAAAGGACTGCCCTCATTTCCAAAATGTTGATGTGGAGATGAGACTCCTGGGCTGTCCAAAGGCCCTGAGACCGAACACCACCCAGGTGTGCTCCCACCCAAGCCCTGAGGCATCTGTGGAGAGAGTGTCACAGTTGGAGATGGCGCTATGAAGGGAACCCCTGTGGAGAGGTTCCCCGGAACTAGCCACCATTGCCAATCCCGAATCATGGCATTCGTGATTCGAATTGGCTGCGGCAGATGGTCTTGCCTTTGGTCCCACTGCACTCTTAGCATCCACTGGGTTACCTGCATGTGGAGACGTGCCAGCGGGACTGTTACAATGGCCGCAGCCATGTGTCCGAGCAGGCGAAGGACCGATCTGGCCGGGACGGTCTTCACCAACAGGTCCCCGATTAGGGATCTGATGTGTTCCGCTCTGTCCGAGGGAAGAAAAGCTTTCCCTCTGATGGTGTCCAGAACTGCTCCTATAAACTGCAGTTTCTGGACGGCACCAGAAGTGACTCTCGTAGTTGATGAGAATACCCAGTGATTGAAAAAGGACTGGGTGAATGGCCATCATCAGTGCCTCCCTGAGGGTGCCATGAAAGGCCAGTTGTCCAGGTATGGGAACACGTAGTGGCCTTTGTTCCTCAGAGACGCCGAAGGAGACCACCATGCACTTCGTAAATACACACAGTCGAAGGACAGCTCAAGGAAGAGCTCAGAACTGATAATGGCGGCTCTGAAACTCTAAGCGCAGGAACCTCCGGCGCGCTTGAGCAATCGGAATATGCAGGTAGGCGTCCTGCATGTCCAAAGACGCCAGAAAAGGGTCTTGCTTCAGTATGGGAATTAGGCCTGGAAGGGTCACCATGCGGAAGCGTTTGTAAACGACCGACAGGTTGAGGTCGCTGAGGTCCAGTATTGGACGGAGGTCCCATGTTTTCTTTGGAACCAGGAAGAAGTGAGAATAGTACCCATGTCCTCTCTGGTTCTCCAGAACATGCTCTAAGGCTTCTTTTTCCAGAAGCATGAGCACCTCCTGCTGTATGAGCAGGGCATGCTGACCCGAATATCGGGAAAGCAGGGGAGGTCTTGTTGGTGGACTGCCTACGAATTCTATATAGTGGCCTTTTTTGACCAGTTGCAGAACCCACCTGTCAGTGGTGATCGACTGCCACCTTGGCAAGTGGCGCGCGATGTGACCCTTGACTTTCTTTTCCCGTTGATCCTGAGGAGGGCCGGGGGCCAGAAAGGAGTCATGCTGTGGCAGCGTTCGACCCGGCAGGCTGTGCCAACTTGCAAATCATTGGCCTCTGCCTGGGGATGACTTGGCCTAGGCTTTGCGAGTGAAAGTGCCCCTCTGCTGTTGGCCGAAACGTGGCTGTTGCCTTTGCAGCCGGCCACGGAAGTGGCTCTGGTTCCTACGAAAGGAACTGGGCCGAGACCTGTACATGGCCTGAACAGATCTGACTGCCTTCCCTGCATCCTGAAGTTTGGTGATTACCTTCTCGGAGGCTTCACCAAACAGCACCTCGCCGTTGTAAAGGATGTCTAAGATGTTCTTCTGGACGTCTGGGGTAAAACTGGAGACACGGAGCCAAGAGTGTCTCCGGAGACACACGCCTGAGGCTGCAGCTCTGGCTGAAGAGTCCGCAGAATCATATGCAGCTCTGAGCACCGGGTTCCCCACATCCGAATCCGTGTGGAGGAGGTTCCAGAGCTGCTCCTTTTGGTCACCATCGGGCATCTTTTCTACCAGGTCCTGTCCCTGTTCCCACAGTGTGTTCTGGAATTGAACCATGTGAGTGAGGTAATTCAGTGACCTGATGGCTCAAGTCGCAGCCGCATACGTGCGCCTACCGAGGACATCCAATTGCTTGGATTCCTGGTCCGGTGGCTGTGTGTTCAAATGCTGAGGCCTTTGCGACCAGTCATGCGAAGCAGTGATGACCAGGGAGTCAGCCAGAGGATGGTTTGCCAGATACTGGTCCTCCCTAGGAGCCTTCTTCGGCACTGCTGGAGTGGAATGCGGACGTTTCCAGGCAGCCTTGGTGACGTCCAAAAAGGTATCCACCAAGGGCGGCACTACTACAGGCTTTGGGTCTTTCTGCTGAAGGTAGCGGGCACGGCGTCGTCTCTCGGGGTCGAGCTCTTCAGCATCCCACCCCATATTCTCCTGGATGTGCCTCATGATCTCCGTGAAAGAGGGATCATGCGGAGGAGACCTAGGTAGGTCGTGTGGGTCTGGAGAGGGAATGCTGATGGGAGGAGGAGATCTGGAGCACCCTGAGGTGTCAGATCTAGAATCCTCCCCAGATGGGGTGTACTGGCGTCGTCTAGGTCTCTTGGGACTGGGTGACCCTGAGGTGGATCTGGAGGGAGGTCTTCTCCTGTCTGAGGATCTGCCCTGAGGAGGTGGTGTTTGCTCCTTGGGTTGGCGACTGCCCTACAGGCCCCTTGGGGAGGGAGGGGCGAGGAGTGAAGTAGGAGGAGATGGAGTCAGAGAGGAGGAGGACATGGCAACCAACATCTTTTCTGGATGGTGTCCCACCAGAAGGTAAAGAGCTCCTTACTCTGCCAGTTCATGCCCGACGACGGGCACGGCTACCGTGGCCTGTCGCCAGGGTCAGGCGCGGTCCCGGGGGTCTCCCACCGGGAGGGTTCTCGGAGCCCACGTCGTGTCGCCTCGCCTGGTCCTCGGGCTGTGTGGTATCCTCCTCCGATGAGTCCTTCCGACAGGCGTCAGCCGGCGACGGTGGTGCGGTCCTCTTCTCCGGGATAGCCGACGTCGGTCCCCTGGCCGACGCCCTCAGAGGCGAACGCCTGGCCGGTGACGGGTGTTTTGGTGTCGCTGGCTCCTGGGAGTGCCGGTGATGCTTGGCCGACGACGGTTGGGCCGACGGGTCCGACGTCCGTTTGAGGGAAGTCAGGTCCTTGGTCTTGCGAGGAACCAGATCCGACCCATGCAGAGGAAGGGAAACCGACCTGGCTTCGGAGTCCTGCCGGTGGGAAGAAGATTTATGGCGCTCCCCAGACTTCGACGAGGCCTTAGATTGAGTGAAAGAAGCCGACGGCCTGGAAGTCTTCAGGGGCTGCAGAGAAGAGGAGCCGCTGGAGGATCTGACCTGAACCGGGGGAGGTTGCGATTAAGCCCTGGAAGGAGAGCGGTCCGACCACCAGCCGGAGCTTCGGGAGTCCGAGGTCCTCGGAGGGGACCTGGGCCTCTCCTTTTCCCGGTGCTTGTGGGTTTTACCAGACGACTCCCCCCTGGAGGAAGGTTCCTTGTCCATGGTTTTCAGTTTCTCCTCTAAGAGAAATGCTTGAAGGGCCTTCTGACGGCAGATCCTGGTGTGACTGTTGAAGCCCTGGCAGAAGGAGCAGGCCTTGGTGCCGTGTTCCGGGCCTAGGCAGCGCACGCTGACATAGGGGATCTGTTTGTCGCAGGCACACTTCGATTGGTGACCCTCCAGAGAAGTATTTGGAGAGGACATCAGTTGAAGGAAGACGAAATTGTCGTAGCTCTAATGGTCATCGCACGCTAGAAAAAGGACCGAGAGGCCGATATTTGCGATGTCGACAGCAGGAAAAGAAATACAGGTTACTCACCTGTAACAGGAGTTCTAGGAATGGTATATGTTGTTCATCCACACTGTCTGGCAGGTATCCTTGCCGCTTTAAATCTTGCCGGAAGGTCTTCAAGCTGGCTCCTCCCACCCACCTGGGTGGTAAAACTCTCGGCTCCGCCCCATGACGCCAGATCTGGCCCGCTGAAGCTCAGGTTAGTGCGCCGAGGCCGGGGTAGGTGGTGCGGTGGATGAACAACATATACCATTCCTAGAACTGTTACAGGTGAGTAACCTGTATTTCTAGGGACATGGATATGTTGTTCATCCACACTTATTGGCAGACTCCTAGCAGTTCTCCGGGAGGAGGGAGGCAAGACGCACACCCCTAATACTTATTTGGGAAAGAGAGACTGAGAACCGAGGCCCCAAACCAGCATCCCAGCTTGACTCAAGGTCGATGTGGAAATGGGTGATGAAGGTGGTGCTGACTTCAGTAGCAGCCCTGCAGATTTCCTGATAGGGACGCCCCGAAGCAGCCACCGATGCAGCAGTATGGCGGTAGAATGAGCTCTTATCCTCTGGGAGGCTCCATGCCTGCCAACTTATAGCAGAGATCTATGCAGGAGGTGACCCACCTGCCTATCGTCCGCTTGGCTGCAGGTCTGCCAGGTGCGGCTTCAGCAAGAGGTGACAAACAGCTGGCGAACCTCTCCCGGCTTCAGCCGTCAGCTTCCTTGCAGCAGTAAGCTAGCCTTCTAGGGTCCAAAGTATGGAGCCTATATTCGGCCTCCGAGGTGTGATTGGGTAGAACACCGCAGAGTCAACACCTGGTTAAGGTGAAACTCCAACACCACCTTCGGAAGGAATTTCGGTGGGGCGAGGACAACCTTGTCCCTGTGGAAGACCAGGTAAGAAGACTGGATGCAAAGCGCCTGGAGCTCTCCCATCCTTCTGGCTGACGTGACAGCCACCAAGAAGGCGGTCTCTACCACAGGTGAGAGTTCACACCTGTGCATTGGTTCGAATGGTTGCCCATGAGCTTTGCCAGTACCAGCAGTAGATCCCGCTGAGGTGGAGGTTCTCGACTGAGGGGAAATGTGATCAAGGCTTTGAAAAGCGCCAGACCACCTTTCTCTCATGCGCGACTGCTTCCTGCCCGCTACCGTGCAAGCAGAGATGGCTGCCAGGTGCACCTTAAGGGTCACAACCCAAGCCCTTGCCGAGAAAGGGACCACAGGTAGTCAATAGTTCAAGGAACAGGAGGAAGGGCCCAGGCCTCTTGTTTGACACCAAATGGAAAACCTTTTCCATTTGAAGGTGTAGCATTTTCTGGTCGACTTTATGGGACGCCTCAACCACGCTTGAAGACCCTGGCCTGAAAGACCCAAGGCCTGGAACTCTAGCCAGCCAGGAACCAGGCTCGCTAGGTGCAGGGATTGAAGGTCCGGATGGAATACCTTCCCTGATTGACAGAGCAGGTCTGGGCGAGCTGAAGCTGCCTCGAAGCCTGGAGCCGAGGCTGAGGAGATCTGGGTACCAGTACTGGCGGGACCAGTCTGGGGCCATCAGAATCACCTGCGCCTTGTCCCTCCTTGCTTTGAGCAGCACCGTGTGCATCAAGGGGAATGGGGGAAAGGCGTAGAAGAGGCCCGGGGTCCATGGCCTCGAGAAGGCATACCCCTGCAGAGAGCCCTGCTGAGGGGGGCAGGCATGGAACAGCCTCAACTTCGCATTCTCCTTGGAGGCAAACAGGTCCAGCTGAGGTGTGCCCAATGGGAGAATAGATCTCGTACATCCAGCAGGAGAGACCACTGTGGGAGGCAACCCCTATCCGCTTAGGGCATCGGGCCAGGGTGTTGGAGGCCCTGCCACATGAATGGCTAGGAGATCCCCCAGGCTGCGAGACGAAGTGACCAGATGCGGAGAGCTTCCTTGCATAGGAGCATGGAGCGCATCCCGCCTGGCGGTTTAGATAGTACATGGTCGTGGTATTGTCCGTCTGGACCTGACCACTTGACCGCTGAAGAAATGGAGCAAAGGCGTGAGAGCTAGGCGGACCGCCGAGCTCCAGCAGGTTGATGTGGCATCGGGACTCCCGTGGGGACCAGAGGCCGTGGCGCTAGGTGTTCCCCAGATGGGCACCCCAACCCATCAGAGAGGCATCGGTCGATAGAGAGACCGCGGCTCGGGCGGATTTAACGGGATGCCTCCTGCAGATGAACTGGAACAGTCCACCACTGGAGAGCGTTCCACATCCCTGGGTCACCGCACTAGCTGGTCCAATCGGATCGCAGCGCAGACCACTGGCTGGCCAGCCCCACTGAAGGGGCGATGTTCCAGTGGGCCCAACGGACCACGCTGGTACAGGCCGCCATGAGACCCAGGAAGTCCCGGGAGATGCATTGCCCAACCAGAAATGATTGGGCAAAGGAGGAAAGAACCCCGCCCTGTCCACTGGGAGCCATGCTCTGGCTCAAGAGAGTCGAGCTCTGCCCCGATGAAAGAATCACCTGCTTCGCTCGAGTTCCACTTTGCCTCGCTGATGAGGAGGTCACCTGAGAGCAAACCTGAGGGCCAGGTCTCTGGACCGCCTCCACCTCCTGTCTAGAGGGGCTGCTATCAGCCAATCGTCCAGGTAAGGGTAAACCCGGACCCTCGGTGTCAAGAGGAATGCTGTCACCACTGCCATGCATTTGGTGAAGACCCTGGGAGCTGGAGATAGTCAAGGGCATGGCTTGGAACTCGAAAGGAACCTTCTGCTCGAAAGCGTAAGGAACCTTTGATGGGACGGACGGATAGGGACGTGAAAGAATGCGTCCTGTAGGTCCAGAGAGCAGAACCACACGCCGTGTTCCAAGGATGGGATTATCTGAGCCAGAGTGACCATCCTGAAGGTTCGAGACCTTAGGAACTTGTTCAGGTCGTGTAGGTCGAGAATGGGGCGCCAGCCCCCCGTCCGTTTCGGAACCAGGAAGTACCTGGACACGAACCCCGGGTTTGAGGGAGGGTCCGCCACCTCTCTTATCACCTCCTTCTCGAGGAGGAGAGCGATGTCAGCTCAGTGAGCTGACAGCGAGGCTTCGGACCCCGAGGCCCCCCGAGGTGCTGAGGTTCTGAAGGGTGGGGCCTGCTCGAACTCCAGGAGGCAGGCCCTTTCCTACCACTCCTCCAACACCCACCCGTCCATGGTAATAGCAGACCAGGCGGAAAGGAAGGTTTCGAGCCGTCTCCACAGGGGAACCTGGGTGAGGTGACGAGGTTGGGGGCGACACCCCTCAACCTGTCACTGTGCAGGCTTGGAGGAGGGACTGGCCGAGGGACCACCTGGGCCTTTACCTCCATGCTTCCTGGAGGAAGAAGCCGCAGGCTTGGGTTTGGGACGCCAAGCGAGAGCCTGCTAGCCCTGGTGTTGCTGGGCCGGGCGTGCCTGGGGCGCAGACGGACGAAAGGGGTTTGGGTTGAGGTCTGCGGCCCTTGTCCCTCTGAGCGGATGACACCGAGTCCGGTGGCACTGACTTTTCGATCCTCTGGAGGTGGCCTTCCACTCCAGGGCCAAAGAGGTCGGTCCCCAAGAAGGGGACATCCGCCAATTTGTGCTGGGTATCCACTGTGAAGGTGGATATCCTCAGCCATGCCCGACGGCGCATAGCCACTGCAGCTGCTACTGACCTGGCGCATGAATCACCGATGTCCAAAGCAGTCTGAAGTTGCTGCTTGGCCACTGCCCTGGTCCCGCAACTGCTTGACCGTGGTCTGCAGGTCAACTGGGAGATGAGGGACCACCTCGTCCAGGAAGCCCAACAGGGCATGAGAAAAATGTGCCATCAGTACGGCCGAGCTGGCCTGGACGAAGGCCAAGGGAGGACGCAGCGTAGACTTTTCGCCCGGCATAGTCCACTTCTGACCCTTGTCGGGAGGTTTGTCCACGCCTCTAGCGCTTCCAGCACGCCGGAAAACGCTGTCGGTAACTAACCCTCGGCAGAGTGACGCTTGGAGAAACCGGACAGGGAACCGTAGGGACCGGATACTTCCTGGCCATCCTGGCCGAGGCGAGGGCAGGAAGCTGCCAGAGCTCCAAGGTCGGGCCCACAATGGCCTCAGCCACAGGGAAGGCCTCCGTAGGGGAATCCCCTCGGTCCAATATCTCCGTGAGGGGATACTTGGCCCACTTGGATACGGGCTCGAGCTGCATCCTGGTGGATTCCAAGATGAGTCTGAGCAACCCCAGGAAGGACGAAGGGCTGTCGTCCAGTGACTGACCTCCACAGGACTCCAAGTCCACTCGCTTGGAGAAGGAGGAATCGTCGTCTGACTCTGAAGAGTCTGCAAAGAGCTGCCTCGGGCCTGAGCCGGCAGGGGCAGACCCTGAGCTGACAGAGAATTCTTGGTCGGAGCCCCAAACCGCGGCTGTGGAGGCAGAGGTTCCACCGGAATCAGTGGAGCGGCTGGTTTTGGCCGAACAACCGGCCTGACAACAGGCTCCACGGGTAAAACGGGGGTTGTTTTGGCCGCCCGTGACAGCCATTAATGGCCGGGAAGGCGACGCGCGGCTTATTCCCGATCAGAAAGAGCTGTTGCTACATGAGGTCTCAGATCGGGCTGACAAGAACTTGTGCCAAGCTTCCCCTCATCCAAGGAGGAGGAAGAGGACGAGCGGGCGGTGCCGGGCGCACACGGGTGCCAAGACCGAGACTGCCTATGATGGCAGGATCGGCTGGACCGCGAAAGTCCGAGACCGGAGGACGGGTGCGGAGAGGGACGGGTGAACCGCCCTCGGCTCGAGGAACACCCAAGGGCTCTGGAACTGGAGGCACTGGGAACCACGGATCCTCAACTCCCACCGGGGAACCGGGAGGGGGATTTCGGTCATGACAACCCGTCCAACGGTCGAGAAAGATCTCGATCTGCGCCGACGGATTCTCGGTCAACTGACCTGACGGGACACTGTGAGACCAGTGGCCGGCCGAACGACTGACCCAAGTCGATGGCCAACAACTCGGGAGAGGGACCTTTCCGCCCCAAGAGCGCCAATGAAGAGACTTACCTTGTCTTTCTTCTTGGACCAAGAAGAAGGTCCAGCAGACGTTAGTCCCTCTCCCTAGTGGAGAGGGACAGACAAAGCTCCTAAAAGAAGCTGTGTAAGAGGAACCCAGGAAAGCGGAATAAAAGCACGCGTCGAGGAAGATGCGGCCGGCGCCTCCTCTTCGAGGGCATCATCTGCTCTAGCTGATCCGCAAGCCTCCGCCATTGTGGAAACTGGCCGACGGGCCTCTTTGACTTAACCGTGGAAAACGCTTCGGGCGCCCAGTTGTAAACGGGCGGCACGGCTTCGAGGACATAGGCTGAGAAGGAAGAGCACAGTCCTAAGCCCGCGGGTCGTGCCCAGGCCCAAACAGTACACACACGTGGAGTGCGGATCCGTCCGAGACATCTTCTGCCCACAAGGGCACCGCCGAAAACCGGAGTCAATTTGTCCATCGCAGCCGTGAGGGATAGAAGACCGAAGTCTTTAAGCAAAAAACTTTTAATTCGGAAAACCGAAGAATTAGGAACCAGTCTTATACACAGAGCGTTAAGGAGAGAACCTGAGCTTCCAAGCGGTAAGGGAGATCTGGCGCCATGGGGCGGAGCCGAGAGTTTTACCACCCGGTTGGGTGGGAGGAGCCAGCTTGAAGACCTTCCGGCAAGATTTAAAGCGGCAAGGATACCTGCCAGACAGTGTGGATGAACAACATATCCATGTCCCTAGAACTGAGGATTATGGGGGGACCGCCTCCTTATGTACTACGCCTGACATCGGAGGGCAGGACAGACATCAGAGGCGGTCCCCGCTGAAGACTGCTAGCTAGAAAATTTCCGTGGGGTCCTGACGCCTGCTGGCTTCAGTCCTAATGGTGTAACCTGCTGCAAGAGCTGTATCTCAAAGTAAGATCTAGTTTTTTAAATTAATTTGAAGATTGAGTCCTTAAGGACAAAAACAAGGGAGGATAGCTGAAGGAGAGAGACAGAACAGAAGAGGGGCCAACCACCAACCTCCACCCCACAGGGGTGGAGCCGAGGCACTGAGGAAAGAAGTGCCCTCCATTCTGATCACTCTTCCCCCCTAGGAATGTGAAAACATCCCCCTATGTGCCCACAGCGCCGAGAGCGGTAACCCCCATGGCGCCGTGTCCTTGCTAGACGACGGCGCCATGAACTGTTCTAGAACTAGTTGTTGCAACAGCGGGAACCAAATCTGCCGGGGCCCACAGAGAGAATCAAAAGCAAGTGGGCCCCCTCTACCTGGAGTTTCAACAGAACTTTCAGAATGAGAGGAAGCGCATATAGAAACCTCCTTGTCCAGGAGAAAGACGGTGCATCTTGCCAAAAAGCACCATGCCTGGGAACAAGCAAGCGAAAGTTAGGTAGTTTTGCGCTGAATGGGGAGGAGAACAGATCTAGGTCTGACTGGCCCCACCAAAGAAACAGGCCTTCGACTACCTCCTGTTTTAGTTCCCAGTTGTGAGCCCTGCCCACTGATCAGCTGAAACCATCTGCCAGGACGTTATGAACATTTGGCACATGGACTGCTATCAGAAACAGGCCATGCTGACTAGCCCAATACCATACTCTCACTGCTTCCCTGCAAAGAGGGTACGACCGGGTACCTCCGCTTGCTGAGGTACCAGACAGTCGACATGTCTGTCTGGACAAGAAGTGTTCCCAGGAGGAGTAACAACTGGAAGGTCTGGAGAGCACACAGGACTGCTATGGTCTCCACAATGTTGATGTGAAGATTCTGCTCCTGAGGAGACCACAAAACCTTGAGTTCTGTGATCCCCCAAGTGGGCTCCCCAACCCGTATTGGAGGCATCTGAGGTGAGGGTCTGAGAGGGACCCTGAGAGTGGAAGGGAGCTCCCACCAAGTTGGTGAGGTCCTGCCACCAGAGGCGATCTGTCTGAAGGCTGTTGGAGATCATGACCAGTTGGTTCATGTCATCCGATCGTTGATCACACTTGACTCAGACCACTGGGTAACTCTAATGTGCAGCACGGCCAGGGGGACATAGGAATGGCCGCTGCCATAAGACGGAAAAGACGGAGCACCAAGTGCGCCGGGGTCCCTCAAGCTTTGGCCACCAAAGTGACCTGAGAAACCAAGGTCTCAGCTCGATCTAATGGTAAGAATGCCTTGCTCTGGACTGTATCCAGTACCACTCCAATGAATTGGAGACGTTGAGATGGCACTAGCTTGGGGAATGTTGACCAAAATGCCCAACTGGGGAAACCGATCCAGAATGAAGGAGAGATGGGGCTGAAACAGCCAGTCGTCCAGGTATGGGAACACATACGCCCCTGTGGCAGAGAAATGCTGCTATCACCGCTAGGCACTTGATGAAAACCCAGGGCACCAAGGACAGGCCAAAGGGGAGTGCCTTGAATTGGAAATGGTTCTCGGAAGGAGAATTGAAGAAAGCGGCGGTGGGCCAAGAAGATGGGGATATGAAGGTAAGCATCCTGCATATCCAGGGAGCACAGCCATGTGTTTGACAGGCAGGGCAGGAGTCCCTCAAAGAGTCAGCATCCGGAACCTCTTGTACTCTACGAAGAGGTCGAGTGTGCCGAGATCCAGGATAGGTCGAAGATCCCCAGTCTCTTTTGGAACTAGGAAGAAAGGGGAGTAGAATTGGAGGGACGGGTTCTATGGTTGCTTTTTGTAGCAGGGCCTGGATTTCTTGATGGACGAAGGGGATTTGAACCGGTGGGTAAATACAGGTTACTCACCTGTAACAGGAGTTTTAGGAATGGTATATGTTGTTCATCCACACTTATTGGCAGGTCCCTTGCCGCTTTAAATCTTGCCGGAAGGTCTTCAAGCTGGCTCCTCCCACCCACCCGGGTGGTAAAACTCTCAGCTCCGCCCCATGACGCCAGATCTAGCCCGCTGGAAGCCAGGTTGTGCGCCGGCCGGGAGGCCGGGTGGTATCGTGGATGAACATATACCATTCCTAGAACTCCTGTTACAGGTGAGTAACCTGTATTTCTAGGACATGGATATGTTGTTCATCCACACTTATTGGCAGACTCCAGCAGTTCTCCGGGAGGAGGGAGGCAAGGCGCACACCCCTACTTAGGTAGAAAGACTGGAGAACCGAGGCCCTGACCAGCACCTCGGCGCGACCCAAAGTCGATGTGGAAGGGGAACGGTAAAGCCTGCTTCTGGGCAGAAGCCCTGTGGATATCCTGGACCAGAGTATCCTCAAAAGCAGCCACCGATGCAGCGGAAGGACGGGTGAAAATGAGCCTTATCCTCTGGGAGGACTCCATGCCTGCCGCCTATAATGGAGACCGATGCAGGGTGACCCGCCAGCTAATTAATCCCACTTGGCTGCAAGTCTGCCAGATGCGGCTTCAGCGAAGATGATAAACAGCTGGCTAACCTCTCCGAACTTTAGCTACGCCCTAGGTAGGTGAAGTTCAAAACAGGTTCCTATGGAACCTGTATACAGCCTCAGAGGTGTGAATGGGGATAAATCCCGGCAGAGGCAATGCCCCCGAAGGGAAGACTCCGCCACTGCCTTCGGAAGGACTTCGGGTGGGGCGCAGGACAACCTAGTCCATGTGGAAGACTGGATATGGAGATTAAAGGAGCGCCTGGAACTCTCCCCACCTTCTGGATGGCGGAGTGGCCCCCAAGAAGGTGTTCTTCCACAACAGGTGGGGGAAACTCGCACCTGTGCAAAAGGTTCGGATGGCTTGCTCATGAGCTAAGACCATACCAGCAAGGATCCCATAGAAACGGGGATACTCTCCCCAAAAGGGGAGGCATGATCGAGGCCTAGAAGTGCCAGACCACCTTCTCCGCACCACCAGCTGCCTCCCGGCCCACACCCGGAAGACAGGGGTGACCCTCAGAAGCATCTAGAGGGTCGTCGGCCGAAGCCCTGGTTTAAGGATGGATCGTAGATGGTCTGGAATGCTCGCCCAGGGACGGGGGAGGGCAAGGCCCTATCCCATCATCAAAAAGGAGAACTTCTCCCAGAGGACGAACATCTTGGCCGACTTCTTAGCAGGACGCCTCGAAAGGTCGAGAACCTTGCCGAAAGACCCTAGGCCTGGTCCCTAGCCGCACAGGGATCGGCCTACAGGTGCAGGGATGGAAGGTCCAGATGGATAACCTTCCCTTGAAAAGGAAAGACAGGACCGGGCAGACTAGAAGCCGCCTCGGGAGCCTGGGGCTGAGACTGAGGAGAGCTGGATACTAGAGCTGGCAATCCAGTCTGGGGCTACCAGCATCACCTGCGCCAAGTCCCTCCTCGCCTTGCCCGTAGGTCAAGGGAAATGGGGGAGAGGCACGGAGGTGCCCGGGGTCAGTGGCCCCGATGGCATCCCCTGCAGCAGGCCCTGCTGAGGGGGCGGGCATAAAACAGTCTCGGTCTCGTATTCTCCCCGGAGGGAAGAGGGAGAAGATCCTGTGCTACCTCCGGCAGGGGAAACCACTCATGAGGCGCAGCCTATGCCCGGCTTAGGGCAGCAGCCAAGAAATTGGGGGCTCCTGCCATCAAATGGCTGGGAACCCACGACTGCGCAAAAACCAAATGCGGAGAACCTCCTTGCACCGAGGCAAGGGGATCGACCGAACCTGGCGGGGTAGGTAGCACATGGTCGTGGTGTTGCCCTACTTGGACTTAGACCACTAGACTCCGTACAAACGGAGGCCAGCGGGTGCAAGCTAAGCGGATGCCTCAGCCCAGCAAGCAGGAAGGACATCGGATCACAGAGGACCAGAGGCAAAGCACTCTGTATTCCCTAGATGGGCACCCCACCCATCCGAGAAGCATCGGTCGGAGAAGACCGCCGACTCAGGGCGAACGAACAGGATGTTCTCCTGCCGGAGTTGGAACGGTCCAAAAGGAGCGTTCTCTTAACTCCTGGGCTGTAGTCACAAACTGGTCCAAAGGACGCAGCGCTGTGACCTCTGGCTGGCCCCTCCCACTAGGGGAAGGCCGCCCTGATGACCAGGAGGTGCAGGAGGTCCTGGCAGGACATAATTACCTGGCCAACCCGACTGGGTAAGGGAGGAAGAACCTCAGCCCTGTCCGCCCAGAGTCGAGCTTGGACTCGGGAGTCGAGCTTAGTCCCGAAGAAGCCTCACCGCTAAGGCACGAGTTCCCACTTGGCTCCTGTAACGGGAAACCAGTCTGCCTTCCGGTTGGGGTTACATCCGAACCCTTCAGTGCCGCAGAGACTGCTGAGCAAAAGAAGGGCCTGGCTAGGAACTCATAAGGAGATCCCCCGCTAAGAAGGGGAGGAGCCTCCCAAGAAATGGACGTAACGAGGAGTAGGTACATCCTGGAGGCCCAGTAAACAGCCACACGCCACGTTCTGAGGATGGAATATCTGAAGCAGAGACCATCCAAGCGTGCGGGAGAATGGGCGCGAGCCCCCGTCCATTTGAGGCCAGGAATACCTGGACACGAACCGAGGGTTTGGGGGGGGGGTCCGCGGCCTTCCTGATCACCTCTAACTAGAGGGGCAGGGCGGTTGCACGACCGACAAAGAGGCAGTGGACCCAAGATCCCCATGGGGCAATGGCTCAAAAGGGGAAACCGCCGAACCTGTGACAGGATCTACTCCCTAAATACCTCCAGAACGAGGTGCGGAGCCGTCCCCCCATGGGGAAACCCGGGCTGGGACGACGGGGCGGGCAGTGCCCCTGGCCCATCACTGAGCAGGCTTGGAGGAGAAGGAGCTGAGGGGCTCTCTGTTTCCTGCCTCCTGCTTCCTTTTGGAGGAAGACGCTGGACTGGCAACAGGACCGCCCAGCGCATGCCTGCTGGCCCTTGTGCTGGGCCGTTGAGCCAGCCCAGGGCTCAGGGGGCAAAGGGCTCACGAAAGGCTGACGGCTGCCCTTGACCCTCCGGGCGAGAGTGACAGAGTCCGGAGTGGCATCAGACTTCTTGGGCCCTTGGATATGCCCCTCCACTCCAGGGCCGAAAAAGTCAGTGCCCAAGAAGGGGATGTCCGCCAACCCGTGCTGGGTTTCCAAGGAAAAGGAGAATAACCTCAGCCACGCCCTGCGGCCGCCACCGATCTGGCACAGGAGTCACCCAGATCCAGAGCCGTCTGGAGCTATTTTGCCACCGCCCTACACTGGTCCCATACCCGCCGGACCGTGGTCCACAGTTCGGTCGGGAGATGAGGCAGAACCTCGTCCAGGGTGTCCAGAAGGGCGTGGGAACAGTGTGCCATAAGAGCCGCCGAGCTGGCCTGACGGAGGCCTAGGGAGGACGCAGCGTAAACCTTGCGCCCGACGTAGTCCATCCTTTTGGACTCTGTCAGGGGGTCTATCCACATTCCCAGCGTTTCCAAGACATTGGAAAACGTCATCTGTGACTACCCGTTCAGCTGATGGGTGCTCCCAGAAACCGGGCAGAGAACCAACAGGGACAGGGTACCTCCGAGCCACCCTGGCCGAAGGCGCAGGGCAGGAAGTAGGCCGCCGCCATAGCTCCAAGGCTGGGCCCACGATAGCCTCAGCCACTGGGAAGGCCTCCAAGGGAGAACCCCCTCGGTCCAGAATCTCCATAAGGGTGTAAGGTGCCCGTTTGGAGATGGGCTCGAGCTGCATCCCAGTGAATTCTGAAATGAGCTGAAGCAGACCCTCAAAGACGATGGGCTGTCGTCTCACGGAATGTTCCTGGGAAGACCCGGGTCCCCTGCTGAAACAGAGCGGCTTCAGGCTCGAAGGGTCTGCAAAAGCTGCCGCGAATAAAACCTCTTCGGCCACGGGGGCAGGCAGGAGTGAGGGGACGGTAACCTGAAGAACAGGTCATGGCTGGCCTGTACCCCTGAAGGTGGAGGGCAGCAGGTCGGACGAGCAACCGACCCCGGAGAGGGCCTCGACTGATTCGAATGGCTGCCGACCGAGCGGCGGCTGCTTGCTATCCGGAGAATGAATCGCGGTCGATTGATACCTGGACAACAACTGCTGTCGCCACATAAGTTCCTTGTAACGATGACGCCAACGGCATCGAAACTGCTCCTCATCTGAGGAGGGGGACGAGGAAGAACGGCAAAGCCACTTAACTCGGTGCCCCGACCGAGAACGCCGAGATCGGCGTGAGCGGCTAGACTGAGAGGATGACAGAGACCCAAATCCTCGGGAGGACCGAGGGCGGGCCTGGGAAGGAGCCGCGACACCCGCCTCCTCCTCGGCTCGAAGAAAGGCCCGAGGGCTGTCGACCAAGGCGATGGACAGAACTCTCAGCCTCCGCCAGGGGCAGAGGGATGGCGCCACCAGAAGACCACCCAAAAGACGGGTCGAGAGACTCAACGTCGACGGGGGACCTGGCCGGCTGACCTGACTGGGACACCGTGAGGCTAGTAGCTGAAGCCGCATCCTCGACCGAAGCCGAGCGTCGGCCGATGAGGGAGGGGGAGACTTCCCGCTCCCGCCGACAAAGAGACCCCGCCTGTGGCCCCTTAGACTTAGGGCCGGCGGCAGGCCAGGTCCCTCCTTGGAGGAGAGAATGACCAAGCCCTGAACGAAGCTGCATGAGTTGAACCCAAGGAGAGCGGAATAAGCGCCGCAACCGAGGGAGAGGGGGAAGCCGCCCCCTCCCAGGCAGGATCGAACTGCTGAGAAACAGTCGAAGTGGACACCCGCCGGTCCGAGGGGAATCTCCGGAGCGGAAAAAACTACCAGATGTCCGAGCCCTGAACGGGCCATGCGGTCCTCCAGAGAGCTGGCCGAAAGGGCAGAACAGAAACTGCAAGCCTGAGGATCGTGATCCAAGTCCAGGCACTAAACGCACGTGGAATGAGAGTCTCTCCTGGAGGAACTAACCGTATGCCTCTCGGGGCCGGAAAAGGACTGAGCCATCGCCGTAGCGAAGAAAAGATCGAAGTTTCAGAAAAGACACTTCCAATGATTTCGAAGACCGAAATTTTCAGGAACCAGTCGAAAACACAGAGCGCTAAGGAGGGAACCGAGAGTTTTACCACCCGGGTGGGTGGGAGGAGCCAGCTTGAAGACCTTCCGGCAAGATTTAAAGCGGCAAGGGACCTGCCAATAAGTGTGGATGAACAACATATCCATGTCCCTAGAAAAAGGACTTTCCTGGAGGTGGAATCTCCAGGAACTCGAATGAGTGACCTCTTTGTATGAGCTAAAGAACATATACGTCTGCGGTGACAGCCTTCAGGGTGGAAGGTGGAGGCCGAACCTGCCTCCTACTGGTTCCTCCAAGGAGGGACAGAGGGAGCTGGAGGAGGGGGAGTGAGTCAGGACGCCGAGGGGAGTGGAGCTTTGGTTCCAGAGGCTGCTATGGCGAACTTAGCCTGAGGAGCTAGGGCTCCAGAGCCAGTGGCGCATCTTTTGCCTTGACGCTTGTTCTGGTTCCTGTTCCATCTTCTCCGGCGACGAAAAGGATATTTCCTTTAACCCGACCAATACATGGAGCATACGTCTGAGGGACCTACTGCTCTCTTGCAGTCCTGTAATAATGTCCTTTGTGTCACCGCCAAAGAGGACGGGACCCTTGAAAGGCGCGTCCAAGAGTGATGACTGAACATTCTGTGCCAGACTTGCGAGGCACAGCCACGCTAAGTGCCGAAGGCAGATTCTCAATGCCGTAGCCTGAGCCACCGAATCCACAAAATCGTAAGTGGCCCGGAGTGCGTGACGGCAGGAAGATTTCTTCATGCGAACCTTGTGCAGCAATTTAGCCCTGAGGTTTTCGACAGGGATGTCCAGAAGGCCACTCCAGTTCTGAAAGACGACTTCTGAAAAGCCACTATGTGGGAAACAGTTCAGTGACCAGATGGCGCAGGAAGTGGACCAGTAGATCTTCCTACAGAACTGGTCAAGTTGTCTCGAGTCCTTGTCTGGTGGGGAGGAACTCAAGTGTTTAGGTTGGGCTGAGAGGTCATGAGTGGCTGTGATGACCAAAGAGTCAGCTTTTGGGTGAGAAGGCAGGTGAGAGATCCCTTCAGAGGGAAAGTAGGTTCTATCAGCCTTCCTGGAGACAGCTGGTATGGAAGAAGGCTGTTGCCATATTGTGGAAAATAGATCCTCGTGCGGGCCCATCCAAGGGGGATGGTTAGAGGGTCCGTGGTGTATAAGTCCAAATGTTCCACAAGCCTTTTTCAGTGAGGATCTACCTCCTTGGACGGCTAGCCTCCTGCTGTTTGAATGGTCCTCAACAGATCCCCAAAAGAAGGATCCTCGAGGGGATTCTTTTGGTTGAGGTTCGACCGGTGAACGAGGTTCAAAGAGGTCGATACTGGAGTCCTCATCCGAATCAGAGGAATCCAACCCGCTAGGAAGGGAGGTATCCACCCGTGTCGCCCACCGGAAGAGAACCAGCAGCACATCCCAAAAGAGCTGGAGTGGGAGGTCAAGCTCTGGGGTAGAGGAATTCCTCCAAGTGGCTGGGACTGCCCAAGTTCTGTAAGTAGTTGCATCCTAGCATCTTGCCACCATGCTGGGAAAGTTTCACGGGTGGAGGTGGAGGCTGATACCCAGCCAAGGGAGGGTAAGTGGGATGATGCCAGTAAGGGTATTGGTACCCTGCAAACCCCGAAGGATAACCTGATGGTGGGAATCCAGACGGCGGATACCCTAGCGTGGGAGGCACCAGTCCCGGTGTCTGATGAGAAGGATCCGACGGAGGGCCACCAGGCAGCAGAACATGGGGGTCAGGCCCCGGGAGACCGCCAGAGGGTCCAGCAGGAGGGGCTGAAGGCCCTGCTGGGGAAGGCGCTGAAGGGCTGCGGCAGGGGATCAGGCATAGGGCCAGAGGATCCCGAAGGAGGAGGGTCCATACCTGAAAGATCCCTGGGAGCACGGGGATACGGCGGCAGGAAAGAGCCAGGCAAAGGGGGGAGCTCTGGAAGAGACCCAGACAGGTCTAGCAATCCCGACGGAAGGGAAAGGTCGGGAACAGTGGCGAATCCCTGGGGGAAGAGACTGGCAGAGATGAAGGATCCCCCACGAGCACACTTGTCCCGGTGTCTGGGTCCTCAAGGGAGCCCAACGGGACAGTAGAAGTGGCTGTGCGGTCGACAGAGGGTCCATCGTCCGGCTTACCAGATGTGACCGAGCAGGCTGCGGAAGAAGGGCTGTAGTCAGGCTTATCAGTCTGTGCCGGGTGCCTGGCGGCAGGGTGACTTATCGGCGGTGCTACAAGTGGGAGAACTAACAGACCTCGAGAGGAGACCCCTGGCTGCCCGCACACCTCAGCAGGTGGGGGAAGAAGGTGTCCAGCCTGCAGAAGCAGATGGAATGCCCGCAAGAGTGGTACTAACGATTCTGGAATTGGAGGGTCTCCCATGCGGTGATGGGCTTCTCTCCCAGCATTTCCCCTTATCCTTTTTCTTTTCTCTGGGGCCTGGTGATGATGATCTCTCCCCAAGCTCCTGGAGCTCCTTTTCCATAGAAGCCAGCTGTTGGGACAAAAGGTGGGCCTCGAGGGTCCGCTTGCATCAGGTCTGTGTGGCCTGGTTGAACCTTTGGCAAATAGCACAATTGGCCAAGTTGTGCTTGGGCCCCAGGCAGGAGGAGGCAGCAGGAGTGGTCATCCCTGTGTGGAATTTGGGCGCTGCACTTGGAGCACTTTTTAAGACAAGACGACACACTTATTTTCGAAAAATTCAGGAAAAATAGTACAAAGAGACTAAAAACGTCAAATACTAAGCGGGCGACTGATCGCTGTTCTACCACGTCTGTCGAACCAACTGATGCGACAGTGAGAAAGAACTGGAGGGCGGGCATGGGACCACCCCTTATAGTCAGGATGACGTCACGTCACCCGACGTCGTAGAGGTCCCCGCTGATTGCTAGCTACAAGTTTGCCGTTCAAACCTGACTGGGGGGGAGGGGGCAGTCCTATATGGGAAGACCTACTGCAGGAACCCTCTCGAAATAAGATAGTACAGTTACGTAAGAACTTAACGTAACAGTAGATCTTTGAGAGGCGCATGCAGGTAATCATACACACAGGACTGAAGCCAGCAGGCATCAGGACCCCACAGAAAAATTCTAGTTAGCAGTCTCTGGCGGGGGACCACCACCACGCCAGGTGAGTGGCATCAGGTGGTCCCCACCTCCAGTTCTTCCGCCAAAGGCCAAAAAGCAAGATGAGAGAAGTGATATTCCCTCGAAAAGGAGCCGAAAAGCTAAGGGGATGGAGGGCGGAGATACTTACTGCAAAGAGCTCTTTGAAGATCTACTGTTAAGTTCTTCCAACTGTGCCATCTTTACTTAGAGAGGGCTCAGCAGGTAATTACATATAACACTGAGTCCCAAGCAGTCTGGAACAAGGAGAAGCACTCGGGAGGAGGAAAACTCCAACAAATAAACCTCAGGCTGTGAGGGTCTTGAGAAAGAAGACCTTGCAAAACAGCCAACCCGAAGCCTGCTCTACGGTGAGAGGCAATATCCAAACTAGTGTTTCATAAAGGTATGGACTGAAGTCCATGCTGCAGCTACACATATCTGCCACTGATTCTTGGAACAAGCAGCAGAAGCATCTACACCTCTGGAGGAGTGACCTCTGACTTGACCCGGCAGGGTCTTGTGGTACTTGTAACAGAAAGTGATAGTGAGCCAACCACTTTGATAGGCACTGCTTAGAAACTGCATTGCCCTCATTTGTGAGCAAAAGAGACAGAGCTGATCAGACTTCCTGAGATCCTTAGTCCTAGTGGTACAGTATCTCAGGATCCTGTGAACATCCAAAGTATGCAAGAGGAATTCCCCTTGATTGGTGTGTAAAGAAAGCAGGCAGCTCAATGGATTGGTTCAGCGTAGATTCCGCTACCACCTTAGGGAGAAACTTAGGGTCGGTGCGCAGAGCCACCAGTTACTTGTGGAAAATCAAATAAGGGATTTTGCACATCAAGGCCTGGAGCTTGGAAATTCGTCGAGCTGAAGTAATGGCCACTAGGAAGAGAGTCTTCCAAAAGAGGAACTTCAAGTCTGCTGAAGCTGCCGGTTCAAAGGGAGGCAGAGTAAGCTTCTCTAGGACAAAGTTCAAATCCCAAGGAGGCGCAAGAATACAGATGTGGGTCTCAAATGAAGAGGCCCTCTGAGGAGAGTCTTGGAGACTTCCAACTGTGCAAAAGTCCTGTCGCCAAAAGGGACGTGGTAGGCCGAAATATGGTCCTTCAAAGAGGAATGACAGATCCAGGTCAGAGGTGACTCCTGTAGTCCAGGACTCAACTGGGAAAGAAGGGTTCCAGATCCTTCGAAGCGGCCCATATCGAGAAACGCTTCCACTTCATAGCGTAGGTGGCTCGGGTAGAAGGCTTTCTGGCCTCCACCAAAATATCTGCGACGAGTGAAGAAACCCCGAAACGGGCTTGGACTACATCTGCAGGAGCAAAGCGTGCAACTGAAGGAATTTTAGACCTGGATGGACCAGGGTCCCCTGATCCTGGGTCAGCAAGTGCTGCGACAGAGGAAGAGGAAATGGAGGTTGCTCCGAAAATTGCGGCAAAAGAGAACCAAACTTGCCTGGGCCAGAATGGAGCATTGAGCATCATTCGAGCTCCTTCTGATTGAAGTTTGTGTAAGACCCCTGAGATTAAGGGAATCGGAGGGACAGCATAGATAAATCCGTCCTTCCAATCGAGAGAGAGCATCCCGCCAAAAAATGCCTCACCCTGGAGCAAGCCAGCAGAAGGCGGGAAGTTTTGCGTTTAGAGGAGACGCGAACAGGTCTAACTGAGGGGTTCCCCAACGCAGCAAGACTTTGTCTAGTACCTCCTGATCTAGTTCCCATTCATGGGCATTGGCTGACTACCGACTGAGGTGGTCCACCAGCATATTTGTCTACTCCTGGAACGTGTACTGCCGTCGAGTGAAGATTGTGCTGAGCTACCCAAACTCTCATTGCTTCCCTGCATAGAGGGTAGGAACGAGTTCCTCCCTGCTTGTTGATGTACCAGACCCCACAAGTCAGTCTGGATTGCCAGATGACCGGGAAGAATACAAGATTAGAGAGTTTGAAGAGCATACAGAACAGCTCTGAGCTAGAGTACATTGATGTGTACAGTGTGCTCGAGACTGGACCAAGAGCCTTGAGTCCTGTGAGGTCTCAGGTGGGCTCCCAAGCCATCTCCTGAGGCATCTGTTGTCAACGTTTGGGAGGGAGGTTCCAGACAAAATGGGACTCCTCGGCAAAGGTTCTCCTGCACCATCCACCAATGCAAGTCCCGGATCATGGGGTCGGAGAACAGAACCTCCTGGTCCAGGTCGTCCAAAGTCTGGTTCCATTGAGACCAAAGTGCTCATTGAAAGATTCTCATATGGAGCCAAGCGTGAGGGACTGTCTGACTGCAGCCGCCATGAGCCCGAGGAGGCGAAGGACTGACCGAGCGCCAACCCTTCTGTGGCTGGACAACAGACTTGTTTGCACCTGAAGGGTGTCCACCCTGTCCGGGGGCAGAAAGGCTATGCCAATGGAGGTGTCCAGGATCGCCCCAATGAACTGAAGTCTTTGACAAGGGACCAGATGGGACTTGGCCTGGTTGATGGTGATACCCAGGCTGGTGAAAACCTGCCGTTAAGGGAGCACTGGAGTTCCTCCCTGGACGAGGCTGCCAGGAGCCAATTGTCCAGGTACAGGAAAACCAGTACCCTTTTGATACGCAGCTGGGCTGCTACCACTGAAAGGCATTTGGTGAACACTTTTTTGGGGCGCTGAGGAAAGACCAAATGGGAGGGCCTTGAATTGCAGTAGCCCCCGAAAAGAACACTGGAATAATTTGCGGTGAGAAGGGCGGATGGGGATGTGCAGGTAGGCATCCTGCATATCCAATGCACACAGCCACAGTCTCGGCCGAAGGCTCTGCAGGGAGAGGATTCTGAAGCACATGTACTCCATGAACATGTTCAGGGAGCTGAGGTCTCTTCTTTTTGGAACTAGGAAGAAATGAGAATAGTACCTGGTCCCCCAAAGGTGAGTGGGGACTGGTTCTATCGCCGCCTTCACGAGAAAGGAGGATATTTCCTCCCGAACCAGAGGAAGATGCTCCAGGGAGTAAGACGACTTGGGGGATGGTCTTCTTGGTGGTTTCTGAAGAAACTCAATTGAGTGTCCTTTTGCTATCAGCTGGAGCACCCAAGCATCTGAAGTAATCCTCTCCCAGCCCGGCAGATGGAAGGAGAACCTCCCTCCTACCGGTTCCTCTGGAGTGTCCAGTGGCTGTGGGAGAGGAAAGGAGTCAGAAGGTGAGAGGCAGCGTGGCGGTTGAATCTCCTGCAGCTTTTTTGGGCGGCGGAGTCTTGGCTGCCATAGGGGCCCAACGCTTACTGGCCCACTAGCCCTGAGGTTTCGCTTTTGGTCGAGAACTTCTGTGAAAGGGGTGACGCTATCCCTGAGGGGGCCTGTACAAAGAGTCAGACTTCTCTTGCAGGTCGTGATGTCTGACATCCCCACCAAACAGCACCGGACCCCTGAAGGGCACATCCTGAATAGCGGATTGCACTTCAGGGACCAATCCTGACACCCGGAGCCAGGCATGACACCGAAGGCCCACGGCAAAAGCCGAACTCCTACCAGCAGTGTCCACTGCATCGTACGTGGCATGTAGCATGTGACTACTGGCCGAACGTGCAGATCAGACTAGCTCAGCCACTTCCTGCTTGGTTTGAGATTCAGGAAGGGAGTCCAATTTGGATTCCACCTGACTCAGGATAGCCTTCTGGTAATTCCCCATATGAGCGACATAATTCAGAGCCCTGATTCCCAATGTGGAAGAAGCATACACCTTCTTCCCGTACTGATCCAGAAGACGGGATTCCTTGTCCAGTGAAGACGAGGTAAGGTGCTTTATGTTAGCCGACCAGCCGTGAGCAGCGCTAATCACAACAGAATCTGCTTTCGGGTGTGTATACAACGAATCCACACCTCGGGAGCCTGGTATAGCCTATCTGTCTTCCTTGGAAGGAGGCTACTGCAGACAGTTTCCAAATAGTGGAAACAAGGTCTGAGTGAGGCTTGATCCAGGGTGGAATCAATGTTGGAGTTGTTTCGGGCAGATCCAGATGGGCAGAGAGTTTCTTCTGCTGTGGATCTGGCTCCAGAGATTGCCACTGGTGGACCTCCTGGATTTTTCTCAGCAGCTCCAGAAAAAAAGGATCTTCTGGAGGAGTCCTTGGCCTAGGACGGTCTGGAGAGCGAGGCTTGTCATCAGGATTGGAGCAACCCCCCAAATCTGAGTCGGAGGTCTCCAAAGTGTGAGAAGACTCCACCCCATGCAGGGGAGGAATGGACCCCTTGGGCAGCCCTCGGGGAGGCGTGTCCTCCCTAGCCCTCACCTGAAGGTTCACCTCTGGTGTCTGGCGGGGGGAGGGAGTCTCTCGTCTCCGGCGAAAGGGATCTGATACCATAACCGTCGTTGGTAGACAGTTCTTCACTTCCCTGGTTAGTTGAGCCTTGGCCTTAGCCCACCAGGCAGTCAGAGTCTCCTTCAAATCCACCAGTGGCTGAGGGGGTGGTGGAGGAGGAGGGGGATATGGATACTGGGGGTATCTGTAAGGTGAGTATCCTTAGCCCGACAGTGGGAAACTCTGCACTGGGTACTGCGGCATCTGATAGCCTGGTGTCTGGTACTGCTGCGTGGGATACTGCGGTCCCAGGTAGGATGGCGTCGGATACCTGGGAAATACAGGTTACTCACCTGTAACAGGAGTTCTAGGAATGGTACATGTTGTTCAACCACACTTATTGGCAGGTTCCTTGCTGCTTTAAATCGTGCCGGAAGGTCTTCAAGCTGGCTCCTCCCACCCACCCGGGTGGTAAAACTCTCGGCTCCACCCCATGACGCCAGATCTAGCCCGCTGGAAGCCAGGTTGTGCGTCGAAGCCAGGGAGGCCAGGTGGGTCGTGTGGATGAACAACATATACCATTCCTAGAAAGTACAGTTACGTAAGAACTTACCGTAACAGTAGATGTTCGAGAGAAACTCGCATTGCAGGTAATTACATATAGGACTGATGCCAGCCGGCAGCAGGACCACGAAAATTTCTGCTAGCAGCTCTGGCGGGACCGCCTCATCGCCAGGTGACCGCGTCATATAGACGCCGGTATAAAGGGGCGGTCCCGGATGCCCGCCTTTCAGTTCCTTTTCCCACCACAGGCCAGGAAGGCCGGACGAGAGAAAGCAGACATTTCCTCAATGGAAGGGAGCTGAAAAAGCCTGGGGGATGGAGGGCGGGAAGGTATTACTGCAAGAGCCCCTCTCAAAGATCTACTGTTACGGTAAGTTCTTACGTAACTGTACTATCTTACTGAGAGGGCTCTGCGTAGGTATTATATACAGGACAGAATCAAGCAGTCTGGAACAAATGAAAGGCACCGGGAGGAGGAACTACTCCAAAAAGTATTAAATAATCTGGCAGGTCTCAAGAAAGGAGGCCTTGCAAGACAGCTAACCCGAAGCCTGCTCTACGGCGAGAGGCAATGTCCAAACTGTAATGTTTAGTAAAGGTATGGACTGAAGTCCAAGTGGCGGCAGCACAGATGTCTGCCGCAGACACGTTCTTGAAACAAGCCGCAGAGGCGGCAACTCCACGAGTGGAGTGACCTCTGACTTGACCCGGAGGTCTTGTTTATACTGTCATAACAGAAAGTGATACAATGGGCCAACCATTTTGATAGGCATTACTTAGAGACAGCATTGCCGTCTCTTTTGTGAGCTAAAAGAGACTAAATGTAACTCAGTCTTTCTTGAGATCCTTCGCCCTATCAGTGCAGTATCTCAGAATCCTGTGAACATCCATGGTATGGAGCAGGTATTCTCCTTGATTAGAGTACTCATGAAGAAAGCAGGTAATACAATGACCGATTTAAGGTAGATTCTGCTACTATCTTCGGAAGAAACTTAGGATTCGTACGAAGAGCTACTCGTTCTTTGTGAAAAATCAAAAAAGGGATTTTGCACATCAGGGCCTGGAGCTCAGAAATTCTGCAAGCAGAAGTAATGGCCACTAAGAAGAGCGTCTTCCACGATAAAAACTTCAAGTCTGCGGAAGCCGCAGGCTCAAAGGGGGAAGGGTAAGTTTCTCGAGGACAAAGTTTAAGTCCCAAGGCAGAGCTGGAGTCCAGACAGGGGGCCTGAGATGAAGGACCCCTTTGAGGAAGGTTTTGGATACCTCCAGCTGGGCAAATGCCTTGTCAGTGAAAGGGACATGGTAGGCTGAAATAGCCGCCATATGGACTTTCAAAGAGGAGTGACTAAGACCCAGGTCAAAAAGATGATGCATGTACTCAAGCAGAATGGTCGCAGGGCAGGAAAAGAGCTCCACGTTCCTGGCCGCAGCCCAGATAGAAAATCTTTTCCATTTCATGGCATAGGTGGACCTAGTGGAGGGTTTTCTAGCCTCCACCAGAATCTCTGCCACCTTAGGAGAAATGCCAAAACGAGATTGAGCTAGGTCTGCAGGAGACATGCATGAAGTTGAAGGGACTTGAGACCCGGATGGACCAGGGTCCCCTGATCCTGGGTCAGCAATCCTGGAGATAAAGGAAGAGGAAGAGGAGGAACCTCCGAGTATTGTTGTATAAGAGAGAGCCAGATTTGCCTGGGCCAGAAAGGAGCGATCAGAATCATTCTCGCTCCTTCTAAAGCCAGCTTCTGTAACACACGAGGGACCAGAGGAATTGGGGAAAAAGCATAGATGAATCTGTCCTTCCAGCTTAGAGATAGAGCGTCATTCCAGAAAGCGCCTCACTCTGGAACGAGCGAGCAAAAGATTGGAAGCTTTGCGTTTTGGAAGGAAGCGAACAGGTCTATCCGAGTCCCCCAAATCTGGAAGATGCTTTTTAGAACTTTTGCGTCCAATTTCCACTCGTGTGGTAGAGCAGACGAGCGACAGTCTGTCTGCCAGGACATTGTCGACTCTCGGAACATGGATCGCCGTGAGGTGAAGGTTGTGAAGCGTTGCCCAATCCCAAACCCTCATCGCTTCCCTGCACAGCGGGTAGGACCGAGTCCCTCCCTGCTTGTTGATGTACCACACCATGCACATGTTGTCCGTTTGGACAGCTAGGTGACCAGGAAGGATGAATTGGTGAAGGGCCTGGAGAGCATACAGCACTGCTCGAAGCTCGAGCACGTTGATATGGAGAACTAACTCCATCTTTGACCATAGGCCCTGGGTTCGGTGAGGACCCAGATGGGCTCCATAACCTTCGCCTGAAGCGTCCGTGGTCAGAGTCTGATCAGGGGGGAGGATGAAAAAAGGGGAACCCCCGGAATAGGTTCTCTTGAACCATCCACCATTGCAAGTCTCTTACCATCGGCGAGGAGATCAGAACTAGATCTAGATCGTCTATCCGTTGATCCCACTGAGATCGGAGAGTCCACTGAGAGATTCTCATGTGGAGGTGTGTGTGCGGAACCGTCAGAATGGCGCCGCCATAAGCCCCATGGGCAGACACTGACTCGCTGGGACCTCCTCGTTCCGATGGGAGGAAATCTGTGACTGGAGGAAGCCCCTGTCCGGAGGCAGAAAGGCCTTGCACAGTGATGTGTCAAGAATTGCCCGATGAACTGGAGCCTCTGAAGGCTCCAGGTGAGACTTGGAATGGTTGATGGTAATACCCAGGCCAGTGAAAACCTGCTGGGTGAGGAGAAAATGCAGGGTTCTCCCTGGACAAGGCTGCCAGAGCCAGTCGTCCAGGTAGGAAAAAACCTGAGCTCTAAAGAGCATGGTGGGCCACTACCACCGCCAGGCATTTGGTAAAGACTCGGGGGCAGGAAGACCAGCAGGAGCGCCCAATTGGTAGTTGACCCCTGGGCATGAAACCTGAGGTGCTTTCGGCTGCGGAAGGGCGAATGGGGATGTGTGAGGCTGCATCCTGCATATCTAGTGCACAAAGCCATTGGCCCGGCGGCAGCAGGGGCAAAGGGGTTTGAAGGGAAAGCATCCTGAACCTCTTGTATTCCACATACAGGTTCAGAGAGCTGAGATCGAGAATAGGTCTGAGATCTCCTGTCTTCTTTGGTACAAGGAAGAAGTGGGAATAGTAACCTGTCCCGTAGAGGTGAGGCGGGTTCTATAGCCTGTTCACAAGGAGCGCCTTGAGATTTTTCCTGACAAGAAGATGGTCCCTTGAGTAAGCGGAGTTGGGGGGGTGTGCGGGAGTTCTCTTAGAAACTCTATGAGTGCCCTCTGCTATGATCCTGAAGCACCCATGAATCTGATGTTATCTCTCCCAGCCGGAAGGTGGAGGAGAACCTCCCTCTACCGAGTTCCTCGGGGGCTACTGGAGCGGTGGGAGAGGAAAGAGTCAGGTGGTGTGAGGCAGCGCAGCAGCTGGGGCACCCGTTGCTTTTTTGGGCGGCGGGGGCCTGGCAGCTGTGGGGGCCCGAAGTTTAGTGGCCCGCCTTCCCTGAGGTTTCGCTTGAGGCCGGCTGCGTCTGCGAAAGGGACGGCGGTGTTGGAGATGGTACATTGAATCAACAGATTTAAGGGCCGTCCCCTTCTCCTGCAAATCAGTAATGATGTCCTTGACATCACCACCGAAAAGCACAGAACCCCTGAAAGGTGCTTTTTGGATCGCTGACTGCACCTCCGGGACTAGACCTGACACACGGAGCCATGCATGGCCGCAGACTCACAGCAAGGCAGAACTCAAGTCCTGGTGTCCACTGCATCGTGAGTCATCCTCAAAATATAATGACGGCCGGACAGGCAGGAATGGACCAGGTTGGCCAACTCCTGCTTGACCTAGGAGTCAGGCAAGAGTCGATCTTAGATTCCGCCTGGGTAAGGGACGGCCTTCTGGTAATCCCCATATGTGCTACATAGTTCAGGGCCCTAATCCCAGTGTGAAAAAAGCATAGATCTTCCTTCCATACTGATCCAGAAGGCGAGATTCCTTTTCGGGAGACTAGCTCAAGTGTTTGGTGTGCTGACTGGCCGTGAGCGGGCGCTAATCACAACCCGAATCTGCCGCGAGGGTGAGAGATCTAAAGTCTACACCCTCAGGCCTGAAATTAGCCTGTTCAACTTCCTGGAAAGAGGGGCTAAAACCGGCGGTTGCTTCAAATCGTGGAGACAAAGGTGAGGCGTGAGGCTCGTCCAGGGTAACACTAGGGTAGGTGCCACGCAAGGCTAAGTCCAGATGTTCGTGAGTTTAACCCGTTGAGGATCTGGCTCCAGGAGTGCCACTGATGGACCTCCTGGATCTTCCTGAGCAACTCCGTGAAGGAAGGATCCTCCCGGAGGAGTCCTTGGCCGGGGGTTTGGATGGAGGCGTGGCTCGTCTTTCTCGAACATCCATCAGGAAACCTCCGGGAGTCCGAGAGAGAGAGGAGGAAGAATCTGAAGCAGAGTAAGACTCCCTAACTACCGACTAGGGGGCAAGGGTTCGCCGGGGGGATCCCAGGCAGCGTGTCCTGCCCCTCTCTGGATCCAGGTAAAGCCCAGGAATCCGGAGGAGGGAGTGTGCCGTCTGGGGTGTCAGGGGCCAGGTGGCACAGTCGCCGTAGGCAGCTCTCGACTTCCTTGGTGAGCTGAGCCTTGGCCTCAGCCACCAGGAGGCAAGTCTCCTGAAGATCCACAGGCGGCCCTAGGGGGGCGGTGGAGGGAGGAGGAGGGGATAGGTGTACAGAGGAAATCCGTGAGGGGTATCATCACGTAACCACGGCTGCGGGTATACGGGCCAGGTACTACTGACATCGAAGGAGTCGGCACGGGTACTGTGTAAACAGGATACTACTGAGACCTGGGAAAACCGGGCGTTGGATATGGCGGATGCCCAGGCACTGGAGGAGCTGCCAGAGCAGGCGGCTGACGGGTACTCCATGGGCAGATCAGTTGGGATAAAACCCGTGGGGTGGAGGCCCGATGGAAGAGGAATATCCCCTGCCGGCAGCGGAGGGCATTATCGAGCCAGGGCGGCGTCAGATCCAGCTCTTCAGGAAGGATGGACGGTAGCCAGGGTCCTGAGCCTCATCCGGGGACGGAGGAAAAATCCCAGGGTCGGGCGAGGGGGGACTGGGGCTCCCCTGACAGCAGCAAAGGCTGCAGGGAGCTTGAGTGCGACAGGCAGCGGCAGGGTCTGTCGTGAGGCTCAGTTCCAGGCGCGTCGGGAGGAGCAGATGTGTGGCTTATGGGCAGAGATCCGGCCGGAAGGAAGCCGACATCCGACCTCGAGGGTCCCTCGTCAGAGGCAGGCCGAGTATGAGAGGAGGCCGGTCAGAGGGACACTGCTCGCCGCCCGAAGGTCAGGCGTCTTAGCGGCCTTCTCCACTTAAGGGAGGTGCCGCGCAATGAGCCGCCAGGCCTGCCGCGTACTGGGGGCCTAGGGCCTCCTTTTGCCGGAGACACTTGCTTGAGCTCAGCGAACCCGGCAGGCGGGCGGCGCCTCCTCCAAAGCCTTGGGAGGCTGCAGTCAGGCGATCCCCCGGAGGGGATGTTACCTTGCCCGCGACTCTGGCTGGAGTCGCGGAGGAGGAGGCCTTCTCCTGGTGCCTTTCCTTGTCCCGCTTCTTATGCCCTTCAGGGGAGGTCGATGCCTGCCGAAGTTTCTTCAACTCCTTCTCCATCGCGGACATCTTCTTTTTGAAGAGATGGGCTTCGAGGGACTGCTGGCGTCGTCTGCGGGTGGCCGCGTTGAATCGAAGGCAGTGCGGACACTTGTCGACTGTGTGGTCGGGGCCTAAGCAGGAAAGGCAGAGGGAGTGACCCGTCTTTGTGAGAGCAGTTGCGTGCCGCATGGTGTCACTGATTCTTTGAAGGGACGACAAACTGGCGTTCACCTGCGAAGAAGAATAAAATTCTATACTGAAAACTTGTTGGAAAAACGACAAAGTAACAGGACTGAGTGGTAAGAACTTAACATGAGGCGCTGCATGAGCTGACGGGAAAGAACTGGAAAAGGCGAAGTCCGGGCCCGCCCTATACCAACGTCATATGCCGCGGTCACCTGATGTGGGGGCGGTCCCACCAGGGACTGCTAGCTAGAATTTTTCAGTAGGGTCCTGCCGCGGCTGGCGTCAGTCCTATAATTACCTACTGCAGAGCCTCTCTCAGTAAGATCTCCTGTTACAGGTGAGTAACCTGTATTTCTAAGGATATGGATATGTTGTTCATCCACACTTATTGGCAGACTCCTAGCAGTTCTCTGGGAGGAGGAGGCAGGCAGCGCACCCCTTCTTAGAGAAAAGACTGGAGAACCGAGGCCCCGACCAACATCCCGGCGTGACCCAAGGTGGATGTGGAAGGGGAGACGGTAAGCCTGCTTCCAGGCAGAAGCCCTGTGGATATCCTGAGCCGGAGTATCCTCTGAAGCAGCCACCGGTGCAGCGGAAGGGCGGGTAAAATGAGCACTTATCCCTCTGGGAGGCTCCATGCCCACCCACCTATAGCGGAGACCTATGCAGGAGGTGACCCGCCCGCTAGACTGCAGGTCTGCCAGGTGCGGCTCCAGCGTAGATGACAAACAGCTGGCGAACCTTTCCCGAACTTCAGCCATCGCTCCCTGGGTAGGTGAGCGATAAATAGGAGTCCCATGGAACCTGTCTGACCTCTGAGGTGTGAATGGGGATGAACCCCGGCAGAGACAATACCCGGTTAGGGAAGACTCCACCGCCTTCGGAAGGAACTTCGGGTGGAGTGCAGGACAATCTTGTCCCTGTGGAAGACCAGATAGGGAGATTCAAAGGAGCGCCTGGAACTCTCCCCTCCTTCTGGATGGCAGAGTAGCCCCAAGAAGGTGATCTTCCACAACAGGTGAGGGAAACTTGCACCTGTGCAATGGTTTGAACGGCTTGCCCATGAGCTAAGCCCATACCAGCGCAGGTCCCACAGAGTGGGGATACTCTTCCCCCAAAGGGGAGGTGTGATCGAGGCCTAGAAAGGGGCCAGACCACCTTATCTGCGCCACCGACTGCCTTCCGGCCCGCCCGGAAGGCCAGGGGTGATCAACAGAAGCACCTAGAGGTGCGATGGGCGAAACCCTAGTTCACAGACGACACAGATGGTCGGAATGCTCGCCAAGGATGGGAGAGGCCAGGCCCTATCACCTCATCAAATGGAGAACTCTACCCATTGAGCTGAGCATGTTTGGCCAACCTCTAGCAGGATGCCGAAGCGTCGAGGACCTTGCCGAGGACCCAAGGCCTGGCCCCTAGCCGCAGAGGGACCAGGCCTTCAGGTGCAGGGATTGAAGGACCAGATGGAAAACCTTCCCCTAAAAACAGAGATTAGGACCGGGCGGACTGGAAGCCGCCTCGGGAGCCTGGGGCTGAGACTGAGGAGAGCTGGAAACCCAGTCTGGGCTACCAACATCACCTGCGCCTAGTCCCTCCTTGCCTTGCCTGCGGGTCAAGGGAAATGGGGGAGAGGTGTAGAAGAGGCCCGGGGTCCGTGACCTCAACGGCATCCCCTACAGAAAACCCTGCTGAGGCGGGCATGAGACAGTCTCAGCCACATATTCTCCCTGGAGGGAGGAGGGAGAAGATCCTGTGCTACCTCCGGCAGGGAAGACCACTTGTGAGGCGCAGCTTATGTCTGGCTTAGGGCAGCAGCCAGGGAGTTGGAGGCTCCTGCCATCAAATGGCTGGGAAACCACCTCAGACTGCGCGAAAAACCCAATGCGGAGAACCTCCTTACGCCGAGGCAAGGGGCTCGACCGAACCTGATGGGGTAGGTAGCACATGGTTGTGGTGTTGTCCGCATGGACTTAAACCACTAGACCCCGCACAAACAGAGCGAGCAGTGCAAGCTAAGCGGACCGCGTGGAGCTCCAGCGGGTAGGAAGGACATCGGAACTCCCGAGAGGATCAGAGGCGAAGCACTCTGTATTCCCCTAGATGGGCACCCCCACCCATCTGAGAAGCATCGGTCGGAGAAGACCGTCGACTCAGGGCGGACAAACAGGATGTTCTCCTGCAGCAGCTGGAACGGTCCGAGGGGGAGCGGTCCCCTAACTCCTGGGCTGTAGTCACGAACTGGTCCAAGGAACACAGTACTGTGACCGTTGGCTGGCCTGTCCCACTAGGGGAACTCAACCGCCGTGAGGCCCAGGCGGTGCAGGAGGTCCCAGCAGGGCACAATTACCCGGCCAAACCTGACTGGGTAGGGAGGAAGAACCTCAGCCCTGTCTGCCCGGGACCGAGGCTCGGACTCAAGAGCCGAGCCTAGTCGAAGAAGCCTCACCCGCTAAGGCACGAGTTCCAACGTGGCTCTGGTGAGACCACGTCCGAGCCTGGAAGGGTTTTAATCAGGCACGCCATCAGGGTGGAGTTACGCCCGGACCCTTCAATGCCGCGAAAGCTTGAAGCAGAGAGCGAAGGGCCTGGCCAGGAACTCGTTAGGAGATCTCTCACTTAGGAAGGGAGGGGTCTCCCAGAAGCAGACGGAGCGAGGGGTAAGTCGTCCTGGAGCCCAGGGAAGAAGCCGCACGCCTCGATCTGAGGATGGGATATCTGCAGAGGGACCATCTGGGCGTGCAGAAGGATGGGCGCAAGCCCCCTGTCCGTTTGAGACCAGGAATACCTGGACACGAACCGAGGGTCAGAAGGAGGGCCCACCACCTCCCTGATCACCTCTAATTAGAGGGCCAGGCAAGTTGGCTCAGCAGTCCGACGAAGAGTCTGTGGACCCAAGATCCCCGTGGGGCAACGGCTCAAAAGGGAGAAACCTGCTCACAACCGCGACAGGACTACCTTAGCACCACCCAAGAGGAAGAGGTGCGGGCCGTCCCCCACGGGAAACCGGGCAGGCGGCGGGGCCAGACAGCGCTTATAACCCGTCACTGAGCAGGCTTGGTGGAGGAAGAGGCAGAGGGGCCTCGGATCCCTACCTCCTGCTTCCTTTTGGAGGAAGGCGCTGATCTGGCGACAGGCCGCCCAGCGCATGCCTGCTGGCCCTCATACTGGGCCGGTCGAGCCGCAGGGGCAGGGAGGCAAAGGGGCTTAAGCAAAGGCTGACGGCTGTACTTGTCCCTCCGGGCAGGAGTGACAGTCTGGAGTGGCATCGGACTTCTTGGGCCCCTGGATATGTCCCTCCACTCCAGGGCGGAAAAGGTCAGTCCCCAAGAAGGGGATGTCCGCCAACTCGTGCTGGGTTTCCAAGGAGGAGGATAACCTCAGCCATGCCCTGCGGCGCATGGCCACTGTGGCCACCACCCGATCTGGCACAGGGAGTCACCCAGATCCAGAGCCATCTGGAGCTGCTGTTTTGCCACCGCCCTACCCAGGTTCCGCACCCGCCGGACCATGGTCCGCAGGTCGGCCAGGAGATGAGGGAGGACCTCGTCCAGGGAGCCCAAAAGGGCGTGGGAACAGTGTGCCATCAGTGCCGCCGAGCTGGCCTGACAGAGGCCTAGGGAGGATGCAACGTAAACCTTGCGCCTGACATAGTCCATCCTTTTGGACTCTGTCAGGGGGCCTATCCACATCCCTAGCGTTTCCAAAACTTTGGAAAACATTGTCTGTGACTACCCCTTCAGCAGAGGGGTGCTCCGAGAAACCGGGCAGAGAACCAACAGGGACAGGGTACTTTCTGGCCACCCCTGGCGGCGCTGGGCAGGAAGTAGGCCTCACCAGAGCTCCAAGGCTGGGCCCCACGTTGCCTCAGCCACCGGAAGACCTCAAGGAGAGCCTCAGTCCAGAATCTCCGTAAGGGGGTAAGGTGCCCGTTTGGAAACGGGCTCGAGCTGCATCCCGGTGATTTCCGAGATGAGCTGGAGCAGACCCAAAAAGGATGATGGGCTGTAGTCCACTGAATGTTCCGGGGAAGACCATGGGTCCTCCCTGCTAGGAAACATAACGGAGCTGACTTCAGGCTCCAAGGGGTCTGCAAAAAGCTGCCGCTAGCCTGATACACTCTTCGTCTGCCGGGGGACGGGCGGGAGTGAGGGGACCGAGAAACCTGCGGGACAGGTCAAGGCCCGGCCCAGGTTCCGCCGAGGACGGCGGAGCAGCGGGGATCGGATAAGCAACCGGCCCTGGAGAGGGCTCCTCGACTGCCTTGAGTGGCTGCGTCGGCCGACCGGGCGGCAGCTGCTTACTAGCCGGAGAATGAACCGGGGTCGATTAGTTGTGGACAACAACAGCTGCTGCCACATAAATTCCTCGATGTGCCAGCGTAAAACCCTCCTCATCCAGGAGAGACGAGGAAGAACGGCAATGCCACTTGACTCGGTGCCCCAACCGAGAACGCAGAGGTCGGCGTGAGCGGCTAGACCGAGAGGAGGACCAAGACCCGAATCCTCAGGGGAACCGAGGGCGGGCCTGGGAGGGAGCAGAGCACGCCCGCTCATCCTTCGGCTCGGAGAAAAAGGCAGAGAACTGTCGACCCGAAGGTACCAGAAAAACCTCAGCCCCCGCTGGGGGAACCAGCAAAGGGATTGCGGCACTAGCAGGAGACAGCCCAGATGACGGGCTGAGAGGCTCGGCCACATCGACAGGTATCCTGGCCTGCTGACCTGATGGGGACACCGTGAGGCCAGTGGCGGAAGCCGCATCCTTGATCAAAGCCGAGCGTCGGCCGGCAGCGGAGGGGGACTTTTCCCGCTCCCGCCAGGGCAGACAAAGGGACCCCGCTTGCAGCTCCATGGACTTGGGCCGAGGGGCAGGTCCCCAGGGTCCCTCTCCCTCCGAGGAAAGGGACTGACGAAGCTCCTTGAACGAAGCTGCATGAGTAGAGCCCAAGGACAGCGGGATAAGCGCCGCGACCGAGGAGGAGGAGGATCGAGCTGCACAGAAACAGCCGAAGCGGAGGCTGCCTGACGATCCGAGGATTCTCGGGCGGGAAAACTACTAGGTGCCCGAGCCCCGAGCAGGCCAGCGTGGTCCTCAGAGAGCTGGCGAAGGGCACAACAAAACTTCGCAAGCTGAGGATCATGATCCAGGTCAAGGAAATAAGCATGTGGATGCGGGTCTCCCTGGAGGAATTAACTGGGCAGCCTCCCGGGGCGGAAAGGAATAAGCCATCGCCCTTGGCGAAGAAGAAAGGATCGAAGTTACAGAAAAACTTCCAAATAATTTGAAGACCGAAAATTTTCAGGAACCAGTCAGACATGAGCTCTAAGGAGGGAACCTGAGCTTCCAAGCGGTAAGGAAGATCTGGCGTCATGGGGCGGAGCCAAGAGTTTTACCACCCGGGTGGGTGGGAGGAGCCAGCTTGAAGACCTTCCGGCAAGAAACCTGCCAATAAGTGTGGATGAACAACATATCCATGTCCCTAGAAAGTACAGTTACGTAAGAACTTACCGTAACAGTAGATCTTCAAGAACAGCTCTTGCAGCAGGTTACACCATTAGGACTGAAGCCGGCAGGCGTCAGAACCCCATGGAAATCTTCTAGCCAGCAGTCTTCAGCGGGGACGGCCTCCGACGTCGGTCCGGCCCCCGACGTCAGGCTTAGTACATAAGGAGGCGGTCCCGCTAGAATCCCAGTTCTCCCGCTGGAGACTTCCGGCCGCTGGATGACATCAGAAGTGGAGACCGAGGACCCGCCATCAGAAGTTCAAGGTTGAGGACTTTCTGCGGAAGCTTGGCTAGACCTTACCTCCTCCAAGGGGAAGTGGTGGGCGGGAAGGTACCTGCTGCAAGAGCTGTTCTCGAAGATCTACTGTTACGGTAAGTTCTTACGTAACTGTACTATCTTCTTCGAGATACAGCTCTTGCAACAGGTTACACCATTAGGACTGATTCCCAAGCAGTGGCGCCTAGGGACGCCCTAGGGAGGAGGCATAAAACGGAGATCCTGATTCTAGGACAGGAGACCCTGCAGAACGGCGAGGCCAAAACCGTCTCTCCACCGTGAGGCGATATCGAGGCTGTAGTGCCTAATGAAGGTGTGCACTAAGCTCCATGTGGCTGCAGCACAAATGGCCGAAATGGAGATATTTCGCAGTGCTGCAAAGGAAGTAGCCACTCCTCTTGTCGAGTGGCCCCTGACTATACCCGGAAGGGGCTTCTGCTTGTAGCAAAAGGAAATGCACTGGACAAGCCAGCGAGAAAGAGTTTGCTTTGAGACTGGTTGGCCCAACATCCTCTCAGCGAAGGAAATAAACAGCTGCTCGGATTTGCGATGCTGTTTGGTCCTGGTCAAGTAATATCTTAAGGAGCGGTGAACATCCAGGGTGTGAAGCAATGCCTCTCCTCTGTTGGTGTACCTGGGGAAGTACACCGGCAAATTGATGTCCTGATTAAGGGTGAGTGCTGAGACCACCTTAGGCAGGAATTTTGGATTCGTCCTCAGGGACACCCTGTCCTGGTGAAAAATTAAATAAGGTTCCTTACACATGAGGGCATGTAGCTCGGAAATTCTCCTTGCTGAAGTAACAGCAGCAAAAATAACGTTTTCCATGACAGAAAGCGTAGCTGCATAATCTGGCAGGTTCAAGGGGCAGCGTGAGCTGCTCAGGACAAGAGTAGGTCCCAAGGAGGTACGGGATCCTTAATGGGTGGTCTAAGGTGTAGCACCCCTCAAAAGTCACGAGAAGTATCAAGTTGTGCTACTGTGCGTTGGCCTATCGGGGAATGGTAGGCTGAAATCGCACAGAGGTGAACCTTAATTGAGGAGTAGGCCAGACCTGAATGAAAGAGGGAAAGCAGGTATTCTAGAACTGATTTTTCTGGGCATTCTAAAGGGGAGAGACCGCGTGCCTGAGACCACAGGCAAAACTAACGCCATTTCATGGCATACGTCGCATACGTAGCCGGCTTTCTGGCGGCAGAAAGGACTTCTGCCACCTCTTGTGAGACCCCGTGTCGCAGAATGGCTATGTCTCAAGGAGCCAGGCATGCAGGTTCAGTGAGCGCAAGTCCGGGTGGACTAGCGAACCTTCCTCTTGAGACAGTAGATGGGAGCTGATGGGCAACGGAAGTGGAGGTTCCCGGGACAATTGCGTCAAAAGCGGGAACCAAATCTGTCTGGGCCAGAAAGGCACTACCAAGATCATTGTTGCGTGCTCCCTGCGAAGTTTGAGAAGGATTCTCTGGATCAACGGGAAGGGAGGGAAAGCGTAGAGGAATCTGCCCGCCCAGGAGAGGGACAACGCGTCTCGCCAGAAAACACCAGGCCCTGGATCTAGCGAGCAAAAATTGGGCAGTTTTGCATTGGATGGGAAAGCGAACAAGTCCAATTCTGGAGTGCCCCATCGATGAAACAGATCCTCTGCCACCTCCTGAAGAAGTTCCCACTCATGGACTCGGCCTGGGAGCGACTCAGGCCGTCTGCGACCGTGCTGTCCACTCCGGGAACGTGAACTGCGATCAGGTTTGCGCCGTGTCGAATTACCCATTCCCACACTCTCATGGCCTCCCTGCAGAGGGGATAGGAGTGTGTGCCTCCTTGTTTGTTGAGGTAATACATCACCGCCGTATTGTCTATTTGAAGCAGAAGAGTACTCGGTGGAATGTCTGACTGGAAGACCTGCAGGGCATACAGGACCGCCCTCATCTCCAGAATAGTGATGTGGAGGTGAGCTTCCTGAGGGGTTCACGTTCCCTGAGACCTCACCCTGTTCAGGTGTGCCCCCCACCCCCAGCTCTGAGGCATCTGTGGAGAGGATTGCCTCCGGGGATGGCGCTACAAATGGGACCCCCACAGAGAGGGTCCCCGGGTCTAGCCACCATTGCCAATCCTGAATCACGGCCCTCGTGATTATGACTGGCTGCTGCATATGGTCTTGCTTCTGGTCCCATTGCACTCTGAGCATTCACTGGGCTACCCGCATGTGGAGCCTTGCCATCGGGACGCTTGGAATGGCCGCAGCCATATGTCCGAGCAGGCGAAGGACCAGTCTGGCTGGGATGGTCTTTGCCGAAAGGTCCCTGATGAGGGACCTGATGCATTCTGCTCTGTCCTCGGGAAGACAAGCTTTCCCTTCAACGGTGTCCAGAACTGCGCCTATGAACTTCAGCTTCTGGGACGGTACCAGGAGAGACTTCTCGTAGTTGATAAGTATGCTCAGCGACTGAAAAAGAACTTGGGTGTTCTGGATAGCCAACAACAGCACCTCCCAGGAGGCGGCCATGAGAAGCCAGTCGTCCAGGTGCGGGACACGTAGTGGCCCTGTCTCATAGAGGCGCTGCCACGACTGCCATGCACTTGTAAAGACCCTGAGGGGCGATGACAGCCGAGAAAGCGCTCGGAACTGAAAGTGGTGGCCGAGAAACGAGAAGCGCAGGAACCTCCTGTGCGCTTGAGCTATGGGGATGTGCAGGTAAGTGTCCTGCATGTCTAGTGACGCCAGAAATGCGTCCTTCTTCAGCATGGGTACAAGGCCCTGGAGGGTCACCATGCAGAACCGTTTGTAGGCAACCGACATGTTGAGGTCGCTGAGGTCCAATATTGGACGGAGGACCCTGTTTTCTTTGGAAGCAGGAAAAAGTGGGTATAACAGCCTGTTCCTCTCTGGTTCCCCGGGACGTACTCCACTGCTCCTTTTTGCAGAAGCGCGAGTACTTCTTGCCTGATAAGCATCTGTGCTGACCCGAGTAGCCGGAGAGCAGAGGAGGCCTTGTGGGTGGCTTGTCTGTGAACTCTATAAAGTGGCTTTTTTCGACCAATTGGAGTACCCACCTGTTGGTGGTGATCGACTGCCACCCTGGCAGGTGGTCCATGTCCGACCCCGACCTTGGTGTCCGCTGATCCTGAGGGGCGGGGGCCAGGAAGGAGTCATGCTGTGGCGGCTGTGGGTCCTGCAGGTTGGGCCGACTTGGTGGGACGTTGGCCTCTACCTGAGGACGACTTACCCTGGGCCTTCCGGGAGAAGGAGCCCCTCTGTTGCAGGCCAGAACGGGACTGTTGTCTCAGAGTCCGGCCGCGAAAACGGTTCTGGTTCCTATGAAAGGAACCGGGCCTGGATCTGTGCATAGCCTGGACAGATCTCATGGCCTTCCCGGCCTCCTCAAGCTTGGTGATGACCTACTCCGAGGACTCACCAAAGAGAACTTCGCCGTGAAAGGGGGCATCCAGTATGTTCTTCTGGACGTCTGGGGTGAATCCGGAGACACGGAGCCAAGAGCGTTCCGGAGGGCATCGCCTGGCAGCTGCCGCTCTGGCCGAGGAGTTAGCAGTCATCTGACCGACTCGAGCACCTGGGTTCCCACATCTGAACCCATGCGGAGGGCTGAAGGAGCTCTTCCTTCTGCTCATCTTCCGGCATCTTTTCTGCCAGCTCCTGTCCCTGCTCCCACAAGGCATTCTGAAACTGGACCATGTGGGTAAGATAATTGAGGGACCTAATGGCGCAGGTTGCAGCTGCGTACGTGCGCCTACCCATCGCGTCCAATTGCTTGGACTCCGGGTCCGGTGGCAGGGTGCTCAGATGTTGCGGCCTCTGGGACCGGTCATGTGAGGCTGTGATGACCAGGAATCAGCCAGAGGATGAGATGCCAAGTACTGGTCCTCCTGGGGCCTTGTGCAGGCGGTCAGCAGCTGCTTGACATCGCGGAAGCAAATAATGGACGTTCCACGCTGCCTTGGTGACGTCCACGAAGGTGTCCACCAAAGGTGGTACCACCACAGGCTTTGGGTCCTTTTGCTGAAGATAATGCGCAAGGTGTAGCCTCTCGGGGTCAAGGTCTTCTGCGTCCCAGCCCATGTTCTCCTGGATGCGCCTCAATCTCTGAGAACGATGGGTCATCCGGAGGAGATCTTGGGAGCTCACGTGGATCCGGAGAGGGGACGCTGATGGGAGAAGGGGATCTGGATCTGCCCAAGAAGTCCGATCCCTAGTCCTCCATCGACGGCGAGTAGCGGAGTCTTCTGGGTCTCTTGGGACTGGTTGACCCTGAAGATCTAGACGGAGGTCTCCTCTTGTCCGATGGTCTGCCCCTAGGAGATTCAACAGGATCCTGGGGTGAAGGTACTCAGCCTGCTGCCCCGGATGGAGTGGGGGGCGCTGGGGCCGGTGGAGTCACGGGTGGAGGAGGAGGAGGAATAGGAGGAGGTGTGGGAACCACGTCCTTTTTAATAGTGTCCCACCAGAAAGTGAATAACTCCTTCACCTCAGCAATGTTCAGGCCCAATGACGGGCCGGGCGCCGGGTCCCGGTGTCAGCCTCACAGGGGTCTCTGGTTCAGGAGAGGGTTCCCTCGGGGGCTCGACAGGACCGGGGTTGCCCACCTCGTCCTCGGGCTGGGTCGACTCCTCCTCCGTGAGCGCCTCCTGGCCGACGTCAGCAGGTGGCGTTGGGGTTCCTTCATCTGCTGGAACGGGCGTCGGTCCCCCCGCCAGCGTCCACGGTGGAGAAGGCCTGGCCGGCGACGGGCGTCTGGCTGTCGTTGGGTCCCGGGACCAGTGGTGCTTGACCAATGTCTGATCAGACGTCCGTTTAAGTGAGGTCAGCTCCTTGGTTTTCCGCTGGGGAGGAGGAGGCAAGGAGACCGACCGGATGTCGGGAGCCGAGTAGCGGGAATCGGACTTGTGGTGATGGCGGTCCCCTGACCTCGGCGAGGCCTTAGACGAGGAAGCAGGCAGCCTGGAGGTCTTAACAGGCAGCAGAGTGGAGGAACCGGTGGAAGACTTGACCGTGACCGGGGGTGGCTGAGAGTGGGCCCGGGATGGAGAGCGGTTGGACCGGGAGCCGGAGCTGCGGGAGTCAGAAATCCTAGAAGGGGATTTAGATCTCACTCTCTCCCTGTGTTTTTCGAGGTGCCTGCGGGCTTTCTCGGAAGATTCCCCCTTGGAGGCAGGTTCCATGGCCTTCAATCTTTCTTCCAGAAGGTAAGCTTGGAGGGCCTTCTGACAACGGATCCAGGTCAGACTGTTGAAGCCTTGACAAAAGGAGCAGGCCCGGGTGTCATGGTCCGGGCCTAAGCACTGCACGTAGGCAGAATGTGGATCTTTGAAGGGAATTTACTTCCCGCAGGCACACTTAGACGGATGGCCCTCCGCGGATGTTGGTGAGGATATCAGATGGCAGACAACTGAAGAAAAGGAAGTTTCTTGCTGAAGAAACGCGAACAAGAACTTTTCCAAACGTCGCGCGGTAGACACTGACTGAAGGGTCGAGACATGCAAGTTGACGGTGGGAAAGAACGGGATTCTGGCGGGACCGCCTCCTTATGTACTACGCCTGACGTCGGGGCATCACCGACGTCGGAGGCGGTCCCCACTGAAGACTGCTAGCTAGAAGATTTCCGTGGGGTCCTGACGCCTGCCGGCTTCAGTCCTAATGGTGTAACCTGCTGCAAGAGCTGTATCTCGAAGATGATCCAGGGGCTCCGACGGAGCAGAAGGCCCTGGGAGAGGCCCGGCAGGCGGGTCAGGTACAGGTGGCCCGGCGGGCATTTGGTCAGACGTTGGGATGGCATCCAGCAAAGGTATGTTGTCCGGTGTCACTTAGGCCAGCGTCCGAGGGTCCAGCGTCAGGTTATTCAGCCCAGCGGAAGGGAAACCAGACGGCAGCGTACCAGCGTCTTCTGTGTCGCCCGGGGAAGGAGGACTGAAATCCCCAGGGTCCAACAGGGGAGACGCTGGTGCCTCGATCGTCAGTGGCGAGCCGGGGACGGTGGACTGGTCAGTTGGGTCCGCATCTGCTCCAACGCCGTGCATTCGGAGGGGCCAACGTCCGCCTTACCGGCAGGATCCGGGTAGGTGTCTGAGGAGCCGGAGTCAGACTTATCAGATCAGACACCCAATGAAGGCCACAATGGAGTGGTCTTGGCGAGCATTTTTGAGGCCGTGCGCTGCCCCAGAGGGTCGGGGGTCTTAGCAGCCTTGTCCGGGCGGACATCAGTAGCACCGGCGTCTGACTTACCAGACCCGCTATGCCACACAGTGCGGTCGCCTCCTTTGTCCTGGAGGCTCCCGATGGGCCTGAACGCGAGCCTGACGGGAGGGACGCTGTCGCCTTGGAAGCCTCCAAGATGGCCGCAGAGGAGCGGTCCATTACCTTGAGCATGGCGACTCCAGCCTGAGTCCCGGTGCTGCTGCTTCTTGCGGTGTCCTTCAGGAGATGCTGAGGCCTGCCGAAACTTCTTCAGCTCCTTCTCCATTGAGGACATCTTTTTAAGATATGGGCCTCCAAAAATTGCAGCCTCCATTTGCGGGTGACGGTGTTGAATTGTTGGCAGTACTGGCACTTCTCCACGGAATGTTCCAGGGCCTAGAAAGAAGAGGCACAGGGAGTGACCGTCCTTATGCGGGAGCTGGGTGCCGCATGAGTCACACTTGTTTTTATTCGAATCGGATGGAGTAGGGGACGACATACATGGCAGATATTAAATTATTTTTGAGAAAAAATGCGGTAATAAAACTGACGACAAACTGACTAAGCAGAGTGAACTTAACCGCGAGGTGCTTTCACAAGCTAACGGCAGGAAAGAACTGGAAGGCAGGCATGGGGGACCGCCCCTTTATACTGACGTCGCTCACCTGACGTGGGGGAAGTCCCCCGCCAGAGAAGGCCAGCTAGAAATTTTTCCATGGGGTTCCGACGCCTGCCGGCATCAGTCCTATATGTAATTACCTACTGCAAGTGCCCTCTCGAAGTAAGATAAACAGGCTACTCATCAGTAACAGTAGTTCTAGGACTGGTATATGTTGTTCATCCACACTGTCCGATATTGTCCCTTTCCCCTTTAAATCTTGCCGGAAGTCTTCAAGCTGGCTCCTCCCACCCACCAGGGTGGTAAATACCTCGGCTCCGCCCCATGCCGCCAGATCTAGCCCGCTGGAAGCCAGATTGTGCGCCTTAAGCCAAGGAGGTTGGGTGGGTACGTGTAGATGAACAACATATACCACTCCTAGAAAGTACAGTTACGTAAGAACTTACCGTAACAGTAGATCTTCGAGAGAGGCTCTTGCAGTAGGTAATTACATATAGGACTGACGCCGGCCGGCGGCAGGACCCCACGGAAAAATTTCTAGCTAGCAGTCCCTGGCGGGGACCGCCCCCACATCAGGTGACCGGCGTCAGATGACGTCGGTATAAAGGGGCGGTCCCAGACGCCTGCCTTCCAGTTCTTTCCCGCCACAGGCCCGGAAGAGAGAGAAGCATATATTTCCCTCAATGGAAAAGGAACTGAAAAAGCCTAGGGGAATGGAGGGCGGGAAGGTATTACCTACTGCAAGAGCCTCTCTTGAAGATCTACTGTTACGGTAAGTTCTTACGTAACTGTACTTACTTCGAGAGGGCTCTTGCAGTAGGTAATTACATATAGGACAGAATCCCAAGCAGTCTGGAACAAAAGAAAAGGCACCGGGAGGAGGAACTACTCCAAGAAGTAGCAAAAAACCTTGCAAGCCTCAAGAAAGGAGGCCTTGCAAGACCGCTAACCTGAAGCCTGCTCTACGGCGAGAGGCAATGTCCAAACTGTAATGTTTAGTAAAGGTATGGACAGAAGTCCAAGTAGCGGCAGCACAGATGTCTGCCGCAGACACGTTCTTGAAACAAGCCGCAGAAGCTGCTACAGAGTGACCTCTGACTTGACCTGGTAGGGTCTTGTTGTACTTGTCATAACAGAAAGTGATGCAATGGGCCAACCATTTTGATAGGCATTGCTTAGAAACAGCATTGCCTTCTCTTTTGTGGGCAAAAGAGACGAACAACTGATCAGTCTTTCTGAGATCCTTCGTCCTATCGGTGTAGTATCTCAGAATCCTGTGAGCATCCATGGTATGGAGGAAGTATTCTCCTTGGTTGGAGTACTGTGTGAAAAAGGCAGGTAATTCAATAGACCGATTTAAGGAAGATTCCCGCTACCACCTTCGGGAGGAACTTACTATTCGTGCGAAGAGCTACTCGTTCTTTGTGAAAAATCAGATAAGGGATTTTGCACATCAGGGCCTGGAGCTCGGAAATTCTGAGAACAGAAGTGATGGCCACCAAGAAGAGCGTCTTCCACGATAAAAACTTCAAGTCTGTGGAAGCCGCAGGCTCAAAGGGAGGAAGGGTAAGTTTCTCGAGGACAAAGTTTAAGTCCCAAGGGGGAGCTGGAGCCGGACAGGGGGCCTGAGATGAAGGACCCCTTTGAGAAAAGTTTTGGAAACCTCCAGTTGGGCAAATGCCTTATCAGTGAAAGGGACATGGTAGGCTGAAATAGCCGCCATATGGACTTTCAAAGAGGAGAAACTGAGACCCAGGTCGAAAAGATGACGCATGTAATCAAGCAGAACAGTCACAGGACAGGAAAAGGGCTCCACATTCCTGGACGCAGCCCAGATGGAAAATCTTTTCCATTTCATGGTGTAGGTGGACCTAGTGGAAGGTTTTCTAGCCTCCACCAGAATCTCGGCTACCTTAGGAGAAACGCCAAAGCGAGATTGAGCTAGGTCTGCAGGAGCCATGCATGAAGTTGAAGGGACTTGAGTCCTTGATGGACCAGGGTCCCCTGATCCTGGGTCAGCAATCCTGGAGATAAAGGAAGAGGAAGAGGAGGAACCTCTGAGTATTGTTGCAGAAGAGAACCAGATTTGCCTGGGCCAGAAAGGAGCGATCAGAATCATTCTCGCTCCTTCCAAAGCAAGTTTCTGCAACAGACAAGGGACCAGAGGAATTGGGGGGAAAAGCATAGATGAATCTGTCCTTCCAGTTTAGAGATAGTGTCTCGCTCCAGAAAGTGCCTTGCTCTGGAGCGAGCGAGCAAAAGGTTGGAAGCTTTGCGTTTTGGGAGGAAGCGAGCAGGTCTATCTGAGGAGTCCCCCAAATCTGGAAGATGCTTTTTAGAACTTTTTCGTCCCATTCCCACTCATGTGGTAGAGCCGACAAATGACTTAGGCTGTCTGCCAGGACATTGTCGACTCCCGGAACATGGATCGCCGTGATGTGAAGGTTGTGAAGCGTTGCCCATTCCCAAACCCTCATCGCTTCCCTGCACAGCGGGTAGGACCGAGTCCCTCCCTGCTTGTTGATGTACCACACCATGCACATGTCTGTTTGGAGAGCTAGGTGACCGGGAAGGATGTATTGGTGAAGGGCCTGGAGAGCATACAGCACTGCTCAAAGCTCGAGCACATTGATGTGGAGAACTAACTCCAATTTTGACCATAAGCCCTGGGTTCAGTGAGGACCCAGATGGGCTCCCCAACCTTCACCTGAAGCGTCCGTGGTCAGAGTCTGATCGGGGGGGAGGATGAAATAAGGGAACCCCCCAGAATAGGTTCTCTCAAACCATCCACCATTGCAACGGCGAGGAGATCAGAACCAGATGATCTAGGTCGTCTACCAGTTGATCCCACTGAGAGTGGAGAGTCCACTGAGAGATTCTCATGTGGAGGCGCGCATGCAGAACCGTTGGGATGGCCGCCGCCATAAGCCCCATGAGACTGAGCACCGACCTCGCCGGAACCCTCCTGTATTCCGATAGAAGGGAAATCTGGGACTGGAGGGAGGCCCCCCTGTCCGGAAGCAGGCAGGCCCTGCACATCGAGGATTGCCCCGATGAACTGGAGTCTCTGAGAAGGATCCAGGTGAGACTTGGAATGGTTGATGGTGATACCCAGGCCAGTGAAAACCTGCTGGGTGATACATAGATACACAGACAGTATTGGCAGATAAGGGCCTATGGTCCACCCAGTCTGCCCATTTGAGCTTGTAGGTTCAGTTTATGTTTTCCTAGAAGTCTGTTGCCCCTTACCCCCGACCTCCAGAATTCCTTTATGTCTATCCCATGCATTCTTAAATCCCATGATTGTTTCAGCCCCCACCACTTCCTCTGGCAGGGTATTCCACTTGTCCACCACCCGTTCTGTGAAGAAATTCTTCCACATGTTTCCTCTGAATCGTCCTCCCTCCAACTTCATCCCATGCCCTCTAGTCCTGGTACATCTTTTTCGCTTAAAAATAGTGTATTCCTGCACCCTGTTCCTCCCTGTGAGATACTTGTATGTCTCTATCATATCCCCTCTCTCCTTCAGGGAGTACATGTTCAGTTCCTTCAACATGTCTTCATAGGACTTGTGATGCAATCCATGCACCATCTTTGTTGCCCTCCTCTGAACCTTCTCTACCCTGTCTATGTCCTTACGTAGGTATGGTCTCCAGAACTGTACACTGTACTCCAGGTGGGGTCTCACTAGTGTCTTATATAGCGGAATTATGACCTCCCTTTTCCTGCTGGTGATGCCCCTGCCTAAACATCCCAGCATCCTATTTGCTTTACCTGATGCCTTGTCACACTGTTTCCCTACCTTGAGGACATCAGAGATAACCCCAAGATCCCTTTCCTGTTTGGTGCGTGCTATATCCTCACCACCCAACTGATATATTGTGCCAGGGTTTTTGTGCCCCATATGCATTATCTTGCACTTCTTTGCATTGAATTTCAACTGCCAGGTCCCTTCTCATTCTGTCTACACCCTCTGGTGTCTCTACTCTGTTACAAAGCTTTGTGTCATCAGCGAACAGTGAAACTCTGCCTTTTAGGTCCTGCGCAATGTTACTGATGAAGATGTTGAATAGGACCGGTCCCAGCACTGATCCCTGTGGTACCCCACTGGTCACTCTTCCCTCTGGGGAGTGACAGCCATTTACCACCACCCTCTGTGTCCTGCCACCCAGCCAGTTACCTACCCACCACACTACTGTCCTGCCCACACCCATATTCCCCAGTTTGTGTAGTAGTCTTCTATGTGGCACAGTGTCAAGGCCTTGCTGAAGTCCAGATAGGCCATGTCCACTGCCCCCCTGATCCATCTCCTAGTCACCCAGTCAAAAATTCAACGAGGTTGGTCTGACATGACCTCTCCTGGTGAAACCATGCTGCCTTGGTTCCTGTAGTCCATTGACAACAGCAGATATGTTCCACCAATCTCTCCTTCAGTAGTGCTTCCATGATCTTCCCCTACTGAGGTGAGGCTGACTGGTCTGTAGTTCCCTGCTTCCTCTTTGTTCCCACTTTTGTATAAGGGGACTACATCTAGTGTCCTCCAGTCTTTGGGTACCTCCCTGTTTCCAGTGATCAGCTAAACAGGATAGCCAGAGGTTCAACACCACCTCTCTTAGTTCTTTAAGGACCCTGGGGTGCACCCATCTGGCCCCATTGCTTTATCAACTCTTATTACTTCCAGTTCCTTCAGGACCCTTTCTCGTATAAGGGACTTGTGTCCATTTCTGCACCATTCTCACCCTTGTACTCCCTTCAGACCCATTACCCTCCTCTTCCTCAGTAAAGACTGAGCAGAAATACCTGTTCAATATGTCAGCTTTACTGTTGTCATCCTCCACGTGGCCCCCATCCTCCCCCTTCAGTCTCACTATCCCTCCCTTTGTCTTTCTTTTTTCACTTATGTACCTGTAAAAGGTTTTGTCCCCTCTACCCACTGATTTTGCAATGTGTTCTTCTGTCTGAGCTTTGGCTTCCCTTACTGACCTCCCTTTGCTTCTCCTGGTACTTCTCCCTATCCCCTTCTGCCTGTGTCTTTTTGTATCGCCTGAATGCAATCTTTTTGGCTTTCACTTTCTTTGCTACCTCTTTGGAAAACCATAATGGTCTCCTCTTCCTTTTCCTCTTGCTAACCTGCTTAATGCATAATTCTGTTGTTTTTGTAATCCCATTTTAAATACTGCCCACTGTTTCTCAACCCCTGATTCCTTCCCATTCCCTTAATGCCTCTCAAGTATCTCCCCATTTTCCCCAAAGTCTGTCCCCTAAAATCCAGGATACGTGTTTTTATGTGGTTTGGTTCTGCTCTTTCTGTGATTTCAAACCACAATGACTGGTGGTCACTGTTCCCCAGGTGCTCCCCCACTGTTACCCCCATCACACTGTCCCTGTTTGTGAGCACAAGATCCAGTATTGCCTTCTGCCGAGTTGGTTCCAGGACCAGTTGCTTGAGGAAGGCACCCTGAAGGGAGTCCAGGATAAATCTGCTCCTTGTTGATGCTGCTGCTGGGATGCTCCAGTCCACGTCTGGAATACTGAAGTCTCCAACCAGTACTACCTCACCCTTGTCAGCTCCCTGTTTCTTCCTCCTGGGCTGGTGGTCTATAGACCACACCTGTGCAGATGGCTGTCCCCATTTTCCTTTCCATTTTAACCCACAGTATCCCCCCCCCCATTTTGTTCCTCCTGGATCTCTGTGGCCCTTATGTCATTTTTCACATACAGTGCCACTCCTCCTCCCTTCCTGCCTGCTCTGTCTCTTCTGAATATGTTGTAGCCAGGTATGGCCATCTCCCAGTCGTGGTTATCATTACACCAGGTTTCAGTGATAGCCACAATGTCCATGTCTGACTGCACCATGACAGCCTCCAGATCTTCCATCTTGTTGCTAAGACTCCTGGCATTTGCACACATGGCTTTCCATGATTTGACCTCCCTAGACTGTTTCGCTGTTCTACTCCAGCCCCTTCCTTGGTTGTCCTTTATCCCTGGTTCTCCTTGCTGTCTGCGCTTCAGCTGAATTTTGCCCCTTTTCTGCCTATCCACCTCTTGGGCACTAATCTCCATCTTTTGCACACTGCTTTGAAGAGATAGCCACTCCTCTGGTTCACTGGTTCCACTGCTAGCTGTGGGGGGTGAGCAAGTAGGTACCCTCCTTGCTGGCCTGCCACCATTTGCTGGTTAAATGCTTGTCAATGTAGCATTTAAACTTATCAGTCTTGGATTCCCCTCAGGGTGGATGCAGGCCGTCAGGCTTTAACAAACCTCCATCCTTCCAGGTGGGTCCCCAGTCACCAATGAATCCAAACCCTTCCTCACAGCACCAGTTCTTCAACCATGAGTTAAAGTTCCTGGTGCATGCACTCCTATGCTCTCCCTTGCCTCTCGCAGGTAGTATCTCTGAGAAAGTGACAGAATTAGCTACTTGCTTGAGACCCCTCCCTAATTTCCTAAACTCTTCCTGACTTCCTTTGGCTCCCCATTTGTCAGGTCATTAGTACCTAGGTGGATAATGACATCCAGCTTACCTTCCCGTCTTGCCTTCCCAGTGATCCCCAGGGTCTTCCTTCCATCCCTCCATGCCGTGGCACCTGGTAGGCACCTCACCTCCCTGTCCTCCCCTCCTGTGTTCCTAGCTGGATCCCTCTTATGATGGAGTCCCCCACCAGGATTCGCTTCCTCCTCCTCCTCTGGGGTCCACTGCTTTCCCCGCTGAGGTCACCTCCTTGGCTAACCTCCACATCCTTTCCTTCCACTTCTCTGGGTACCTCTATTTGGTTGTCCTCGTTTGCCAGTGTGGCATATGAGTTCTTGAGTAGAATAGGATCTGGGATGTGCCTCTGCCTGACCGCTCTAACCCTCCCTGAGCCCACTGTCATCCAAGTGCTCCTCGTTCTCGGCATCCTTTGAGGCAGTTGCATTGGACTGGGTGGTCTCTGGATAGGGGTGATGGTACTCCTGACCCAGTTACTTCCACTCCAAGTCTGGCTACCTCATCCCGCAGTCCAGAGAGATGCATGCAGATAGGGCAGCACCTCAGTGTCCAGAAGGTGTGCCTGAATATGGCTGCCCCACAGCCACTGCATTGCACCACTCCCCACATTATACTGCTATTCCACTACTTGTCTGCTACTGAAACTCTCCTAGTTCCCTTTTTATTAATTTACTGTCCTAAAAATCCTGCTACTGATCCTCAGATAATTTTTTTTTAAATAAATGAGTCAAAACACTTGTCATGCTGAGGGTGGGCTTCTTCCCCCTTATGCCCCTCCTACTTCACACAGGGAGAGGAAATGCAGGAGTTCCTCCCTGGACGGGGCCGCCAGGAGCCAGTCGTCCAGGTAGGGAAAAACCTGAACTCCCAAAGTATGCAGGTGGGCCGCTATCACTGCCAGGTATTTGGTAAAGACTCAGGGAGCCGAGGAGAGACCAAAAGGGAGTGCCCGGAATTGGTAGTAGTCCCCTTGGAACGCAAACCTGAGGTGCTTTCGGCCGAAGGGCGACTGGGATGTGCAGGTATGCATCCTGCATATCCAGTGCACAAAGCCATTGGCCCGGCCGAAGCAGGGGCAAGCGGGTCTGAAGGGAGAGCATCCTGAACCTCTTGTATTCCACATATAGGTTCAGGGAGCTGAGATAGAGAATGGGTCTGAGATCTCCAGTCTTCTTTGGTACAAGGAAGAAATGGGAATAGTAACCCGTCCCATGAAGGTGAGGGGGGATGGGCTCTATAGCCTGCTTCGCAAGTTGAGCAGAGATTTCTTCCTTGATCAAGGGAAGATGGTCCCTTGAGTAAGAGGGGTTCAGAGGGGGGTGACGTGGAGGTTTTTGCAGAAACTCTATGGAGTGCCCCTCTGCTATGATCTGAAGCACTCAAGAATCCGATGTTATCCTCCCCCAGCCCAGAAGGTGGAGGGAGAATCTCCCTCCTACTGGTTCCTCCGGGGAGTCCGGAGGCGGTGGGAGAGGGAAGGAGTCAGGTGGTGTGAGGCAGCGCTGCAGCTGGGGCGCCCGCTGCTTTTATGGGCGGCGGGGGCCTGGCAGCTGTGGGGGCCCGATGTTTAGTGGCCCGCTTCCCTGAGGTTTCGCTGAGGGCCAGCTGCGCTCATGAAGCGATCAGGCCAGAGTATGGGACGGTACATTGAATCAACAGATTTAAGGGCCGTCCTTCTTCGCAAGTCAGTGATGATTTCCTTGACATCACCACTGAAAGCACAGAACTTCTGAAAGGTGCTTCTTGAATTGCTGACTGCACCTCCGGGACCAGACCCGACACACGGAGCCATGCATGACGCCGAAGACTTACGGCGAACGCAGACCTCCGTCCTGCGGTGTCCACTGCATCGTAGATCGTCCTCAGAATATGACGACTGGCCGAATGAGCAGAACAGACCAGGTCAGCTAACTCCTGCTCGACTTGGGAGTCAGGCAAGGAGTCAATCTTGGTTTCCGCCTGGGTAAGGACAGCATCCCCCATATGTGCTACATAATTTAGGGCCCTAATCCCCAGTGTGGAAGAAGCATACATCTTCCTTCCAAACTGATCCAGAAGGCGAGATTCCTTATCCGGGGGAGACTAGCTCAAATGTTTCGGGTGTGCTGACCGGCCGTAAGCGGCGCTAATCACAACAGACTCTGCACGGGGGTGAGAGTCTAAAAGTCTCACCCTCAGACCTGGTATAGCCTGTTAGACTTCCGAGGAAGTGGGCTAAAGCCGACAGTTGTTTCAAATAGTGGAAACAAAGGTGGGCGTGAGCTCGATCCAGGGTGGCACTAGGTAGGAGCCGTAGAGCAAAGTCCAGATGTTAGTCGAGTTTAACCGTTGAAAGTCTGGCTCTTAGGAGCACCACTGATGTACTTCCTGGATCTTCCTGAGCAACTCCGTGAAGGAAGGATCCTCGAAGAGACAGAGGTCCTCGGCGGGGAGCCGGAGCGGAGGAAGTGCGGCTAGTGGTCTTTCTCAGAACACCTATCGGAGGCATCCAAGGAGTCCGAGAGAGAAGAAGGGAGAGCAGAGTAACACTCCCTGGCTCGTCTAGGGGTGGGAGCAGGTTCCTAGGGATCCCGGACGCGTGTCCTGCCTCTCTGGATCCGAGGGCAGAGCCGAGAATCCCGGCGGAGAGGTCTGCCATCTGGGGCATCACGGGCGCGAGGGGTAGCCCCGTCACCGTAAGGCGGCTCTCAACTTCCTTGGTGAGCCTGGCCTTGGCCTCAGCCCCACAGGAAGCCAGAGTCTCCTGGAGATCCACCGGCGGCCGGGGAGGCGGTGGAGGGGATAGTTATGCGGATGAAATCCGTGAGAGAATATCCGTAACCTGGCGCGGAATACCAGAGCAGGGTTCGCGGCGTCCGGGTACTGCAGGCGTCGGTGGAGTCGGTGCCGGTACTGTGGCACAGGATACCTTGGACCTGGGAAAACCGGCGTCTGATAAGGCGAGGCGGATACCTGGGCACTGGAGGAGCTGCTGGAGCAGACGGCCCAGTCAGGAACTCACGGGCGGATCAGCCGTGATAGGCCGTTGGGTGGAGGGCCCGATGGAAGAGGAATATCCCCCGCCGGAGGAGGGGCGGCATCAGATCCGGCTCTGTGGGAAGAGGATCAGGCGGTGGCCAGGATCCTGAGGCCTCATCCGGGGACGGAGGGAAAAGTCCCGGGGTCAGGCAGGGGGGACTGGCGGGCTCCCTGGCCGGCAGTGAGGCTGCGGGGAACCTGAGTGCAGCAGACGAGCAGGGTCTGCCGTAGGCTCGAGGCCAGCGCACGTCGGAGGAGCAGGCGATGCAACAGGGGCAGAGTCGGCGGATGACAGAGGGCGGTGTCCGACTGAGGGGTCCCTCTTCGGAGGCGGGCAGAGGGATGTGAAGAGGCTCGGTCCGATGGGGACACTGCCGTGCGCCGCCTGAAAGGTCGGGCATCTTAGCGACCTTCTCCTGGTGGACGTCGAGGAGGAGCAGGCGTCCGGCTTATGGGAGGTCCCGCATCAGTGAGCCGCCAAGCCTGTGGCAGTACTGGGGCTGAAACCTCCTTTGCCCGGAGGCACCAGTGAGGCTGGAGCAGCGAACCTGGACGGGCGGCCGGCCGCCTCCCCAAAGCCTTGGGCTGCTGTCAGGCGATCCCGGAGAGACGTTTACCTTAACATGGCTCTGGCGGTCGCGGAGGAGGAGACCTTCTCCCAGTGCCTTTCTTTGTCCGCTTCTTGTGTCCTTCAGGAGGTAGGCGCCTGCGAAGCTTCTTCAACTCCTTCTCCATCGCAGACATCTTCTTCTTGAGGAGATGGGCTTGAGGACTGTGGCGTTGTCTGCAGGTGGCCGCACGTTGAAATGAAGGCAGTGACGGACACTTGTCGACAGGCGTGGTGAGGGCCCTAAACTAGAAAAGAGCAGAGGGTGACCATCTTTGTGAGGCAGTTAGGCGCCCTTGCAGTGCACTGTATTTTTTGAAGGGGCGACATATACGACATTCACCTCACGACGAAAATACAAACTACTGCAAACTTTCAGGAAAAACCGACAAAAGCAACAGGACTGGCATTCTTGAACTTCACATGGCGCTACACGAGCGACAGCGGAGAAGAACTGGAAGGCGGGCATCTGGAACGCCCCTTGCTATACCTGACATCGTATGACACTGGTCACCTGACGTGGAGGCGGTCCCCGCCAGGGACTGCTAGCTAGAAATTTTTCCGTGGGGTCCTGCCGCCAGCCGGCGTCAGTCCTATATGTAATTACCTACTGCAAGAGCCCTCTCTAAGTAAGATCTGTTACAGGTGAGTAAATACAGGTTACTCACCTGTAACAGGAGTTCTAGGAATGGTATATGTTGTTCATCCACACTCATTGGCAGGTATCCTTGCCGCCTTAAATCTTGCCAGAAAGGTTTCAAGCTTGCTCCTCCCACCCACCGGGTGGTATAACTCTCGGCTCCGCCCCATGGCGTAGATCTGGCCGGCTGGAAAAGCTCGGGTTGTCTTGTCGAAGCCAGGAGATCGGGTGGGTGGTCTGGATGATTAGCGTATACCATTCCTAGAACTCCTGTACAGGTGAGTAGCCTGTATTTCTAGGGACATGGATATGTTGTTCATCCACACTCATTGGCAGACTCTAGCAGTTCTCCGGGAGGAGGAGGCAAAACGCACACCCCAATACTTACTTGGGAAAGAGACTGGAGAACCCGAGGCCCCAAAACCAGCATCCCGGGCGTGACTCAAGGTCGATGTGGTAATGGGTAATAAAGTGTTTGCTGACTTCCAGGTAGCAGCCTGCAGATTTCCTGGATAGGGGCGTCCCTGGAAGCAGCCCGTTGCCAACAGTATGGTGGGTAGAATGAGCTCTTATCCTCTGGGAGCTCCATGCCCGCCAACCTACATGAAGATCTATGCAGGAAGTGACCCACCTGCTATAGTCCGCTTGGCTGCAGGTCTGCCAGGAGTGCGGCTTCAGCGTGGGTGACAAACAGCTGGCGAACCTCTCCCGAATTTCAGCCGTCGCTCCTTATAATAGCGGCGCCCTTCTAGGGTCCAAAGTATGGAGCCTATATTGGACCTCGAGGTGTGATTGGGGTAGAACACCGGCAGAGTCAACACCTGGTTACGGTGAAACTCCGAGCACCACCTTGGAAGGAATTCCGGGTGGGCGCAGGACAGCTTGTCCCTGTGGAAGACCAGGTAAGGAGACTCGATGGAAGCACCTGGAGCTCTCCCATCCTTCTGGCTGGCGTGATAGCCACCAGAAGGCGGTCTTCACGACAGGTGAGAGAGCCTGTGCATAGGTCCGAATAACTTGCCCATGAGGCTTTGCCAGTACCAGCAGTAGATCACAGAGGTGGGGTTCCCGCACTGGAGGAAATGTGATCAAGGCCTTTGAGCGCGAGACCACCTTCTCCTGCATACTGACTGCTTCCCGGCCAGCGCCCGGTAAAGCAGAGATAGCTGCCAGGTGCACCCTAGAGGTCGTCGGCCTAAGCCCTTGACTAGAAAGGGACCATAAATAGTCAAGATGCTTGCAAGGAACAGGAGGAAGGGTCCAAGCCCTTGCCTGATACCAAATAAAACCTTTCCATTTGAAGGCTTAGCATTTTCTGATGCGAACTCCTACGGGCGCCTCAACTACATTGAGGACCTCGTCGGAAAGACCCAAGGCCTGGAACTCTGGCAGCTCAGGAACCAGGCCGTCAGGTGCAGGATTGAAGGTCCGGATGGAACACCTTCCCTGATTGACTGTGAGCAGGTCGAGGCGGAGCTGGAAGCTGCCAGCGAGTCCTGGAGCTGAGACTGAGGAGATCTGGGTACCAGAACTTGGCGAGGCCAGTCTGGGACTATCAGAATCACCTGCGCCTTGTCCCTCCTCGCCTTGAAGAGCACCTTGTGGATCAAGGAAATGGGGAAAAGCGTAAAAGAGGCCGGGGTCCACTGCCTCGAGAAGGCATCCCTGCAGAGCCCTGCTGAGGCGGGCATGGAACAGACTCAACCCAGCGTTCTCCCTGGAGGCAAACAGGTCCACCTGAGGTGTGCCCAATGGGAGAACAGATGCTATACTACCTCCGGCAGGAGAGACCACTCGTGGGATGCAGCCCCTATCGGCTCAGGGCATCGGCCGGGGTGTTGGAGGCTCCTGCCCGTGAATGGCTAGGAGATCAGCCTCCAGGCTGCGCACAGTGACCAAATGCTGGAGAGCTTCCTTGCATAGAAGCATGGGCGTGTCCAGCCCTGGCGGTTTAGATAGTACATGGTCATGGTATTGTCCGTCTGGACTCGGACCATAGCGCGGAGGAGCGGGCAAAGGCGGTGAGGCTAGGCGGACCGCTCGGAACTCCAGCAGGTTGATGTAGCACGGGACTCCCGGAGACCAGAGGCCATGAGCCAGTGTTCCCCAGATGGGCACCCAACCCATCAGAGGCATCGGTTGATAGAGACCCGTTGGCTGAGGCGGACAAGCAGGATGCCCTCCTGCAAATGATCTGGAGCAGTCCACCACTGGAGAGTGTTCCACATCCCCTGTGTCAGAGACACAAGCTGGACAAAGGATGCAGGCGTTGTGACCACTGGCTGGCCAGTCCCCATTGAAGGGGCCGCATGTTCCAGCAGAGCCAGCAGGACCACGCTGGTGCAGGCCGCTATGAGACCCAGGGCGCAGGAAGTCCCGGGCAGGCGCAAGTGCCCAACCAGAAATGATCGGGCAAGGAGGAAAGAACTCGACCCTGTCCGCGGGGCAGCTCTGGCTCGAGAGAGTCAGGCTGCGCCCGATGAATAGAATCACCTGCTTCGACTCGAGGTTCCGACTTGGCCTCGTTGATGGGAGGCCAGTTGAGGCAGACCTGGAGGCCAGATCTCTGGACCACTCCGCCTCCTTCCTGGAGGGAGCTGCTATCAGCCAGTCGTCCAGGTAAGGGTACACCTGGACCCTCGGCCCCATGCAGAATGCTGTCACCACTGCCATGCATTTGGTGAAGACCCTGGGAGCTGGAGACAAGCCGAAGGGCATGGCTTGGAACTCGAAGGATCCTTCAGCTCGGAGCGAAGAATCTCAGGGTGAGACAGACCCGGATAAGGACGTGAAAAGCGCGTCCTGCAAGGTCAGAGAAACAGAACCACCGCGGCGTTCAAGGATGGTATTATCTGAGCCAAGTGACCATCCTGAGGTTCGAGACCTTAGGAACTTGTTTAGGTCGTGTGGGTCGAGAATAGAGCGCCACCCCGTCGTTCGGAACCAGGAAGTGCCTGGACACAAACCCTGGGTCTGAAGGGAGGGTCCGCCACCTCTCTTATCACCTCCTTCTGGAGGAGGAGGCGATGTCAGCTCGACAGCAGCCAGTGAGCTAGGGACCAGAAGCCCCAGGGCGGCTCTGAAGGTGGTGCCTGCTTGAATTCCAGAGGCAGGCCTCTTCCACCACCTCCAAGACCCCACCTGTCCGTGGTAACGGCGGACCAGGCGAGAACAGGAAGTGCTGGAGCCGTCCCCACCCAGAGGACCCAGAAGCTGGTGGCGGGAATGGGGGCAACACCTCAGCCCGTCACTGGGCAAGCAGGAGGAGGGACCGGCCGAGGGACCTCCTGGACCTTCCTCCTGCCTCCTGTTAGAGAAGCCGGCGGCAGGTTTGGGATCCAGGCGAGCCTGCTGGCCCCTGACGTTGCTGGGCAGGCGGCCTTCGAGGGCACAGAGACCAGAGAACAGGCTGTGACACGCTGCTTGTCGCCTTCTGAGCGGAAAGAGACTGAGTCAAGGTAGCATTGGACTTCTCGGAGTCCTCTGCAGGTGACCTTCCACCCCCAGGGCCGAAGAGGTCAGTCCCAAGGAACATCCGCCAACTTGTGCTGGGTATCCGAGTAAAGGTGGATATCCTCAGACAAACCCCGCCGTCATAGCCACTGCAGCCACTACCGAGATCTGGCACATGAGTCCCCTATAGTCAAAGCAGTCTGGAGCTGCTGTTTGGCCACTACCTGGTCCGCTACCTGTAACCGTAGTCTGCAGATCGGCGGAAGATGAGGATGACCTCTCATCCCAGGAGGTAACAGGGCATGAAAAAATGTGCCATGAATGAGGACAGACTGGCTGGCCAATGAGCCGAGAGAGGGGCATAGCGTAGACTTTCGCCCGACATAGTCCAATTTCTTGGACTCCTTGTCAGGAGGTTTGTCCACATCCTAGGCGTTGCCAGCGCTTGACCAGCTGTCGTAACCAACCCTTCAGCAGAGGTGTTCGAAAACGGACAAGGAACAGGTGGGGACCGCATACTTCCTGGCCATCCTGGCCGAAGGCGCAGGGCAGAGGCAGCCAAAGCTCCAGTGCGGACCCCACTATGGCCTCGGCCACCGGAGAACCTCCCGTCGGAGGAATCCCCTCAGGTCCACTGAGAATCTCGCGTGAGGAGATACCTGGCCGTTTGGAAGCGGGTTCGAGCTCCATCCGGTGGACTCCGAGATGAGCGAAGCAGTCCTAGGAAGGGCGGCAGGCTATCGTCCATTGACTGACCTCCTGAAGACTCCCAAGTCCAGTCGCTTGGAGAAAAGGAGGAATCATCTTCGGACTCGGAAGAGTCCTCGAAAAGCTGCCTCTGGCCTGAGCCACCGCCACCACCGAGGTCGGTGGGAGTGAGAGTGAACTGACAGCCGATGGGGTAGAGCCATGGCCGACCGAGAATCCTTGGAGCCGCACTAGGTGGCTGTGGAGGCGGAGTTCCACGGAGATCGGTGGAGCAACTGGTTTGGCCGAACCTTGACCTGGGTATGAGCTCCTCGGAAAGTCGAGGGATTTGTGTCGAGCAGCTCCATTGACAGCCCACTTAATGGCGGGGGAAGGCGGCAGGGGGTCGGCGCACTCCCAGCCAGGAGAACTGTTGCAACATGAGTCCCTCGTGCAAATACCGACATAATTTCACCTTGAAACCTCCCTCATCCGAGGAGGGGCCGAGGGCAGCGACAATAGCTTACCATGATGCCAAGACGAGACCGCCTATGGCGGTGGGATCGGCTGGACATGAAGAAGTCCAGACCGAGTCCCGGAATTTCCGAGGTCGGTGCGGGGAGGTGTCGGCGGAGACCAACACTCCCTTGACTCGGATGGTCCATCCAGGGCTCGAACCTGAGGCACAGAAGGCCAGGGATCCCCAACTCCTCCCGGGGGAACTGGGGAGAGAGAATCTCGTACTAAAAGGCGACAGCCATCCAGTCGAGAAAAATCTCGGCTTTGGGTGGGAGTCTCGGTCAACCTGACCTGGCGAGTTACCGTGAGGAGCCGAGTGGCGGCGGCAGCGACCCGGAAGCCGGCGGTCGACGACTCTGGGAGAGGACCTTTCCCGCTCCCAAGAGCGTCGACGGAGGGAATTACCTGTCCTTCTTTTGGACCGAGAATGAGGTCTCCAGCAGGCGTAGGCCCTTCTCCCTTAGTGGAGAGGGACAGACAAACTCATAAAAAAGAAGCAGAGTGTAGGAGAACGAGAGGCGGGATAAATGCCACTTGGCGAGGAGATCACGACCCGCGCCGCCTCCTCTTCCAGTGACCATCGCTCGAACTGATCCGCTAAAACCCTTGTAGCAGACACCGTAACCCGGAGCCTCACTTGGACTTCACCGGAGAAGAAGCGCTTCACGGGGCGGCCCGGTTGCAATCGGGCAACACGGTCTTGCGGGGCGTGTAGGCGAGAAAGAAGAGAACACAAGTCGCTTAGCCTGCGGGTCGTGCTCAAGGCCTAAACAGGCAGACACTGCGTGGAGTGTGGATCCGTCCGAGACATCTTCTGCCGCATGGGCATCTCCGAAAATCCGGGGTCGATTTGTCCATCGCGGCGCGGGAGATCGAAGACTGAAGTCTTTTTAGCAAAATTTATTTTTAAATCCGCTCAAAGCGGAGAAATGAGGACCAGTCTCAAGCGCGGAAGGCGTTAAGGGGGAACCTGAGCTTCCAGGCAGTAAGGAAGATCTGGCGTCATGGAGGCCAGGCCGAGGAGTTATACCACCGGGTGGGTGGGAGGGCAAACTTGAAGACCCAGCTTCGGCCCAAGATTTAAGCGGCAAGGATACCTGCCAATAAGGTGTGGATGAGACAACATATCCATGTCCCTAGAACCTGTTTTCTGGGGCGTGGATATGTTGTTCATCCACTATCTAACGAACTCTAACAGTTCTCCAGGAGGAGGGAAGGCACACACCCCTACTTGGGAAAAAGAAATTGGAGACAGGGCCCAAAACCAGCATCACGTCGTGACTCAAGGTCGATGTGGTAATGGATAATAAAGGTGTTGTGACTTCAGGTAGCAACCGACAGATTTCCTGGATAAGGGATGTCCCTGGATGCAGCAGTATGGCAGGTAGAATGAGCTCTTTTCCCTCTGGGGAGCTCCTTGCCCGCCAACTCATAACACAGACTTATGCATGATGTGATCCATCTTGCAATAGATCAAAACAGCTGCAGGTCTGCCAGAGCGGCTTCAGTGTGAGTGACAAACAGCTGGCGAACCTCTCCCCGAATTTCCGCCATCCTCTCCTTATAGTAGGACAGAGCAAGTCTGAGTTCCAACGTATGGAGCCTGTACTCTGCGTCCGAGGTGTAGTTAGGGTAATATACCGGCAGAGTCAACACCTGGTTAAGGTGAAACAATGACACCATACAGGAAGGAATTTCGAGATGGGGGGCACTGGAGACAACTTGTCCCTATGAAGAAGACCAGATAAGGGAGTCCACTGAAAGCCTGGAGCTCCCTGTCCCTTCTAGCTGACGTGATAGCCACCAGGAAGGCAGTCTTCCATGACAGATCTGGCTTCGCACTTGTGCATGGGTTCGAATAAACTTGCCCACCAGGCTTTGCCAAAACCAGCAAGAGATCCCATGGAGGTGGACGGCTCCGGAGGATATGTGATCTAGGCCCTTTGAAAAAGCGCCCAACCACTGTCTCCTGTTCCAGTAGCCATTTGACGGCCCGTTGCTTGATAGCAGAGATGGCACCAGGTGCACCCTAAGGGTCGATGACCAGGACCCCCTTTGGGAAGAGACCAAGGGTAGCCTAGAATATTAGCCACAGAGCAGGATAAGGGGTCCAGGCTCTTTCCCTGACACCAAATGGAAAACCTTTTCCATTTGAAGGCCTCTTTATTCCTGATCGATTCCTTTGAGATGCTTCCACCACAGTGTGAAGACATCACGGAAGACCAAAAGCCTGGAACTCTGGCGCTCAGGAACCAGGCTGTGAGGGTGCAGGGATTGAAGGTCGAGTGGAAGACCTTCCCTGGTTCAACGATATCAGGTCCGGGCATGTACAAAAGCCGCTCAGGGCCCTGCAGCTGAGGCTGAGGAGATCTGGATACCAGAACTGGAGTAGCCGAATCTGGGGCCAGGATCACCTTAGCCTTGTCCCTCCTCACCTTGAGAGTAACACCTTGTGGATCAAGGGAAATGGAGGAAGGCGTGAAGAGGGCCTGGGGTCCATGACCTCAGAAGGTATCCTCCAGCGAGCCTGCTGAGGCGGGCATGGAACAGCCTCAGCGGTGTTCTCCCTGAGCCAGACAGGTCCACCAGCGGTTTGTCCCAATGGGAGAACAGATCGTCAACTACCTCTGGATGGAGAGACCACTCGTGGGATATCTAGCTCTATACCACTGAAACATCCGCCAGTTGGTTCGAGACTCCTGCCACATGAATAGCTGAGATCCGCCTCAAACTGACTGGCGAAGGTCCAGATCCGGGCGCATCCTTGTATAACAGACAGGAGTGCGTGCCGCCCTGTTTTTGAGGTAGTACATGGTCATGGTAGTGTCCGTCTGGACTTGAACCACTTGCAGAGCTGAGGACGCGGCTGAGCAGTGCCAGTCTGGACTGCTCCGAGCTCCAGCAGGTTGATGTGGCATCGGGACTCCTCAGGGTCCAGAACCAACATGGGCTCTGTTGTCCCCATGTGGGCTCCCTAGCCCATGAGAGGAACATCGGTCATAGGGCGACCGTCGGCACCGGGTGGACAAACAGGATTCCTTCCGCAAATGACTAGGACAGATCCACCATTGGAAGCGTCCCACATCCTCTGGGTGACCGTGACCAGCTGGTGAAGAGACCTGATGCTCAGACCACTGGGCGGTCAGCTCCCATTGAAGAGGCGCATATGCAATCTGGCCCAACAGACCACTGAGGTGCCGCCGCCATGTAACCCAGGAGGTGCAGGAAGTCCGGGCAGGGGTGCAAGTGCCCAACCAGAAATGATTGGGCAAAGGAAGAAGAACCTCCGCCCCTGTCCATGCGGAGCTGAACTCTGAGAAGCCGCAGTGAGAGCTCCTGACCCGATAAAGCCCATCACCTGAGAGGGGCAAGAGTTCTGACTTGGCCCCTCGATTAGGAGGCCAGGGTGGAACAGGTTGGTCAGGTCCCTGGACCTCTCACACCTCCTGTGGGAGGAACCATAGGAGCCAATCGTCTAGATAAGGGGTAAATCAGAACCCCTTGATGCACGTAGATGAGGCTGCCACCACTGCGAGTGCATTGGTGAAGACCCTTGGGAGCACGATGACGGGCAAACGACATGGCTCTGAACTCGTGCAGGGTCGCCGACCCTGAGGGTGGAGAACCGCTGATGGGATGGATGGATTGGGACGTGGTAGAATGCATCCTGAAGATCCAGTGTACAGAACCACAGGTTTCGCTCCAGAGATGGTATGATCTGGTTCAGAGTTACCATCCGGAAGGTGCGATACCCGAGATACTGATTCAGGTCGTGGATATCTAGGATGGGGCGCCAACCCCCCGTCCGCTTGGGCACCAGGAAATACCTGGAGACGAAGCCTGGGTCTGAAGGAGGATCCAGCACTGGAGCTACTGCCTCCTTGAGGAGGAAGTGGGCAATGTCGTCCCGAAGGGAAAGGCTGAGCGCAACTGGAGATCACTTTCCTCCCGTGGGGCATGGGCTGGCTGGGGGCCTACTGCTCAAACTCCTAGAGGCAGTCCCTGCCCGACCACTTCCAGAACCCACCTGTCTGAAGAGATGGCGGACCAGGCGGAAGGAAGAAAGTGGCGGAGCCGGCCCCAATGGGAGGACCCAGAACTGGCAGTGGCGGGTGCAAGAGCCCACCCGACCCCGTCCTGTGCAAGCTTGGAGGAGGACAACCAGGACCAGCACCTCAGCCTCCTTTGCGGGACTGTTGGGGATCTTGCTTGGGCCTAGGGCACCAAGCTTGAGCCTGCTGCTGTTGCTGACCTCCCTGGAAGGAGGGCTGTCTAACCGTAGAGGAACAATGCCGAAAGGACTTCTTGCGCTTCTGCTGGTTCTTGCCCGAAGAACCTTTAGCAGAGGTGGCATCTAAGGTGGCATTAGACTGCTCAATGCGCTGCAGATGACCTGCCACTCCCGGATCGAAGAGGTCGGTGCCAAGGAAGGCCACGTCAGCTAGCTTGTGCCGAGTATCTGCAGGAAAGGAGGATAACCTTAGCCAAGCCCTGCGGTGAGTGGCTACAGCGGCAGCTAGTGAACGGGCACAGGAATCACCAATGTCCAGAGCCATCTGGAGCTGCTGTTTAGCAACAGCACGGCCCTGGTCCAGGACCTGTTTGACCATGGTCTGCATGTCTGCTGGGGGATGAGGAAGGACTTCATCAAGCAACCCCAACAGGGCGTGAGAGAAGTGTGCCATGATCACTGCTGAGCTAGCCTGACTAAGGCCTAGGAATGATGCAGCGTAAACCTTCCGGGCTGAGTGGTCCATATTTTTGGACTTCTTGTCCGGAGGGCGGTCAGTATCCGCAGAACTGCCCGTTTGCCTAAACTGAGGCAGTCACAAGGCTTTCTGCCGAGGGATGCTCAGTGAAGCCCGCCAAGGACCCCATGGGCACCGCGTACTCGCGGGCCATGCGGGCAGATGGACCCGGGCAAGAGGCTGGATGCTGCCAAAGTTCCAGTGCCGGGCCAACTAGGACTTCGGCCACTGGAAAGGCCTCCGTCGGGGTATCCCCCTCTTGAGAATATCCAGTGAGAGGATATTCCACCTTCTTTGAATGGGCTGCAAAGGCATGCCTGTGGACTCAGAAGTAGGTTGAAGGATGCCCTGGAAGGAAGAGGCCCTTCCTCCAGGCCTGTCACTGACAGCTCATCATGTGAGTGAAGGCGGTAGATATCCAGTCGGAGGAATCCAGATACAGGGTCTCCACCTAAGTCCCCTCAACACCTAGGGGGCGATCAGGAGTGACCATAATGGACAACCCTATGGGGCAGCCCATAGTTGGTCAGTCCTCCTTAGAAGACCCCTCCCTGAGGCATGTTTTGGTGGTGGTTCCACACCAAAATTGGCGGAAGCCGTAACAGGCCGAGCCGCAATGCGCACTGGTCCCACGGAGGAGACAGGTCCTTGGGAACTGAGGAGTCGGTGTCGGCCAAGAGACTGGGGCCAAGTAATGGCAGGTACAGGCGGAGTGAGGCGACTTTTCGACTCGTCAAAGAAGTTGCTGCCATGAGGTCCTCATAACATCAGCGAGACTTCTGTCTAAGTCTCTCCTCGTCCGAGGAGGATGAGGAAGCAGTGTAGGCGCCTCTTCCGAGAGTGTTTGTGACCCTTCTTTGGTTTACCGACCGACGGGGTCCTACTCCTCGATAGAGACCGACGGCGTTGGCTCTGTCGGTCGGAAGAAAGCTGGATTGAGTGAGAACGAGGTTCCGGCTCTTGTCCCTCGATCGGGATGCCCGGGCGGGTCTCCCTCGTCGTGGAAGGAGAGAATGAGTCCTCTCCAAGGGAGTAATCGACAGGCGTCCAGCGTGTGAGCTCGATGGTTCGAGAGAAATCTCGGCTGGTTCTGCCGTATCTTCAACCTGTGCCTGGCCTGATGGAAGGTCCGAAAGAGCCGACAGCCGAGGCGATGCGACTGTGGTCGAGACCCCCTGCTCCTGAGTGTAGGACTGCTCTTGGTCCCAGAAGCATCTTCTTCAGGTAGAAGATGATGATTTTGGATCCTTATCCTTCTTCTTGGATTGGTAGGAGTGTGAGCCCGAAGGCAACTCACCCTTAGTAGGGAGAACTGGCACAACTCCGAAGGATCACTGTGGTGGGAGCACAAGTTGAGCAGTCAAGAAAACCCCGAGTTGACGGCTTGGACAGTTTCTCTTGAAGTTGCCATCTGCTCGGCGGCTCAGCGGATCCCGCAGCTGAGAGCACCCATCTGGCCTCCTCGATTTCACCAGTGGATTACGAGCTCGGTCTCCCAACTTAGGCGCTGTGGTCCTCCTCCAGAGCGGTGGGATGGAAGGCCGAACAGATGGTTGCAAGCCGGTATCTGCACGGCGCCTGGGCAGTAGGCGCCTCGAGAGGTGGGGATCGGTGTGGGACATTTTTGTCCAAGGACACAGCGAAACCGAGGGACGACTTGTCCTCCATATCCGAGCGTTGGGATCAGAGTCCGAAACTCTGATGAGTTTTAAGGCGAGTAAGTGTGGTGAAAAACGTCGATTTGACTCCAGGGCCCTATGGTACTGCAAAGAAGCATGAGGGAACCTGCATCTTCCAGCGGAAAGGAAAATCTGGTGTCACGGGGCGGAGCCGAGGTATTTACCACCCAGGTGAGTAAGAGGAGCCAGCTTGAAGACTTCCGGCAAGATTTGAAGGGAAAGGGACAATGCCAGACAGTGTGGATGAACATATCCATGCTCCTAGAACTACTGTTACGGTAAGTTCCTACGTGACTGTAGTATCTTACTTCGAGAGGGTCCCTTCAGTACAGCATTACATATAGGACTGAATCCGAAGCAGTCCCTTGTAAGAGACCAAGTGAAACAAGGGAGGAGAAAAAAACAAACTTCAACAAAACTGGGAACAGGAATGGACCCAGCCTAGGACAGAAGACTTTGTAAGTCAGCTAGGCCGAAACCTGGCCTCCGCCTAGAAGCAATGTCCAGACTGCAGTGTTTGGTAAAGGTATGGACAGAATTCCAGAAGTTGCTGGGCAGATATCCAGCTCAAGGATTCTGCAAAAGAGCAGCCGGAAGCAGCATAGCCCCTGGTAGAATGACCTCTGATGAGACCTGGCAGACACTTATCGTACTTTTGGTAACAGTAGCAAATACAGTTACCCAACCATTTGGAAAGGCACTACTTAGAAACAGCTTAGCCCGCCAACCTGGAAGCAAAGGAAACAAAAAGCTGATCGCAGCTACGTATATCTTTTGTTTGGTGTGTGTAACCGAAGGATCCGATGGACATCCATGGTGTGCAGGAGTGCCTCACCTCTGTTCATCGGGGACAGAAAGAAAACTGGAAGCTCCACCGATTGGTTCAGTGTGGCTTCTGACACCACCTTGGGTTAAAAACTTAGGATTTGTCGTGAGGACCGCCCGGTCCCTGTGGAAAATAAGATAAGGCTCTTTACATACTAGAGCCTGGAGCTCCAAAATCCTTCGAGCTGAAGTAACAGCAACCAAAAATAATGCCTTCCAAGAGAGCGTAAATGCAGCTCATCACTGGTTCAAATGCAGGGGGTGGGGGGGGGGGGGGACAGATAAGTTTCTCAACACCAAGTTCAAATCCCAAGGAGATGTAGGGTAGCGGATGGGGGGGGGGGGTTTCCAGATGAAGGATCCCTTTCAGAAAGGTTTTTGAGACCTCCAATTGAGCCACAGGTTTACCATCCATCAACTCGTGGTACGTCGAAATTGCCAAAAGGTGGACCTTCAAGGAAGAATATGACAGACCAGAGTCTAAAAGAAGGAGGAGATATTCCATGACTTGAGGGCAGAACAGGCAAATGGATTCCAATTCTTAGAAGTCGCACGAATGGAGAAACATTTCCACTTCATGGCATAAGTGGAACGAGTAGAGGGTTTTAGAGCCTCTACTAGGACTTGAGCGACTTGAAAGGAGACCCTGAAGTGGGAAACCGCTGTGTCTGCAGGAGCCACGCATGAAGATGCAGTGTCCCGAGCCCCGGATGAACAAGACTACCTCGATCCTGGGTCAGGAGGTCATGAGTCACTGGAAGTGGAACCGGTGGTGTTCTCAGTTGTAGCAGCAGCCGGAACCAAATTTGTCTCGGACAGAGAGGGACGACGAGAATCATCTTCGCCTTCTCTGCCTGAAACTTGATAACCCTATGGAGAATGGGAAACTGAGGGAAGGCGTACAAAAATGTCCCTGTCCAAGAGAGCGCGCGTTGTGCCAGAAAGCACCGTGCCCTGGAACCAGCGAGCAAAAACTGGGAAGTTTTGCATTGGAGTGGGAGGCGAAGAGGTCGCGTTATGGATACCCCCACTTTAGGAAGAGAGTCTTGGGAACATAAGCAGGAGGCTCGTAAGGAAAGAGGTCTGGGGTTATATTCTGTTTTAACTGAAATATTTGAATAGTTTTGTACGTGAAATTAGTTCTCTGTGTTAAAAATTACTACCTTATTTATTTATTGAATTTTGATGACCGGGTAGGCCTGCTGGTCCCCGGAGGTCCTTTTTTCAGGGGCGACCCGGGAGTAAATTACATACAGATAAGCAGATAAGTACAATTGGGTAAATGTAATGTTATTTAACAATAAAGACTTCATAGGGTTACAAGCGGTAAAGAGGAGGAACATACAGGCAAAAGGACTTAAGAGTTAGACATAAAGAAAACATTTTAAATACCAAGTTCATGTTGAGATTGGAGTGCTCTAGGTAATGGCAAGAGATTGCTAAAGACATGTGGTACCTTCCTTGTGGGCATAGTGGAAGGGAATATTGGTACAAAAGTGCACCCTTCCTTTGATGTATAGTTAGGTCCTGTGACATAAGCATATGCCCTGTCGAGCAGATGAGCCTTGAGCTTGGTCCGAAGCAGGTGATTGACTCTGCCTCCTGTTACCTCAGGGAGGTTGTTCCAGTTGGAAGGGGCTGTTGTCTGCGAAGGACCTGGACCCTGCTTTAGTCCTGGTCTTGGGAACCACAAGGAGGTTTGGCTGGATGTTCTTAGACTCTGCTGGTTGGTTTTAACCTAACGAGACCGTTGAGGCTGGGGGGAGGTGTGGGACCCAATAACTTAAATGTAAGGCAGAGGGTTGGGTAGATGAGGCGAGCTTCCAGAGACGGCCAGCTGAGCCTTGACTGAGGTTCGCAATGGTGAATCCTCGGGTGTGAGAGTGGCGAAGCAGACTATCTTGTTGTACAAGGACTGCAGCCTGCCAAGCTCAGTCGTGGCCACACCCTGGAGAACTGGGGCCGCGTAGGTGAGCTTTGGGAGAAGTATGCTAGCAGCAATGGCTACCCTAGCTTCCGGGATAATCTGGTCCTTTATTCTGTAAAGGATTCCAAGTTTCCCATGGATGGCTTTGGTGATTTGGTCTACATGATTTTTTAGTGTGAAGCCTTGGTCCATCCAGGGTAAGTCCAAGGTATTTGGTGGAGGTAACCACCTCAAGTTTTTCACCCTCCCTGGTCTGAAGTTGTAGGAGCAGTGACCTCTCGGATCCCAGTGATCTAGACCCAAACAGCATCACCTTCGTTTTTTTGGTGTTTAGTACCATTTCGTTCAGAGTAAGCCAGTCCTCCATCTGAAGGATGTCCTCTTGGAGGGCTGTCTCCAGTTCTGTTAGGGTAGGGGAGGCTCTATAGATGACAGCATCATCTGCATACTGGATAACGCTGCTGCTCCCACAGTGTGAGTGCAGATCATTTATGAACAGAGTAAAGAGAAGGGGGCCGAGTATTGACCCTTGAGGTACCCCTTCTTTGAGTGGTGCTAGCTTGGAGACATTATCATTCCATTTGACCCTCTGGGTACGTCCAGTGAGGTAACTCTCGAACCATCCCAGTGCATGGGTGTCAAGGCCAAGTAAGCACATTTTTTGTAGTAGGAGGTTGTGGTTTACCACGTCAAACGCTTTTGAAAGGTCAATAAAGACCACGCCTGTACTGATCCCTGAGTCATTATTGCTCAGGACTTCTGTCGAGAACTTGGTTAGCGCAGTGTCTGTCCCATGCTTGGCTCTGAAGCCGTGCTGAGACTGAGAGATTACCTGGTGGATTTCCAGGTATTCTCGGAGTTGGGAGTAGACAAGCTTCTCCTGTACTTTAGCAATAGCACACAGCAGGGAGATAGGCCTGTAGTTCCCAATAGGCTCTGTAGACCCTCCCTTGTGTATGGGAATCACTAGGGCCTGCTTCCAAGGCTCAGGTACTGATCCCTCAATAATGGACCAGTTTATCAGCCAAGTTAGGGGCTTCACTAGTGCTGGGGCACCCTCCTTGAGGATTCTGGTCTGGATCCCATCAGGGCCCCCAGATCCTCTCAAGTGCAGGGATTTAAGGATGATCAAAACCTCCTTTACCCTAACCAGCCTCAAGTGAAACAAAGGGCGATCAAGGTCTGGGGGCTGATGTGCATTAAGCTCACTCCTGTTGCCAGGGGGTCCCACCTTGTACGCATCAAGGTTCGTGAAGTAACTGTTGAGGGCCTCTGCGATGAGTGATCCCTCATCAATTACTTGCCCATTGGCCATGATTGGGCCGGGAGTGTTTTTTTTTGTTTCCTTTGAGGAGTTCATTAATGTGCGACCAGAAGAACCTAGGGTTCCCTAGATTGGTTTTGAAGGTTGGTGATAAATTCTTTTTAGCTTTCTTTTATGGCTTTTGCATTGATTTCTAAGGGCCCTGTAGCTGGATAAGTCCATGAGTAGCTTTGTTTTCCTGAACTTTTTCCAGGCCTTGTCACGGGTGGACATCAGGGCTTTTAGCGAGGGCAAGATCCACTTATAGCAGCTTCCCTTTACTCTGTGTGTTTTCATTGGAGCTAAGAGGTCAGTGGTTCTGGTGAGGGTTGTTTGGAAAAATTCAACGGCCTCCTCCAGGTTAGGTAGGTGTCTTATAGGGCTCCAGTCAATGCCATTTAAGAACCCAATGAATTGGTCAGGGTGGAAGTTGGAGTAGTCCCTAGTAGTGATCGCTCTAGGCGGGACTTTTATCGCATTATTTTTCCAGATGGCAAATATCGGCGAGTGGTCGCTCAAGGCATCAGCCAGGGTGCCAGCCATTTTTACGTTACTAGGGGTTGAGGTCAGGACCCAGTCAATTATGGAGTGCCTTCCAGATTTATGGTTCATTCTGGTCGGTAGAGAGATGACTTGAGAGGTGGGAGTCCTGTAATAATCCATTGATGGCAGACTTAGCCTCTAGGGCCCAATTTAAATTGAAGTCGCCCAATATGATAAGCTCGGATGCAGAGTCAACTGCAGGGTTCTTCAGGAGCGTGTCCAGAGAGCCGAGCGCATTGGTAGGGGGGCTATATGCGCAGCCTATTGTGAGGTGTTTAGCCCCTCCTAGTGTGAGCCATAAAAAGATTGCTTCTATGTCCTGGGTCATGCCGTGAGGCAGCCTAACAAGGGAGGATGTAATTGTGTCCTTTAGATATATGAGAACCCCACCCCCTCATTTCGAGGGTCTATCCTTTCTGTAGAAGGCGTACCCAGAGGCAGCTACCTCGTGATCCTGAATGTGGGGTTTTAACCAGGTCTCAAAGACTGCTAATATGTCTGGTTTGTATACTGCCAGCCATGCTTGGACTTCATGGATCTTTGGTCTCAGGCTGCAGATGTTCATATGCACCAACCTCAGACCCTTTGCTCCATCCCAAGCCTTATCTAAGGGGGAGGAAATTGATACATTAGGCGTCCCAGGGCCTGGGTTAGGTTGGATGTCCCCCGCAGTAGCAACAGGGCTGCTAGCAAGCTCTGAAGAGTGAGGGTTGGAGGAGGTGCAGCCAGTAGAATCGGATAGGGGGTTAGGCTCCAAGTGAGGAGAAGGGATCGGTAGAGGATCCCTTTCCTCGAGAATTCATGCGCCACTAGGAGAAGGAGGTTGCACCTAGGAGATGGGCAGCTAAAGTGTCTGGCTGTGTGCTTTCCCGACCCCCCGTGGGTATGGGGGGGCAGTAGGCACTACTGGCGAGCCAATCTGTCCCTAGTTGGGCCAGAATATATATTATTGCCTGGACGATGCCCTTGTTCCAGTTACCAGGGTGCATCTTGGAGCTATTCTAGGCTCCTCGCTTGGATCTCAAGTGCCGGCCAATAGTCTGGATCCTGGTACTGCTTGAGCCAATCCCTCGTGATGCACTTTCATGGCGTTACGTCTACAGCGGATGCCGAGCAAGTTTGGGCCCAGGCCTAGTTACCATTAGGCAGGCACTGCTCGCTACCTTTAAGAACAAGCTTCCCTGATTGAGCTATTAGTTAGCACTTTTAACCTAGAGGGGAACATCAGGATACAATTAGCAATTCCCACAGCGGCAAATAATGATGCATGGTTCCCTGTCTAACTCTGGCTGAGAAGGCAAGTTAAAAACTGTAAATTTAAAATTAACAGGGAATCCCTTTAACCAGGGATTTAGCTAGCAGCAGGAGTATGTAATATTTAAAACAATGCTATCAATTCCATCTATAATGTGAATCGGCAATACAGAGGGTTATCTCTTATAACTAAACAATCACAGATCCATATTGTTTTTGCAGTATATTCATAAGGCTATCAGTGATTAGGTCCTATGGCTATATACCCGTAGGAGACAGAAATGCCTAAGATTAGCTGGGTTGCAACAGGAGATTTTAGTATCAGAGTCAGTTTAGTGTCAGAGTATTGCCCAGAGTGAGTGTGCTGCTTCGTAGTTAGACTGTCCGTTAAGCTTGAAGGTTCTGCCCCATGGGAGAAAGGGGCCCTTGCGGACTGACCAGCAGCTGCAGAAAAAGAGAGAGACAGTCAACTCATCGGCAAATTGACGTTACTGCCGAACGCAGCTTAGGGAGTTCCGGGCTGCTATCGTCACTGGGGAGCTCTTCCTTAGATAGTAAGACTCAGGACACGATTGGAGAATGTCGTACCCTGGGCAGGCCTTCTTCCGACTTCAGCCTTTTTAAGACAGCACTTACACAGGGCGGGAATTTTAAAAAATTAACAAAGGAAGCGAGTCGGACCTTATAATCTCTCCGCTTGCTGGCTCGGATATCTGGTGGAACAGAACAGCAGGCAGAAAGGTCTGAGGAGGTCCGCCCGGCTAGTGGAGCTACGGTGCCTCGACCCAGGAGTTCGTCGTGGGTTAGTCTCGGGGAGGGGAGAAGAGACCCGGTTGAGCAAGTTGCCTCCGCTGATCCGCTGACTTAGAACTGTTACTTGGGCTAAGATATTGTAACTTTTGAGGCTTGGGAACACTTGTTTGGCAGTGATAATTAAAGCGAAATTTAAATGTGTTTGCCTGGTGTTGGGGAAGGGGACATTAACAGGAATTACCTCGTCTTTCATTGTTAACTTGGGAACATAAGCAGGAGGCTGGTAAGGACAGAGGTCTGGGGTTATATTCTGTTTTAACTGAAATATTTGAATAGTTTTGTACGTGAAATTAGTTCTGTGTGTTAAAAATTACTACCTTGAGTTAGAACTGTTACTTGGGCTGTGATATTGTAACTTTTGAGGCTTAAGAACACTTGCTTGGCAGTGATAGTTAAAATGAAATTTAAATGGGTTGTTTGCCTGGTGTTGGTAAGAGCCCTCCCACCCACCGTTTTGTAGGCTTTGTTAAATACTGAAAAGCCACTGGGGGTTGGGATTGAAGGGCTGAGTATTTCTGTTTGGGACTGAAATTCAAAGCAACAGGAACTGGTGGGCCTGTGACATCGTACGGTACCTGATGTCTGCATACACACACTGGACTGTATGTGTTTGTGAGACTTGGGAACTTTATTGTGGGGTTGAAGTGGGTTTGTAAATAACTGCAGTCAGTATAGAGAGAAACTGTATTCAGGGAAAGGGACTGAGAAAGGGGTGTGCCATTATAAACAGAGGGGATAAACAGGGTGGCCATATTCCACCATGGCAGGCATCTTCAGAAGGGTTGTAGGCTGCACAGGCTGTGGGGTGGCAATAATTCTCAATTGGGCCTGGAGAGAGGGAGGCTGCCCACTCTGTAGACAGCTATCTTGTATCAGGAATGAGGTATATTGGTTAAGGAGTAAGCTGGAGGAGCTTGGGGGGGGTGTCCAAGGATAAGGGGTGTGGATATGGGCAGCAGAAGGGTGGGGCTGAGGGGAGGCTGGGGCAATGCTCTGAAATTACAGGACGTTATGTTACAGCAAGCAGGAGGGGGGATATAAGGGACAGAGGACCCTTAGATAGGGATGTTGACGCTAAGGGGAAAGCGTGCGGGGTGAACATTCTGAATACAAAGAGAGTGTAGGGGGAAGACTCGGGAGGGGCTGTTGTGGGGAAGCCTAAAACAGCAGACTGTGGGAAGGGAGCTACTAAGGTGAACAGAGCAAGAGGGGAAGAAGAGGGGCAGTTTAGAGGTGCAGTCAAGTGAAACTTGGGTCACTTGATGGAGGCTGACAGTGTCACAATAAATTTGAGCTACTAAGCAACCTAGAGGGGGAGGAAGGGGTTGGTGGAAATGAGGAAACTGATAGAGGCCAGGGGAGGGAGTCAGATACCCATAGGGCATCACAGACCGGCAATGGAAAGGATAGAAATAGTCCCAGAGGGAGAAGGGGAAACATAAATGTTAAGCAAATGGAGGAGATGCAACATATTGCAGACATGAGAGGAGAGCATGACTGGAGAGAAACTGGGAGACAAGGAGGTGGGAGAGGCCTCCCTTCAGCAGGGTCAGTACCAAGGATGGGGCCCTAGCTAAAGGGGACCCACAGAGAGCCTCTGGAGGCAGGCGTACTATTACAAGGGGGGGGGAGAGGATGGCGGTGTGGGGGAAGGGGAAACAATCAGGGCCAGGATAAATAGTTCGGATAAGATGGTTAAAGGGGACACCTATTCAGAGGGGGTTTGAGTTAAGTGGGCAAAATAACGAGGGAGGCAGAAAGGGGAGGGTGACAAGGGGGTCTCTAATAAGGCAGGAAGACTCCCATGGAATTGAGATCATGAATAAAGGGGGCATAGTGGAGGTAACCATAAGGATGATGGCGGTGTTAAGGTTCTGTTATTGGGAGACTCGATGATTAGGGGTATCCAGTGGGAAGGACAGAGGGGTGGATGCCATAGCCAGGTGACGGTAGTGAGCATCTCTGGGCTGACAGTGCACAGAGCAAAGTTCATGGTGTATGAAATGGTTAGGGATTGTGGAAGGAAACCGGATTTCCTGGTGCATCTGGGAACTAATGATCTAGAGGGAAATAGCGTTTTGGAAATCCAAGCAAGGTTCCAAGAACTTGCCAGAGTCTGTCGGGATAATGAATGCAACATTTCCTTTTCGGAGATATTGCCAATACCAAAGGCCTCAGTGGAGAAAAAAATGAAACTCACAGAGGTTAATGACTGGCTCAGGCAGTGGGGTGAAGAGAGTGGGCTGGGGGTGTTAGGGAAATGGAAAGGAGTTTGGGAGGATAAGGGACTGTATGCAGAGGACAGGCTTCATCTTGCCCCATTAGGGAAGGAAGTCCTTAAACAGGGGATGGCTGACTACATTCAAGAAAGATGGGGTTTAAACTTGTGAGGAAGGGATAAGGGAGGGCTGACCAGAAGCCCTCTCCTCCAGATGAGGGAGTAGCCTTCAAGCCCAAGGGGAGGGAAGAGGCAGGGGTGGAGGTTTCAGGAGGAGCAGAGGAAGGATGGAAGTATAAGGAATCTGGGTGGGGTTCAGCAAGAGGATCAGGGATAAGGGTGGGGTTGGTGTTAGTAAATGCCAGGAGCTTGGGAAACAAGTTGCCAGAGTTCAGAGCCATGCTGTTCGGGGGGTGGATGTGGCGGCGGTCACGGAGACTTGGGCCAACAAAAACCATGACTGGGACCTAAACGTGCGGGGGTACACTATACTTAGGAAGGATAGAAAGGAGGGCAGAGGGGGTGGCGTGGCTATGTTCATTAGAGATGACATAGAAATTGCTAGGGTAGAAGAGGCAGAGGAAATGTGGAGGCCTTATGGGTCACCTTCACGATCCCCAGCAGGAGATAAGGTCAAGCTGGGTGTAGTATATAGGCCCCGGGATGAGTGATGTTCTAGAGGATGGTTTGCTGGACAACATTATTGCCCAGTGTGGACCAAAGGAAGGAGTGGTGTTGATGGGGACCTTAATATACCAGGTACAAACTGGGGAACCATGTCCTCTAAGGTGGCCAAGGAACAGAGGCTGCTGGGCGGCTTCCAGGATGTGTTCTTAACACAGCATGGATGGAGCCCACAAGGGAGGGGCATGTCCTGGACATGGTTCTGGCAGATGGGGATCTGGTAAGGGACATGGTTGTACAGGACCCCTGACTGGGAGCGACCACGATACTGTCTGGTTCCAAATAAGCAAGGGAGAGGGGAGATCTAGGACACTGGCAGTGGACTTCAGGGGCAGACTTTGTGGGCATGGAAATATTCTCAAGGATCACTTGAAGGGATTACATCAATGACAAGTGTGGAAAGGAGATGGGAGGTCATAAAGCGGGGACTTCAAGAGGCAGTCAGGATCTGCAGCTAAGTTGAAGCGTAGGGAGCAAGGTCACATAAACCATGCTGGTGGTCCAGTGAGGTACAGGTAGCGGTCCAGAGAAAGGAAGGCGGCCTACAAAAAATATAAAACAACAAGCGGGGATAGGGATAAGGAAATGTACCATCTTGCATCTAGAAAAGTCACCCAGATGGTGAGGGGCAAAGTCAGTAAAGAGCAGCGGCTGGCACAGAGGATACATGGAGGGGAAAAGGGGTTCTTCCAGTACATTGGGGAGCGGAGAAAAACTAAGGGCCATCTCAGCAGATTGAGATCAGAAGGAGGGTGGGTGGAAAAGGCGAGGGATGAGGCAGAGGAATTTAACGAGTACTTTGCCTCTGTGTTCACTAGGGAGGGAGATGGGATATCTACAAAGCAAGGCACGAAGGGGATAGAAGCGGCAGTGGGTGGGATCAGGGGAGCAACAGAAATTGAGCAAGAGGGAGGGACAGGTACCCCAGGGGTGTCACATCTGGATAAGGATAAAAAGGCCAGTAAGGTGGAGGGGCCGGATGATGCTATCTCCGCCAAAAGGGTGTGGTTAACCCTCAAGGCCCTAAAGAAAGATCTCCTGGGCCGGATGGCATTCATCTGAGAGTACTATGGGAATTGGCGGACATACTGGCTGCACCCCTGGCGGAACTCTTCAACAGGTCACTTGAGACAGGGAGGGTACCTAGGGATTGGCGAGAGGCACATGTGGTGCCAATCCATAAAGGGGGGTCGAGGGAAGTACCAGGTAACTACAGACCCATCAGTTTGACCTCGGTGGTGGGAAAATTAATGGAGAGTATACTAAAGGAGCGATTGGGGTGTACTTGGAGGAGGTGGGAGGTCTGGATAGTCGGCAACATGGGTTTGTGCCAGGTAGATCATGTCAAACCAATCTTGTGGAGTTCTCGAATGGGTAACATCAGAACTGGACAGGGAAAGCCTGTGGATGTATTATTCTTGGACTTCAGCAAAGCGTTTGACTCTGTCCCCACAATGGTCTGGTGGAGAAACTGATGGGGTTGAAGTAGGCCTTTTTGATGGTCAGATGGATTGAAAACTGGCTAGCTGGGCGCACCAGAGAGTAGTGGTCTGTGGGGACCTCTTGAACCTAGAGAGTTGGTAGTGGGGCACAGGAGCTCGGTCCTGGGTCCGATCCTGTTTAATGCATACATATCGGACATCAGGGAGGGTATAGGCTGTGAAATGAGTCTCTTTGCAGATGACTCCAAGATGGAAGCAGTAGTTGAGGGAGAAGAGGGGAGGTTGGCCCTGCAAGGGGACCTGGACACCCTGGAAAGCTGGGCTCGCACATGGAAATTAAATTTCAATATCACCAACTGCAAGGTGTTGCATCTTGGTCGGGGAAACCCTAAACACAGGTACACCCTGGGAGGGGAGGTGCTGGAGGCTTCAATAGGGGAAAAAGACCTAGGGGTCATGATGGATGCATGTATGAATAACTCTGAGCAGTGCAGGAGAGCGGCTAGTAAGGCAAACAGGATGTTGGGATGCATCATAAGGGGATCACCTCTAGGAGCAAGGAAGCGATTTTGCCGCTGTACAATGGACTGATTAGACCACACCTTGAGTACTGTGTACAGTACTGGAGACCACACTTGAAGAGGGACATACAGCTCCTGGAGAGGGTAAAGAGGAGGGCAACTAAGATGATACGAGGGCTAGGGGATTTGATGTATGAGGACAGACTTGAGGAGCTCTGCCTGTTTTCATTGGAGGAGAGGAGAGACAGGGGGGACATGATTGAGGTCTTCAAGTACCTCAAGGGAATAAATAGGGTAAACATGGAGGGGCTCTTTAGACTAAAGCAGGGAGGTATCACCAGAGGGCATGGTTTGAAGTTGGAAGGGTGAGGGGAAGAGGGGATGTTTTTCACTGAGAGGGTGGTGGACCCTTGGAATGCACTGCCTGGAGGCTGGTTCAGAGATCCACAGTGGAGGGCTTCAAGAGAGGGTGGGACAGACACAGAAAGTGGATGTATCAGATGATGGCCTGTCCCAGGGGGTGGGGATGGATGATAGGGGTTTCTGGAGCACAGGGATGGGAGGCCTTGGCACCAACTAAGGATCTGAGATTCGAAGCAGACTCGATGAACCGTAGAAAAATTACTCACCTTAGTAATTGCTTTTTCTCATGGAGTCTTGCTATATTATGACTATATGCAGTCAGCCACTGCAGCTGAACTGCCCGGAGAGAAGAGTTAACTCAGAGGTCTGGAGTTCCACAGCCTGAGCTATGCAAAACTCTATCTGGCCAGTTTCAAATGAAACTGTCAGATCTTTATGAAGCTAACACTAAGCAACAAGTCTGTGTGGAAAGCTCTACACTAGCCAAGTGGCTACCTACTAGTAGGAATAACAACAATATAAAGAGCAATAATAATAACAACAACAATGAATAATAGTATTATTAGTTTCTCCCTAACAAGCACTATTAGACCCCCCTTCCCCCAAGACTCAAGTCCAGGAAGGGGGCCAACATACTCAAAACAGAAATACCTAATTCCTAACCCTAAATAAAGGGGTGAAGGAAGAACTAAAATGGCATGACACAGTGCTTGCACTAATTTGCCACCTACCAAGTAGAAGTTCTGAGAGGGGCAGGAGGAGGTGGTCATAATATAGCAAGACTCCATGAGAAGAAAAGCAATTACTAAGGTGAGTAATTTTCTTCAAACACCATAAGTCTTGCTATATTATGACTTATATACTGAGATACAAGCAGTACCTCCATGTGGAGGGTCAGAACCTACTTAGGAAATAGGCTCTGAAGCACAGCTGTGCCAAAACGAGCATCTCTCCTGGACTGAATATCCAGGGAATAATGCTTGAAAAGTGTGAACTGTTTTCCAAGTAGCAGCTTGACAGATTTCCAGAATGGGAATATCTCTAGCAACCGCTAGAGATGCAGCTGTACCCTGGTGGAGTGAGCCCTCAGTCCTGAGGGGTTCTCCACTAGTTTTGATAACAAAATTGGATACAAGAGACAATCCACCTTGCAATTGTCCTCTTGGTGGCAGGTTTCCTTTGTCAACCTCGCCATAGGTAAGGAAGAGTTGGAGGGATTAGAACCTGTGACCCTTGAGTGAGTTCAAATAGTAACTACACGGCTCTTTTGGCGTCAAGCTGTGCAGACTCCTCTCACCTGAGGAAGAATGCTCAGTGAAAATACTGGAAGAGATGGATTGGTTCAGGTGGAAATCTGAAACCACTTTAGGCAAAAACTTTCTGTTAGTCCTGAGGACTACCTTATCTCTGTGGAAAGAGATAAAATCTTCCACTGACAGGGCCTGTAGATCACTTGTGCGTCTGGCAGAAGTGATAGCCACTAGGAAAACAGTTATCCAAGTCAGAAACTTGAGCTCTGCTGAGGACAGAGGCTCAAAGGGGGGTTGCATTAACTGAGCAATGCAAACATTCAAGTCCCAAGCGGGAGCTGGTTCTCGAAAAGGAGGGTTGGTGTGAAGTAACCCTTTAAAAAACTTGGAAAGCACAGGGTGAGAAGAAAAGGAAGCAGGCTTCCCTGCTGACAGAAAAGCAGAGACAGCTGCCAGATGAACCTTTAAGGTAGCTGGCCTAAGAGCCTAAGGAATTTAAATGGACCAAATAGTCCAGTAAAATGGGCAGATCAGCAGATTCTGGGATAATCTGCTTCTCAGAGCACCAGATGGAAAACCTTTTCCACTTAGAATTGTAAGTGGCCCTAGTGGAAGGCTTCCTTGAAGCCTTTAAAATATCAAAACACCTTAGAAAGGTGTAAGTCAAGCAAATTCTAACTCCTCAAGAGCCATGCCTTGAGATGGAGGTTGAGGTCTGGATACCACACTCTCCCTGTGCACAGGCCAGTAAGTCGTGGACTCTGGGCAAGCTCAGGGCAGGAGTGAACTGTCAGGACAGAAGCAGTGGGTACCAGGGCTGTCTGGCCAAATCTGGAGCAATCAGAATCACCTTGGGGCTGAGATCTGATTTTTACTAGTACCCTGAAAAGGAAGGCATGCAGGAACTTCCCTTTCCAATCCAACTGAAAGGCGTCCAGGGGACTGATCCCAGCACTGGAGGCCTGCAACAAAACAGAGGAAGTTGGTGGTTGTCTGGGGCTGCGAAAAGATCTATCTGAGGGGTGCCCATCTGGCAAAGACTGATCCCAGCACCTGAGGATTCAGAGCCCATTCGTGATGGCCTGAGAAATCCTGCTGAGGGCATCCCCAGGGATATTGTCCTTCCTGGAAGGTGAACTGCTATCAGGGAGGTGTTCAGGGAGTAAGCCAGAGACCACAACTTCATTGCTTCGGTGCACAAGGCTGATGACAGAGTGCCCCCTTGCTTGTTGATGTACCACATTGTTGTGGTGTTGTCTGTCCTGATTTGAACTACTCTGTTCTGGACAGAAGCTGAAAACGCCTGAAGAGCTAAAAGGACAGCTCTGAGTTCCAAAAGATTGATGTGTAGCAGAGATTCCTGGGGAGACCACACTCCGAGTGGACAGGTCGCCCAAGTGAGCTCCCCACCCTAACAGGGAAGCATCCGTGGTGAGGGAGTGGGAAACGGGAATGAAAGGAACCCCTTGTTTTAGATTGCTTTGATCCTGCCACCAGTGTAAGGCCAGGATCAGGGTTTGAGTCACTGGAACCAATTTGGTAAGGGGGTCCCTCCTTTGAGACCAACAGGCCCTCAAATGGAACTGAATGTCCCTCATCTGGAATCTTGCTCCTTGCACTACAGCTGTGGAAGCAGCCATGTGCCCTAGGAGTTGCAGAAAATGCCTTGCTGGTCGAGAGACCCGCAGGGTAAAGGAGGATGCCAGGGCAATGAGTCCGTCTACCCTTTCCGGGGGAGAAATGCCCTGGCTAACTTTGTGTTCAATTCTGCACCTATGAGAAAGTTAGTACCTGAACTGGTTCGAGGAACTGGCTTTGGTAAATTCAGCAGGAATCCCAGGAAGTGAGAAGCTGCTGGGTGACTTGCAAGTGGGATTTACCTGATCTGGGGACTGACCCACTGAGCCAGTCGTCCAGGTAGAGGAAACACAGTAATTCCTTGCCTTCTTAAATGAGCCACTACCACAGCTAGACATTTAGTGAATACCCTTGGCACAGAGGTAAGGCCGAAGGGCATTGCCCTGAACTGGTAGTGGCCTGAGGGTAGTTCGAACCTGAGGTACTTTCGGTGAGAAGGCCTGATCAGAACATGAAAATAGGCATCCTTGAGGTCCAGGGAAGCTAAACAGTCCCCTGGCCTCAGGGAGGGCAAAATCATTGTCAGAGTTAACATTTTGAACTTTGGTTTCAAAAGATGCTTGTACTTTTGTAGGTAGTTCTGTACTCATCCATCTTTTTCATATAGTTTTCTGTTTGTTCCCCAAACAGAGAATTACCCTAACAGGAAAATCCATAGCCTTTGACTGAGTATCTTGGGACAGATTAGTGCATCTGAGCCATGCCAACCTCAGAAGCTACAGAAGTGGCCATGACCTAGAGGAAACATCATTAACATCAACAGCAGTATGAAATTGAACTTCGGGGCTTCAATGCCATCAGCAGCCACCTGTTCAACTCACTAGCCAGCTGGCCATGGGCCTGCTTAGCTAACTACATACTATGTCCCACCTAGATTTCTGATATCTAGCCACATAAGCCATATAATTTGCCTGCCTGAGTCCCAAAAGCTGCCATATACTGTTTTTTCGCCATGGCATCAATCTTCCTGGAATCCTTATCAGGAGGATGTGAGGCCAGAGGAATATAGCCTCGTCACAGGCTGCAGCTTGTACCACACCTACATGACTACACTGCTCAGTGAGGAAGTCTGTATCAGAGCCTGACAAGTATATCTTCTGTCCATTTTTATCTACAGGAGGGACAGAATGAGGATTTTTAAAATCTTTGTTGTTTGCTTCCTAAATGACTTATGCAAGGAATAGACAACCTCCTAGACTCTGGTATATTCATCATTTCTACATAATCAGGCTCCTCTTGCTCATCCACAGCTTCCTCTAAAGGAAGCTGGAGGGTTCTCAACCTTTTGTAAAACATAAAATGAGAAGGGGACTCAGACAGAATAGGAGGAGATTCTAAAGGTCTGTCTGGAGAAATGTCCGGTTCAATGGGCACGTCCAGACCCTCCCAGCCACACATGTAATGATCAAATTCGTCCTCCCTCTCCTGTGGTTCATAAAATTCCTCAACATCATACTCCTGAACCACTGGCACTGAACGAACCAACCTTTTACCAACTGTAGGTGGTTCGGCAGGACCCTGAGATAGTGACTGGACAATCTGTATGGCTTTAGCTATTTCTGCAGCAGTTGGAGACACAATTTTGGACTCCAAACCTACTGATTTCTTTGTCTTTTTCACTGAGACTGGTTCCCCTGAACCAGCCTTCCTTTGGCCCGAGGAAGTCTCGCCCTGGTCAGAGGGCACTCCCTCTGGTCCAGTGGGTACTGGACCGGGCTGGCCATCCGGGTCAGCGGACTTCTTGGTCTCTCATTCCCAGAGCCGGCCCAATCTCTTTTCCAGGGTGGCTGCAGGGAAATTTTTACACACCTGGCAGTCTGACAGGAGGTGGTCAGCCCCCAGACAAACACAAGTGGTGTGTGGGTCAGCCTTGGCAAAGGCTTCCCCACAGACATCACAGTGTTGAAACCCAGTGGGCCAAGTTTTTCTTTTGGGTTTCTCAGACATAATGCCAGCCTAACCAAAACTTGCCCTTTTGATGGCAGTGCCAGGCAAGACACCCTTATCGGTTCCTAACCGTGTCACGGGTATTTGAAAAAACCTATTTTAAAAGCAAGGTTTTTTCAGAACTGATAGGAACCGGGAACCGCACTCTAAAAGCCCAACCACACTTTAAAACGTTAAATTAAGCAAACCAATCGGTTCAAAACCGAACCGATAATTGAATTTCCACAGACTTTAAATTTTCTACTTACGGTTTACCAGATAGAGCTTTTAACGAAATGCGGTAAAATAAATACTTTTGCGGTTCAAATGAACGAAAATACTCGCTTCAACGAGAAATGAACCGATGTGAAGGAGCTGATCTCGGGCGACTGTTCAGTGAAGCGGAGTAAAGAATCTGACAGTTTCATTTGAAACTGGCCAGATAGAGCTTTGGTATAGCGCCCTCGCGCTGTGGAACTCCAGACTCTCTGGAGTTAACTCTTTCCTCTCCGGGGCAGTTCAGCTGCAGTGGCTGACTGCATATAGTCATAATATAGCAAGACTTCATGGTGTTTGAAGGCCTAATCTGCTGGCAAATAGTATGTTAGTCTGCCACTTCCTGATTTAGCTCCCATTCGTGATTTAGGGTCCGAGATCTGCTGATATTCTGAACACCTGGAACATGCACGGCCACTAGGGCTAGGTTGTGCTGGACCACCCAGTTCGACACCCGCATCGCCTCCCTGCAAAGGGGGTACGAGCAAGTTCCTCCTTGTTTGTTGAGGTACCAAACTACTGACATTGTCCGTCTGGACAAGCAGTGAGCCCTTGGGAAGGAGGGTCTGAAAGGCCTGTAAGGCATACAAGACCGCCCTCATCTCCAGAACATTGATGAGTAACGATGCTTTCAAGTTGGACCACAGTCCTTGTGCTTGGTGCTCCCCATCCCATGTTTGATGAATCGGTAGTCAGGGATGCAGAGGGAGCCGGGCTCCTGAAAAGAAGACCAAAGAAAAGGTTGCAGGGGTCCCTCCACCACAGCAATTCTTTCTGAACTGTTGATGACACCAGGACCAGATGGTCCAGGAGCTGATCCCAATGCACCCGCAAGGACCACTGAGTAACTCATGTGAAGCCTCGCCAGGGGGACAGTAGTGATGAAGGCTGCAATCAGGCCAAGAAGGCGGAGGACCTCCGGTGCCAGGATGGTCCTGGACGAAGCCACCAAAGCAGCCTGATAGACTAGGGTCTCCTCCCGGTCTGGAGGAAGGAAGGTTCTGCATTGGACTGTATCCAGAACCACCCCAATGAATTGAAGTCTCTGGGACGGTATCATGGATGATTTGGGAATACTGACTAATTCCCAGCTTGCCAAAAAGGTCCAGAGTAAAGGACAGAGCCTCCAGTAAGGAATCCCTGGAAGAGGCGGAGATCAGCCAATCGTCCAGATAAGGGAAAACTGCAATACCCTGGCAGCGCAAAAAAGCTGCCAGCACACCCAGGCACCTGGTAAACACCAGAGGTGCAGAGGACAGACCAAAGGGGAGTGCTCGAAACTGGAAGTGCTCCCCCTGGAATAAGAACTGCAGGAATCTGTGGTGGTTGGGGAAGATCTGGATGTATAGGCAAGCATCCTGCATGTCCAGAGCGCACAGCCAATGATTCTCCAGAAGATGTGGGAGAAGGCTCTGCAGCGTCAGCATCCGGAACTTTTTGTATTCGACGAACAGATTGAGACTGCTCAAGTCAAGGATGGGTCTCAAATATAAACAGGTTACTCACCTGTAACAGGAGTTCTAGGAATGGTATATGTTGTTCATCCACACTATCTGGCAGGTTCCTTGCCACTTTAAATCTTGCCGGAAGGTCTTCAAGCTAGCTCCTCCCACCCACCCGGGTGGTAAAACTCTCGGCTCGCCCCATGACGCCAGATCTGGCCCGCTGGAAGCTCAGGTTGTGCGTCGAAGCCGGGGAGGTCGGGTGGGTTCGTGTGGATGAACAACATATACCATTCCTAGAACTCCTGTTACAGGTGAGTAAACTGCATTTCTAGGGACATGGATATATTGTTCATCCACACTATCTGGCAGACTCCTAGCAGTTCTCCGGGAGGAGGGAGGCAAGGCACACCTATATACTTACTTGAGGGAACAGAGTTGGAGGCAGAGGCCCCAAAACCAGCATCCGGCGTGACTCAAGGTCGATGTGGTAGTGGGTAATGAAGGTGTGTGCTGACTTCAGGTAGCAGCCTGCAGATTTCCTGGATAGGGATGTCCCTGGAAGCAGCCACCGACTAACAGTGTAAATGGTAGAATGTGCTCTTATCCCTCTGGGAGGCTCCATGCCCGCCAACTCATAGCAGAGATTTATGCAGGAGGTGACCCATCTGCCTATCGTCCGCTTGGCTGCAGGTCTGCCAGGTGCGGCTTCAGCATAGGTGACAAACAGCTGGCGAACCTCTCCCTGAATTTCAGCCGTGCGCTCCTTATAATAAGCGAGCGCCCTTCTAGGGTCCAAAGTATGGAGCCTATATTCGGCCTCCGAGGTGTGACTGGGGTAGAACACCGGCAGAGTCAACACCTGATTAAGGTGAAACTCCGACACCACCTTCGGAAGGAATTTCGGGTGGGGGCGTAGGACAACCTTGTCCCTGTGGAAGACCAGGTAAGGAGACTCGATGCTAAGCGCCTGGAGTTCTCCCATCCTTCTGGCTGGCGTGATAGCCACCAAGAAGGTGGTCTTCCACGACAGGTGGGGGAGACCACACCTGTGCATTGGTTGAATAGCTTGCCCATGAGATTTGCCAATACCAACCAGTAAATCCCACAGAGGTGGGGTTCCCGCACTGGAGGAAATGTGATCAAGGCCTTTAAAGGCGCCCAACCACTTTCTCCTGTGCCACTGACTGCTGACCGGCACGGGCCCGGTAAGCAGAAATGGCTGCCAGGTGCACCTTAAGGGTCGTCGACCTAAGCCCTTGACTAGATAGGGACCATAGATAGTCCAAAATGCTCGACACAGGACACGAGAAGGGGTCCAAACCCTTATCCTGACACCAAATGGAGAACCTCTTACATTTGAAGGCATAGCATTTCCTGGTCGACTCCTTACGGGACGCCTCAACGACGTTGAGGACCTCGTCGAAAGACCCAAGGCCTGGAACTCTGGCAGCTCAGGAACCAGGCCGTCAGGTGCAGGGATTGAAGGTCCGGATGGAACACCTTCCCTGATTGACTGAGAGCAGGTCCGGGCGAGCTGGAAGCTGCCTCGGAGTCCTGGAGCTGAGACTGAGGAGATCTGGGTACCAGAACTGGCGAGGCCAGTCTGGGGCTATCAGAATCACCTGCGCCTTGTCCCTCCTCGCCTTCAGCAGGACCCTGTGAATCAGGGGAATGGTGGGAAAGGCGTAAAAGAGGCCCGGGGTCCACGGCCTCGAGAAGGCATCCCCCTGCAGCGAGCCCTGCTGAGGGGAACGGGCATGAAACAGCCTCAGCTCCGCGTTCTCCATGGAGGCAAACAGATCCACCAGAGGTGTGCCCCAACGGCAGAACAGGTCCTGTACTATCTCCAGCAGGAGAGACCACTCGTGCGATGCAGCCCCTATCCAGCTCAGGGCATCGGCCAGGGTGTTGGAGGCTCCTGCCACATAAATGGCCAGGAGATCCACCTCCAGGCTGCGCACTAGTGACCAGATGCGGAGAGCTTCCTTGTATAAGAGTATGGAGCGTGTCCCGCCCTGGCGGTTTAGATAGTACATGGTCGTGGTATTGTCCGTCTGGACCCGGACCACTTGACCCCGGAGAAGCGGAGCAAAGGCGGTGAGAGCTAGGCGGACCACATGGAGCTCCAGCAGGTTGATACGGCATCGGGACTCCCGCGGGGACCAGAGGCCGTGCACTCGGTGTTCCCCAGATGGGCACCCAACCCATCAAGAAGGCGTCAGTCGTTAGAGAGACCGTCGGCTCGGGGCGGACAAACGGTATACCCTCCTGCAGATGGGACGGAACGGTCCACCACTGGAGAGCGTTCCACATCTTCTGGGTCGTCCACACACGCCGGTCCAGAGGATCACAGCGCTGTGACCACTGGCTGGCCAGTCCCCACTGGAGGGGGCGCATGTGCCAGCGTGCCCAACGGACTACGCTGGTACAGGCCGCCATGAGACCCAGGAGTCGCAGGAAGTCCCGGGCAGGGCGCGATTGCCCAACCAGAAATGATTGGGCAAAGGAGGTAAGAACCTCGGCCCTGTCCGCCGGGAGCCGTGCTCTGGCTCGAAGAGAGTCGAGCTCTGCCCCGATGAAGGATATCACCTGCTTCGGCTCGAGTTCCGACTTGGCCTCGTTGACCAGGAGGCCGAGTTGAGAGCAAACCGGAGGCCAGATCCCTGGACGCTCCACCTCCGACCTGGAGGGGCTGCTATCAGCCAATCGTCCAGGTGAGGGCACACTTGGACCCTCGGCGCGCAGAGATGCTGTCACCACTGCAATGCATTTAGTGAAGACCCTGGGAGCTGAAGAGGCCGAAGGGCATGGCCTGGAACTCGAAGAGGATCCCTCCACCCTGAAGCGGAGGAATCTCTGATGAGGCAGGACGGATAGGGCGTGAAAAAGCGCCCTGGAAGTCCAGAGAGCAGAACCACGCCGTGTTCCAGAGATGGTATTATCTGAGCCAGAGTGACCAGTCTGAAGGTTGAGACCTTAGGAACTCGTTCAGGTCGTGTGGGTCTAGTATGGGCGCCAGCCCCGTCTGTTCGGGACCAGGAAGTACCTGGACACGAACCCTGGTTCTGATGGTGGGTCCTCTATCTCTTTTATCCTTTGAAGAAGGAGGGCGATGTCGGCTCGATGAGCCTCTAAATTCTAGGGACCCCAGCTTCCAGCGGTGCGGCCGGCTCTGAAGGGAGGAGCCTGCTCTGAATTCCAGAGGCAGGCCTCTTCCACCACCTCCAGAACCCACCTGTCCGTGGTAACAGCGGACCAAGGCGGAAAAGGAAGTGTCGAGCCCGTCCCCACGGGAGACCAGGGCGGTGGCGAGGATGGGCGACACCCCTCAGCCCGTCACTGTGCGAGCTTGGAGGAAGGACCGGCGAGGGACCACCAGGGCCTTTTCCTCCTTGCTTCCTATTCGAGGCGGGCTGACAGGATACCAAGGTCTAGCCTGCTGGCCCTGACGTCGTTGTTGGGCCGGACGCGCAGCAGGAGCAGAGGGATGAAAGGGCTTAGGCTGGGGCTTACGGCCCTTGTCCCTCTGCGCGGACGAGACCGAGTCCAAGGTGGCATTGGACTTTTCGATCCTCTGGAGGTGGCCTTCCACTCCAGGGCCGAAGAGGTCTGTTACCAAGAAGGGAACGTCCGCAAGCTTGTGCTGGGTATCCGAGGTGAAAGTGGATATCCTCAGATAAGCCCGCCGTCGCATGGCCACAGCGGCCGCCACTGACCAGGCGCAAGAGTCCCCAATATCCAGAGCAGTCTGGAGCTGCTGCTTGGCTACTGCCCTGCCCTGGTCCCGCACCTGCTTAACTGTGGTCTGCAGGTCGGCAGGAAGATGAGGGCGACCTCATCAGGGGAACCCAACAGGGCATGGGAAAATCGCCATGAGACGGCCGAACTGGCCTGGCGAAGGCCAAGTGAGGCAGCATACACTTTTGCCCCGCATGATCCAACTTCTTGGACTCTGTCGAGGCGGTTTTGTCCACGTCCCGGCATTTGCCGGCGCGGAAAACTCTGTCGAAACCAACCCCTCGGCGAGGGGTGCTCGGAGAAGCCAGACAGTGAGCCCGTAGGGACGGCGCACTTCCTGGCCATCCTGGCTGAGGCGCAGGACAGGAAGCGGAGCGCCATAATTCAGGGCCGGGCCGACAATGGCCTCGGCCACCGGAAAGGCCTCCGTGGGAGAATCCCCTCGGTCCAGAATCTCAGTGAGGGGATATCTGGCCCGTTTGGACACGGGTTCAAGCTTCATCCCAGTGGATTCTGAGATGAGCCTAAGAAGTCCAAGGAAGGACGAAGGGCTATCGTCCACTGACTGCCCCAGAGGACTCCAAGTCAAGGCACTTGGAGAACAGGAGAGTCGTCCGATTCCGACCAGAATCGTCGAATAGCTGCCTGGAGCCTGAGCCTCCCTCCGTGCCGAGGCTTATCGGGCATGAGTGACCGACAGCCTATGGGGGAGCCATGGGCCGACGTGAACTTTGGCGGTGCCCCAACTGTCGGCCAAGAGGCGGGCGGTTCCACCAGGATTGGTGGGGCAGCAGGAATAGGCGAACAACCGGCCTGGGAACAGGCTCTCGACCGCTGCAAGGGGTTGTTTCGGCCGCTCTGGTGACAACCATTTATGGCGGGGAAGAGGCCTGAGCGACTTACTACCGACCAATAATAGTTGTTGCCACATCAGTTCCTCATACTTTCGGCAACTGCATGAAGCCTCCCTCGTCCGAGGAGGAGGAAGATTAGGAAGGCGGCGGCGGCACTTCCATGGGTGCGAGACCGCCTGTGTCAATGGGATCGGCTGGACCGTGATGATGTCCGAGACCGAGAATCTCGGCTAGGCTGAGGTCGGCGTGGCGGGGAGCCGAGGATCGGCAATCCCCTCGGCTCGGTCGACAAATCCGACGGCTCCGGGGCGGGCGCAGATGAGCCGACGGTATCCTCAGAGCTCACCGGGGGAACCGGGGAGGAGGAATTTTCGGCTTCTCCAGCCGACAACCCGTCTAGCGGGTGAGAAAAATCTCGACCACTTGGAGTGTCTCGGACACCTGGCCTGGCCGAGGTACCGTGAAGCCAGTGGCGGCAGAGAATTTGGCCGAGCGACTGGGCGCCGACAAGGGAGGAGATCTTTCCGCTCCCAGGGCGTCGGCGATGGGACTTCCCCTACTTTTCTTTGACCAAAGCTACGGCCCAGAAGAAGTTGGACCCTTGCCTTTGGTTGAGAGGGTCAGGCAAATCTCCTTAAAGGAAGCTGAATAGGAGGCCCGAGCGAGGCGGGACGAATGCCGCAGCGAAGATGTGAGCCTGACCGCCTCCTCCTCGAGGCGACCATCTGCTCGAGTTGTTCAGCGGATCCCGCAGCTGCGAGAAACGCCAGTCGGGCCTCCTTAGATTTGACGGAGGAAATCTCTTCAGGCGCCAAGTTGGAGGCGGGCAGCGCGATCCTCGAGGGCGTGAGCCGAAGGAAGAGCACAGTTCGCAGGCCTGCAGGTCGTGCTCCTGGCCAAGGCAGTGGCACTGCGTGAGTCGCAGGTCCGTCGAGACATCTTCTGCCCACAGGACATCTCGAAATCCGAGGTCAATTTGTCTATCGCAGCCACGAGGGAAGAAGACCGAAGTGGCAAAAGTTGTGTTTTTGAAAATTTTTTCAAAGTCGAAGATTTAGGCCCAAAGCTTAATCGCAGAGCGTTAAGGAGAGAACCTGAGCTTCCAAGTGGTAAGGAAGATCTGGCGTCATGGGGTGGAGCCGAGAGTTTTACCACCCGGGTGGGTGGGAGGAGCTAAGAAGCCTTCCTGCAAGATTTAAAGCAGCAAGGAACCTGCCAGATAGTGTGGATGAACAACTATCCATGTCCCTAGAACCTGTGATTCTAGGGACATGGATATGATTCATCACTATGAACGAACTCTAACAGTTCTCTGGGAGGAGGAGGCAAGGCGCACAACCCCAATACTTACTTGAAATAAGGACTGGAGCCGAGGCCCCAAAACCAGCATCCGGCGTGACTCAAGGTCGATGTGGTAATGGGTAATAAGGTGTGTGCTGACTTCAGGTAGCAGCCCTGCAGATTTCCTGGATAGGGGCGACCCTGGAAGCAGCACCCGATGCAGCAGTATAGCCGGGTAAAATGAGCTCTTATACCTCTAGGGAGGCTCCATGCCCAACTTATAGCGATCTATGCGAGGTGACCCACCTGCCTATAGTCACTTGGCTGCAGGTCTGCCAGATGCAGCTTCAGCGTGAGGTGACAAACAGCTGGCGAACCTCTCCCAATTTCAGCCGTCGCTCCTTATAATAAGGCGTCCTTCTAGGGTCAAGTATGGAGCCTATATTACGACCTCCAGGTGTGACTGGGGTGAACTGCGGCAGAGTCAGACACCTGGTTAAGTGAAACTCCGACACCACCTTGGGAAGGAATTTTGGGTGGGGCGCAGGACAACCTGTCCCTGTGGAGAGACCAGGTAGGAGACTCGATGCAGCGCCTGGAGCTCTCCATCCTTCTGGCTGTGAGCCACCAGAAGGTGGTCTTCCACGACAGGTGAGAGTTCACACCTGTGTATTGGTTCAATAAGCACGCCACAGGCTTTGCCAGTACCAGCAGTAGATCACGAGGTGGAGGTTCTCGCACCAGAGGAAATGTGATCAGGCCGCTGAAAAGCGTAACCACCTTTCCTCACAGCCGACTGCTTCCGGCCCGTGCCCGGTAAGCAGAGATAGCTGCCAGGTGCACCTTTAGGGTCGTCGACCTAAGCCCTTGACTAGAAAGGGACCATAAATAGTCCAAAATGCTTGCCACAGAACAGGAGGAAGGGTCCAGGCCCTTGCCCTGACACCAAATGGAGTATTTTCTGGTCTACTCCTTACGGGACGCCTCAACCACACTGAGGACCTCGTCGGAAAGACCCAAGGCCTGGAACTCTAGCCGCTCAGGAACCAGGCCATCAGGTGCAGGGATTGAAGGTCCGGATGGAACACCTTCCCCTGATTGACTGAAAGCAGGTCCGGGCGAGCTGGAAGCTGCCTCGGGAGCCTGGAGCGGAGGCTGAGGAGATCTGGGTACCAGAACTGGCGGGGCCAGTCTGGGGCTATCAGGATCACCTGAGCCTTGTCCTCTTTGCTTAGAAGCACCTTGTGAATCAAGAAATGGGGAAAAGGCGTGAAGAGGCCGGGTCACAGCCTCGAGGAAGGCCTCACAGCGAGCCCTGCTGAGGCGGGCGTGAAAACAGCCTCAACCATGCGTTCTCCCTGGAGGCAAACAGGTCCACCTGAGGTGTGCCCCAGTGGGAGAACAGATCTTGCTACCACCGGCAGGAGAGAACACTCGTGAGATGCAGCCCCTATCCGGCCCAGGGCATCGGCCAGGGTGTTGGAGGCTCCTGCCACATGAATAGCTAGGAGATCTGCCTCCAGGCTGCGCACGAGTGACCAAATGCGGACAGCTTCCTTGTACAGAAGCATGGAGCGCGTCCCGCCCTGGCGGTTCAGATAGTACATGGTCGTGGTATTGTCCATCTGGACTCTGACCACTTGACCCCGGAGAAACGGAGCAAAGGCGGTGAGAGCTAGGCGGACCGCTCGGAGCTCCAGCAGGTTGATGTGGCATCGGGACTCCCGCGGGGACCAAAGGCCATGCACTCTGTGTTCCCCCAGATGGGCACCCCAACCCATCAGAGAGGCGGTCGATAGAGAGACCGTCGGCTCGGGGCGGACAAACGGGATGCCCTCCTGCAGATGAAATGGAGCGGTCCACCACTGGAGAGTGTTCCACATCTCCCGGGTCACTATCACTAGCTGGTCAAAGGATGCTGGCGTTGTGACCACTATTGTGCAGTCCCACTGAAAGGCGCATGTGCCAGCAGACTAGCCGGACCAGCGGTACAGGCCGCCATGAGACAGAAGGCACAGGAGGTCCCGGGCAGTGCGCGTTGCCCAACCAGAAATGATTGGACAAGAGGTAAGAACCTCGGCCCCTCTGCGGGAGCCGTGCTCTGGCTCGAAAGTCGTGCTCTGCCCGATGAACAGGATCACCTGCTTGACTCGAGTTCCGACTTGGCCTCGTTGATGAGAAGGCCGACTTGAGCAAACCTGGAGGGTCAGATCTCTGGACACTCCACCTCCCGTCTGGAGGGGCTGCTATCAGCCAATCGTCCAGGTAAGGGTACACCGGACCCTCTGCGCGCAGAATGCTCACCACTGCCATGCATTTGGTGAAGACCCTGGGAGCTGAAGATAAGCCGAAGGGCATGGCTCGGGAACTCGAGAGGGATCCCTCTGCTCAAGTGGAGGAATCTCCGATGTGACGGACGGATAGGGACGTGAAAGAGCAGCGTCCTGTGGGTCAGAGAGCAGAACCACACGCCCGTGTTCAGAGATGGTATTATCTGTGCCAGGTGACCATCCTGAAGGTTCGAGACCTAGGAACTTGTTCAGGTTGTGTAGGTAGAGAATGGGCGCCAGCCCGTCCGTTCTGAACCAGGAAATACCTGGACACGAACCCGGGTCTGAAGGGGTCCTCTACCTCCGTGATCACCTCCTTTTGGAGGAGGAGGCGATGTTGGCTCGGGGCTACGGACCCGAGGCCCCAGTGTGGCGGCTCTGAGAGGCGGGGGCCTGCTTCGTATTCAGAGGTGAGCCTTTTCCCACCACCTCCAGTACCCACCTGTCCGTGCTAACAGCGGACCAGGTGGAAAGGAAGATGTCTGAGCCGTCCCCACTGGGGAACCAGGGGTGAGGTGACAGGGATGGGGGCGACACCCCTCAGCCCATCACTGGGCAGGCTTGGAGGAGGGACCGGCCGAGGGACCTCCTGGGCCTTTACCTCCCTGCTTCCTGTTGGAGGAAGCCGACGGCTTGGGCTTGGGATACCAAGGTCGAGCCAGCTGGCCCTGACGTTGCTGGGCCGGGCGCGCCGCGGGCAGAGAAGGACGAAAGGGCTTAGGCTGTGGCTTGCGGCCTTTGTCCTTCTGAGCGGAAGAGACCGAGTCCAAGGTAGCATTGGACTTCTCAATCCTCTGCAGGTGACCTTCCACCCCAGGGCGAAGAGGTCAGTCCCCAAAGGAACATCTGCCAACTTGTGCTGGGTATCCGAGTAAAGGTGGATATCCTCAGCCAAGCCGGCGACGCCGCATAGCCACTGCAGGCCACCACAGACCTGGCACATGAGTCCCGATGTCTACGCAGTCTGGAGCTGCTGTTTGGCCCCTGCCTGGTCCGCACCTGCCTGACCGTAGTCTGCAGATCTGCGGGAAGATGAGGACAACCTCATCCAGGGAGCCGAACAGGGCGTGAGAAAAATGTGCCATGAGGGCGGCCGAACTGGCCTGTGAAGAGCCGAGAGAGGGCCTTGAGCATAGACTTTTAGCCCGGCATAATCCAATTTCTTGGATTCCTTAGCCGGAGGTTTTGTCCACATCCTGGGCGTTCCTTGCGCGGAGCTGTTGGTAACCAACCCCTCGGCCGAGGGTGTTCGAAAACGGACAGGGAACCGTGTGGGACGCATACTGCCTAGCCAGCCTGGCTGAAGGCGCAGGGCAGGAAGCAGGGCTGCCAAAGTTCCAAGGCCGGACCCATGAGCCCGGCCACGGAAGAGCCTCCTGGGAGAATCCCTGGTCAGAATCTCCGTGAGTGGATACCTGGCCCATTTAGAAGCAGGTTCGAGCTTCATCCCGGTGGACTCCGACCGCAGTCGAAGCAACCCTAGAAGGATGAAGGGCTATCGTCCATTGACTGCCTCCGAGGACTCAAAGTCCATGTGCTTGGAGAAGAGGGAGGAACCATCATCGGACTCAGAAGAGTCCTCAAAGAGCTGCCTCGGCCCTGAGCCACCCTCCACCTGCTAAGGTTTATCGGGAGTGAGGGTGACAGACAGCCTATGGGGCAAACCCAAAGCCGACCGAGAATGTTTGGTCGGAGCCCCAACTAATGGCTGTGGAGGCGGAGATTCCTGAGAATCGGTGGGGCAGCTGGAATTGGCCGAACAACCGGCCTGAGACAGGCTCTCGACTACAATGAGGGTTGTTTCGGCTGCTCGGTGACAACCACTTAATGGCGGGGAAAGGCGACTGGGTCGGCTTATTCCCGATCAAAAGGAAGCTGTTGCCACATAAGTTCCTTAGCCTCCGGCGCTTTGGCGAAGCCTCCTAATCCGAGGCGGCGGCGCCGCTTGCTGATGCCGGGAGACCGCCTAGATGTCGAGACCGGACCTCGACTAGGCCGAGGAGGCGAGAGAGGTTGAAATGGCACTCCCCTCGGCTCGGGCAGTCCCACAGCTCCGGAACCCGGAGGCACAGGCAGGCCGACTGGATCCTCAACTCCCAAGCGGACAGGGAGAGAGATTCTCAGCTTCTCCAGCCGACAACCCGTCTAATGGGTCGAGAAAATCTCATTGGCGTGGGCAGAGTCTCTGTCAACTGGCCTGTGGGGGGACACCGTGAAGCCAGCCTGGTGGCCGAGCTGAGGGGGTGGGCCGAAGTCGAACCGTCGACAAGGAGAATCTTCCCGCTCCCAAGGCGTCGATGGAGACTTACTTTTGCTCTTTTGGACCTGGAAAAAGGTCCGAAGAAGTTGGACCCTCACCTTTGGTCGAGGAGGTCAGACAAAACTCATAAAAGAAGCAGAGTCAGGGCACCGAGGAGGCGGGACAAATGCATAGCCCAGGGTAGAAGCGTGCCGCGTGCTTCCTCCTCTTGAGGGCGATCATCTGCTCTAGCTGATCCATGAGCCGCGCCCGGACACCGCCAATCGGGCCTCTTTAGATTTCACGGTGGAATTCTTTTCTCGGGCACCCCAGTTATGTCGGGCATACGGTCTTCAGGGCGTGGGCCGAGAAAGGAAGAGCAATGATGCAGAGCCTGCGGGTCGTGCTCAAGGCCCAGGCAGTGAGCGCACATGGAGTGCGGGATCCGTCCTAGACATCTTCTGCCCACAAGGGCACCTCAAAAACAGGATCCGATTTGTCCATCGCGGCAGGAGAAGAAGACCGAAGTCTTTAGCAAAAACTTTTTAATTTGAACTTTGAAGGTTAGGAACCAGTCTTAATTGCAGCGTTAAGGAGGGAACCTGAGCTTCCAAGCGGTAAGGAAGATCTAGCGTCATGGGGCGGAGCCGAGAGTTTTACCACCCGAGTGGGTGGGAGGAGCCAGCTTGAAGACCTTCCGGCAAGATTTAAAGCGGCAAGGAACCTGCCAATAAGTGTGGATGAACAACATATCCATGTCCCTAGAACCAGTCTTTTTTGGAACCAGGAAAAAATGGGTGTAAAACCCCCTTCCCCTTTGCCAGAGGGAAACGCGCTCTATTCCTTCCTTAAGCATGAGGCTTTGAATTTCTTCTCGACCGAGAAGAGCCCGATCGCTGGAGTAGGAAGACCTTTTTGGCAGAGTCTGGTGGGATCTCCAGAAACTATGGTGTGTCCAACGGACACCAGTTGCTTGACCCATGCATCAGAGGTTACGTCCTGCCAGTCCTGCACATGGCAGGCAAACCTCCCCCATACCAGCTGCTCGCCGTAAGGCTGAGGAAGTGGCGGGGATAGGGAGTCAGGAGATGGCAGGGTGTTCAGGAGGGCATCCTGAGCGTCTAGTTTTAGAGGTAGGAGAAGTGGCGGAACCCTTGGCCTTGCGTTTCCCCCTGGCATCGAGTCAGGGCCTACTTCCTCTGCCTCCAGGTCCTTTTCGGAAAGGGCTGCTGCTGACGAGCGATCATGAGCAGCCAAAATTTATGTTTTAGTTTTTGTTGACCAGGTAAGTGCACTAGACAAACCCTGCCTATTTTCAGGCACAACTGGGGGAGGGGGATACAGATGAATGCCAACTGACCTTGAACCAGAATAAGCTGTTGGTGGTATTTTTAGTGAATGAGGGAAATTTAGCCAGGACAATGGGGAAATTCCCCTACTGGCTGCTGTCAGTATGCAGGAGTCAGCGCTGGAGTTGGATGTCAGGAGTGCAGGGGAGCGGGCCTCCTCCCCTGTGCTTCAACTTTCAGGGGCCATGGAGGAAGAGTGTACTGTTGCTGAGGTAGCGATGGCGTCTATTATTGAATCCGAGCAGTGTATGGAGGTGGTTCAGGCTGTTTTGCAAACGGAGGTTGCTACTGAGACAGAACATACCTTGCAAACATCGTTGAAGGCAAAGCGGTCAGCTTTGTTGAAGGAACTTTCGGTGGTGAATTTGGAGCTTGCAGCGGACCCACAGGCAGTTTTTGGGCATCCTAAGGATGGTCTCCCATGGTCTGGTAAGACCCATCATGACGCTGCCGGTTCTACGTCACTCAAGCGACTCGCCGATTCCGGAAGGAGGTGCTGGGGCTGGCAGTTTACCGAGTGGTTCCTCGGAGTTCCTACAGCCTCAGTGTGTTATGCCAGAATTAGTGGTGAAACGTGTAAGTGCGACCCGGTTTCAACTCTGCATCTGATCGGGGTGAGCTACCTGGAACTAGGAGAGAGGTAATCTCAAACGGTAATCAGGAGCCTGAGGTATTTTTCTTTCCACAGTTGAAAAGACCAGGGTGGAGTAAAAGTTGCAGTTCTGGACATTTGAGAGGGCTATTTTCTATGGCTCCTAAGGATACTTAGTCTTTGGATTGTGGTCAGGAGGCATCTTGGTCTCCTGAAAAAGCCTTGAAGGAGGCTGGTTGGGAACAGAGAGAGGGTGGTGCCTGGACTCCTGACTCAGGATCCCACCTGTTTAAACATGCTGCATAAGGCTGTGGCCACCAACAAAGTTATGAGCTCCAACGATTCTCGGGGGGTTATTACTGACTGTGTTAAACAAGGTGCTGATGTTGGGGAAAATGTATTGCCTACAGTTTTGCATGCTCAGGCTGAGAATTTCTCTACTGCTTTACATGAAGATCACAATGCGATTGGTTTCCCTGTTATTGTTTCTTCTGTACCCTTAGAAACAGAGGGTCCTCTCAGGATGGGACCTGCCCCTCAGTTGTTAAGAGTCTCAGGATGAAGATCCTGTTAGGCCTGTAGGTTTTAAACTGGCCGATTTGTTTTCCTCAAGGGGCGAACCAGCACCCCAGAGGAATGCGGTTCGCTTATTATATAAAGGTGGGTTGGTGGATCCCCCAAATCGGATCTATGTGGTGAAAACATTACTTAAAGGATCTATGAAATTAATTTCTTCTGAGATATTTGCCCTTATTAGTTTGTGGAACCATAATTTTGATAGTAGCTTTAAACAGATTTCCAGTTTAGAAAGATTTTGTGCACAATATGCGGCTTGTCAGGCCTCTCCTACTTGGTCGCCCCTTCAAGCTATTCCCTTATCGAAGCCTGCAGTCAGGAACATTACTGTAATGTTTAAAATGAAGGTGTAAATGTAGAGGATATTTGATTTTGGTTGCAACAACATTGTGAGGTACTCAATAAACCGACCCCCACATTAGATAGTGAACAAATCTGGGATGGAGTGTTAGAGTAAAATTGTATTCCACCAATACTGGGCCTAGTCATTTACCTAGTTTTTTCTATCTGGGGAAAGACAAAGGTCTCATTTTCAACATTGGGCAGCCTAAATCTTGTTTTAAATGTGGCTCCCGAGCTCATTTTAGTTCAGCTTGTGATACAGTAAAGTGTAGCCATTGTTTCGATTTTGGCCATGCTTCCAGTGCCTGTCAATCTTTTTAAATGTAATCTGTGTGAACGGACAGGGCATGCATATGGGCGCTGCCCCAGGGCATCCCATAACAGGAGCGATTGTCCTTCACATGGGATTAATTTCCATGGCTCAACAGGCTCCAGGTTAAACTTAGTGCAGCCCAGGACACGAAACAAAGCACGCTTCCCTCTAGATCTGGGGAGTTCGCTAAAGGGTCTGAGGACATTAGTATTCCGGAAGGAAGTGTCTCCTCTGCCTTTGGCGGTAGATGAGACTGTGGGAGGTAATGAGACTTCTGTTACTGAGGTTTCTGTTGTTCCAGAGGGTACAGTGGTGGTGGATAGTACTATGCTGCCCCCGTGCACATGGCATCTGGTGCAGAGGTTGCAGGATTTGTTCAAATACCACATAAAAGAACGAGGAAAGATTTGGCGGTGTTCGGTCAGGGTAAAGATGGGAGAGTTGGTACGTGGAGGTCTGGCAATAAGTTTGCAGTTTTAGCCACTAATGTCTCTGATAAAGAGTCTGGGGGTGAGGATACAGATAGTTCGTCTATCCGATCATGTACGGATACTAAGGGAGGTGGGGATTTGGACCCTATTGCGAAGCGAACTAGACAAAGTCGTAGAAGTAAGTCACCCATAGGCACTTAGGATGGATTCTCTATCGGTGTGTACTTTAAATGTTAATAGCATTAAAGGCCCTAGAAAGCTCGGTGTTTTTTTTTTTTAACTTTACAAGATTTTAACTGTGATATAGTATGCCTTATGGATAGTAGATTGAAATCCAACCAGGAACTTCAACTAGCGTCCCGGGCGTGGACCCTTGGTCCGTCTTTTTGGTCTTCTGGTCTTGACAAATGTGACAGTATTGGGATTTTATTCTCTAACTCTGATTTCCAGGTATCTCGGTTGGTGGATATTCAGCCTGGTACAGCTTTATTGTTGGATTTCTTGTATTCTGGTGAGAGATTCAGGATCATTTGCATTTATGCCCCTCAGACAAAAGCGCAAAGGGTGTCTTTTTCATTTAATTCTGCCTTTTTTGTATACCTCTAGGTTAATTGTGGGTCGGTGATTTTAATTGTGGGTTACACCAGAAGGATAGAGGGTTACCAACCCCAAAATTATTCTGCGATTCTGTTGCCTTAAAGGAGGTTGTTACCACTGCTCAGCTGGTGGATGTGTATAGGTTTTGCCATGAGTCTGGGGGATTTACTTATTTCAAGGGGCCCTTACGGACTCGTATTGATTTCATTTTTTTTATCTAAAGTTTTTCGGATTCTTTCTTGTATGACTCGGTGTGGAATTTTCTGATCATGCAGCTGTTAGGGTAACCTGCTCATGGCAGAATACTCCAAGGAGTAAAAACAATAGGTGGAAGCTTAATGATTCCCTGTTGGAGGACTCGTGCCTTCAAAAACTGTGGAACCTTATGAGTGGTGGGATGACTCAAACTAGATGGAGGCAGATTTTTCAGGGGAAGGCTGCAGCAAAGCACACAGCGCAATACTTATATTAAGCACTGCGGCAACAGTTACAGCATCTGATTTCCTTATCAGATACTACTGTTCACGATTATAGTGCTCAGATTGCAGCGGTTTGTACACAAATGAAAACCCTGCAATATGATAGGGCTAGTTCGCTGGGGCAGGAGGCACGATTTGGTACACGGGTGATCAAAGGAGGGTTAGACGCATTTAAAGCCTGTAAAGGACGGGTGGACTCAGTTTATTCATGCACTACGGTCCCCCCTAGGTGTATTGGTTACGGAACCAGAGGTACTGGTTCAGGTGGTGGAACAACATGTTCTTTCTATGTTGGGTAATTTTCCATGTTGTGAATCTGCAGAACCCTTTTTAAACTCTCTCAACCTTCCATCGCTTTCTTTAGAGGAGCAAGGCATGTTATCAAGTGATATTTTAGCCTCGGAAGTGACTCAGGCCATTGACAGTTTGAATACTATTTCCGCTCCCGGATCAGATGGCCTTACTGCTCAGTTTTTTAAAACTTTTAAGGAGGATTTGGTCCCTGCTCTGACTTTATTATTCAATGACATGTTGACCACAGCCTCCGTAACCAAGTCCATGAAGGAAGCCATTTTGGTTCTAATTTTTAAAAACGGTGATCGGGCTGATTTACAAAATTGGAGGCCACCAAGTTTATTAAATGTGGATTACAAAATTTTGTTGGCTAGACTACTAAAAATTACGGATCATCTTAGTCTGGCTCAGACTTGTGGTATTCCTGGTAGAAGTCAACATGACAATTTAATTTTGTTACGAGAATTATTTGCCCTCGGTGAGAAAGGTAGGGTTTCCGGTTGGGTATTGGGGTTGGACCAAGAGAAGGCCTTCGACAGGGTCTCGCAGGATTTCCCATTTGCGGTGTTACGAGCTTTTGGGATTCCTGGTCAGTTTCTCTTGTGGATTAAGGCCCTCTATGATGAGGCTACCATCACTCCGAACGTGAATGGTTGGTTGGGTAAACCAGTAACTATGGTTTTGGGGGGTCCGACAAGGATGCCCTTAAGCCCTCTCCTTTACAATTTTTGTATCGATCGTTGATTAGACAATTTCCTTTGTCCTCTTATTTTGGGGTTGGGGTGGGGGCCCTTTATTGGATTCCATCAAAATCTTAGCTTATGCGGATGATTTGGTTTTGACTGTGGATATCGGTACTGAAGAAACAGCTGTGGTACAGGTTCTCAATACGTATTCCTCAGTTTCGGGATCCAGTGTTAATTTTAGCAAAAGTGTTGGGGTGCCTATTGGACACCGGGATCTTCCACAGTCGGGAACGTATGCAGGGATTCCTATTAATACATGTCCTTTTAAGTACTTGGGTATTTTTTTGGGGACAGGGGATGTGAGCTGTTAAAATTGGCAATTAGCCTTAGGGAGGGCGGAGGGGTTGGTTTCCGGATGGAAACAGCATCAGATTGGAAAGAAAAAATGTGTTGTGTTGCTTAAGACTTTGGTGCTTCCATTTTTTATATCTTTGTTATGTATTTCCTCTGCCCATGGGCTGCTTTTCTAGATTATATGGGATTTTTTTTCAAGGGTTTTGGGGGTCTCGTTTGAACCCTGTAAAGAGGAGTATAACGTATAGACCATATAAGGAGGGTGATGTTGGGATGATCCACCCTGTGGCTTTTTTTTATAGTCTATTTTTTAATTATAATTTTGGGCAAGTGCTAAAACCTGGGCTGGTGGTATGGAAACCCTTTTTGCTGCACTGGTTGTTACCTTGCCTTCCCAGTTGGGAATTGGGGAAAAAAGGGTGGGTTTTTCGTTTTGCTGATATTCCATTATATGGGAAGGAAGCACTTAAGGTGACTGTGTCCTGGGATTTACATCCACAGGACTTGTGTATTATCTAGAGTAAGGCTTTATGAAAATATTTGGAGGAGGGAAGCGCAGGATAAGGTGGTTTTCCCTTTTTGTCCTCCAAATTGTGTTGATTGGATCCTTCAGCAACTCAGCAATCCCCGTTTGTCCCCCTATGTGTGGGATATAGTTTGGTTGGGTAACTACGGGCGTCTGAGTGTTAAAGGTAATCATAAACACAAAGCTTTAGACGCTCGATTCTGCCCTAGGGTGGGTTGTTCGGTTATTATTGAAACCCAACATCATCTTTTTTTGGAGTGTCCCTTTGCTCTTACCTTTTGGACTGTTAGCTGGCTTGTGGTATGAACCTTTGCTAGCACATTTATCTTATGAACAGCTTATGTTCTGTGTACAGGGTGCTTTGTGCCGAAAATATCATGAATATACTTTATTTGTTTTTGCTGTGATACGTTATTTATGGCAGGCCAGATGTATGCTGGTTTTGCATCAAAAAATGATTATGGTACCAGAAGTAATAGAAAATATTAGAACTGCTATTCGTGTTGTTAAATTGCAAGATTTCAAACTATTTGCAGGGCCTCAGTTTTTTCATTTATGGTGTAATTGTGATCTCTTTACAGTTGATTAAAGGATATTCTTTAGTTTATCCATTTCTGTATTTAATTTGTCCATTTCTCTTATTGTTGCGTTTGATTTAGATGTTTGTTGTATAGGATATTCTTTCTTTTGTAATGAAGTCCAGCTTTTTCTCAATAAAATTCCCCTCTTTTCGATAAGTGCCATGGGATCTTTAACATCAACCTGAACTACCACCAGTCTAGGCAGATGGGACCTCGGTTTAACGTCTCATCCGAAAGACGGCACCTCAGAAGTGCAGCACCCCTCTCATGCTGCACTAGTGTGTCAGTACTGGGATATTAACCCAAGTGCCAGATGTGGGAACTGAACCCACAGCCCTCTGATCTCCCGGCCTCAGAGGCGAGTGTGCTACCTACTAAGCCACTGACACTGATGCGCTTTAAGAAAAGGAGATTCCTTACACTGTCCGCCCGCCCTCTTGGGACAGCCGGGAGGGAATGAAGCATCTGTCAGAACGTAGAGGTGAGGTCCACTCCAAGGAGGAATTGGTACCGGGGACAGAGACTAAGTCCAGGTGTTTGGCGAGCCTCTGTCGCATGGGATCCTGATCCTCAGACTCCCAGTCAAAGTCTTTCATGGACCTCAAGAGGTCCGAAAAGGCAGGGTCCTCCAGAGGGGACTTGGGAGGAACCTTGCCCTTCGGAACCTCAGGTTCATCCAAGGGCTCCTCCACTGACTCGTCATCATCCTCCCCCTCGTCTAGAAAGTCACAAAGGTCCAGGAGAACAATGGTTTTATGGACTGTCCCTGAGACTTGGACCATGGATGGAGGGAGACTACTCCTCGGGGACGGATATGTGGGAGAGCGCGGGTGTGGGAGCCTGCTTTCCAGATCTGAGACCAACTCCGAGCGCTCCCCCGCCACCAAGACTGAATTAAGGTCTTGAAGTACAGCGTAGCCGGAGCCAGTGGGGTAGGAGGTTGAGGCTGGGGGGTGAGGGGATTACCAGGGGAGGCGGGAAATGATACCCCTGGAAATGGTAGCCCTGGTAGGGATTGTACCAAGGGTAGTAATGTCCTGAAGTACTCCAATCAGGAGGAGGACCAGCCGGGTAGTGGTCCCCAGGATACCTGGGGGGTAATGAGGAACAGTCCAGGGTCTAGAATAAATCCCCGTCAGAGGGTCTGATGTGGGGGGACCCCATGTCGGACCCGCCGTCGTGTAAATTGGTGGCGGATCAGGCGTCGGGATAGCCAATGGCTGAGGTACCAACATCGGGACTGGCACCACCTGATCTGGCGCCGGAAAAGGATCCGGCATTGGAGGGGCCGGCGTCAGGACCATGTCTGACACCGGAGCCGAAGACCGGGGCAGACGACTGGGCTCAGGCTCAAAAGTTGTCGGAGATTCCGTCAGGTGAAGGTTTGCCGAATCAGACGGTGGGCTCGGGACTGGGATAGTTGCCGGATCTGGAAGGATCCCACCCAATGGGAGAGGAGGGGCCTCCACCATTAGGACAGACAGCTGAGGAGGGGCCTCCTTCCCAGTGACCCCATCAGGGGAGTGAGGAACTGACCCTGAAGAATGGTCTTGGACGTCAAGGGGCTCCACACTGTCCTCGCCTGAAGTACCCGCCTGAGAAGGGGAGAAGAGGAGAGAGGGGCAGTCTCACCCTGGTTTGTCAGGACGTCGGGAGACACGCCGTTAGGCTCCAATGGGAGAACCACGCCTGAGCGGTCGTCGGAGCCCCCGGCCAACTTATCGGCTGTAGCCGGGCGGGTCCCCTGAGGAGTCGGGGGCCGACTTAGCGGCAGCAGCGGTGTGGCCGGAGGAGCCGTCAGATGACTTACCCGCAGAAGTTTTGTCCTAATTACCATCAGAAGTCTTCACTTTAGGCGGGAGCCGAGAAGCGGCCTTGCTTGTCAAGGGTCAAGAGGCCTCTGGCAGGGCCTCCGCAAAGCGCTCCCGCGATTTCTCCTTGCGGTGCTCTTTGAGGTAGAAGATTTCTCTGAAGAGGACTCGCGGATCGGGTCCATTTGCTTTTATAATGAAGCAAGACAGACTTTTAAAAGGTGGCCTCCAAAGCCTGCTGTCTCTGCTTTCTGGTGGCATGGTTGAAAGGCTAACACTCCGGGCAGGACGAAACAGAGTGGTCTGGGCACAGGCAGATCACGCACTTAAGATGAGCATCCTTATAGGGTTTCTGTGTGCCGCAGGACTAGCACTTCTTAGGTGAAGACATAAGTAAGAAATATTGGAAAAAATAGCGAGGGAAAAATCTGATGCAAGAACTATTCACGACGACTGCTAATGGAAGTTTGCAATGCGACTGACACGAGGGGATGGTGGTAAAGAACTGGAGGGTGGGCATGGGGACCATCCACTATATTTGGCCACACTGATATTGGTCACGTGACATCAGGTGACCAGTCCCCCGTCATGCGGCCCAGACGCCAGGTGGTGCGAGTCCTATATGTAATGACCTACTGAAGGAACCCTCTCAAAGCAGCATCTGGGCAGTTTGGCATTGAATGGGGATGCAAAAAGATACAACTCTGGTTGGCCCCATCTGTCGAATAACTGATCTGCTACCCACTGGAGGAGCTCCCACACTTGAGCCTTCGACCGAGACCTACTTAGGCTGTCAGCCAAGATGTTTTGGATGCCTGGAACATGGACAGCAGTGAGTTCAAGGTGATTTTTCCAGCACCCAATACTACACCCTCATTGCCTCCCTGCAGGAGGAGGTAGGAATGAGTAACCCCCCCCCCCAAACACTTTTTGATGTAAAACACTAGAAATGCTGCCAGTCTGAATGAAGAGGACCCGGAGCCAAGTCCACCTGAAAGGCCTGCAAGACATTCAGGACTGCTCTCACCTCCAGGACGTTGAGGAGCGACTGCCTGTCTAGTGACCAGGTTCCCTGGGTCTGCCTGTTCTCCAGATGTGCGGCCCCAACCGAGGCGAGAACATCCCTCAGGGGCTCCTGCCAGGAGAGGACCCTGTCGAGAGATTGAGTGGGTCCATCCACCAGGTGAGTGTCCTGCGAACTGGGCTGGAGACCAGAACAGCTTGCTCCATGTCATCCAACCTTTGGCCCACTGCACCCTGAGCATCCACTGGGGGACCCTCATATGAAGGCGAGCCATGGGAACCGTTGGGATGCTGCTGTCATGTGGCCGAGGAGCCTTAGATAGGTTGCGGCCAGGACATGAGGAGCAGAGGCTACAATTTGGGCCTGATCCCGAAGGCGATCCCCCTGTCTGAGGGGAGGAAGGCCTTTCCCTGAACCGTGTCCAGGACCGCCCCGATGCACTGGAGAATCGACTGAGCCATGGGGACAACTTGTGAATGTTCTGGGTGATCCGCAACTCTTGGAAAAGTGTAAAGGTGTCTCCCAGAGTACGGACCAGCTGTTCCTGCATGGGAGCTGCCATAAGTCAGTCGTCTAGGTAGGAAAAGACATAATGGCCCTGGCGCTGCAGCCACTACCGCTAGGCACTTGGTGAAGACTCTGGAGAGGGGAGGAGGCCACATGGTAAAAGCTTGAAATTGGTAATGTCGGCCCTGGAAGAGGAACCGCAAGAACCTCCAGTGGAGCAGAAAAAATCAGAATGTGCAGGTATGCACCCTGTATATCTAGAGAACAGAGTCAGTCCCCCAGATGCAGGAGAGGAATCAGACCTGGTAATGTGACCACATTGAACTTTTTGTATTCGAAAAACTTGTTCAGGGAGCTGAGGTCCAGGATTCCAGTATGGGTTGAAGTTTTCCGGTCTTCGAGAATTAGGGAAAAAGTAGGAATACCACCCCATTCAGCCAGGGGCACTGGCTCTATAGTCCACTTTTGCTGAATGGCCCGAATTTCCTTTAGAATCAGAGGGTCATGAGAAGGGATACCGGTGGAGTATCCGGAGGTACTTGCTCGAACTTCAGAGTATGACCTCGCTCTATGAGCTGTAAAACCCAGAGGTCTGATGTGATTTTGCTCCAACCCCCGAGATGGAGGGAGAAGCAACCACTAGCACTTCCCCCACTGGAGGAGGGGAGGTCTGGCAGAGAGTCACTGGGTTGTTCCAGGAGTAGGCAGAGGGGTCTGGGAGAACTTTGCAGCAAGAGAGGCAGAGCTCCCAGGCATCTGGTAGGTGGCCTTTCTTTCGAAGTCACCCCTCTGCTAAGGCTGGTTTCGGGGCGGTTTACCCGAGGACTTCCAAAATGGCCATTTACTGAAGGGTTTTTGGTCCCCTTTATACATTTTTTTGACAGACCAAATGGACTTCTTGGAGGCGATTAATCAGTTTTTCTGTCTCATCTCCAAAAAGGACACAGCCCTTAAAGAGGAGGTCCAGGATGCCCGATGAGATTCTAAGCCAGGCATGGAGCCTGAGACAATTGCCGGAGGCCGCTGTATCTGCAGCATCGTATGAGGCACACGAAACATGGGTCCTACATCCGACTCGGATTTGAGTAGGTCCAAGAGATCGGTGTTTTGCGCAAAGTCTGGGAGGGCCTGAGCTATTTTGATACCTTTCTCCCACAAGGCATTATGGTACTGCACGTGTGTGAGAAAGTTAAGGGACATGATGGAGCAAGTGGAAGACGAATAGACCTTCTTGCCCATCTGGTCAATATATCTCGATTCATGATCTGGCGGTTGAGTGCTTAGGTGTTTCGACTTTGATCCATCATGAGCAGCCGTAATCACCAGAGTCTGCTGTAGGGTGCTGCGCCAGGAAAGGCTCTTCCCTACAGCCTTCACCTTGAGGGGCATCAAGGCAGGGCCCAAAGACCTCAACTTGCCTCCACCAGAAACCAGAATGACGGCGGGAGATTTATATGCCGGCTGCCTGGAGGAGATGTGGGCAGGCTGGGCGGAGTGATCAGAGCCCCATGGGACAAGAGGAACATTTCTTGTGCAGCAGAGATCTGGAACAGGAGCGACCCCAGGACTTTTCTAGGTCCTTGTCCAGTGCGTGTGCTTCCCTGAATCCTCCTCCTCCTTGTGGAGCTTTGACAAGGAGGAGGTGGTGAAAACAGACGAGGACAAAGGACTCTTTCCCACTGGCAGATTTTGCATCTCGGCAAGCTGTTTCTCCAGGAGGTGCACCTTAAGGGCCATCTGACAGGAAGATCAGAGTCCGGGAGTTGAAAGCCCTGCAGTGCTCACAGGCCGTGGTTCGGGCCTAGGCAAAAAAAGACAGGTCACGTGGCCATCCTTAGACGGTAGCTGCTTGCCACAGGTGCACCATCTGTAGAGGAGACTGACGCCAGAGAAGAAGACATGGCGAAGGGAAAAGAATTAGAATATTTCTATCGAGAAAACAAGGGAAAAAAATGCTTAAGGCGCGAAAGCGGTCAGACTTTTGTGAGAAGGCATCCAAGGAGCAAATGCGAACATGTCGATGTGGGAAAAGAACTTAGGTGGGGCTGAGGACCGCCCCTTTTGTACCACTGGCTGATGTCGGGCGGAGCAGATGTCGGGGGCGGTCCCCCACTGGAGACTGCTAGCTAGAAGGTTTCCATGGGGTCCTGGTGCCTTAGTTCTAACAGTTATTGCCTGCTGCAAGAGCTCCAGCTCGAAGTACGATCTACCCCTGCCCTTACCTCTGCCTAGGTATGGTACAGGGATGACTACTTCGGAAAGTCTTGCCACATAACAGAATTATAGACATTGATGGCAGAAAAAGCACCGCAAGCCCCATCCAGTCTGCCCATTTTACCAATTTGCACCCGCTCAGCAGCCTCCACTATGTCCCCCCAATATGTACAATTCCCTTATGCCCTCTTGAATCCCTCCACTGTACATGCTCCTGCCTCTCAAGGCAGGGCATTCCATGCATCCACCACCCTCTGTAAGAGAGAACTTTCTCACGTTACCCCTTAAGCAACCCAATTTCATGTCATGCCCTCTAGATCTACTGTACTTTCTATACTGAAGATGCTATCCCCTTCCACTTATTTATGCCCCTAAGATATTAGAAAGTCTCAATTTTGTCCCTCTCCCTTCTCTGTTCCAATGCGTACATAGAGGACCCCAAGTCTATCCCTATATGCCTCGTCATGCAGACCCTGCACCATCTTAGTTGACCTCCTCTGCACTGTTTCCACCCTGTCAATATCTTCACACACGTGCAGCCTCCAGAACTGTACACAGTACTCTAGGTGAGGCCTAACCAGCACCTTGTACAGTGGGATCACCCCCTCCCTCCTACAGCTTTTAATACCCCTCCCTGTACACCCCAACATCCCACTAGTCCTCCTAACTGCTTTTGCAGTCTTATTTGGATTTCAGGTAATCTAATATAATGACCCCTAAATCCCTCTTCTCTGGTGACCACGAACAACTCACCCCCCCAAACATGTAGCTCTCCCCACATGTAGCAAGTTGGTCATGCCAGACCAACTTTATTTATTCGAGTGGGTGACAAAGGAAATAGACCAGGGCAGAGTGGTAGATGTGATCTATCTGGACTTCAGGAAGGCCTTCGATGTAGTCCCACATGGAAGATTAATCCATAAACTGGTAAGTCTGGGAGTGGGGACAGAGGCAGTCACGTGGGTTAGAAACTGATTGAGTAACAGAACAAAGAGTGGTGATAAATGGGATTAGCTCACAGGAGGGATGGGTAACAAGTGGCGTACTCCAGGATCAATGCTGGGACCAGTGCTCTTCAATGTCTTCATAAGCGATACTGCAGAGGATCTAGAAGGAAGGGGTAGCCTGTTCACCGATACAAAGCTATGTAGCAGGGTAGATACACAGGAAGGTATAGAAAAAAATGAGGAGAACTCTGAAGAGGCTAGAAAACTGGTCCAAGGAATGGCAGTTGGGTTTCAATGCAAAAAAGTGCAGGATTATATACCTGGGGAGAGGGAATCCTAGGATCAAGTATGAACTAGACAGGGTAACACTGGAGGCCACCAAAGAGGAAAGGGATCTAGGGGTAGTCATAAATGAATCTCAAAGTGGCTAAACAGTGCAACAAAGCAGTCGGAAAGGCTAACAATACTATGGTGCATAGGGAGGGGTATGACAAGTAGGAGGGAAGTGGTGGTACCATTGTACAGCTCCCTAGTAAGGCATCATCTGGAGTACTGTGTTCACTTCTGCAGGCCCCATCTCCAAAAAGAGACAGGATGGAGACGGTACAGAGGAGAGCAACAAAGATGGTGTCTGGGATGCAGCACAAGTCATATGAAGAGACTCAGAAATCTCAATATGTACTCCGGGGGGGGGGGGGGAGAGAAGAGACAGACATGATAGAGACCTTCCAAGTATTTGAAGAGGATCAACAGGGTACCAGAGGGAAGCATCTTTCACATGAAGGGAAATGGCAGGACAAGGGGGCACAGCATGACACTAAAAGTGGCAAACCTAGGGGAAATTTCAGGAAATTCTACTTCACTGAAAGGGTGGTGGAGAGATGGAATAGACTCTCCCAAGAAATGGTGGGAGCAGCCACGGTTCAGGGATTCAAGAATGCGTGGGATAGGCACATGGGAATTATCAAGCTAGGGCCAAAGGAGGGGAACTTGTCATAGCATCTAGGGTACCTTAAGCATTAGAAAGAGGGACAGGGCAGACTGGATGGCCACAAGACCCACATTAGCAGACAACATCTATGTCCCCAGGCTTTCTGTTCCCCATGTGCATGATCTTGCACTTCTTTGCATTAAAACCTTAACAGCCACACCTCAGACCATTTCTCCAACTTTTCCAGGTCTCTTCATTTTGTACATGCCCCCAGGAGAATCTACTCTGTTGCAGATCTTGGTGTCATCTGCAAACAGACACACTTTTCCCTCTAGCCCCTCTGCTATGAAGACGTGGAAGATGACTGGTCCCAGAACTGACCCCGTGGCACTCCACTGGTGACACCCCCCGACTGTCATTTACCACCACCCTGTCTTCTGTCCACTAACCAATTTCTGATCCAGTTCACCACCGTGTCCCACCTCCAGACTCCTCAGCTTGTTTACCAGCCTTCTATACGGGACTGTGTCGAAGGCCTTGCTGAAATCAAGGTAGGCAATATCCACCATCCCTGCCTGGTCCACCCAAAGAAATCTATCAGATTTGATTGACAGGACCTTCCCACTGTGAACCCATGCCGTCTTGGATCCTGCATTCCAATGGATACCAGGTGATTCACAATACGATCCTTAAGCAGTGTCTCCATGATCTTCCCCACTACTGAGGCGAGATTCACAGGCCTGTACTTCCTTGCGTCCTCCTTGCTACCACTCTTGTGAAGAAGGACCACATTTGCCCTTCTCCAGTTCTGCAAGACCACCCCTCTATTCAGCGACTCACTGAACAGGGCTACCAACTCCATCCTCTGGTCCTTTAGTATCCTTGGATGCACTCCATCTGGCCCCATTGCTTTGTCCACCTTTAGTTTTGTAAGTTCCTCAAAGACCCTCTGTCCTGTAAATGTTGTGAAGCTCAATTCTTCCCCGTCCACACATTTTCCAGTTGTGGTCCCTGACCCACTCCCGAGCAGAAGTACTCATTAAAGACTGTGACCTTCTCTAGGTTCCCTTCATTGTCCGAGTCCGACTATACCCCCTCTGGACTCTCACTGATGTACCTAAAGAATGTCATGTCCCTTTTCCACACTGATTGTGGTAGCCTTCTTCTGTCTGTGCTTTAGCACTTACCACCACCCCAGACTCAGACATTTTTGGGTATTCTTCTGTCTCCATCCTCTTGAGTCCCCTTGTATTTTTAGAAGGCTACCCTCTTGGCTGTGATTTTATCCGCCACCACTTTAGAAAGCCAGAGTAGCCTTCTTCCCTCACCCTTATTCTTCACCCTCACCACTGATTGGTTACCCTGATGTTGGACTCCTTGTGTGCCCATTGCCCCTCCACGACCCCTCCCGTTCTCCCCCCTTAGCCAACTCCTCTTCCCATCTCTGCAAAGTCAGCTCCTTTGAAATCCAGGATTTTAGCTTTAGTATGTGTGGCCTGTATTCCTGTGTCCCACTTGAACCAAACCATGTGATGGTCACTGGACCCTAGGTCCCCTTCCACCTGGAGATCTGTGATCCTGTCTCCACTGGTGAGCACTAGATCCAGGATATTCCTGTCCCTGGTGGGCTCCTGTACCAGTTGTCTTAAGCCTGCTCCCTGTAGGGACTTCACAATGTCCCTGGTCCTGCTCGAGGCCCCTGTTGGGATGGACCAGTCTGCATCAGGCAAGTTGAAATTACCCATAAGCAGAACTGCCCCCTTTTATATCATATTGTATATCGACTCCAACATTAACTTGTCTGCCCTTCCCTCTGAGCTAGTGGCCTGTAGATCACTACTGTTACAACAGATGTTCAACTACCCAGCTCAAGGATGACCCAGAACTCCTCTGTCTCCCTGTTGTCTTGTCTCTGATGTAAAGTGCCTGCCCCCCACCAATATCTCCTTTACAAGGCATATCCTGGTATAGCTGTGTCCCATGAGTGGTTATTAGTGTACCACATCTCTGCTATGGCTATTGTGTCTGTCAGCCTACCCCTATTAAAGCTACTAGATCAGGGAGTTTGTTTCCCAGACTTCAGGCGTTCATATGAATTACGTTCCAAATCTTGTTCCTGGTCCCTCTGCCATTATTTTGGTTCTTGTCCTGTTCCTGACCTGCATCTGTTACTGCTCCCTCCTCGTTTCTCATTGTGCCCCTTACCCCGTCCTTGTTTCTATCCATATTTCGCTAAACTCTTGTCCTCCCTTTTCCTGCTGCTGACATTACCAACCTGAGGAGCTAGACAGTTTCCATTCCCTCTGATCGCCCCCCCCCCCCCACGGCTAGTTTAAATGCACAGCAAGGAAGTACCCAAATCTTTCATGGAGGACTGCTGCCCCCTGACTGGAGAGATGCAGACCATCCCTACACAGCTGTGCATCAGCCCAGGTGGATCCCCAGTCCCCAATGTAGCCAAAACCCTTATCCTTGCACCACCCCTTCAACTGTTAGTTGAATATGGTGATGTGTTGACTCTTTGCATCCCCATTCATGACTGGTAGCACCTCAGGGAAGATAACCGATTTTGCGACCCCCCTCAAGCCGACTACCCAGGACCCTGAGGTCATCCTGTACAGTCTTCTACATTAACCCCTTCCTTGTTCAAGTCATTAGTCCTGAGGCAGATGACATGTACTCCCCCCCCCTTCCTTGCCACTGCCTGGCGATCCTGTGGATTCGCGTTGTATCCCTCCGAGAACTGGCCCCTGGCAGACACTTTACCTCCCTCTCTATATCCCCAACTATTCCCAACACCATCTCAACAACAGAGTCCCTCACCAGAAGCTTCCTCCTCCTCTGGGGTCCACTGGCTCCCACCCTTTTGCCCTCCTTCTGGTGGTCCCATACCTCTTCCCTGGTTTCAGCCCTGGGCCCCCTCTCGGGGGGTATCCCATTCTATGAGAACAGCAAATCTGTTCTCCAGCCAGACTGGTTGGAGAATGTGCTCATAAGCCACCATCCTTGTTCTCCCCACTGTAATCCACACATGCCTGTGCCTTGGAATCTGCTGTGACAATGGCCGGGAATACTGTGGCCCCTGAGCGCGCACCAACGTCTTCAGTGCTCCTGCCAGCTCAGCCCTGAGTCACCTCTGCTCGCAGCCCAGAGAGATGCCTACAAATGGGGCAGCACCTTAGCATCCAGAAAGCACTCCTGAACAGTGCTGCACCATATGCATTGCACTGCACCACTCCCTACATAATTTCTACTGTTACTCATACAGACTCTTAGTACTCACCTTTGTTATTGATTTACTTCTTTGTAGATAGCTTACCCTCAGCTATCCCTAGTCCCAGATTTCCTGCTTCTACTCTGGTTTTTGGCTATTTGTAGGTTACGACTTACCTGTGTCCTAGCAGGAAGTGACATGAGAGCCCAGATGAATAAATGTAGAGACCCACCTGCTCCTGGAACAATCAGGCAGCCAGCCAAAACAGTACTGCTTAAATTCCCCAGCACAGAATTTCACTCTGTACCAGCTCCAACCCAACAATAATTCCCCAGCAACTTTTACACTCACAGTACTATTACATCAAAATTAAACAGAAGAAACAAGCACTTCCCTGCTGCTCCTCTGGTCTCCTGCTTGCAAGCAATTCAGTTAGCAAAGATGGCTCCTGCTAGTCCCCCCTCCCCACCCCACCACTCACAAGGCCAAGCTGATCTGTAGTTTCCCCGTCTCAGTCCTAAAACACAGAATTCCACTCAGTAACCGCCCCAATAATCCAAATAGCACTGCTTAAATTCACCAGCACGGAATTTCACTCTGTACCAGCTCCAACCCAACAGCAATTGCCCAGCACCTTTTACCTTCATAGTACTATTACATCAAAATTAAATCGAAGAAACTAGCACTTCTCTGCTGCTCCTCTGGTCTCCTGCTTGCAAGTTTATTGAAAATTTTAAAAAGGCTTCTTCAACATTATGTCCAAACAGCTTTTGTCCCATAAATGGTGCATTAAGGACTGTCTGATGAACACCCGAGAGAAAACCTGCTATGCTAAACCGAGAGTTGTGCCAGAAGAATATGCCAGAGGCTACAGCCCTGGCAGAGGCATCCAAGACATATGTATTGTGGATCAAACGTTCACCGACATCAGAACTAGCACGAAGGGATTTGATAATGCCCGTCTGACGTTACCCTCAGGCAAGGCATGTGCAACAGCCTTAGCCTTGCTTTGGACAGTATTCTGATATTTTATCATATGGATCTGATAATTAGCTATACACAGGCCCAGAGAAGCAGAGGTACATTTATCCAGTACATCCAAGCTCCTGGATTCTTTATCAGGAGGAAGGGAACTCTGATGTCTAGGCACCTTGGATCAATCATGGGCAGCTGTGATCACCACTGAATCAGTCTCAGACTGATTAGCATAAAAGGCTTACCCCAAGGGGAAAGGTATCTTTTTGCCAGTCCGAGAACAGCTGGTATGGAATTTGGGTTATACCAAGCTGCATATGTAGCATCCTCCAGTGCTGGATACAAGGGAAGAATAATAAGAGGAAAGTCTGGCAGTTCCAGAAACTCCAGCAGGTTCGTTTTAGTTGAATCCTGCTCCTCCAATGAAAAGACCATGGCAGCATGCATTTGCTCATCATGACAAAAAGGTGGGAGCCTCTGGAGGTGACCTGGTGTAGTAAACAGAGTCCTCACTGTGGGAGGAGATTGGGGAGTCTTCAGCACAGTCTTCTCCCTCTCCACTTCCTCCATTATAAGATCAGAATTACATTCATATTCATTGCCTTCTCTCATCAACAGGACTGGAGGAACGTGCCGGTGACATTGGCGGCAGCTGAAGAGTGTTATTCCATACTATATCAGAGTGAAGCATCAACGGGGAAGGGATTGGTAGTCCCTGTTGATGGGCCTGCAGTGGTTAAAGGCAGGCCTAGCAGTAGGCGCCATATATCAGAAAATGATAGGTGTACTGCCTGTGCATCAACACCACTGAGTAGAGGTTGTGATAACAGTAGGCGGTGGAGAGTGGATCCATGGTGACAACATACCAACCACACTAAGCCCAGTAGTACCTATGCCAAGCACTGATCTTTGTGACTGGTAGACAGGGGCACGTTGGGTGCCACCGAAGCAGATGGCGTCAAAGGCTGGTACATAGTCGCAGTCCTCAGTGGCGACCTGGACCTTGCCAGTAATGCCTTGTCGTCATTTGTAGCTCTCTGATGAGGATTTGTCCCGAGCCTTCGGCAACTGCAATTCAGTCGTGGTAGGTGACGCAGACTTGCCCTGTGGCTGCTGTTCCACTACTGCCAAGGTCCTTTTTCAGGAGGAATTTTTCCAATGCCCCTTTTCTGCAGCGCTTGGTAGCAGAGTATAATCCTCAGCAGATGTCACTGGTTTTCACACTGAGAGGGGCCTGGACAGCAGACACTTTATGCGCATCGTCCTTATGTGTTCTTCGTAGTTGCAAAACCGAAAAAGTGTTGACTGTTCCAACAATGGTGTACAGGTTGTCGAAAATCACTTTATAAAGTAAATACAAGAAAAACTGCAGTTATATTACAGTGGCATTTCCAATCACAGGTCTGATGAGTCTGATCAACGGCAGGAAAACAAGAGGAGAGGCCACCCACATTTATGTAGATGCTGGCGTGTGACATCATGGGCAGCCCCTGGTTGACTGCTTACAAATGTTTCAGTGTGTTCCTAGCGCTGACATGGGTATGGCTCCAAAGATGTGGCCTAATGAAACAGATTCTGGAAGAGCATAATCTTTGCTTGGTAAAAATGTGCTGCAGAGATCTTTGCATCTATGGAGTAGGCCTGGTCCCATATCCTCATTGCTTCTGTGCACAGTCTCAAGAATCTTGTACCTCCCTGCTTATTTGTGTAGTACATTGTTGTGGTGTTTGTTCTAATCTGGACTGACCGATCTTGCAGCTGGGAGAAAGCTTGCACTGCCAGAAATACAGCAGGGGTAGATTTTAACATTAATTTACTGGGCCTGGGCATAGTGCAAACTGGGACCAGTGCAACCCCCTTTCTGTCTAGTGTAAAAACAATTAAATAAATAAAAACTCCACCACACCCATCTCAGGCTCACCACCCATGACTCCAGTCAGAAAACACAACTTGACAAGTATTAGAAATAAATCAGCACACCACTAGTCACATGGCCAGGCCTGAAAGCCAGCAACCTCTCCCTCACACTATATCGCAAACCACTACTGTAAGAGAGTGCCAGCATTCAGGCCTGGCAGAGACACTGTTAGGATCAGTGGCACTTTGCATCAGGACTTTTTTTTATACTGATACTTGTCACCTTCTGTGTGACTTTTTGACCACGGGGAGATGGGTGGGGAGGGTGAGATTGGAGGGGGAAGGGTAATTACTGTAATTTTTTTTTTTTTTTTTAGAAGGCAGTTGGCTAAGGAAGTGAGCAGAGGGTTTGTACCAGTCACCATCAAAGACCAGGGTCATGAGGCTGGGGTGCTCTGGTGGGTAAGGGGTGTCACTGGACACCAGAGAATGCATGGGGAGAGGAGAGGTGCCACTAGAGAGAACTTAGCAGGATAGGGAGAGAGAGAGGTGGGTGCCACCAGCGAAAACTTAGAATGGGGAGAGGGCGCCATTTGAAACCAGAGTACTTGGAAAGGGACTAGGAGAGGGAGCGCCCCCCACAAACTTTCATTGTAGCTTGGGACCAGTGTAAATCTTGGGGGGCCAGTGCAAATTGGTACCACTTTCCCACCTGGACCAGTGCAGAAAAGAATAACCCCTGTACAGACCCAAGTTCTACACGACTGATGTGTTCTTATATCTCCCATCGACTCCAGATGCCACTTACTGTGAGGTCCTCCAGGTGGGTGCTCCATCCTAGGAGTGAAGCATCTGTTAGAATACTTGTTCGGGATTACTGGAAGGTAATGCCCTCTGAGGTGGTTTTCTTCTTTTCACCACTCTAGTGACCTTATCAATACCACTGTTACTGGCACTAGTTTAGAGGGAGTCCATCTTTGAGACAAGTGGTCTCCTAAGTGGTACTGAATCATCTGAAACCTGGCTTATGGGGCCACAGCCATGTGTCCCAGTAGTTAAAAAAAAAAAAATCCCTTGCAGGCCATGGCTGGCCCACTGTGGCAATCAGGGCTGCTACCCTCCTTAGAGGGAGGAAGGCCTTCCAATGCAGGGTATCCAGTTCTGCACCTATGAAGTCCAGCACCTGAACAGGGTATGTTTGGGACTTCTCAGATTTATCAGGGAACACCCATTTTTCCAAGGTTCTTTTTACCTTCTGAATAAAACACCTTGTCTCTGGTTCTATTTGTCCGGAGGCTAGCCAGTTGCCAAGGAAGGGAAAAAAAAAAAAACACTGCACCTCACCTTCTCAGGTGTGCTGTCATCACAGCTAAGCACTTTGTGAAGGCCTTGGTGCTGAGGAGAGGTCAAAGGAAAGGCTAAACACTGGTATTGGCAGTTCCACAGCCTGAACCAGAGATTTTCTGTGGGCAGATCTGACTGGAATGTGAAAATAAGCGTCCTTCAGATCCAATGAGCCCAGCCAGTGCCCTGACTGTAAGGATGGTATCAAGTGTGACCAGGCTTGACCACTTTTTTGATATGTTTATTTGGGTATCAGAGGTCTAAAATGGGTCACTACTCTTCTTGTGGGTCAGAAGTACCTTGCAAACATGCCCTTACCCCACTGTGAGGCAGGGATCTTGTTCTACTGCTTTTGCTTGTAGCAGTTTGGTGACTTCCAGTTTCAGCAGAACTGGTTCCATGCAAACTGTGCTACAAAACATTTGTACATTTGGTTTTGGAATTTTATTTTCAGTTAGAGGACAACCCTGGTGTATTACCTCCAGGACCCATTTGTCTGTGGTAATGTTTACCCATTCCTGAAGTAGTGGGCCAGCCTTCCTCGCACTAGCAATGGATGGACGACCTGAGCAGAACTGTCCAGGATTTTGTTTTGGCTAAGGCTTGGCAGCTGGTGCTACTGCAGCATGCTTAAAGCCCCTCCTGCCTCTGGATTAACCTCTTTGGGACTGGTACTCATAGGGGGCGAAGGGAGCATAGGCTCTTGCCTAGTAGCCCCTGCCCGTCTCTCCCCTACAATAAGGACTTTAGGAAGCGGAGGTCTTAAAAGTGGTTTTTGTAAGTGATTTTGCACTCATCCACTTTTCGCATGTAACACTTGGTTTTGTCACCAAAGAAAAAATTACAGTAATCTTGTTTCTTCCAGGGAATACACTCCAATATCCATAACTCTGATGCAGTATGCCTTTAAGCCAGATCTGCCTGGAGATGGAACATTATGCTAGTGATGGAATCATTGGCTTGTGCCACTTTTTCAAATGCTGCCACCTATCAACTGTCTACATTATGACGCTCAGATTTGGTGGACACCTGACAAGACAGGGCCAGAGAGAAATTTAATAATTATCTATTATAATAATAATAATAATAACCAAAATCACCCAGAGAAAAAAACTCCAACTGGACGAGAAAAACATTAACCAACACCCACAATGTCGGAATCACCTGAAGAGGGGAAAAAAACATTGAAACAGTTCCAATATAAAAGCCAGAGTGTGGTACACATACCACTGGTATTACAGCATGGAGTGCAGAGGCCACTGGTTCTAGAAATAGAAGTTGACTGTAGATGAGGACCGCAAGGCCCATCCAGTCTGCCCATTTCTTTTTCTACCTTATGAATGTGCCATTAGCCATTGCTCTGTCAATGGCCTATGTATTCATACTCATCTGTATTGCTCCCTTATGCCTATCCCATGCCTGTTTGAAGCCCTGCACTGTATTCATATCCACCACTTCCTGAGGTAGGCCGTTCCATGCATCCACCACTCTTTCTGTGAAAAAGAACTTCCTCACATTACCCCATTAATCGGCCACCCTCTAATCTCATGCTGTGTCCTCTTGTCTGCTATTTTTCTTATATTGAAACATGTTAGACTCTCACCTTGTTAATGCCCTTAAAGTGTTTGTTTCAATCATATCATCTCTCCCCCTCCTTTGCTCTAGGGTATACATATTGAGCTACGTTAATCTGTCCTCATGTTTTCTGATGCAGTCCCTGCACCATTTTGGTTGCCCTTCTCAGGACTGCCTCAATTTGGTTAATGTCCTTGTGAAGGTTTGACCTCCAGTACTGCACGTAGTACTCCAGATGGGGCCTAACCAGTGACTTGTAAAGAGGGATCTTACCTCCCTCTTACGACTTGTGATACCCCTAATACACCCCAACATCCCCCTAGCCTTACCTACTGCTTTAGTGGTCTGCTTGGATGATTTCAGGTCATCTGCGATGATGATACCCAAGTTTCCTTCTTCCCTTGTGACTGCCAGCTACTCCACTCCCAACCTATAGGTGGCTTCAGGGTTTCTCTTCCCTATGTGCATGATCTTGCACTTTACGTTAAACCCCAACTGCCACTCTTCCAACCAATTTGCCAGTTTATACAGATCTTTTCTCATTCTGCCCACCCTATCTGGATCATCTACTCTGTTGCAGATCTAGCAGGGGAGGCAGGGTGGGAGAGTTATGAATACTGGGAGTATCCCCTGGAAGAAACAAGATTACTGTGGTAATTTTTTCTTCTCATGCCAGGAATACTCCAACATTCCTAATTCTTATGCAGACTAAGAAGCAGTACATTTGGAGGTGAACACAGAACCTGCTTTGGAAATAGGCTCTGCAGGACAGCTGTGCCAAACCTGGCATCACCCCTAGCCTGTGTATCCAGTCTATAATGCTTGGTAAAGGTGTGCACTGTCCTACAGGTGGCTGCTTTGCAGATGTCCAAAGTAACATCCATGGAAGCTGCTATAGTAGCAGCTGCACCCCTTGTGGAACGGGCTCTCAGCCCCGCTGTGGCCTCCTTCCCAGCTTTTGAATAGTAAAACTGAATACACTACTATCCAGCAAGAAATAGACCTCTTAGATGCTGGATTTCCTTTTCCCACTTCCCCATATGTTAAGAACAGTTGCTTCCTGTTCTGTCTATGGGCCCTGGTAAATGTCAGGTAGTAGCTAAGAGCTCTCGACATCAAGACTGCAATCTACCCTCCCCAGAGCTTGAATGCTCAGTTAAGAAAACAGGTCAGGTGATGGACTGGTTCAAATGAAAGTTCTAGACCACCTTCGGCAGAAATTTTGTTAGTTCGCAGGACCACTTTGTCCCTGTGGAATGAAATGTAGTTCTGCTCAAAGCAGAGAGCCTGGAGCTCACCGATCCTTCTGGCAGAAGTGATTGCCACTAGGAACACAGTTTTCCATGTGACATTTCAAAGGAGTGGAGGACATGGGTTCAAAAGGATGACCCATGAGCTTGGCAATACAGACATTTAGATCCTGGCTGGCACCGGTTCCCTGAGGGTGCACGTGGGACACACCTTTAAAGAACCTTTTAAAGATAGAATTAGATGCCATAGAGGCATTCTTCCCAGCTGAAGTGTAAGTAGACACTGAAGCTAAATGAAATTTTAAAGTAGTGGGCTGCAAGCCCAATGAATGCAAAATCAGTAAGGTAGTCCAATACAGCTGGAAGCCCTGCCTGAGCTGGCACCATATTCCTGGTGGAGCACCAAATAGAAAACCTTTTCCATTTAGAGGTGTAGGTTTTCTTGGTGGAAGGTTTCCTGTACTCCCTTAAAATATCCAGAACACTTTCAGAGAGATGCAGGCCTGCATACTCTAGGTCCTCAAGAGCCATACTTTGAGTCTGAGCGACTTGAGGTTCGGGTATAGTAGCCTCCCTTGGTTGGAGGTTAGCAAGCTGTACCCCAGAGGAAAGCATATTGGTTCAGCCACAGACATGGAGAGCAGCAGAGTACCATGGCTGTCTGGCCCAATCTGAGGCTATCAAGATCATTGTAGCCGACTGGTATCAGAGTTTGAGTAGCACCCTGTATACCAGAGGGAATGGAGAAAGACTGATGGCAGATATGGACCGCTTGGCCCACCTTGTCTGCCCATTTCCCTACCTACTGGATAAGCTGCAGATCCTAGTTAACCAACAGCCTATTTCTGCCTACCCTCCACAAGAACTGCATGTCTGTCCCATGCATTCTTGAATTCTCCCACAGCTTTAGACACAACCTCCTGAGGAAGGCGGGGTTCCACGTGCCCACCACTCTGTGGAAAAAATGCTTCCTCACATTGCCCCTGAGCTGAGGGAATGCATACAGATACCTCCCTGACCAGTCCATAACCAGAGGGACTGTTTCCCGAGCTGGGGGCCTGCAACAATACTGTGGCAATTGGTGACTTTCGTGGGATGCAAAGAAATCCATCTCTGGTGTGCCCCACCTTTTGAAATACACTTCCACCACCTGTCTGTTCAAGGCCGATTCGTGGTGGGCCTGGTTGATCTTGCTCAGGGTATCTGATAGGGTATTGTCCTTGCCTGGCAGATGAATGGCCTGAAGAGAAGCTCCCAGGGAGTAGACTAGAGTCCAAATTCACATAGCTTTCATGCAGAGAGGATCTGACCTTGTTCCGCTCTGCTTGTTTATGTACTACATAGTGGTGGTATTGTCTGTTCTGACCTGTACCCCCTGAACTAGTGGTGTGAAGGCTTGGAGTGCCAGGAACACTGCTCTGAGCTCCCGAAGGTTTATGTGCTGGAGCGGCTCTGCACTGGACTAAGTACCCTGGGTAGTGTGAGCTCCTAGGTGGGCACCCCACCTTAGAAGTGATGCATTCGTTGTGACAATCACGAACAGAGACTCCTTTTGAAAGGGAACCCCCTCTGTGAGGTTTGCTTCCTTTTTCCATCACTGAAGAGCCAGGAGTAACATTTTTGTTAGTGGGATCAGCTTTGAAACAGAATCCTTTCTTTGACGCCAGTGAGCTCTTGGGGTGGAATTGGATGTCTCATCTGAAACCTGGAACCGTGCCAGTGGCTGCTGCCATCTGGCCCAGCAACTGTAGAAACGATCTTGCAGTTTTTGGTTTGTTCAGGTTGAAAGAGCCTGCCATCTTTAGAATGCTGTTTACCCTGTCCAGAGATAGGTAAGCCCTGCCCTCCTGGGTATTTAACTCTGCTCCTATAAACTGCAGCACTTGAACAGGAAGGAGGATAGACAGATTTACCAGGAAACCCAGGGACGCCAAAAGTCCTCTGGTGAGCTGCAGATGCTCCTCTACCTGCTGTAGTGATTTCTCCACCACTAACCAGTTGTCCAGATAGGGGAACACTAACACCTTGCCTTTGCAAGTGCACCACAACCACTGCCAGGCACTTTGTGAACACTCTTGGAGTTGACGTGAGACCGAATGGCAGGGTTGAAAACTGGCAATGACCTGATGGGATTCTGAACCCGAGGTACTTTCTGTGAGACTCCCTTATGGGGATGTGGAAATAAGCATCTTTTAGGTCCAAGGATACCAGCTAATCTTTTTGGAGAGCTGGCAGAATCGATAACAAGGTTACCATTTTGAACCTTGGCTTTATTAAGTACCTGATTAGCACGCTGAGGTCTAAGATAGGCCGCCACTCCCCATTTTTCTTCGTTGCGAGGAAGTATCTTGAATAAAACCCCTTTCCCTTTTGCCGTGGAGGCACAGGTTCCACTGCTTTTGACAGCAATAGGTTCTGAACCTCCTTTTCTAGCAGCTTTCTTTCCGCATTGGAAGCTGGTTTGAACACTTTGGTTCTTAGGGAGGGAAGGGATTTGAAGCTTAGCGACAATCCCTGATGCACTACTTCCAGGACCCACTCGTCTGTGGTTATCTGTTTCCAAGCCTGGAAACAGTAAGTCGCACTGCCCCTTACTGGAAGTGGAGGCGGCGGCCTAGGAGGACAAGTCAGGGGTTCTTTGCCTGGGGCTGAGGCTGGGAACCACGTTTGGAATCCCTTCTGCCCCTGCCCCTAAAATACAGGTTACTTGCCTGTAACAGGAGTTCTTGGAATGGTATATGTTGTTCATCCACACTGTCTGGCAGGTATCCTTGCCGCTTTAAATCTTGCCGGAAGGTCTTCAAGCTGGCTCCTCCCACCCACCCGGGTGGTAAAACTCTCGACTCAACCCCATGCCGCCAGATCTGGCACGCTGGAAGCTCAGGTTGTGCGTCGGGCCGGAGGTCGGGTGGTCGAGGATGAACAACATATACCATTCCTAGAACTCCTGTTGCAGGTGAGTAACCTGTATTCTAGGGACATGTATATGTTGTTCATCCACACTGTCTGGCAGACTCCTAGCAGTTCTCCGGGAGGAGGGAGGCAAGGCGCACACCCCCTATTTAGGGAATAAAGACTGGAGAACCGAGGCCCCAAAACCAGCATCCTAGAGTAACTCAAGGTCGATGTGGTAGTGGGTAATAAAGGTATGTGGCGACTTCCAGGTAGCAGCCCTGCAGATATCCTGGATAAGGACATCCCTGGAAGCAGCCACCGATGCAGCAGTATGGTGGGTAGAATGAGCTCTTATCCCTCTGGGAGGCTCCATGCCTGCCAACCTATAGCGGAGATCTATGCAGGAGGTGACCCACCTGCTTACTGTCCGCTTGGCTGCAGGTCTGCCAGGTGCGGCTTCAGCGTAGGTGACAAACAGCTGGCGAACCTCTCCCCGAACTTCAGCCGTCCGCTCCTTAAAGTAAGTGAGCGCTCTGCTAGGGTCCAAATATGGAACCTATATTCGGCCTCCGAGGTATGATTGAGGTAGAACACCGGCAGAGTCAACACCTGGTTAAGGTGAAACTCCGACACCACCTTCGGAAGGAACTTCGGTTGGGGGCGCAGGACAACCGTGTCCCTGTGGAAGACCAGATAAGGAGACTCTATGGAAAGCGCCTGGAGCTCTCCCATCCTTCTGGTTGACGAGACAGCCATCAAGAAGGCGGTCTTCCACAACAGGTGAGAGATATCACACCTGTGCATGGTTTGAATGGCTTGCCCATGAGCTTGGCCAATACCAGCAGTAGATCCCACGGAGGTGGAAGTTCTTTCGCCGGAGGGGAAATGTGATCAAGGCCTTAGAAAAAGCACCAGACCACCTTCTCCTGCGCCACCGACTGCTTTGCGGCCCGCGCCCGGTAAGCAGAGATGGCTGCCAGGTGCACCTTAAGGGTCGTCGACCGAAGCCCTTGCTGAGAAAAAGGACCACAGGTAGTCCGGAATGCTTGCCAAGGAACAGAAGGAAGGGTCCAGAACCTTTCCCTGACACCAAATGGAGAATCTCTTCCATTTGAAGGCATAGCATTTTCTGGTCGACTCCTTACGGGACGCCTCAACGACGTTGAGGACCTTGTCGGAAAGACCCAAGGCCTGGAACTCTAGCCGCTCAGGAACCAGGCCGTCAGGTGCAGGGATTGAAGGTCCAAATGGAATACCGTCCCCTGATAACTGAGATCAGGTCCGGGCGGGCTGGAAGCCGCCTCGGGAGCCTGGAGCCGAGACTGAGGAGATCTGGATACTGTGAATCATGGGGCCAGTCTGGGGCTACCAGAATCACCTGTGCCTTTGTCCCTCCTCCCCTTGAGGAGCACCCCAGTGATCAAGGGAAATGGGGAAAGGCGAGAAGAGGTCCGGGGTCCACTGCCTCGAGAAGGCATCCCCCTGCAGCGAGCCCTACTGAGGGGGGCGGGCATGAAAGTCTCAGCTTCGCATTCTCCCTGGGGGCAAAGAGGTCCGCCTGAGGCGTGCCCCAGTGGGAGAAGAGATCTTGTACTACCTTCGGCAGGAGAGACCACTCGTGAGACGCAGCCCCTATCCGGCTTAGGGCATCGGCCAGGGTGTGGAGGCTCCTGCCACATGAATGGCTAGGAGATCCGCCTCCAGGCTGCGCACGAGACCATATGCGGAGAGCTTCCTTACATAACAGCATGGAGCGCGTTCCGCCCTGTTGGTTTAGGGTAGTACATGGTCGTGGTATTTGTCCGTCTGGACCTGAACCACTTGACCCCGTAGAAACGGAGCGAGCGGTGAGAGCTAGACGGACCGCCGAGCTCCAGCAGGTTGATATGGCATCGGGACTTCCCGAGGGGACCAGAGGCCAGCGCCTGTGCTCCCCCAGATGGGCACCCCAACCCATCAGAGATGCGTCTGTCGACAGAGAGACAGTCGACTCGGGGCGGACAAACGGGATGCCCTCCTGCAGATGTGCCGGAACGGTCCACCACTGGAGAGCATTCCACATTTCCTGGGTCACTCACCAACTGATCCCATGGATTATAGCGTTGTGACCACTGGCTGGCCAGTCCCCATTGAAGGGGACGCACGTACCAACGGGCCCAACTGACCACGCTGGTGCAGGTCATGAGGCCCAGGAGGCGCAGGAAGTCCCCAGCAGGGCGCAATTGCCCAACCAAAAATGATTGGGCAAGGAGGAAGAACCTCGGCCCTGTCCGCCGGGAGCTGAGCTCTGGCTCGAAGAGAGTCAAGCTCTGCCCCGATGAAGTGCATCACCTGCTTCGGCACGAGTTCCGACTTTGCCTCAATGAGGAGGCCAATCTGAGAGCACACCTGGAGGCCAGATCTCTGGACTGCTCCACCTCCGCTCTGGAGGGAGCTGCAAACAGCCAGTCGACCAGGTAGGGGTACACCCGGACCCTTCGGCGCCGCAGGAATGTTGTCACCACTGCCTTGCATTTCGTGAAGACCCTGGGAGCTAGAGAGAGGCCGAAGGGCATGGCCCGTAACTCGTAGAGAGGTCCCTCCGCTCTGAAGCGGAGGAATCTCTGATGAGACTGACGGATCGGGACGAGAAGAACGCGTCCTGGAGGTCCAGGGAACAAAACCACACGCCTAGATCCAAGGATGGGATATCTGAGCCAGAGTGACCATCCTGAAGGTCTGAGACCTTAGGAACCTGTTCAGGTCGTGCAGGTCGAGAATGGGGCGCCAGCCCCCCGTCCGTTTTGGGACCAGGAAAAACCTGGACACAAAACCCGGTCTTGAGGAGAATCCGCCACCTTCCTGATCACCCTTCTCAAGGAGCAGGGCACATCGGCTCAGCGGGATCGACAGCGAGGCTCGGATCTCGTGAGAGCCTTCGGGGTGTGACGGCTCGAAAGGGAGGGGTCTGTTTCGGAATTCCAGAGGCAGGCCCTTTCCTACCACTCCCCTGACACCCAACGTCCGTGGTGATAGCGGACCTGGCGTAAAAGAAGTGGCGAGCCATCCTCCCACGGGGAACCCAGGGAAGCTTAACGAGGTTGGGGTGACACTCAACCCGGCCACACTGGGCAGGCTTGGAGGAGGGACCTCCTGGGCCTTTACCTCCTTGCTCCCTATTGGAGGAAGCCGCTGGCTTGGGTTTGGGATGCCAAGCGCGAGCCTGCTGGCCCTTGTGCTGGTGCTGCTGGGCCGGTCGTGCCGCAGAGGCAGAAGGACGAAAGGACTTACGCTGCTGTTGCCGGAGGCCTTTGTCCCTCTGGGCGGAGGTGACAGTCCAGAGTGGCATTGGACTTTTCGATCCACTGGAGGTGTCCCTCCACTCCAGGGCCGAAGAGGTCAGTCCCCGAGAAGGGGACATCCGCCAACTTGTGCTGGGTATCCGCCGTGAAGGTGGATATCCTCAGCCACATCCTGCGGCGCATGGCCGCCGGACACTACTGACCTGGCACAGGAATCACCTATGTCCAGAGCAGTCTGAAGCTGCTGCTTAGCCACCGCCTTACCCTGGTCCTGCACCTGCCGGACCGTAGTCCGCAGGTCGGCCGGGAGATGAGGGATCACCTCATCCAGGGAGCCCATGAGGGCGTGGGAGAAGTATGCCATCAGCACGGCCGAGCTGGCCTGTTGGAGGCCGTGGGAGGACGCAGCGTACACCTTGCACCCGGCATAGTCCAGCCTTTTGGACTCTATCGGGGGGCCTATCCACGTTCCTGAGCGTTTCCAGAACACCGAAGACGCCTTATCGATGACTAACCCTCAGCAGAGGGGTGCTCCGCGAAACCGGGCAAAGAGCCGGTAGGGACAGCATACTTCCTGGCCATCCTGGCCGAGGGCGCAGGACAGGAAGCAGGCCGCTGCCAAAGCTCCAAGGCTGGGCTGACAATGGCCTCAGCCACAGAGAAGGCCTCCGTGAGAGAATCCCCTCGGTCTAGTATCTCCGTCAGGGGATACTTGGCCCGTTTGGGCACGGGCTGGAGCTGCATCCCGGTAGACCCCGAGATAAGCCGAAGCAGACCCATGAAGGACGATGGGCTATCGTCCAGAGACTGGCCCCCGGAGGACTCCAGGCTGACCCGCCTGGGGAACAGGGATGAGTCGTCATCGGACTCCGAAGAGTCTGCGAAGAGCTGCCTCAGGCCTGAACCACCCTCCGCCTGCCGAGGACGGTCGGGAGTGAGGGTGACCGACAGCCTGTGGGGCAGGCCATGACCCGACCGAGGTTCCACCACAATCGGTGGGGCAGCTAGATTTGGCCGAACAACCGGCCCAGAAATGGGCATCTCGACTGCGGCGAGAGGTTGCTTCGGCCGTACAGGTGACAGCCACTTGATAGCCAGGGAATGAATTGGAGTCGACTTACTCCTGGACAACAGTAACTGCTGCCACATAAGCTCCTTGTAACGCTGACAGTGTCTGCGTCGAAGCCTCTCCTCATCCGAGGAGGACGACGAGGAGGAGCAGTGTCGCCACTTACTTTGGTGCCGAGACTGAGACCGCCGATGTTGGCGGGAGCGGCTTGACCGAGATGAAGTCTGAGACCGAGACCCTCGGTGAAACCGAGGGCAGGCCTGGGAAGGGCCGGGGGGACACCCGCCTTCCCTCAGCTCGGACACTTGAACCGGGGACTGCCGCCACGGCACACAGGCAGATCCTCGTCTCCACCGGGGAAACCGGCGAAGAGGGATTGTCGGCTCTACCACTCAACCGCCCGGCCGACGGGATGGGCGTCTCGGCAGGCTGGCCTGACGGGGATGCCGTGAAGCCAGTGGCCTGGGCCGCAATCTCGACCTAAGTCGACGGTCCGGGTAAGGAGAGCTCTCCGGCTCCCCCGAATGCCAACGATGGGACTTACCCTTCAACTCCCTCTTCTTGGGCAGAGCGGAATGTCCCAATGGCCCCTCTCCCTTCATGGAAAGAGACTGGTGAAGCTCCTTGAACAAAGCCAAATAAGAGGAACTCAGAGAGAGCGAGATAAATGCCGCGACCGAGGAGGAAGATGCGGCCTGGGCCACCTCCTCCTCGAGGGCAATCGTGTGCTCGAGCTGCTCAAACGAGCCAGCCACCGCGGACACTGCCCAACGACCCTCTTTGGATTTTACCGCCGGGTAACGCTTCTCGGGGCACCCGAGCTTCAATCGGGCAGCGCGATCCTCCAGGACGTTGGCCGAAAGAGAGCAGCACAACTCGCAGACCTGCGGGTCTAGGTCGAGGCAGTAGACGCACGTGGAGTGCGGATCCGTCCTGGACATCTTCTGCCTGCCAGGGCGCCACCGAAAGCCGGAAATCAATTTGTCCATCGCAGCCGCGAGGGATAAGAAGACCGCAGTTAGAAAACATCAAAACTAGTTTCGGACGAACCGAAGAGTTAGGATCCAGTCTAAAACGCAGAGCGCTAAGGAGGGAACCTGAGCTTCCAAGCGGTAAGGAAGATCTGGCGTCATGGGGCGGAGCTGATAATTTTACCACCCGAGTGGGTGGGAGGAGCCAGCTTGAAGACCTTCGGGCAAGATTTAAAGTGGCAAGGAACCTGCCAGACAGTGTGGATGAACATATCCATGTCCCTAGAAGTACCCTTGTTGAGGGTACTGTTGTACTTGCGTTACGGCCATGGCCTGATAAAAAGGCTTGGATTGGAACTGTCTGCCCCCGACTTCCCTTCTATATGGTCTTATGGATAAGGGAGTCCTCTCTGGCAGAGTTGCTTCTACAAGTGGTCTTGTACTCAACCACTTTTTTCATGTAGGCTTCTGAGAGAGTTCTGAAGAGGGAGTTACCCTCCACTGGAAAATCCAGAGCCTTGTTTTGAGTGTCTTGAGTAAGGTTTGTGGTTCTTAACCAGGCAAACCTCTGTGCAATTATATTTGCCATCCACCTAGCAGCAGTGTCATTGGTGTCTGCTGCCATCTAAAACAGATATTCGGCAGCTTCCAAACCAAATCTGGCAGTTTCAGTAAGGTCTACTGAAAGGTTTGAAGGAGCTTTGTCTGTTATAGCCAGACAGATTTTTGGTACTGGGCCACACAGGCCTGGAAATTAGCTCGTCTTATGGCCAAGGAAGCTGATAAATAGCCCTTTTTAGCCATACTGTATTTTCCTTGAATCCTTCTCTGGAGGGTGAGAAGCAAGAGGTACTTCTGCCTTGTCAGAGGCTGCAGTTTATACCACCCCCGGTGGTCAGGGTGGAAAATGAAAATATGGCCCCTTCTCTGTCAAGCTGGTACTTTTTGTCCAGCCTTTTATCCAAAGGTGGGACAGACCCAGGTGTTTGGAGGAGCTTTATTTCATCCCTTTTAAAAACTTGTTCATTGGGAGCAATAACATTTTGGTGGGTGTTAACCCCATCATTTCTAAATACTCTTCCTCCTCATCTTCCATCACCTCAGTAGAGCAATCTAGTGCATCTACCATTTTCCTGGCAAAGGAAAAATAAGATGAGTAATCTTCTGATGACCTGGGAGGAGAGCCAAACTTCTGCTCAGGGGAGACTTCAGGTGCAATAGGCTCACCTTCATCCTCTTCATATTCCCCAAAATCTTCCCATGCCTCATGCATAACTGACTGCGTAGACTCAGCAGGGGTCTGAACTGTAGGCTGCTGTCCAGCAGGCAGCAGACCCTGCTAGGCTCGTAAAACCTTAAATGCCCGTGCAATTTCTAGAGGAATAGGCAATGTTACAGACACAGCAGAAGTTCCCATAGGCTGACCAACAGGGGGTTCAGTGTTTTCTTAGTTTTTTTCCATGGGAACTGGAGAGCTAGCCAGTTCAGCAGGCCTTTTTGAACCTGTATCGGGGTAGAAATTGTGACTTCTGTGGTTTCACCCACAGCCACCGAGGGTATTAGCTGGTCAGAGTAACCTTTAGGTGGAGGCAATTTCTTTTGAAGCCTTACCAAACATTTTTCATGTGTTTATCAGGCAAAGTCTTACAGATTTCTCAATCCGTCTTCAAATGATCAATGACAAGGCAAACACAAGAAGTGTGTTTATCTGCCATGGCAAACAATTCACACTCTGAGCACTTTCTGAAACCAGGTTCACCAGTTCTTTAGCTTTTTCAGACATTTTAACAAAAAAACACAAACTGCAACCGCGATCAAATTTAAACTTTTCAAAACCAATCTACTGGTTGAGGTCGGTTCAAGAACCGTTCAGGGAACCGATCAGAACAGAGAGGAAGAACCAGGATTTGCAGTGCAGTAACCGGTGTTAGCGGTTACAAAGGAAAAATTACTTACCACAGTAATCTAATTTTTTCCAAGGGAATCTTACTGTATTCTGACATATGCAGTATTGTCCTATTGTACTGCCCGAGTCGAAATGGTTAACCAAACCTATGCTAATGATGGAATATTAGGCACGAGCTCAGTTTTCAAGCCACTCCCTGATCAACATTCTGCCAACCGTCAGATTCTTACTGAGCAAAAACTAACAAGCTAAGCCATAATAATAATAATCTAATTAGTAACCCCCTTAACTATTCCCTTTTTTCTTTCTCTAGTCAAAATTGTAGGCTGGTTAATACTCAAGTCACTAAGCCCAAAACAGAAATTGCAAAGAGGGTTGAACAGCTGTGTTGCAATACCCATAGGATCCAGCAGGGGAGGAAGGGTGGGATATACAGGTTACTCACCAGTAACAGGAGTTCTAGGAATGGTATATGTTGTTCATCCACACTGTCTGGCAGGTATCCTTGCCGCTTTAAATCTTGCCGGAAGATCTTCAAGCTGGCTCCTCCCACCCACCTGGGTGGTAAAACTCTCTGCTCCGCCCCATGACGCCAGATCTGGCCCGCTGGAAGCTCAGGTTGTGCATTGAAGCCGGGGAGGTCGGGTGGGTCGTATGGATGAACAACATATACCACTCCTAGAACTCCTGTTACAGGTGAGTAACCTGTACTTCTAGGGACATGGATATGTTGTTCATCCACACTGTCTGGCAGACTCCAGCAGTTCTCCGGGAGGAGGAGGAAAGGCGACAACCCTACTTAGGGAATAGAGACTGAGAACCGAGGCCCCAAAACCAGCATCCCGGCGTGACTCAAGGTCGATGTGGTAATGGGTAATAAAGGTGTGTGCTGACTCCAGGTAGCAGCCCTGCAGATTTCCTGGTTAGGGACGTCCCTGGAAGCAGCCACCGATGCAGCAGTATGGTGGGTAGAATGAGCTCTTATCCCTCTGGGAGGCTCCATGCCCGCCAACTTATAGCAGAGATCTATGCAGGAGGTGACCCACCTGCCTATCGTCCGCTTGGCTGCAGGTCTGTCAGGTGCAGCTTCAGCGTAGGTGTCAAACAGCTGGCGAACCTCTCCCCGAATATCAGCCATGCGCTCCTTATAATAAGCGAGCGCCCTTCTAGGGTCCAAAGTATGGAGACTGTATTCGGCCTCCGAGGTGTGATTGGGGTAGAACACTGGCAGAGTCAACACCTGGTTAAGGTGAAACTCAGACACCACCTTCGGAAGGAATTTCGGGTGGAGGCGCAGGACAACCTTGTCCCTGCGGAAGACCAGGTAAGGAGACTCAATGCACAGCGCCTGGAGTTCTCCCATCCTTCTGCCTGACGTGACAGCCACCAAGAAGGCGGTCTTCCATGACAGGTGAGAGAGAGAGCACACCCGGGCATTGGTTCGAATGGCTTGCCCATGAGCTTTGCCAGTACCAGCAGTAAATCCCACGGAGGTGGAGGTTCTCGCACCGGAGGGGAAATGGATCAAGGCCTTGGAAAAAGTGCCAGACCACCTTCTCCTGCGCCACCGACTGCTCCCCGGCCCGCGCCCGGTAAGCAGAGATGGCTGCCAGGTGCATCTTTAGGGTCGTCGACCTAAGCCCTTGACTAGAAAGGGACCAAAAATAGTCCAAAATGCTTGCCACAGAAAAGGAGAAAGGGTCCAAGCCCTTGCCCTGACACCAAATGGAAAATCTCTTCCATTTGAAGGCGTAGCATTTTCTGGTCGACTCCTTACGGAACGCCTCAACAACATTGAGGACCCTCGCCGGAAGACCCAAGGCCTGGAACACTAGCTCCAGGAACCAGGGCCGCCAGGGTGCAGGGATTGAAGGTCCGCTGAACACCTTCCCTGATTGACTGAGAGCAGGTCCGGGCAGCTGGAAGCTGCCTCGGGAGCCTGGAGCTGAGGCTGAGGAGATCTGGGTACCAGAACTGGCGGGGCAGTCTGGGGCTATCAGATCACCTGCGCCTTGTCCCTCCTTGCCTTGAGAAGCACCTTGTGAATCAAGGGAAATGGGGAAAGGCGAAAGAGGCCCAGGGTCCAGAGCCTGAGAAGGCAACCCCTGCAGCGAGCCCCTGCTGAGGGGGTGGCATGAAACAGCCTCAGCTTCGCGTTCTCCCTGGAGGCAAACAGGTCCACCTGAGGTGTGCCCCAGTGGGAGAACAGATCTTGTACTACCTCCGGCAGGAGAGACCACTCGTGAGATGCAGCCCCTATCCGGCTCAGGGCATCGGCCAGGGTGTTGGAGGCTCCTGCCACATGAATGGCTAGGAGTGACCAAATGCAGAGAGCTTCCTTGCATAGAAGCATGGAGTGCATCCCGCTCTGGCGGTTCAGGTAGTACATGGTCGTGGTATTGTCCGTCTGGACTCTGACCACTTGACTCCGGAGAAATGGAGCAAAGGCGGTGAGAGCTAGGCGGACTGCTCGGAGCTCCAGCAGGTTGATGTGGCATCGGGACTCCCGCTGGGACCAGAGGCTGTGCACTCGGTGTTCCCCCAGATGGGCACCCCAACCCATCAGAGAGGCATTGGTCGATAGAGAGACCGTCGGCTCGGGCGGACAAACGGGATGCCCTCCTGCAGATGAGATGGAACGGTCCACCACTGGAGAGCGTTCCACATCTCCTGGGTCACTATCACTAGCTGGTCCAATGGATCGCAGCATTGTGCCCACTGGCTGGCCAGTCCCCACTGAAGGGGGCGCATGTGCCAGCGTGCCCAACGGACCACGCTGGTACAGGCCGCCATCAGACCCAGGAGGTGCAGGAAGTCCCGGGCAGGGCGCGATTGCCCAACCAGAAATGATTGGGCAAAGGAGGTAAGAACCTCAGCCCTGTCAGCCGGGAGCCGTGCTCTGGCTCGAAGAGAGTCGAGCTCTGCCCCGATGAACAGGATCACCTGCTTCGGCTCGAGTTCTGACTTGGCCTCGTTGATGAGAAGACCGACTTGAGAGCAAACCTGGAGGGCCAGATCTCTGGACCGCTCCACATCCTGTCCGAAGGGGGCTGCTATCAGCCAATCATCCAGGTAAGGGTACACCCGACCACTGGCGCCAGAGGGAATGCTGTCACCACTGCCATGCATTTGGTGAAGACCCTGGGAGCTGGAGATAAGCCAAGGGCATGGCTTGAACTCAAGAGGATCCCTCCGCCGAAAGCAAAGGAATCTCCGATGTGACGGATGGATAGGGACGTGAAAGAACGCGTCCTGTAGGTCCAGAGAGCAGAACCACACACCGTGTTCCAGAGATGGTATTATCTGTGCCAGAGTGACCATCCTGAAGGTTCGAGACCTTAGAAACTTGTTCAGGTCGGGCAGGTCGAGAACGGGGCGCCAGCCCCCGCGTCCGTTTCGGAACCAGGAAATACCTGGACACGAACCAGAGGTCTGAGGGGGGGTCCTCTACCTTCCTGATTACCTCCTTTTGGAGGAGGAGAGCGATGTCGGCTCGACGAGCTGCCAGTGAGGCTGCGGACCCCGAGGCCCCCCGAGGTGCGACGGCTCTGAAGGGCGGGGCCTGCTCGAATTCTAGAGGCAGGCCTTTTCCCACCACCTCCAGTACCCACCTGTCCGTGGTAACAGCGGACCAGGTGGAAAGGAAGTGTCGGAGCCGCCCCCACACAGGGGGAACCAGGGGTAAGGTGACGGGGATGGGGGCGACACCCCTCAGCCCGTCACTGGGCAGGCTTGGAGGAGGGACCGGCCGAGGGACCTCCTGGGCCTTTTCCTCCCTGCTTCCTGTTGGAGGAAGCCGACGGCTTGGGTTTGGGATGCCAAGCTCGAGCCTACTAGCCCAGACGTTGCTGGGCCGGGCGCGCCGTGGGAACAGAAGGATGAAAGGGCTTAGGCTGTGGCTTGCGGCCTCTGTCCTTCTGAGCGGAAGAGACCGAGTCCAAGGTAGCACTGGACTTCTCGATCCTCTGCAGGTGACCTTCCATCCCAGGGCCAAAGAGGTCAGTCCCCAAAAAGGGAACATCCGCCAACTTGTGCTGGGTATCCGAGGTAAAGGTGGATATCCTCAGCCAAGCCCGACGACGCATGGCCACTGCGGCCGCCACCGACCTGGCACATGAGTCCCCGATGTCTAAAGCAGTCTGGAACTGTTTGGCCACTGCCCTGGTCCCGCACCTGCCTGACCGTAGTCTGCAGATCTGCGGGAAGATGAGGGACGACCTCATCCAGGGAGCCCAACAGGGCATGAGAAAAATGTGCCATGAGGACAGCTGAACTGGCCTGACGAAGGCCGAGAGAGGACGCAGCATAGACTTTTCGCCCGGCATAATCCAATTTCTTGGAATCCTTGTCGGGAGGTTTGTCCACATCCCTGGCGTTCCCGGCACGCCGGAAAACGCTGTTGGTAACCAACCCCTCAGCAGAGGGGTGTTCCAAAAAACCGGACAGGGAACCAGTAGGGACCTCATACTTCCTGGCCATTCTGGCCGAAGGCGCAGGGCAGAAAGCAGGGCGCTGCCAAAGCTCCAAGGCCGGACCCACTATGGCCTCGGTCACTGGAAAGGCCTCCGTAGGACAATCCCCTTGGTCCAGAATCTCCGTGAGGGGATACCTGGCCCGTTTAGAAACGGGTTCGAGCTTCATCCCGGTGGACTCCGAGATGAGCCGAAGCAACCCTAAGAAAGACGAAGGGCTATCGTCCACTGACTGTCCTCCCGAGCACTCCAAGTCCATGCGCTTGGAGAAAAGGGAGGAATCATCCTCAGACTCTGAAGAGTCCTCAAAGAGCTGCCTCGGGCCTGAGCCACCGTCCACCTGCCGAGGTTTATCGGGAGTGAGGGTGACAGACAGCCTATGGGGCAAACCCATACCGAACGAGAATTTTTGGTCGGAGCCCTGAACGGCTGTGGAGGGCGGAGGTTCCACCAGAATCGGTGCAGCTGGAATTGGCCGAACAACTGCCTGGGAATAGGATCCTCTGCTACGACGTAGGGTTGTTTCGCCGCTCTGGTGACAGCCATTTAATGGCGGGGAAGACGACTGGTCGGCTTATTCCTGGGTCAAGAGCTGTTGCCACATGAGTTCTCTCATACCTCCGACGAACTTGGCGCCAAGCCTCCCTCGCTCAGAGGAAGAGCGGCGGCGCCGCTTCCACGGTGCCGAGACCGCCTATGACGGGCGGGATCGGGCTGGACCGCGAGGATGTCAGAGATCGAGACTTTGCCAGAGCCAAAGACGGCAAGGGAAGTGTTGGGAATCTGCATTTCCGCTCGGACGACGATTCTAATCGAGGCACAGACGAGCCGACGGGATCCTCAACTCCCACCGGGGGAACCGGAGAGGGATTCTCAGCTTCTCCAGCCGACAACCCGTCTAACGGGTCGAGAAAAATCTCGACCGCGTCGACGGGAGTCTCGGCCAACTGGCCTGACGGGGACACCGTGAAGCCAGTGGCCGAAGCTGAGGGGTCGACCGAAGTCGACTGTCGACAAGGGGAGGGGATCTTTCCCGCTCCCAAGAGCGTCGACGGAGAGACTTACTTTTGCTCTTTTTGGACCTGGAAAAGGGTCCAGAAGAAGTTGGACCCTCACCTTTCGTCGAGAGGGTCAGACAAAGCTCCTTAAGAAGCCGAGTGCAAGAGGCGCCGAGAGAGGAGATGCGTCCCGCCCGCCTCTTCGAGGGCGATAATCTGCTCGAGCTGATCCGCTGTTCGCTGCTGCGGACACCGCCAACCGGCCTCTTTAGATTTAACCGTGAATTCTTTTCTCGGGCGCCCTAGTTGTAATCGGCAGCACGGTCTTCATGACGAGGCTTCCAAAAGGAAGAGCATGTCGCAAGCCTGGGCGGTCGCGGCTCAAGCGCCCAAGCAGTAGACGCGATGTGGAGTGCGGATCCGTCCAGACATTCTTCGCCCACAAGGGCACCTCCGGAAACCGGAGCTCGATTTGTCCATCACAGTCATGAGGAAAGAAGACATAAAGTCTTTTAGCAAAAACTTTTTGCTTTAACTTCGAAGAATTAGGAACCAGTCTTATACGTAGAGCTGTTATGGAGGAACCTGAGCTTCCGTTGTGAAGATTCTGTTATATGAGCCAGTAGTTTTACCATGTTGGTGTGGGTGGAGCTTGATTTTCGGCAGATGCAAGCAGTGATAGCCTGTTGAGACAGTGGATGAACATATCCATGTCCCTAGAAATACAGGTTACTCAACTGTAACAGGAGTTCTAGGAATGGCATATGTTGTTCATCCACACTGTCTGGCAGGTATCCTTGCCGCTTAAATCTTGCCGAAGGTCTTCGTTGGCTCCTCCCACCCACCCGGTGGTAATACTCTCGGCTCCGCCCCATGACGCCAGATCTGGCCCGCTGGAAGCTCAGGTTGTGCACTGAAGCCGGGTGGGTCGTATGGATGAAGAACATATACCATTCCCAGAACTCCTGTTACAGGTGAGTAACCTGTATTTCTAGGGACATGGATATGTTGTTCATCCACACTGTCTGGCAGACTCCTAGCAGTTCTCCGGGAGGAGGGAGGCAAGGCGCACACCCCCTACTTGGGGAATAGAAACTGGAGAACCGAGGCCCCAAAACCAGCATCCCAGCTGACTCTAAGGTCGATGTGGTAATGGGTGATGAAGGTAAAGGACTTCCAGGTAGCAGCCCCTGCAGATTTCCTGGATAGGGACGTCACTGAAGCAGCTAATGACAGCAGCAGTATGGCGGGTAGAATGAGCTCTTATCCCTCTGGGAGGCTCCATGCCCGCCAACTTATAGCAGAGATCTATGCAGGAGGTGACCCACCTGCCTATCGTCCGGCTTGGCTGCAGGTCTGCCAGGTGCGGCTTCAGCGTAGGGTGACAAACAGCTGGCGTAACCCTCTCCCTGAATTCTCAGCCGCGATGGCCCTATAGTAAGCGAGCGCCTCTTCTAGGGTCCAGGAGTATGGAGCCCATGTTCGCCTCCAAGGTGTGATTGGGGAGTACACCGCAGAGTCAACACCTGCTTAAGGTGAAACTCAGACACCACCTTCGGAAGGGTGGGGGCGCAGGACAACCTTGTCCCTGTGGAAGACCAGGTAAGGAGACTCGATGCAGAGCACCTGGAGCTCTCCCATCCTTCTGGCTGACGTGATAGCCACCAAGAAGGCGGTCTTCCACGACAGCTAAGAGTTCACACCTGTGCATTGGTTCGAATGGCTTGCCCATGAGCTTTGCCAGTACCAGCAGTAGATCCCACGAAGGTGGAGGTTCTCGCACCGAAGGGGAAATGTGATCAAGGCCTTTGAAAAAGCGCCAAACCACCTTCTCCTGCACCATCGACTGCTTCCCGCCCGCGCCTGTAAGCAGATATGGCAGGTGCACCTTAAGGGTCGCCCTCGAAGCCCTGCTGAAAGGGACCAATGGTAGTCCAATATGCTCGCCAAGGAATAGGAGGAAGGGTCCAGGTCCTTGCCCTGGCACCAAATGGAAAATCTCTTCCATTTGAAGGCGTAGCATTTTCTGGTCGACTCCTTACAGGACGCCTCAACTATGTTGAGGACCTTGTCGGAAAGACCCAAGGCCTGGAACTCTAGCCCCTCAGGAACCAGGCTGCCAGGTGCAGGGATTGAAGGTCCAGATGGAATACCTTCCCCTGACTGACTGAGAGCAGGTCCGGGCAAGCTGGAAGCTGCCTCGGGAGCCTGGAGCTGAGGCTGAGGAGATCTGGGTACCAGTACTGGCGGGGCCAGTCTGGGGCTATCAGAATCGCCTGCGCCTTGTCCCTCCTTGGTTTGAGAAGCACCTTGTGCATCAAGGGGAACGGAGGAAAGACGTAGAAGAGGTCCGGGGTCCACGGCCTCGAGAAGGCATCCCCCGGCAGCGAACCCTGCTGAGGGGGTGGGCATGGAACAGCCTCAGCTTCGCATTCTCCCTGGAGGCAAACAGGTCCACCTGAGGTGTGCCCCAATGGGAGAATAGATCTTGTACTACCTCCGGCAGGAGACACCACTCGTGGGACGCAGCCCCTATCCGAGCTTAGGGCATCGGCCAGGGTGTTGGAGGCTCCTGCACATGAATGGCTAGGAGATCCGCCTCCAGGCTGGCATGACGAGACCAGATGCGGAGAGCTTCTTGCATAGAAGCATGGAGCCGTCCCGCCCTGGGCGGTTTAGATAGTATGGCGTCAAGGGCTGTCCGCCTGACCCGACCACTTGACCCCGAAGAAACGGAGCAAAGGCGTGAGAGCTAGGCGGACCGCTCGGAGCTCCAGCAGGTTGATGTGGCATCGGGACTTCCGCAGGGACCAGAGGCCGTGCGCTTGGTGTTCCCCCAGATGGGCACCTCAACCCAGAGAAGCATCGGTCGATAGAGAGACCGTCGGCTCGGGGCGGACAAACGGGATGCCCTCCTGCAGATTAACTGGAACGGTCCACCACTGGAGAGCATTCCACATCCCCTGGGTAACCGTCACTAGCTGGTCCAATGGATCGCAGCTGGGACCACTGGCTGGCCAGCCTCACTGGAAGGGGGTTTATGTTCCACGGCCCAACAGACCACGCTGGTACAGGCCGCCATGAGACCCAGGAAGTCCCGGGCAGGGCGCAATTGCCCAACCAGAAATGATTGGACAAAGGAGGAAAGAACCTCGGCCCTGTCTGCCGGGAGCCGTGCTCTGGCTCAAAGAGAGTCGAGCTCTGCCCAGATGAAAAGAATCACCTGCTTTGGCTCGAGTTCCGACTTGGCCCTGTTGATGAGAAGGCCGACCTGAGAGCAAACCTGGAGGGCCAGATCTCTGGACCGCTCCACCTCCTGTCTGGAGGGGGCTGCTATCAGTCAATCGTCTAGGTAAGGGTAAACCCGGACCCCTCGGCGCTGCAGGAATGATGTCACCACTGCCATGCATTTGGTGAAGATAAGCCGAAGGGCATGGCTTGGAACTCGAAAAGGGATCCCTCCGCTCGAAAGCGAAGGAACCTCTGATGTGACGGATGGATAGGGACGTGAAAGAACGCATCCTGCAGGTCCAGAGAGCAGAACCACATGCCGTGTTCCAAGGATGGTATTATCTGAGCCAGAGTGACCATCCTGAAGGTTAGAGACCTTAGGAACTTTAGGTCGAGAATGGGACGCCAGCCCCCAGTCCGTTTCGGAACCAGGAAGTACCTGGACACAAACCCGGGTTCTGAGGGAGGTCACCACCTCTCTGATCACCTCCTTCTCGTGGGAGGAGAGCGGCGTCGGCCTCGGCGAGGTGATTGGGCGAGGTTCGGACCCGTCCCCCAAGGTGTGACGGCTCTGAAGGGTGGGGCCTGCTCAACTCCAGAGGCAGGCCCTTTCCCACCACTTCAACACCCACCGGGTCTGTGGTGATAACGGACCAGGCGGAAAGAAAGTGGTGAAGTCGCCCTCCCGGGGGGCACCTGGGGTGAGGTGACAGGGTTGGGGCGACACCCCTCAACCCGTCACTGGGCAGGCTTGGAGGAAGGACTGGCCAAGGGACCTCCAGGGCCTTTACCTCCCTGCTTCCTGGAGGAGGAAGCCGAAGGCTTGGGTTTGGGATGCCAAGCTCGAGCCTGCTGGCCCAGACGTTGCTGGGCCGGACGTGCCGCGGGCGCAGAGGGACGAAAGGGCTTAGGCTGCGGCCTTTGTCCTTCTGTGCGGATGAGACAGAGTCCAAGGTAGCATTGGACTTCTCGATCCTCTGCAGGTGACCTTCCACCCCAGGGCCGAAGAGGTCGGTCCCCAGGAAGGGGACATCCGCCAACTTGTGCTGGGAATCCGAGGTGCATATCCTCAGCCATGCCAGACGGCGCATAGCCACTGCGGCCGCTACTGACCTGGCACATGAGTCTCCAATGTCCAGAGCAGTCTGAAGCTGCTGTTTGGCCACTGCCCTGGTCCCGCACCTGCCTAACCGTGGTCTGCAGGTCCGCCCGGAAGATGAGGAACTACTGTTCAGGGAGCCCAACAGGGCATGAGAGAAATGTGCCATGAGTACGGTCAACTGGCCTGGATTTAAGGTCGAGGAAGACGCAGCTGAGACTTCTGCGCTCTCGGCATAGTCCAATATCTTGGACTCGTTGTCAGGAGGTTTGTCCACGTCCCTAGCGTTCCCGGCGCGCCGGAAAACACTGTCGGTAACTAGCCCCTCGGCTGAGGGGTGTTCCGAAAAACCAGACAAGGAACCGGTAGGGACCGATACTTCCTGGCCATCCTGGCAGAGGGCGCAGGACAGGAAGCAGGGCGCTGCTGGGAGCTCCAAGGCCGGGTCCACTATGGCCTCGGCCACCGGAAAAGCCTCCTTAGGGGAATCTCCTCGGTCCAGTATCTCCGTGAGGGGATACCTGGCCCGCTTAGACACAGGTTCGAGCTTCATCCCGGTGAACTCCGAGATGAGCCGAAGCAATCCAAGATAGGACGAAGGGCTATCATCCATCGACTGAACTCCAGAGGACTCCCAAGTCTACTCGCCTGGAGAAAAGGGAGGAATCGCCGTCGGACTCTGAAGAGTCCGCAGAGAGCTGCCTCGGGCCTGAGCCACCCTCCACCTGCTAAGGTCGATCGGGAGTGAGGGTAACAGACAGCCTATGGGGCAGACCCTGAGCCGACCGAGAGTTCTTGGTCGGAGCCCCAAATAACGGCTGTGGAGGCGGAGGTTCCACCGAATCGGTGGAGCTAGCTGGTTTTGCCGAACAACGCCTGGGAACAGGCCTCGGTAAGTCGGGGGTTGCTAGCCGCCCGCTGACAGCCAGCCACTTTCAATGGCCGGGAAAGGCGACGTGGCCGGCTTGTTCCCGGTCAGAAGGAGCTGTTGCCACATAAGGTCCCTCGCATTCATCTACGTAACTTTCCGTCGGCTTCCCTCATCCGAGGAGGAGGAGGAGTTTCAGCAGCGGCACCGCTTACCGTGGTGCCGAGATCGCTTGACCGCAGGGAGTCCGGTGCACTGAACCTCGGCTTTCAGAGGGCGGCGGGAGGACGGGGAACTGGCTCTCCCGCTCGGAGGGTTCACCAGAGGGCTCGGAACTGGAGGCACTGGCAAGCCCACGGGATCCTCAACTCCCACCGGGAGAGGATTCTCGGCTTCGCTTGGCGTACAACCCGTCCAACGGGTTGAGAAAATCTCGATCATGCCGACGGAGTCTCGGCCAACTGGCCTGACAGCCACTGCAGGAGACCAGTGGTCAAGCTTGAGCGATTGACCGAAGTCGATGGCCGACTAACCGGGAGAGGGACCTTCCCGCTCCCAAGAGCGCCGACGGAGGGACTTACCTTGTCTTTCTTTTTGGACCGAGAAGAAGGTCCAGCAGACGTTGGTCCTCTCCCTTAGTAAAGAGGGACAGACAAAGCTCCTTAAAAGAAGCTGTATAAGAGGAACCCAGGGAGAGTGGGATAAATGCCACGGCCGAGGAAGATGCAGCCCGCTCCGCCTCCTCTTCGAGGGCGATCATCTGCTCAAGCTGATCCGCCCGGGCCTCTTTTGACTTTACCAAAGGAAAAAGTTTCTCGGGATGCCCCAGTTGTAAACAGGCAGCACGGTCTTCGAGGACATAGGCTGAGAAGGAAGAGCACAGGTCGCAAGCCTGCGGGTCGTGCTCAAGGCCTAAACAGTAGACACACGTGGAGTGCGGATCTGTCCGAGACATCTTCTGCCCGCAAGGGCATCTCCGAAAACCGGGAGTCGATTTATCCATTGCAGCCACGAGGGATAGACGACCGAAGTCTAGAAGTGAAAAAACTTTTAAATTCGCAAAACCGAAGAATTAGGAACCAGTCTTATACACAGAGCGTTAAGGAGGGAACGTGAGCTTCCAAGCGGTAAGGAAGATCTGGCGTCATGGGGCGGAGCCGAGAGTTTTACCACCCTGGTGGGTGGGAGGAGCCAGCTTGAAGACCTTCCGGGAAGATTTAAAGCGGCAAGGATACCTGCCAGACAGTGTGGATGAACAACATATCCATGTCCCTAGAACTTAAGATTACCTTGGAACAAACATAACTGTGGTAAGTAATTTTTTTTCCAAGCCCCAGGAAATCTTAAAGATCATCAGCAAAAGTTCTTAATGTAATTCAATGTGTTGCTGTTTGTGATTAACAGGCTGCTCTTTGGTCCTCAGCAGTGATTTCTGGTCTGTGTTGCTCAAATGCCAAGAAATACAGGTTACTCACCTGTAACAGGAGTTCTAGGAATGGTATATGTTGTTCATCCACACTTATTGGCAGGTTCCTTGCCGCTTTAAATCTTGCTGGAAGGTCTTCAAGCTGGCTCCTCCCACCCACCCGGGTGGCAAAACTCTCAGCTCCGCCCCATGACGCCAGATCTGGCCCGCTGGAAGCCATGTCAGCGCCGGTTGGTGGAGTGCTGGGATGAACAACATATACCATTCCCAGAACCCCGTTACAGGTGAGTAACCTGTATTTCTAGGGACATGGATATGTTGTTCATCCACACTTATTGGCAGACTCCTAGCAGTTCTCCGGGAGGAGGGAGGCAAGGCGCACACCCCCTACTTAGGTATACAGACTGGAGAACCGAGGCCCCGACCAACATCCCGGCGTGACCCAAGGTCGATGTGGAAGGGGAAATCGGTATAGGCCTGCTTCCAGGCAGGAGCCCTGCGGATATCCTGGACAGGAGTATCCTCGGAAGCAGCCACCGATGCAGCGGAAGGGCGGTTAAAAAGAGCACTTATCCCTCTGGGAGGCTCCATGCCCACCCACCTATAGCGGAGACCTATGCAGGAGGTGACCCACACACTCGTCCGCTTGGCTGCAGGTCTGCCAGGTGCAGCTTCAGCTGGCGAACCTCCCCCGAACTTCAGCCCTACGCTCCCTGGGTAGGTGAGCGTTAAATAGGGTCCCATGGATCCTATACACTGCCTCCGAGGCGTGAATGGGGATGAACCCCTGCAGAGACAATACCTGGTTAGGGAAGACTCCGCCACCACCTACGGAAGGAACTTCAGGTGGGGCGCGGGACACCTTGTCCCTGTGGAAGACCAGGTAGGGAGATACAAGGGAGAGCCTGGAACTCTCCCGTCCTTCTGGATGTCAGAGTAGCCCCAAGAAGGTGTTCTTCCACAACAGATGGGGGAACTCGCACCTGTGCAAGGTTCGAACGGCTTGCCCGTGAGCTAAGCCCATACCAGCGAAGATCCCACAGAATGGGGATACTCTCCCCCAAAGGGGAGGTGTGATCAAGGCCTAGAAAAGTGCCAGACCACCTTTTCTGCGCCACTGACTGCCTTCCGCCCGCCACCAAAGACAAAGGTGACTAGCCAGAAGCACCTGTAGAGGGTCAGTCGGCCGAAGCCCTAGTTCAAAAGAACGGACCGCAGATGGTCCGGAATGTTCGCCCAGGAAGGGGAGAGGGGCCCAGGCCCTATCCCATCATCAAATGGAGAACTCTTCCAAATGAAGGTGAGCATGTTTGGCCGACTTCTAACAGGACACCTCGAAAGCGTCGAGGACCTTGCTGAAGGACCCAAGGCTTGGCCCCTAGCCGCACAGGGACCAGGCCTGCCGGTGCAAGGATTGAAGGTCCAAATTAAAGACCTTCCCCTGAAGAGAGAGAGAGATCAGGACCGGGCGGGCTGGAAGCCGCGTCGGGAGCCTGAGGAGAGCTGGATACCAGAGCTGGCAATCCAGTCTGGGGCTATCAGCATCGCCTGCGCCTAGTCCCTCCTCGCCTTGCCCGTAGGAGAAGGGAAATGGGGGAGAGGTGTGGAAAGGCCCGGGGTCCGTGGCCTCGATGGCATCCCCTACAGCAACCTTGCTGAGGGGGCGGGCATGAAACAGTCTCGGCCTCGTATTCTCCCTGGAGGGAAGGAGGGAGAAGATCCTGTGCTACCTCCAGCAGAGGAAACCACTCGTGAGGCGCAGCCTATGTCCGGCTTAGGGCATCAGCCAGGGTGCTGGAGGCCCCTGCCATCAAATGGCTGGGAAACCGCCTCCGCTGTGCGAAAATCCCAATGCGGAGAACCTCCTTACGCTGAGGTAAGGGGCTCGACCGAACCTGGCGGGGTAGGTAGCACGTGGTCGTGGTGTTGTCTGCTTGGACTTAAACCACTAGATCCCACACAAACGGAGCGAGTGGTGCAAGCTAAGCGGACAGCCTGGAGCTCCAGCAGGTAGGAAAGACGTCGGGACTCCCAAGAGGACCAGAGGTGAAGCACTCTGTATTCCCCTAGATGGGCACCCCCACCCATCTGAGAAGCATCGGTCGGAGAAGACCGTCGACTCAGGGCGGACAAACAGGATGTTCTCCTGCAGGAGCTGGAACGGTCCGAGGGGGCAGCGTTCCCCTAACTCCTGGGCTGTAGTCACGAACTGGTCCGAGGAACGCAGCACTGTGACCCCTGGCTGGCCAGTCCCCACTAGGGGGACGCATGAACCAGCGGGTCCAACAGATCACGCTGGAGCCGGCCACCGTGAGGTCCAGGAGGTGCAGGTCGTCACAGCAGGGCGCAATTGCCCAGTCAGACCTGACTAGGTAAGGGAGGAAGAACCTCAGCTCTATCCGCCAGGAGCCGAGCCCGGACTCAAGAGTCGAGCCTCGTCCCGAAGAAGCATCACCTGCTAAGACACGAGTTCCAACGTGGCTCCGGTAAAGGGAGACCAGTCTGAGCCTGGAAGGGTTGTAATCAGGCCGCCATCCGGGTGGGGTTACGCCTGGACCCCTCAATGCCGCAGAAAGCTGCTGAGCAAAGAACGAAGGGCCCGGCCAGGAACTCGTAAGGCGATCCCCCGCTTAGGAAAGGGAGGAGTCTTCCAAGGAACGGACGGAACGAGGAGTAAGTACGTCCTGGAGGCCTGGGAAAGAAGCCACACGCCTCGTCCCGAGGATGGGATGTCTGAGGCAGACAGACCATCCAGGCATGCAGAAGGATGGGACGCAAGCTCCCCGTCCGTTTGAGACCAGGAATACCTGGACATAAACCCAGGGTCAGAAGGAGGGTCCGCAACCTTGCTGATCACCTCTAATTTGAGGGCCAGGCAAGTCGGCTCAGTGGGCCGACGAAGAGGCTGTGGACCCAAGATCCCTGTGGGGCAACGTGACTAAGGGGGAACCTGCTCATGAACCCACGACAGGACCTACCCTTAGCACCACCTGCGCGGAGCCATCCCCGCAGGAAACCCGGGCAGGGATGACGGGCCCGGGGACAGCGCCCCTTAGCCAGTCACTGAGCAGGTTTGGCGGAGGAAGAGACCGAGGGAGCTCTCGGATCCTTACCTCCCTGCTTCCTTTTGGAGGAAGACGCTGGTCTGGCGACAGGCTGCCCAGCGCATGCCTGCTGGCCCTTGTGTTGGGACGGTCGAGCCGCAGGGGCCGGGGGGCAAAGAGGCTTACGCAAAGGCTGCCGGCTGCCCTTGACCCTCCGGGCGGGAGTGACCAAGTCCGGAGTGGCATCGGACTTCTCGGACCCCTGAAGGTGTCCCTCAGCTCCAGGACCGAAAAGGTCAGTCCCCAAAAAGGGGATGTCCGCCAACTCATGATGGGCTTCCAAAGAGAAGGAGGATAACCTCAGCCACGCCCTGCGGCGCATGGCCACTGTGGCCGCCACCGATTTGGCACAGAAGTCGCCCAGATCCAGAGCCGTCTGGAGCTGCTGTTTCGCCACCGCCCTACCCTGGTCCCGCACCCGGACAGGGGTCCTCAGGTCGGCTGGGAGATGAGGGAGGACCTCATCCAGGGAGCCCAAGAGGGCGTGGGAGAAATGTGCCATCAGTGTCGCCGAGCTGGCCCGAAGGAGGCCTAGGGAGGACGCAGCGTAAACCTTGCGCCCGACATAGTCCATCCTCTTGGACTCCTTGTCAGGGGGCCTATCCACATCCCTAGCGTTTCCAGAACATTGGAAAACATTGTCTGACTACCCCCTCAGCCGAGGGGTGTTCCGAGAAACCGGGTAGAGAACCGACAGGGACAGGGTACTTACTGGCCACCCTGGCCGGGCGCGAGGGCAGGATGCTAGGCCACCGCCACAGCTCCAAGGCTGGGGCCCACGTTGCTCCTCAGCCACCGGAAGGCCCTCGGGGGTGAACTCCTGTCTAGAATCTCCGGAGGGCCCATTTGAGAACGGGCTCAAGCTGCATCCTGAGAAATCGAGATGAGCTGGAGCAGACCCATAAAGGACGGCGGGCTGTCGGCCCACAGAATGTTCTGGGAAGACCATGAGTCCTCCTGCTAGGAAACACAGGGAGCCGATTTGGGGCCCTAGGGTCTCGCAAAAGCTGCCGAGGCCCGGGAGTTACCACCACGAGGCGGAGTAGGTGAACTGATAACCTCGCGGGACAGGTCATGGCTGGCCTTTGTTCCACCGAGGATGGTGGGCAGCAGGGAATCAGACGAGCAACCGCCCCGAAGGCACCTCGACTGCCTCGAGCGGCAGGCGCGGTCGACCGGGCGCGCTGCTTACATTTGCCGGAGAATGAATCGCAGATTGATTCTCGGACAACAACAGCTGCTGCCACATGAACTTTCGCAATATCACGCCATTTATCGAAGCCATCATCCGAGGAGGGGGCGAGAAGAACGGCAAAGCCACTTGACTCTGTGCCCACCGAGAACGCCGAGGTCAGCGTGAGCGGCTAGACCGAGAGGAGGACTAAGACAGAGGTCTGAACTCGGGAACCGAGGCGGGCCTGGGAAGGAGCGAGATTGGAAGAAAGGGCCGAGGACTGTCGACCCAAGGGTACAGGCAGAACCTCAGCCTCCGCCGGAGGAACCGGCGAGGGGATGGCGGCACCAGCAGACGACAGCCCAGATGATGGGTCGAGAAAGACGACAACGTCGACGGGAGTCCTGGCCAGCTGACCTGATGGGGGTACCGTGAGGCCAGCAGCCGAAGCCGCATCCTCGACCGATGTCTAACGCCGCCAGCAGGGAGGGAACCTCCCGCCTCCCTCCGGTGCCGATTTGTGACTTAGCCTGCGACTCCTTGGACTGAGAGGCAGGTCCCAAAGTGCCTCTCCTTCAAGGAAAGGGACTGGACGTAAGCTCCGTGAGCGAGTTGCATTAGGAGAACTCAGGAGAGCGGCATAAGTGCCGCAACGGAGGAAGAGGGAGGGGCAGCCGTCCCTTCCCCGGAGGAAAGAAGATCAAGCTGCTCAGCCAAGACAGCCGATGCGGACACTGCCCGAGTCTCCGAGGAATTTTCTGAGGCGGGAAAAACTACCAGTCACCTGGACCCCAAATGGGCCGCACGAACCTCCAGAGGGCTGGCCGAAAGGGCACAACAAAACTTCAAAGTTGAGGATCGGGACAAGTATGCAGTAAACGTACGTGAGTGCGGGTCTCCTGGAGGAAATAACTGGGCACCTCCCAGAGCCGAAAACTAATCGGGCCATCGCCACAGCGAAGAAAAAGATTGAAGTTTCAGAAAACTTCCAATTGATTCAAGACCGAAATTTCCAGGAACAAGTCGAGCAGAGCGCTAAGGAGGGAACCTGAGCTTCCTGTAGGAAGATCTGGTCGTCATGGGGCAGAGCCAAGGTTTTACAACCCAGGTGTGAGTGAGCCAGCTTGAAGACCTTCCACCAAGATTTAAAGCGGCAAGGAACCTGCCAATAAGTGTGGATGAACAACATATCCATGTCCCTAGAAATACAGGTTACTCACCTGTAACAGGAGTTCTAGGAATGGTTCATCCACACTGTCTGGCAGGTTCCTTGCCGCTTTAAATCTGGCCGGAAGGTCTTCAAGCTGGCTCCTCCCACCCATGAGGTAAAACTCTCGGCTCCGCCTCATGACGCCAGATCTAGCCCGCTGGAAGCCAGGTTATGCGTCAAAGCCGGGGAGGCTGGGTGGTATGTGTGGATGAACATATACCATTCCTAGAACTCCTGTTACAGTGAATAACCTGTATTTCTAGGGACATGGATATGTTCATCCACACTGTCTGGCAGACTCCTAGCAGTTCTCCGGGAGGAGGGAGGCAAGGCACACACCCCCTACTTAGGGAATAAAGACTGGAGAACCCAGGTCCCAAAACCAGCATCCCGGCGTGACTCAAGGTCGATGTGGTAGTGGGTAATGAAAGCGTGTGCTGACTTCCAGGTAGCAGCCCTGCAGATTTCCTAGATAGGGACGTCCTTGGAAGCAGCGGTATGGCGAGTAAAATGAACTCTTATCCCTTTGGGAGGCTCCATGCCCGCCAACCTGTAGCACAGATCTATGCAGAAGGTGACCCACCTGCCTATTGTCCGCTTAGCTGCAGGTCAGCCAGGTGCGGCTTCAGCTTAGATGACAAACAGCTGGCGAACCTCTCCCCGAACTTCAGCCGTCTGCTCCTTATAATAAGAAAGCACTCTTCTAGGGTCCAGAGTATGGAGTCTATATTCAGCCTCAGAGGTGCGATTCGGGTAGAACACCGGCAGAGTCAACACCTGGTTAAGGTGAAACTCCAACACCACCTTCGGAAGGAATTTCGGGTGGGGGCGCAGGACAACCTTGTCCCTGTTTAAGACCAGATAAGGAGACTCGATGGAAAGCGCCTGGAGCTCTCCCATCCTTCTGGCTGACGTAATAGCCACCAAGAAGGCGGTCTTCCATGACAGGTGAGAGATGTCACACCTGTGCATCAGTTCGAATGGCTTGCCCATGAGCTTAGCCAATACCAGCAGTAGATCCCATGGAGGTGGAGGTTCTCGCACCGAAGGGGATATGTGATCAAAGCCTTTGAAAAAGCACCCGATCACCTTCTCCTGCGCCACCGACTGCTTCTCAGCCCGCGCCCGGTAAGCAGAGATGGCTGCCAAGTGCATCTTAACAGTCAATTGAAGCCCTAGCTGAGAAAGGGACCACAGGTAGTTCAGAATGCTTGCCAAGGAACAGGAGGAAGGGTCCAGGCCCTTGCCCCGACACCAAATGGAGAATCTCTTCCATTTGAAGGCGTAGCATTTTCTGGTCGACTCCTTACGGGGCACCTCAACAACGTTGAGGACCTCGTCGGAAAGACCCAAGGCTTGGAACTCTAGCCACTCAGAAACCAGGCCGTCAGGTGCAGGGATTGAAGTTCCGGATGGAACACCTTCCCCTGATTGATTGAGATCAGGTCCGGACGGGCTGGAAGCCGCCTCGGGAGCCTGGAACTGAGACTGAGGAGATCTGGATACCAGAACTGGCGGGGCCAGTTTGGGGCTACCAGAATCACCTGCGCCTTGTCCCTCCTCACTTTGAGAAGCATCTTGTGGATCAAGGGAAATGGGAGGAAAGGCGTAGAAGAGGCCCAGGGTCCACAGCCTCGAGAAGGCATCCCCCTGCAGCGAGCCCTGCTGGGGCTGGGCAGGAAACAGTCTCAGCTTCGCATTCTCCCTGGAGGCAAACGGGTCCACCTGAGGCATGCCCCAGTGGGAGAACAGATCTTGTACTACCTCCGGCAGGAGAGACCACTCGTGGGATGCAGCCCCTATCCGGCTTAGGGCACTGGCCAGAGTGTTGGAGGATCCTACCACATGGATGGCAAGGAGATCCACCTCCAGGCTGCGCACGAGTGACCAAATGCGGAGAGCTTCCCTGCACAGAGGCATGAAGGGCGTCCCGCCCTGGCGGTTTAGGGAGTACATGGTCATGGTATTGTCCGTCTGGACCTGAACCACTTGACCCCGTAGAAACGGAGCAAAAACGGTGAGGGCTAGACAAACCACTCGAAGCTCCAGTAGGTTGATGTGGCATCGGGACTCCAGAGGAGACCAGAGGCCGTGCACTCTGAGCTCCCCAACCCATCAGAGGCGCATCGGTCGATAGAGAGACCGTCAGCTCAGGGCAGACAAACGCGATGCCCTCCTGCAGATGTGCTGGAACAGTCCACCACTGGAGAGCGTTCCACATCCCCTGGGTCACTGTCACTAGCTGATCCAGCGGATCGAAGTGCTGTGACCACTGGCTGGCCAGTCCCCATTGAAGGGGACGCATGTACCAGCGGGCCCAACGGACCACGCTGGTGCAGGCTGCCATGAGTCCCAGGAGGCGCAGGATGTCCTGGGCAGGGCGCAACTGCCCAACCTGAAATGACTGGGCAAAGGAGGAAAGAACCTCGGCCCTGTCCGCCGGGAGCCGTGCTCTGGTTCGTAGAGAGTCGAGCTCCTCCCCGATGAAGTGTATCACCTGCTTTGGCACGAGTTCCAACTTGGCCTCGTTGAAGAGGTCAATCTGAGAGCAAACCTGCAGGGCCAGATCTCTGGACCGCTTCACCTCCATTCTGGATGAGGCTGCAACCAGTCGTCCACGTAGGGGTACACCCGGACCCTTTGGCACTGCAGGAATGCTGTCACCACTGCCATGCATTTGGTGAAGACCCTGGGAGCTAGGGAAAGGCCGAAGGACATGGCCCGGAACTCGTAGAGGGATCCCTCTGCCCTGAAGCGGAGAAATCTCTGGTGGGACGGACAGATTGGGACGTGAAAGAACAAGTCCTGGAGGTCCAGAGAACAGAACCACATGCCTCGTTCCAAGGATGGTATTATCTGAGCCAGAGTGACCATCCTGAAGGTCCAAGACCTTAGGAACCTGTTCAGGTCTAGAATGGGGTGCCAGCCCCCCGTCCATTTTGGGACCAGGAAGTACATGGACACAAACCCCGGGTCTGGTGGAGGATCCGCCACCTTCCTGATCACCTCTTTTTCGAGGAGCAGGGTGATATCTGCTCGGCAAGCCAACAGAGAGGCTGCGGACCCCGTAGCACCTCCCCCGAGGGGTGATGGCTCGGAAGGGCAGGCCCTTTCCTACCACCTCCAGCACCCAGCAGTCCGTGGTGATAGTGGACCAGGCGGAAAAAGGAAGTGGCGGAGTAGTCCCCCCACAGGGGGGAACCCAGGGGGGAGTGACGAGGCTGGGGGCGACACCTCTCAACACGTCACTGGGCAGGCTTGGAGGAGGGACCGGCCGAGGGACCTCCTGGGCCTTTTCCTCCCTGCTTCCTGTTAGAAGAAGCTGCAGGCTTGCCTTTGGGGTGCCAAGCGTGAACCTGCTGGCCCTGGTGCTGTTGGGCCGGACGTGCCGCAGGCGCAGAAGGACGAAAGGACTTGTTGGTGACGGCCCTTGTCCTTCTGGGCGGAGGTGACAGAGTCCAGAGTGGCACTGGACTTTTTGATCCACTGGAGGTGACCTTCCACTCCAGGGCCGAAGAGGTCAGTGCCCAGGAAGGGGACATCCGCCAGTTTATGCTGGGTATCCACCGTGAAGGTGGATATCCTCAGTCATGCTCTGCGGCCGCAACTGATCTGGCACAGGAGTCTCCAATGTCCAGAGCTGCTGTTTTGCCACCACCCTTCCCTGGTCCCGTACCTGCTTGACCGTGGTCTGCACGTTGGTCGGGAGATGAGGGATCACCTCATCCAGGGAGCCCATGAGGGTGTGGGAGAAGTGTGCCATCAGCACAGCCGAGCTGGCCTGGCGGAGGCCAAGGGAGGACGCAGCGTACACCTTGCGCCCGGCATAGTCCAGCTTTTTGGACTCCTTGTCGGAGGGCTTATCCACATCCCTAGCGTTCCCGGAACACCAGAAAACGCCATCTGTGACCAACCCCTCGGCGGAGGGGTGTTCCGAAAAACCAAAGAGCCGGTAGGGACCGCATACTTCCTGGCCGAAGGCGCAGGACAGGAAGCCGGCCACTGCCAAAGCTGGGCAAACAATGACTTCAGCCACCAGAAAGGCCTCCGTGGGGGAATCCCCTCAGTTCAGTATCTCCGTCAGGGGATACTTGGCCCGCTTGGATACGGGCTCGAGCTGCATCCCGGTGGACTCCGAGATTAGGCGAAGCAGACCCATGAAGGATGATGGGCTCTCGTCCATCGACTGGCCCCCGGAGGACTCCAGGTCAATGGGCCTGGAGAACAGGGAGGAGTAGTCCGACTCCGAGGAGTCCGCAAAAGGCTGCCTGGGGCCTGAGCCAACCTCCACCTGCCGAGGACGGTCGTGAGTGAGGGTGACCGACAACCTGTGGGGCAGACCCTGACCCGACCGAGAGTCCTTGGTCGGCGCCCCCGAGTTTGGTTGTGGAGGCGGAGGTTCCACCACTATCGGTGGGGCAGCTGGTGTCGGCTGAACAACTGGCTCAGGCTTGGGCACCTCGGATACAGCGAGGGATTGTTTCGGTCGTTTGGGTGACAGCCACTTGATGGCCGGGGAAGGCGACGGTTTGTTCCCGGACAGAAGTAACTGCTGCCACATTAGGTCCTCGTAGCGTCGATACAATTTGCGCCGAAGCCTCTCCTCTTCCGAGGAGGAAGACTAGGACTAGCGGCGGTGCCGCTTACTTTGGTGCCGAGACCAAGAACGCCGATGTCGGCGGGATTGGCTGGACCAAGACGAAGTCAGAGACAGAGACCCTCGGTGTTTCCGAGGATGGGTCTGGGAAGGAGCGGGGGACACCCGTTCTTCCCTCGGCTCGGAAGGCGCAGGCAAGTCCTCTGTCTCCACTGGGGGGAACCGGTGAAGAAGGGTTGTTGGCTTCACCAGTCGACAACCTGTCCGACGGGTCGAGAAAAATCTCGACCGTGTCGACTAGTGTCTCGGCCGGCTGACCTGACGGGGACACCGTGAAGCGGCCTTAGCCGCAACCACAACCGAAGTAGAGTGTCTACTGTCCGGGGAAGGGGACCTCTCGGGCTCCCATGACCGCCGATGGTGGGACTTACCTTTTGAGTCCTTTTTGGACCGAGAAAAATGTCCATATGGCCCCTCTCCCTTCGTGGAAAGGGATTGGCAAAGCTCCTTAAAAGAAGCTGTGTAGGAGGACCCCAAGGAGGCGGGATAAATGCCGCGACCGAGGAAGAAAGATATGACCTGGGCACCCTCCTCACTCAGGCGATCTGCTCAGCCCGAGCCAGCCGCCTGAGCACCATGTGGCCTCCTCTGACTTCACTAGTGGGTAGCGCTTCTCGGGGCGCCAAAGCTGTAACTGAGCAGCGCAGTCTTCCAGGACGCTGGCCAAAAACGAACGGCATAACTCGCAGGCCTGAGGGTCATGGTCTAGGCCGAGGCAGTAGATGCACATGGTGTGTGGATCCGTCCTGGACATTTTCTGCCCACATGGGCACCGCCGAAAACCGGGATTCGATTTCTCCTTAGCAGCTGCGAGGGAGAAATTTGACCGAAGTCTAGAAAACTTAAGAATGAGTTTCGGGCAAACTGAATAATTAGGATCCAGTCTATACACAGAGCGTTAAGGAGGAAACCTGAGCTTCCAAGCAGTAAGGAAGATCTGGCATCATGGGGCGGAGCCAAGAGTTTTACCACCCGGGTGGGTGGGAGGAGCCAGCATGAAGACCTTCCGGCAAGATTTAAAGCGGCAAGGAACCTGCCAGACAGTGTGGATAAACAACATATCCATGTCCCTAGAATGGTCCTTTTTGAGGCGGGTTTGTCTTTGCCCACCTCTCCATAGATCAGGAAAAGCTGTGTCCTATTCTGCCTATGCTCTTGTGTGATCCAAATAGTAGCCTATAGTTCTCTTGACATCAGGACTATGTAACCACCTCTCTCCAGAGGTGGAATGATCAGTAAAGACTGGCAAGGTCATGGACTGGTTAAGGTGGAAGTCTGATAACACCTTAGGGAGAAATTTCCTATTGGCCCTCAAAACCAACTTGTTCCTGTGGACTGATATATATTCTGGCCCTGTGCACAAGGCCTGTAGCTCACTGATCCTTCTGGCTGAAGTAATGACTACTAGAAACACTGTTTTCCATGTCACATACTTAATGGTGGCTGCATCAACTGGCCAACACATATGTTAAGGTCCCATGCAGGAGTGGGTTCCCTATCAGGGAAATGCAAGTGTAGTAGTCCTTTGAAAAACTTTCTGAATAACTGGTTAGCAGCCAGGGATGTTCCTTTTGCAGCAGAGGTGTAAGCAGAAACTGCTGCCATGTGCACTTTCAGGGGGGAGGGCTAAAGGCCCAGAGTGTGTAAATGTGCCAGATAGTCCAGGACTATTGGCAGACCGGCCTGGGGGTCAGAAAAAGTTCCCTCAGAATAGGAGAAAAATCCTACTCGTTTCCCTTTACCTTGAGGAAAAGAGATCCGTACACAAAACGGAAACCAGGATAGTTTGTATTTTTTGGCATAAAAGCCAAAGGAGAGGAATGAGAAGGGAGGGGGAGATGCCGCAGTAGGAGGCCACTGAGGGGAAGGTGGGTGGGTATCAGTAATGAATGGTGAAGATACAAGAGAAGATCAAGAATTACAGTAGGTACGAAATTTTCATATCTTCCCTTGTCAATCTTCACCATTCATTACTGCTTGGGTGAGTACCAAGCTCGATAAACCCTGAGGGAGCAAGACCCCCAGCCTCCTGTTGGTGGGAAACAGAATGGGAAGACCCTGGGCTAATCAAGCGAGAAGCCTATGGTGGAGGAGAGCTAGGAGGTGTCCCCCGAGGACAGGGAGACTGAGGAAGCCCCTGTAGAAGTCTCCTAGATCTGGAGGAAAAGAGATGAGTCCCCCAGAAAGCGGAGCGAATCACCCTAAGCCAGGCCAAGGGTGGCAACCTTGATAGACGGAGCCATGCTGTCCGTCTAATACAGATCGCTGTCCCTGCAAGCCACCTCACTGGCGTCATAAGATGCCCTTGCTTGCTGTCTTGCCAGCTCCAGGCCTATAGCAGAGAGGGCAATAGCTTGTCTGGTTTGCTCCATATCAGGCATTGATGCTAAGATTTGGGAAAGCATCGACTACAAATGCCTACTGTAGGCAGCATGGTGAACCTGATGTGATGCAATGCATAACATCGCACGAGAGGAAGAGAACACTTCGCCCCCACTGGTCAAACTGTAGGTAATCCGAGTCCAGTAGACGGTCGTGCGCCGGGTGGGAGTTTCTAGGTATGCCAATCCCGAAGGTGGGTTGGGGAGAGTACCTAGATATTCCGATGGGGCACAATACCTTCGTCCGCAGTCTACCGGGGCTGAAGAAAGGGCTGCTGGCGACTGCCAGGAATGGACAGACGCCCCCTGGAAAGGAATAGGCCAGGATAGTACCACCAAATGCTGGGCACTGAATTCACCGAGGAATGCACGCGTCTCCCGTTTGGTATTGTCTCACCTAACAAAAGAGATACGAAGATCTCTCACCATCCTCGAAAGGAATAGCTGATATTCAGTGAAATCAGCATCGTCGGAGAGATGAGCAGTGGGTTCCTTTCTCTCAGAGGAGGGAGTCGAGGATGATGGAGAGCTCGAATGTCCAGAGGACTCCCACGGTGGCGGGGATAGGTGAAACATCCACTCATGCATGTAACTAACATTAGGGGAAGGCCGCCACAGAGCCTCTGAATGTCTCCCAGGATAACGGGCCTGTAGGACTGACATGGCCTGCGAGAGAGGGGGGTGGCTGCAGAGGAATGGGAGAGGGGCACCTACAGCCAGGCAACTGTCCTCTGCTGAGGCTCTGGAATCCAGGGAATGGAGCCAGAGCTGGCGGGATCCCGGACAACAAACCAGGTCGCAGAACAGAACCCTGGGGATGCGAATCCTGGAAGAGCCTATTAGGGGATCCTCCCCTGTGACGAACCTGGGGCTGCATGGATCCAGAAGGGCAGTCCACAGCAACGCCACCAGAGGGGTCCCTGGGGCTCGAGAGGGAAAGATGGGGCCTGGCACTACGGCTCCTACCCACCCCCAAAGGGGTGGCAGATGAAGACTGAGGCGCCTGAACCCTGTCTCTCGACCCCCCGGACTCAGAGAACGCCCTCCTCCTCGACCCCAGCGACTCCCCACCCCGAAGGGGTGCAGCAGCACTGGGACCGGCAGCTGTTACAACCCCCTCAGGAAGGAGAGCCCTTCCCTCCACCTCCGCTCCAACCCCCTCCAGGGACCCCAGACCACCCCCAGCCTGGGAGGCCTCAGGAGAGGACAGCAGCAGAGACAGATGAATAGGCGCACTGGGCTGCCTAGCACCTCGTCCCACCAGAGACCCCGACTCCTAAGAGTCAGGGTGCCAGGACGGGTCCACATCTGAATCATCCTCCTCCGAGGAGGAAAAGACCAGCTGGATCACAATACTGGCCACCCCGGGGGTCTCCAGTGAAATGGCACCGTGAACAGCACCGGTGCCAGCGGCGGCCCCAGACCCCCGCAACGCTTAGACCTGGCCCCGACTCCCCAAAGGCGCCGGTCAGACCCACGGCACCGCCCTCAGCACCGGGACCCAACTCGGCACCGCTAGAAGAACCGACTGGCATACGGCACTGAGGCCAACACAGCACATGACGGTGCCTTCTCGATCACCGATGAAGCGAACGGCGCCATAAGGCGACGTTGAGGGTCCACTGATGCCGGGTCCAGCAGACCTGGGCCTCGACACTGGGGGAGCCTGCACCTCTGAGGAGGTGATTGCTGAGGTGGTGTCCCCACCGCGGCCCTCTGAGGGACCTCGGCATTCCTCCGACACCACAAAAGAGGCCTCCTCGTTGGCAAGAAAAGATGACGAAGCCCCCTCTACACACCGTATAGGCCTGAGAGGGAACCAGGAGGAAGGGTCTAGAGAGCTTACCTGGGAATCCCTGGAGCGGCGCAGTCCCCCGAAAGTCGGTGGAGCCTTGCTGATTTTGAACGCGTGGACTTCCATGACGCGACGGTCCATCGAGAAACAGGTGTCGCACATATCCATATTGTGGTTGGATCACAGGCAATGGAGACAAACATCATGCCGGTCCATGACGGAAAAATGCCGGCCACAGGAGCACCGCACATAGGCGCTGCCCACCTTCACTTATGTTTGCCCTGAATCTGACATGATGCGAAAAATTAAGACCAAACAGCACAGCTCTCGGCGCCGAATAAAGAAAAGGAAAAGAACGGTTTTACCGTGACTATGTCGAGAAAAGCAGGAAGGAGGAGTCTGGAACGGTCGATATCGCAGCCAGGCCTAGAACTAAATCTAACAGCGTAGCAGGTGCAGCCTCGGCGGTGGGAGGAACAGGAGATGGAGGAGGTCTGCAGGCATAGAGCCACACCCTCGCGCATGGCGCGGTGCGTCGCTCTTGTGGAGGTGGCCGTTGCAGCAGACTCCAAAAAAAAAAAAAGTGTCCCGTAGCGGGTGCACGCCTCAGGCACTACCCAAGCAGCAGTGAATGGTGAAGATTGACAAGGGAAGATCTTCCCTGTCCAGTCCATCAGCAGTGCATGTAATGGCACTGTGCCAACTGCTGGGGGCCTGCAACAGAACAGAAGAAGCTGATTGTCTAGGGCTGCAAAGAAGTCAACCTCTGGAGCGCCCCATCTTCTGACCAACCACCTGTAGAATCTGTTTAAGTGACAATTCATGATGGTTCTAGTCGATTCTGCTGAAGGCACCTGCCAGGACATTGTCCAGTTCTGACAGATGAACTGCTGAAAGGGATATCCCCATGATGTAAACCAGATTCCATACCTTCATGGCTTCTGTGCACAGAGGTGAGGACCTTGTGCCCCCTTGCTTGTTGATGTAATACATTGCTGTAGTATTGTCTGCCCTGACCTGCCTTGCCCTGCAGCATGGAGGCGAAGGATTGAACGCCTAAATAAACTGCCCTGAGCTCCAGCAGTTTTTTATGTGAAGCAGAGATTCCTGCTGGGACCAAGTACCGTAAGCAGTATGCTCCCCCAGGTGGATTACCCCATCCAAGGAGGGAGGAATCTGTCAGAACTGCTGTTGGTGGCATCTGGAGCAAAGGCACGCCTTCTGAGGTTGTCCTTTTCCTACCACCATTGCAGAGCTTGAAGCCGGGTTCCTGTGACTGGTACCATCTTTGACAGGGAATCTCGACTAAGACCAATGAGCCCAGAGATGGAACTGGATGTCCCTCATCTGAAATCTCAACCCTAACACTGTTGCTGTTGAAGCCGCCATGTGGCCCAGCAACTGAAGGAAATGCCTTGCTAGTCTGGGGTTGGGGGTATGCAGCTGGAAGGAACTTGCTAGTTGCACTAGGCTGTCTACCCTGCCCTGAGGAAGGAATGCTCTTCTGTTCACGGTGTCCAATTCTGCCCCTATAAACTCCAGGAGCTGAACTGGTGAGAGGACTGACTTTCTGGTTTACCAGGAAACCCATCATACTTAGTGTATCCTGAGTGATGGTCAATGCCCTTTCCACCTGCTGTGGGGGACTGACCTACCAACCAGTCTTTCAGGTATGGGAAGACTGACCCTGTTTTTGTAGATGTGCCACCACCACTGCAAAGCACTTGAACACTCTTGAGGCAGACAGACCGAAGGGCATAGCCTTGAATGGTTAGTGACCCGATGGCAACCTGAACCTTAGGTACTTCCTGAGTGTCAGTCTGACTGGGATATGGAAGTATGTGTCCTTTAGGTCTACGGATGCCAGCCAGTCTCCTCTCCTTAGAGAAGGGAGAATGATAGCCACAGTAACCATCTTGAAATTTGGCTTTGTCAAATGTTTGTTGTAGTGTCTCAGATCTAGAATGGGTCACCACTCCCCTGCTTTCTTTTGAGTGAGGAAGTATCTTGAGTAAAGACCCTTTCCCCTTTGAGACAAGAGGACAGGTTCTACTGCCTGCTCCTGCATGAGCCTGGCTACTTCCTCCTCCAGCAGAGATTTCTGATGGATTGGCAGGTCTGAACAGCCTTGCTCGCAACTTGGGAAAGAATTTGAAGTGGAGGGCAAGGCCCTGGCTCTACCTCCAGGACCCACTTGTCTGTGGTGATTGAATTCCAAGCCAGGGTGTAGTGAGTCAGTCTGCCTCCTACTGGAAGTAGGGAGGCGACCCAGACAGGATTCTCAGGGAGTCTTGCCTGGACAGCAGGCTGGGTACTGGGTGTAGCCCTGTTGCTGCCCCGGACTCTAAAATGTATTTATTTTATTTATTTGCTTTTGTTAACCAGGTAAGCACACTAGACAGCAACGTGCCTATTTTCAGGAGCGACCCGGGAGAGTTACAGGGTATCCACAGAAACACAATTACATACAGGAGCCACATGCTCCAACAGTTGGGTTACATACAGGAGCCACATGCTCCAACAGTTGGTAATACAACAGAGGTTACATACAGGAGCAACATGCTCCGCCATAGGGTGATTGAGGTAACAGTTTGGAATTTGCAGCAAGAACAACAGAGGCAAGAGTAACATCGAAGTGGTTTACGGAACATGAGTGAAATACCATCAAATAGCAGTTGGGAGTATACAGCAAGAACATCAGCAGGAGAAAAAAAACAGAATAGTTAGGAGAACATAGGTGAGTAATAGCCTGGCCTAGATGCCTGTAAAGAGAGGGAGGGCTAGGAACTAGCTCGGGTGAGGAGAAAGATTAAGAGCGATAACGCTGCTCCACCTGGAGCGGTAAGTGCCTAAGGAGGGCAGTCAGCAGCGGAGATTTACGTTGGGAGAGACTGCACGCGGGGCGGGCGCCAGGTGGGTGCTTAACACAGGCAGGTGGATGCAGTTTTTAGGAAGTTCCATAAGGAAGATTTGAAGCAACTAGGGCTGATGAGGCAAAGCTTGTGTCTGGAAGAAAGGCCTGTAATGGGTTCTACACCGGCCTCTTCCTCGGAACTTTTGTGGAGTTGCTGCCTTCTCTTTAGTTGCAGCACTCTTGTAAGCAACCTTGTAGTCCATTTTTTCATGTAAGCTTTGGTCTGCTCCCCAAACAGGGAAGTAGGCTCACAAGGAAAGTCAAGAGCTTTTCTCTGGATATCTTGAGACAAGTTTGTTGTCCTCAACCAAACAAACCTCCTCAGTGACACTGAGGTAGCCATCTGCCTGGGAGCAATGTCGTTAGCATCTACTGCCATATGAACCTGATTTAGAAGCTTCAATGTCCCTTATTGCTGCCTCTGAAAGATCAGATGCCATTGGGGCAGGGCATGCTTTAGCCATTTACAAGACTGTTCCACATACTCAGATACCTAGCTATGCAAGCCATGTAAGAAGCTTGCCTAATAGCTAGGAAAGCTTCCAAGTACGTCTTCATTGCTATGGAGTCTATCCTTCTGGAGTCTTTTAGGTGGGTGTGAAGCCAGGGGAATCCCTGCCTTGTCACAGGTAGCAGCCTGCACCACCCCTTCATGGCTGGGATGTCCAAACAGGAATTCAGCCCCGATCTGGCTACTCAGTAGTTCTGTCCATCCCCTTGTCCACTGGGGGAATGGATGTAGGTGTTTAAAATGTTAGTGGCTTGCCTCATTAAAGATTATGGATGGGAAACAGAAGCCTGTTTGTTGCGGAGAACATTCATCATTTCCATGTAATCTTGTTCCTCTTCCTCCTCTGTGGATTCTTGGGCAGAGAGGTCCAAGGTCTGTGCCACTTGTTTTAAAACAACAAGGGGGGAAGAAAAATTCTCTGTTGCCTTTTCTGAGGAATCAGCCCCATGAGTATCTGAAGAAACCTCAGGTTCTACTGGTTCTCCAAATTCATCCACATCAAAAATATCTTCCTCCAGGAATAGGTCAGTTGATTGCTCCAAAGAACCGGGAACCGAAAGTGAACCAGAGTCCAGAACCGACAACTGTGAACCAATTACTGCGGTACCGGTTTGCAACGCCTGTAAAATACTAATGACACTCACGACAGTTTAGTAGGAACAACTGGAAAGTACAGTTACGCAAGAACTTACCATAACAGTAGATCTTCGAGAACAGCTCTTGCGGCAGGTAACACCATTAGGACTGAAGCCGGCAGGCGTCAGGACCCCACGGAAATCTAGCTAGCAGTCTTCAGCGGGGACCGCCTCCGACGTCAGACATAGTACATAAGGAGGCGGTCCCGCCAGATTCCCCAGTTCTCCCGCCGGAGACTCCCGGCCGCAGGATGACTTCAGAAGGGGAGACCGAGGATCCGCCATCAGAAGAAAAAGAGGTAAAGCTCCTGCCAAGGCCTGGTAGGCCGTACCTCCTCCAAGGGGGAATGGTGGGCGGGAAGGTACCTGCTGCAAGAGCTGTTCTCGAAGATCTACTGTTACGGTAAGTTCTTACGTAACTGTACTATCTTACTTCGAGATACAGCTCTTGCAGCAGGTAACACCATTAGGACCGATTCCCAAGCAGTAGCACCTGAAAGCATTCTGGGAGGAGGAAATTAGGAGAGATCTTGAACAAGTCCTGACTCTAGGACAGGAGACCCTGTAGAACAGCTAGGCCGAAACCGGCTCTCCACCGTGATGTAATATCCAGGCTATAGTGCCTAACGAATGTGTGCACTGAGCTCCAAGTAGCAGCAGCACAAATGGCCGAGGTGGAGACGTTGCGCAGTGCTGCAAAGGAGGTAGCCACCCCCCTTGTCGAGTGGCCCCGGACTATACCCAGGAGCGGCTTATGTCTGTTGTAGCAAAATGAGATACACTGGACAAGCCAGCGAGAAAGGGTCTGCTTTGAGACTGATTGGCCCAGCATCCTCTCAGCGAAGGAAACGAATAGTTGCTCTGACTTGCGAAGCTGTTTAGTTCTAATCAGGTAGAACCTTAAGGAGCGGTGAACATCCAGGGTGTGAAGCAACGCCTCTCCTCTATTAGAGTACTTGGGGAAATACACAGGCAAATCGATGTCCTGGTTGAGAGTGAGGGCAGAGACCACCTTAGGCAGGAATTTAGGATTCGTCCTCAGAGACACTGTCCTGGTGAAAAATTAAATAAGGCTCCTTCCACATGACAGCGTGAAGCTCGGAAACTCTCCTCGCTGACGTGACAGCAACTAAAAAGAACGTTTTCCACGACAGGAAACGCAGCTTGCAATCCGCGGCAGGTTCAAAAGGGGAAGCGTGAGTTGTTCCAGGACAAAGAGTAAGTCCCAAGGAGGAACGGAATCCCTGATGGGTGGCCTAAGGTGTAACACCCCTCTCAGGAAGTTTCGAGAGGAATCAAACTGTGCCACTGTGCGCTGTCCCACCGGGAAGTGGTATGCAGAGATGGCGCAGAGGTGCACTTTAATGGAGGAGTAGGCGAGACCCGAATGGAATAGGGAAAGAAGGTACTCCAGCACCCCTTTCACCGGGCATGCCTGTGACCATAAGCAAAAACAGCGCCACTTCATGGCATACGTCGCATGCGTTGCCGGCTTTGTGGCCTCGGAAAGGACTTCTGCCACCTCTTGCGAGACCCCGTATCGCATAATGGCTATGTCTCTAGGAGCCATGCATGCAGGTTCAGAGAGCGCAAGTCCGGGTGGACTAGTGAACCCTCCTCCTGAGACAATAGGTGGGAGCTGAAAGGCAACAGAACTGGAGGTTCCGGGACAATTGCGTCAGCATGGGGAACCATATCTGCCTGGGCCAGAAAGGCGCTACCAGGATCATTGTTACGTGCTCCCTGCGCAGTTTGAGAACAACTCTCTGGATCAACAGGAAGGGAGGGAAAGCGTAGAGGAATATGTCCGCCCAGGAGAGGGACAACGCGTCTCGCCAGGAAACACCAGGCCCTGCATCTAGCGAGCAAAAACTGGGCAGTTTTGCACTGGATGGGGAAGCGAATAAGTCCAACTCTGGAGTGCCCCATCGAAGAAACAGATCCTCTGCTACCTCCTGAAGAAGTTCCCACTCGTAGACTCTGGCCTGGGAACGACTCAGGCCTTCTGCGATTGTGTTGTCCACTCCGGGAATATGAACTGCAATCAGGCTTGCGCCGTGTCTGATTACCCAATCCCACACCCTCAGCCTCCCTGCAGAGGGGGTAAGAGCGTGCACCTCCCTGTTTGTTGAGGTAATACATCACCGCCGTGTTGTCTGTCTGAAGCAGAAGGGTACTCGACGGTATTTCTGACTGAAAGGCCTGCAGGGTGTAAAGGACGGCCCTCATCTCCAGCACGTTGATGTGGAGGTGAGCTTCCTGAGGGGTCCATATTCCCTGGGACCTCACCCCACTCAGTGCGCTCCCCACCCCAGCCCTGAGGCGTATGTATAGAGGACTGCCTTCGGGGACGGTGCGGTAAACGGGACACCCGCAGAAAGTGTCCCTGGGTCTAGCCACCATTGCCTGTCTCGAATCACGGCATTCGTGATTCTGACCGGATGCTGCATGTGGTCTTGCCTTTGGTCCCACTGCACCTTGAGCATCCACTGAGTTACCCCGCATGTGGAGCCTTGCCAAAGGGACGGTTGGAATGGCTGCAGCCATGTGTCCGAGCAAGCGAAGGACCAACCTGGCGGGGACGGTCTTTTTCGCCGAAAGATCCCCGGTGAGGGACCTGATGTGTTCAGCTCTTTCGTCGGGAAGAAAGGCTTTCCCTTGGACGGTGTCCAGAACTGCGCCTATGAACTGCAGCTTCTGGGACGGTAATAGGAGAGACTTCTCGTAGTTGATAAGAATGCCCAGAGACTGGAACAGGTCCTGGGTGCTCTGAATAGCCATCAACTGTGCCTCTTTGGAGGTGGCCATGAGAAGCCAGTCGTCCAGGTATGGGAACACGTAGTGGCCGTCTCCTCAGAGACGCTGCCACGACTGCCATACACTTGGTAAAGACCCTGGGGGCCGAAGACAGTCCGAACGGAAGGGCCCGGAACAGAAAGTGGTGGCCGAGAAACTCGAAGCGCAGGAACCTCCTATGCGCTTGAGCTACTGGGATGTGCAGGTAGGCATCCTGCATGTCCAGGTATGCTAAGAAGGCATCCTTTTTCAGCATGGGAATGAGTCCTTGGAGGGTCACCATGCGAAAACGTTTGTAGGCGACCGACATGTTGAGGTCGCTGAGGTCCAGGACTGGACGGAGGTCCCGTTTTCTTCGGAACAAGAAAGAAGTGGGAATAGTATCCGGATCCAATCTGGCTCTCTGGGACATACTCCACTGCTCCCTTTTGCAGGAGCGCGAGTACCTCTTGCCTGATGAGTGATCTGTGCTGACCCGAGTAACGGGAGAGCAGAGGAGGCCTTGTGGGTGGCTTGTCAACGAATTCTATAAAGTGGCCTCTTTCGACCAACAGAAGGACCCACCTGTCGGTGGTTATGGACTGCCACCCTGGCAGGTGGTCTGCAATGCGGCCCCTGACCTTGGTGTCATAGAAACATAGAATTTGACGGCAGATCAGGACCGCTTGGCCCACCCAGTCTGCCCATTTCCCTACCTACTGGATAAGCTGCAGATCCTAGTTAACCAGCAGCCTACTTCTTTCTACCCCACCCCCAGAATTGCTCATGACTATCCCATGCATGCTTGAATTCCACCACTGATTTTGACTCCACAACCTTCCTCCGAAGGCCATTCCATGCATCCACAACCCTCTCTGTGAAAAATACTTCCTTAAATTACCTCTGAGCCGCCTCTATCTTCAAATTGTGCCTCTTGTTCTTGCACACCTCTTTTTGAAAGATGCTACCCTCTTGGACTTTGTTGATTCCCTTGAGGATGTGAAAGTTTCTATCATGTCCCCCTCTCCTCCTTTCCTCGAGGCTATACATATTAAGCTCCCTAAGTCTCTCTTCATATGTCCTCCGTGCAGACCCTGCACCATTTTAGTTGCCCTCCTCTGGACAGCTTCCATCCTGTCTATGTCTTTGTGGAGATTGGGTCTCCAGAACTGCACACAGTACTCCAGATGGGGTCTCACCAGCTGTCTGTACAGAGGGATAATAACTTCCTGTTTTCTACTGGTGATGCCTCTCCCTATGCATCCCAGTATCCCCCCAGCCCTCCTTGCTGCCTTCTCACATTGCTTGCCCACCTTTAGGTCATCCGATATGACTACCCCCAGGTCCCTTTCCATTTTTGTTGTTGTTAGTATCTCACCCCCCATTGTGTACTCTTCCCCTGGGTTTTGGTTTCCCAGGTGCATTACCTTGCACTTCTTAGCATTGAATCTAAGCTGCCATACATTTGACCATTCCTCTAACCTTGCCACCCCACCCTGTGCATCAACTCTGTTGCAGATCTTAGTGTCATCTGCAAAGAGACATACTTTTCCTTCCAGTCCTTCTGCAATGTCGCTTATAAAGACATTGAAGAGGACTGGTCCTAATACTGAACCCTGCGGTACCCCGCTAGTAACCCTCCTTTCTTCCGAGTGGACTCCATTTACTATTACTCTCTGTGTCCTATTCTCCAGCCAATTCTTTACCCAGGCTGTCATCTTGGGACCCACTCCCAGGCTGGCTAACTTATATATTAATCTTTTGTGTGGGACTGTGTCAAATGCCTTGCTAAAGTCTAGGTAGGCCATGTCCACAGCCCCTCCCGTGTCCCATTGATCCTGAGGGGCTGGGGCCGGGAAGGAGTCATGCTGTGGTGGCTGAGGGTCCAGCGGGATGGGCCGACTTAGCTGGTCATTGACTTCGGCCCGCTAACAACTTCCCCATGGCTCTGCGGGAGAAGGAGCCCCTCTGTTGCGGACCGGCGCAGAACTGCTGTCTCTGCATCTGGCCTCGAAAACGGCTTTGGTTCCTATAAAAGGAACTAAACTTGGGTCTGTACATGGCCTGGACAGACCGTACCGCCTACCCTGCCCCTTGGAGTTTGGTGAGGACCTTCTCCAAGGACTCACCAAAAAGAACTTCTCCATGAAACGAGGCATCCAGGATGTTCTTCGGGACGACCGGGGTGAATCTGGAGACACCGAGCCATGAGTGTCTCCGGAAGCATACGCCTGAAGCTGCCGCTCTGGCCGAGGAGTCCACGGAATCATACGCAGCTCGCAGCACCTGGGGTCCCACGTCCGAACCCATACGAAGGAGTTGCAGTAAATACAGGTTACTCACCTGTAACAGGAGTTCTAGGAATGGTATATGTTGTTCATCCACACTCATTGGCAGGTATCCTTGCCGCTTTAAATCTTGCCGGAAGGTCTTCAAGCTTGCTCCTCCCACCCACCCGGGTGGTATAACTCACGGCTCCGCCCCATGACGCCAGATCTGGCCCGCTGGAAGCTCAGGTTGTCGTCCGAGCCGGGAGGTCGAATGGGTCGTGTGGATGAACAACATATACCATTCCTAGAACTCCTGTTACAGGTGAGTAACCTGTATTTCAGGGACATGGATATGTTGTTCATCCACACTCATTGGCAGACTCCTAGCAGTTCTCCGGGAGGAGGGAGGCAAGACGACACCCCAATACTTACTTGGGAAAGAGAGACTGAGAACCGAGGCCCAAAACCAGCATCCCGCGTGACTCAAGGTCGATGTGGTAATGGGTAATGAAGGTGTTTGCTGACTTCCAGGTAGCAGCCCTGCAGATTTCCTGGATAGGGACGTCCCTGGAAGCAGCCACCGTTGCAGCAGTATGGCGGTAGAATGAGCTCTTATCCTCTGGGAGCTCCATGCCCGCCAACTTATAGAGAATCTATGCAGGAGGTTACCCACCTGCTTATCGTCCGCTTGGCTGGCAGGTCTGCCAGATGCGGCTTCAGCGTAGGTGACAAACAGCTGGCGAACCTCTCCCCGAATTTCAGCCGTGCGCTCCTTATAATAAGCGAGCGCCCTTCTAGGGTCCAGAGTATGGAGCCTATATTCGGCCTCCGAGGTGTGATTGGGGTAGAACACCGCAGAGTCAACACCTGGTTAAGGTGAAACTCGACACCACCTTCGGAAGGAATTTCGTGGGGAAGAGGACAACCTTGTCCCTGTGGAAGACCAGGTAAGGAGACTCGATGGAAAGCGCCTGGAGCTCTCCCATCCTTCTGGCTGACGTGATAGCCACCAAGAAGGCGGTCTTCCACGACAGGTGAGAGAGAGCACACCTGTGCATAGGTTCAATGGCTTGCCCATGAGCTTTGCCAGTACCAGCAGTAGATCCCACGGAGGTGGGGTTCCCGCACTGGAGGGAAATGTGATCAAGGCCTTTGAAAAGCGCCAGACCACCTTCTCTTGCGCCACTGACTGCTTCCCGGCCCACGCCCGGTAAGCAGAGATGGCTGCCAGGTGCACCCTTAGGGTCGTCGACCTAAGCCCTTGACTAGAAAGGGACCATAAATAGTGCAAGATGCTTGCCAAGGAACAGGAGGAAGGGTCCAAGCCCTTGCCCTGACACCAAATGGAAAACCTTTTCCATTTGAAGGCATAGCATTTTCTGGTCGACTTACGGGACGCCTCAACCACATTGAGGACCCTCGTCGGAAAGACCCAAGGGAACTCTAGCCGCCTCAGGAACCACGCCAGGTGCAGGGATTGAAGGTCCGATGGAACACCTTCCCTGATTGATTAAGCAGGTCCGGGCGAGCTGGAAGCTGCCAGAGTCCTGGAGCTGAGACTGAGGAGATCTGGTACCAGAACTGGCGAGGCCAGTCTGGGGCTATCAGAATCACCCGCCTTGTCCCTCCTCTCTTTGAGAAGCACCTTGTGGATCAAGGGAAATGGGGAAAGGCGAAAGAGGCCCGGGGTCCATTGTCGAGAAGGCATCCCCTGCAGCGAGCCCTGCTGAGGGGGGCGGCATGGAACAGACTCAGCTTCGCTTCTCCCTGGAGGCAAACAGGTCCACCTGAGGTGTGCCCCAAAGGAGAACAGATGCTGTACTACCTCCGCAGGAGAGACCACTGTGGGATGCAGCCCCTATCCGCTCAGGGCATCGGCCAGGGTGTTGGAGGCTCCTGCCACGTGAATGGCTAGGAGATCCGCCTCCAGGCTGCGCACGAGTGACCAAATGCGGAGAGCTTCCTTGCATAGAAGCATGGAGCGCGTCCCGCCCTGGCGGTTTAGATAGTACATAGTCGTGGTATTGTCCGGCCTGGACTCGGACCACTTGACCCGGAGGAACGGAGCAAAGGCGGTGAGAGCTAGGCGGACCGCTGAGCTCCAGCAGGTTGATGTGGCATCGGGACTCCCGCTGGGACCAGAGGCCATGAGCCCGTGTTCCCCAGATGGGCACCCCAACTCATCAGAGAGGCATCGGTCGACAGAGAGACCGCGGCTCGGGCGGACGAACGGGATGCCCTCCTGCAAATGATCTGGAACGGTCCACCACTGGAGAGCTGCTCCACATCCCTGTGTCACCGACACAAGCTGGTCCAAGGGATCGCAGCATTTGTGACCACTGGCTGGCCAGTCCCCACTGAAGGGGACGATGTTCCAGCGGGCCCAACGGACCACGCTGGTGCAGGCCGCCATGAGACCCAGGAGGCGCAGGAAGTCCCGGGCAGGGCGCAATTGCCCAACCAGAAATGATCGGGCAAAGGAGGAAAGAACTTCGGCCCTGTCCGCCGGGAGCCGCGCTCTGGCTCGAAGAGAGTCGAGCTGCGCCCCGATGAATAGAATCACCTGCTTCGGCACGAGTTCCGACTTGGCCTCGTTGATAAGGAGGCCCAGTTGAGAGCAGACCTGGAGGGCCAGATCTCTGGACCCTCCGCCTCCTTCCTGGAGGAGCTGCTATCAGCCAGTCGTCCAGGTAAGGGTACACCCGGACCCCTCGGCGCCGCAGGAATGCTGTCACCACAGCCATGCATTTGGTGAAGACCCTGGGAGCTGGAGACAAGCCGAAGGGCATGGCTTGGAACTCGAAGAGGGATCCTTCCGCTCGGAAGCGAAGGAATCTCTGGTGAGACGGACGGATAGGGACGGAAAACGTCCTGCAAGTCCAGAGCAGAACCACACCGCTGCTCCAAGGATGGTATTATCTGAGCCAGAGTGACCATCCTGAAGGTTCGAGACCTTAGGAACTTGTTTAGGTCGTGTAGGTCGAGAATGGGAGCCACCCCGTCCGGCTTCGAACCAGGAAGTACCTGGACACAAACCCTGGGTCTGAAGAGGTCCACCACCTCTTACCACCTCCTTCTGGAGGAGGAGGAGCGACATCGGCTCGGCGACCGCCAGTGAGGCTGGGATCCCAGCCCCCGAGGGCGGCGGCCTGAAGGGTGGTGCCTGCTCGAATTCCAGAGGCAGGCCTCTTCACCACCTCAAGACCCACCTGTCCGTGAAACAGCGGACCAGGCGGGAACGGTGCGGAGCCGTCCCCCCCGGGGACTGGGGGAGTAGGTGGCGGGGATGGGCGTGCCCCTCAGCCCGTCACTGGGCAGGCTTGGAGGAGGGACCGGCCGAGGGACCTCCTGGGCCCTTTCCTCCTTGCCTCCTGTTAGAGGCCGGCTTGGGTTTGGGATGCTAGTCGAGCCTGCTGGCCCTAGCGTTGCTGGTCAAGGCGCTGTTGGGCACAGAAGGACGAAAGGGCTTAGGCTGTGGCTTCCATGTCTTTGTCCTTCTGAGCGGAAGAGACCGAGTCAAAGGTGGCATTGGACTCTCTGATCCTCTGCAGGTGACCTTCCACCCCAGGGCCAAGAGGTCAGTCCCCAAAAGGAACATCCGCCAACTTGTGCTGGGTATCCAGTAAAGGTGGATATCCTCAGCCAAGCCTACGCATGAGCCAGCTGCGGCTGCCGCCACCGATCTAGTACATGAGTCCCCTATATCCAAAGCAGTCTGGAGCTGCTGTTTGGCACTATCGCTGCCCTGGTCCCGCACCTGCTTAACCGTAGTCTGCAGATGGGCGGAAGATGAGGATGACCTCATCCAGGGAGCCCAACAGGGCACATGAGAAAAATAGTGCCATGAGGACGGCCGAACTGGCCTGACGGGCCGAGAGAGGACGAGCGTAGACTTTTCGCCCGACATAGTCCAATTTCTTGGACTCCTTGTCAGGAGGTTTGTCCACATCCCTGGCGTTGCCGGCGCTCCGGAAAACGCTGTCGGTAACCAACCCCTCAGCAGAGGGGTGTTCCGAAAATGGACAAGGAACCGGTAGGGACCGCATACTTCCTGGCCATCCTGGCCGAAGGCGCAGGGCAGGAAGCAGGGCGCTGCCAAAGCTCCAGTGCCGGACCCACTATGGCCTCGGCCACCGGAAAGGCCTCCGTCGGAGAATCCCCTCGGTCCAGAATCTCCGTGAGGGGATACCTGGCCCGTTTGGAAACGGGTTCGAGCTCCATCCCGGTAGACTCCGAGATGAGCCGAAGCAGTCCTAGGAAGGACGACGGGCTATCGTCCATTGACTGACCTCTGAAGACTCCAAGTCCAGTCGCTTGAGAAAAGGAGAGAATCATCTTGGACTCGGAAGACTCGAAGAGCTGCTCTTGGCTGTAAGTCGTTAACTGGTCCAAGGAACGCGACCTCTGGCTGGCCCCTCACTAAGGAAAGGCCGCCTGGAGGCCCAGGAGGGAGCAGGAGGTCCTGGCAGGACGACTTCGCCAACCCGACCGGGCAAAGGAGGAAGAACTCGCCCTGTTCCTTCGAGAGCCTGACTCAAAAGTCGAGCTTAGTCCAAGAAGCTTCCGCGCTACGACAGAGTCTCACTTGCTCCGGTACGGGAGACCAGTCTGCTCTTCCGGGTGGGGTGACATCCGACCTTCAATGCCATATGACTGCTGAGTAAGGAAGTGCTAGGAACTCGCTGTAAGGAGCCCTCCTGCAAGTAGGTGGAGCCCCAGAAACGGACGGAATGAGGGTATACATCCTGAGACCAGGGAAACAGCCACATGCCATGCTCTGAGGATGGGATGTCTGAAGAAAAGAGACTCATCCAGGCGCGGTGTAGAATGGGCGAAGTCTCGGGTTGCTGGACTAGGAATACCTGGACGCAACCTGTGGGTTGAATGGGAGAAGATCCACAGCCTTCTGATCACCCTAACTAGAGGTCAGGCGTGTCTGACAACCGCCACAAGCAGGGTCTTAGATCCTATGGGCAACGGCTGCAAGGGGAACCGCTAACCTTGCATTGTGATCTTAAATACCTCCGGAACGAGGGGAGCCTTCTCCCCATGGGGAAACCCAGGCTGACGGGCCGGGCAGTGCCCGCTGGTAGTCACGAGCAGGCTTAGAGGAAGGAGCCTCGTTTCCTCCCGCCTTTTGGAGGAAGACGGTCTGGCAACAGGCGGCCCCAGCTTCCTCTGGCGGCCTCGTGCCGGGTTCCGAGGCTCAGGGCTTATGCAAAGGCTGACGGTTGCCCTTGACCCCTCGGGCGAGTGACAGAGTCCGGAGGGCATCGACTTCGGCCCATGGATGTATCCTCCACCCAGTCGAAAAGGTCAGTCCCTGGGCAGATGACCGCCCCTGCATGGGCTCTAAAGAGAAGAGAACCTCAGCCACGCCCCACGGCGATGCCACTGCGGCCACCGATCTGGCACAGGAGTCGCCTAGATCCAGAGCCGCTGGAGCTGCTGCTTCGGCCACCGCCCCTACTCCTGGTCCCGCACTCCAAACGCGGGTCCACAGGTCACCTGGGAGATGAGGGTGCCGCCCAGGAGCCCAAAGGTGTGGAGAAATGCCATTAGTGCAACTTGAGCTGGTCTGACTGAGTCTGTAGGCGAGCGTGCCCTTATAGTCCATCCTTCTGGACTCCTTTGTGGTCGGGGGTCTGTCCACATCCGCGCCGCTTCCAAGATATTGGAAAACGCTGTTCGTAATTACCCCTTCAGCCGAGGTGCCTGAGAAACCAGGAAGAGAACCAATAGGATAGGGTACCTTCCGAGCCACCCTGGCCAAAGGCGTAGGCAGGAAGTAGGCCGCCGCCATAGCCCGCAAGGCTGGGCCTAAAACATAGCCTCAGCCACTGGAAAAGGCTCCTCGTGGAAGAACCTCGCATCCAGAATCCATATGGTGGTAAGGTCGATCGGGATGGTTTGAGCTGCATTCCAGTAAATTCTGAATGCTGAAGCAGACCCTTCAAGACGATGGGCTGTCGCTACTGATGTTCTGGAAGACCGGGTCCTCCTGTTAGGAACATGGCAGAGCATGCCCAGGTCTGGCGGTTGTAAAGCTGCCGCGAAGTTCGAGGCATTTTGTCCGCCTGAGGGCGGCAGGAGTGAGGGACAGAGGATCGAAGACAGGCCATGGTCTTTGCCTGAACTCTCCGGGCCAAAGGCGGAAGGGCAGTGAGGGCTGGGACGAGCAACCGCCCTGGAGAAGGCTCTCAACCGACTAACGGGCCACTCGCCGACGGCTGCTTACATCCGGAGAGGAATGAATTCAGTCGATGAAACTCAGACAACTGTTGCCGCCATTATTAAGTTCTCAGAATACCGACGCCAACGGTATCGAAACTGTTTCATCCGAGGAGGGATTGTGGAAGAATGGCAAAGCTACTTAATTCCTGGTCTCGACGAGAACGCCGAGATCGCGAGCGGCTAGGGACAGAGGCCGATGCTGATAATCTAAATCCTCAGGGGACCGGGGAGGGCGGGCTGAGGGAAGCTGCCGAGCGTACTCCGCCTCACTAGGCTCGGGAAGGACCAGGCTGTCGATCTTGGGAGGATAGAGTTCAGGCCAAGGTGCGGGAAGACAGCATTGCCAGACTTCGAAAGACTGGTCGAGACTAGACACGCCGACGGGGAACCTGGTCGGCTTACCTGAGGATACCGTGAGGCTAGTGGCCGGTCAATCTTGACCGGGTCAAGCGGCCGCCGGAGGAGGGGAAGAGATCCTTCCCGGGCCGAAGAGACTCTGGGCCGCGCCCTTAGCCATAGGCCGCATAGGTCAGTTCCTCTCCTCCGCTCTCCTGAACGGTTGCATGAGAAGAATCTTATGAGGGCGGATACCCGCGAATCGCTTGGGGGATTTTGCCTTCGGGGCAGGACTGACTGTAGAGAAACAGTCAACGGACACTCCACTGATCAGATGGGTCTTGCGCCGGAGAAAACTACAGAGGTCCGGGAGCCCCGAACGGCAGAATAAAAGTTGCAAGCCTGAGGATCGTGGATCCAAGTCCAGGCAAAAAGCACGGGAGTACGCAGTCCTCCAGGAGGAATCAACCGATGTTTCGGCTGGAAAGCCATCGCGAGAGTGAAGAAAAGATCAAGATTCAAAGGACATTTCAATAAATTCAAGACCAATTTTCAGGAACCAGTCGTAAACGAGACTCATGGAGGAGCTGAGCTCTAAGCGTAAGGAAGATCTGGTGCCATGGGCGGACAGGTTACTCACCCAACAGGAGTTCTAGGAATGGTATATGTTGTTCATCCACACTCATTGGCAGTATCCTTGCCGCTTTAAATCTTGCCGAAGGTCTTCGCTTGCTCCTCCCACCCACCCGGTGGTATAACTCCTCGCGCCCCCATGACGCCAGATCTGGCCCAGCTGGAAGCTCTGGGTTGTGTGCCGGGCTGAGAAAGTCAATGTAGGATGAACAATATACCATCTTAGAACTCCTGTTACAGGTGAGTAACCTGTATTTCTAGGACATGGATATGTTGTTCATCCACACTCATTGGCAGACTCCTAGCAGTTCTCCGGGAGGAGGGAGGCAAGACGCACACCCCATATACTTACTTGGGAAAGAGAGACTGAGAACCGAGGCCCCAAACCAGCATCCCGGCGTGACTCAAGGTCGATGGGTAGTGGTAATGAAGGTGTTTGCTGACTTCCAGGTAGCACTCTGCAGATTTCCTGGACAGGGACGCCCCTGGAAGCAGCCACTGCTAGTAGCAGTATATGGTAGAATGAGCTCTTATCCTCTGGAGGCTCCATGTCTGCTAACTTATAGCAGAGATCTATGCAGGAGGTTACCCACCTGCTTATCGTCCGCTTGGCTGCAGGTCTGCCAGATGCGGCTTCAGCGTAGGTGACAAACAGCTGGCTAACCTCTCCTCGAATTTCAGCCGTGGTGCTCCTTATAATAAGCGTAGCGCCCTTTCTAGGATCCAGAGTATGGAGCCTATATTCGGCCTCCGAGGTGTATTGGGGTAGAACACCGCAGAGTCAACACCTGGTTAAGGTGAAATCGACACCACCTTCTGGAAGGAATTTCGGTGGGGCAGGACAACCTTGTCCCTGTGGAAGACCAGGTGTGAGACTCGATGGAAAGCGCTCTGGAGCTCTCCCATCCTTCTGGCTGACGGATAGCCACCAAGAAGGCGGCTCTTCCACTTATAGGTGAGAGAGAGCACACCTGCATAGGTTCGAATGGCTTGCCCATGAGCTTTGCTAGTACCAGCAGTAGATCCCTACGGAGGTGGGGTTCCCGTGACTGGAGGGAAATGTGATCAAGGCCTTGAAAAGCGCCAGACCACCTTCTCCTGCGCCATCGACTGCTCCGCCCGCCCGTAAGCAGAGATGGCTGCCAGGTGCACCCTTAGGGTCGCCGACTCAAGCCCTTGACTAGAAAGGGACTCATAAATAGTCCAAGATGCTTGCTATGAACAGGAGGAAGGGTCCAAGCCCTTGTTCTGACACCAAATGGAAAACCTTTCCATTTGAAGGCATAGCATTTTCTGGTCGACTTACGGGACGCCTCAACTACATTGGAGGACCTCGCGGAAAGACCCAAAGCCTGGAACCTAGCCGGCAGGAACCAGGCTGCCAGGCAGGGATTGAAGGTCCCGATGGAACACCTTCCCTGATTGACTGAGAGCAGGTCCGGGCGAGCTGAAGCTGCCGTGAGTCCTGGAGCTGAGACTGAGGAGATCTGGTACCAGAACTGGCGAGGCCAGTCTGGGGCTATCAGAATCACCTGCGCCTTGTCCCTCCTCGCCTTTGAGAAGCACCTTGTGGATCAAGGGAAATGGGGAAAGGCAAAAGAGGTCTGGGTCCATTGCCTCGAGAAGGCATCCCCGCAGCGAGCCCCTGCTGAGGGGGCGGGCATGGAACAGACTCTGCCTGCCTCCATGGAGGCAAACAGGTCCACCTGAGGTGTGCCCCAAAGGGAGAACAGATGCTGTACTACTCGGGTGGGAGAGACCACTGGGGATGCAGCCCCTTTCCGGCTCAGGGCATCGGGCCAGGGTGTTGGAGGCTCCTGCCACGGAATGGCTAGAGATCCGCCCAGGTTGCACGAAAGTGACCAAATGCGGAGAGCCCTTGCATAGGAAGCATGGAGCGCGGCTCCGCCTGGGCGGTTTAGATAGTACATGGTCGTGGTATTGTCCGCCTGACCTCGGACCACTTGACCCCGGAGGAACGGAGCAAAGCGCGGTGAGAGCTAGGCGGACCGCCGAGCTCCAGCAGGTTGATGTGGCATCGGGACTCCCGGGACCAGAGGCCATGAGCCCGTGTTCCCCAGATGGGCACCCAACCCATCAGAGAGGCATCGGTCGACAGAGAGACCGCTTGTCAGGGACTTAACGGATGCCCTCCTGCAAATGATCTGGAACGGTCCACCACTGGAGAGCATTCCACATCCCTGTGTCACCGGCCACAAGCTGGTCCAAGGATCGCAGGCCAGGACCACTGGCTGGCCAGTCTCACTGAAGGGGGACGATGTTCCAGCGGGCCCAACGGACCACGCTGGCACAGGCCGCCATGAGACCCAGGAGGCGCAGGGAAGTCCCGGCTAGGGCAATTGCCCAACCAGAAATGATCGGGCAAAGGAGGAAAGAACCTCGGCCCTGTCCGCTGAGCCGCCTGGGCTCGCAAGAGAGTCGAGCTGCGCCCGATGAATAAAATCACCTGCTTGCTCGAGTCTGACTCTGGCCTCGCTGATAAGGAGGCCCAGTTGAGAGCAGACCTGGAGGGCCAGATCTCTGGACCACCCGCCTCCTTCCTGGAGGGAGCTGCTATCAGCCAGTCGTCCAGGTAAGGGTACACCCGACCCTCGGCGCCGAGGAATGCTGTCACCACTGCCATGCATTTGGTGAAGACCCTGGGAGCTGGAGACAAGCCGAAGGGCATGGCTTGGAACTCGAAGAGAGATCCTTCCGCTCGGAAGCGAAGGAATCTCTGGTGAGACGGACGGATAGGGACGTGAAAAAACGCGTCCTGCAAGTCCAGAGAGCAGAACCACACGCCGCGCTCCAAGGATGGTATTATCTGAGCCAGAGTGACCATCCTGAAGGTTCGAGACCTTAGGAACTTGTTTAGGTCGTGTAGGTCGAGAATGGGGCGCCAGCCCCCCGTCCGTTTCGGAACCAGGAAGTACCTGGACACAAACCCTGGGTCTGAAGGAGGGTCCACCACCTCTCTTACCACCTCCTTCTGGAGGAGGAGAGTGATGTCGGCTCGACGAGCCGCCAGTGAGGCTGGGGATCCCGGGTTTCCGAGGGGCGACGGCCTGAAGGGTGGTGCCTGTCAATTCCAGAGGCAGGCTCTTCCCACCACCTTCCAAGACCCACCTGTCCGGTGGTAACAGCGGACCAGGCGGAACGGAAGTGCCGGAGCCGCCTCTCCACGGGGACCTAGGGGTAGGTGACGGGATGGGGCGACACCCTCAGCCCGTCACTGGGCAGGCTTGGAGGAGGGACCGCCGAGGGACCTCCTGGGCCCTTTCCTCCCTGCCTCCTGTTAGAGGAAGCCGGGCGGTTGGGTTTGGGATGCCAAGGTCGAGCCTGCTGGCCCTGACGTTGCTGGGCCGGGAAGCTACAAGGGACAGAAGGACGAAAGGGCTTAGGCTGTGGTTTGCGGCCTTGTCCTTCTGAGCGGAAGAGACCGAGTCCAAGGTGGCATTGGACTTCTCGATCCTCTGCAGGTGACCTTCCACCCCAGGGCCGAAGAGGTCAGTCCCCAAAAAGGGAACATCCGCCAACTTGTGCTGGGTATCCGAAGCAAAGGTGGATATCCTCAGCCAAGCCCGCCGACGCATAGCCACTGCGGCCGCCACCGATCTGGCACATGAGTCCCCTACATCCAAAGCAGTCTGGAGCTGCTGTTTGGCCACTGCCCTGCCCTGGTCCCGCACCTGCTTAACCGTAGTCTGCAGATCGGCGGAAGATGAGGATGACCTATCCAGGAGCCCAACAGGGCATGAGAAAAATGTGCCATGAGGACGGCCGAACTGGCCTGACGAAGGCCGAGAGGACGCAAGTAGACTTTCGCCTCGACATAGTCCATCTCTTGACCCTTGTCAGGAGGTTTGTCCACATCCTCAGGCGCTAGCCGGCGCCGGAAAACGCTGTCGGTAACCAACCCCTCAGCAGAGGGGTGTTCCGAAAAACCGGACAAGGAACCGGTAGGGACCGCATACTTCCTGGCCATCCTGGCCGAAGGCGCAGGGCAGGAAGCAGGGCGCTGCCAAAGTTCCAGTGCCGGACCCACTATGGCCTCGGCCACCGGAAAGGCCTCCGTCGGAGAATCCCCGCGGTCCAGAATCTCCGTGAGGGGATACCTGGCCCGTTTGGAAACGGGTTCGAGCTCCATCCCGGTAGACTCCGAGATGAGCCGAAGCAGTCCTAGGAAGGACGACGGGCTATCGTCCATTGGCTGACCTCCTGAAGACTCCAAGTCCAGTCGCTTGGAGAAGAAGGAGGAATCATCTTCGACTCGGAAGAGTCCTCAAGAGCTGCCTCTGGCCTGAGCCACCCTTCACCTGCCGAGGTCGGTCGGGAGTGAGGGTAATCTGACAGCCGATGGGTAAACCCTTAGCCGACCGAGAATCCTTGGTCGGAGCCCCAATTGGTGGCTGTGGAGGCGGAGGTTCCACCGCATCGGTGGAGCAGCTGGTTTTGGCCGAACAACCGCCTGGTATAGGCCTCGGCAAGTCGAGGGTTGTGTCGGCTGCCCGTGACAGCGATTTAATGGCCGGGAAGGCGCCGGAGTCGGCTTATTCCCCGCCAGGAGGAGCTGTTGCAACATAAGGTCCTCGCATCACCGACGACTTACGCCTAGCCTCCTCATCCGAGGAGGAGGACGAGGACGAGCGGCGACGCGCCTCATGGTGCCGAGACCGAGACCGCCTATGACGGTGGGAACGCTGGACCGCCAAGAGGTCCGAGACCGAGATCGAGAGTCCCGGAATTTCCGGGTCGGTGCAGGGAGGTGTCGGCCGAACCGCACTCCCTTCGCTCGGAAGGTCCATCCGAGGGCTCCGGAACCGAGGCACAGGCGAGCCCACGGATCTCAACTCCTCCCGGGGAACCGGAGAGGGGAATCCGCTGCTAAAGGCGACATGCCCGTCCAATGGGTCGAGAAAATCTCACTTCATCAGTGGGAGTCTCGTCAACTGACCTGACGGGGACACCGTGAGGCCAGTGGTCCGCCGAGCGGTCGACGGCCGACGGGTCGACGGCCCGGGAGAGGGACCTTTCCCGCTCCCAAGAGCGTCGACGGAGGGACTTACCCTTGTCCCTCTTTTTGGACCGAGAAAAAGGTCCAGCAGACGCAGGCCCTTCTCCTTTAGTGGAGAGGGACAGACAAAGCTCCTTAAAGGAAGCCGTGTAGGAAGAACCCAGAGAGAGCGGGATAAATGCCGCGGCCGAGGAAGATACGGCCCGCGCCGCCTCCTCTTCGAGGGCGACCATCCGCTCGAGCTGATCCGCCGAGCCCGCCGCCGCGACACCGGCCAACCGGCCTCCTTGACTTCACCGGAGGGAACGCCGGGACGTGCCGTTGCTGTAACCGGGCAGCACGGTCTTCGAGACGAGGCCGAGAAAGATGAGCACAGGTCGCAAGCCCGCGGTCGTGCTCAAGGCCTAAGCAGTAGACACACGTGGAGTGGATCCGTCCGAGACATCTTCTGCCCGCATGGGCATCTCCGAAACTGGAGTCGATTTATCCATCGCGAGCCGAGGGATCGAAGACTGAAGTCTTTTAAAATATTATTTTAAATCCGCAAACGGAGAAATAGGAACCAGTCTAGAAACGAGCGTTAAGGAGGGAACCTGAGCTTCCAAGCGGTAAGGAAGATTCTGGCGTCATGGGGCGGAGCGAGTTATACCACCCGGTGGGTGGGAGGAGCAAGCTTGAAGACCTTCCGCAAGATTTAAAGCGGCAAGGATACTGCCAATGAGTGTGGATGAACAACATATCCATGTCCCTAGAACCGAGTGTTTTACCACCCGGGTGAGTGGGAGGAACCAGCTTGAAGACCTTCTGGCAAGATTTAAAGCGGCAAGGGACCTGCCAATCAGTGTGGATGAACAACATATCCATGTCCCTAGAAACCTGTGTTTCGTTGATCCACCGGAACTAGATCTACTGCCCTGTTCAGAAGGCCTTGTACCTTGGACGCAAGAAGGTCAGACTGTACTGCCGACAGCCTGGGCTGTCGTTTGGGAAGATGATCCGGAGGGGTTTCCGAAAGATTGAGCGAGTACCCCTCGCATATTATCCGGAGGATCCATTTGTCTGATGTTATAGATTTCCACTGGTTGTAGAATGGAGTCAGATCTCCTCCCACCACTAAGAAGGAGTCCCCCTCACAGCTGTGGGACCTGGGCCAGAAACTCAGAAGGTGGCACTGGGCGCTTTGGGCCCTCGTGCCTTCTGCGGCGCTTTCTTTTGTGGCCGAGGGTTGTGGTTTTTGTTAAAACCTCCTCTGCCCCGAAAGGACTGACTGTTGAAATTGACGCTTGTTCGCACCTCCCCAGGAGGGGGCGGGTGCAGGTCTAGCCGTCTTTATGGCAGACCTAGTCTTCTGTGTGGCCTCCAGAGCTTGATCCACCTGGGGAGCAAACAGATACATACCGTCAAAGGGTAAAGTCATGATCTGCTGCTGGGCATCATTCATGAAGCCAAAAGTACGCAGCCAAGAGTGGTGGCAGGTGCAGATGCCCGCTGCCGCCCAGGAGGCGGTATCGAAAGAGTCCATTGCAGCATTAACCTGTTGGTTAATAGACTCGATAAATACAGGTTACTCACCTGTAACAGGAGTTCTAGGAATGGTATGTGTTGTTCATCCACACTGATTGGCAGGTCCCTTGCCGCTTTAAATCTTGCCGGAAGGTCTTCAAGCTGGCTCCTCCCACCCACCCAGGTGGTAAAACTCTCGGCTCCGCCCCATGACACCGGATCTAGCCCGCTGGTAGCCAGGTTGTGCGCCGCAGCCGGGGAGGCCGGGTGGGTCGTGTGGATGAACATATACCATTCCTAGAACTCCTGTTACAGGTGAGTAACCTGTATTTCTATGGACATGGATATGTTGTTCATCCACACATATTAACAGACTCCTAGCAGTTCTCCGGGAGGAGGGAGGCAAGGCGCACACCCCTACTTAGGTAGAAAGACTGGAGAACCGAGGCCCCGACCAGCACTCCGGCGGACCCAAGGTCGATGCGGAAGGGGAACGGTAAAGCCTGCTTCCGGGCAGAAGCCCTGCGGATATCCTGGACCGGAGTATCCACGAAAGCAGCCACCGATGCAGCGGAAGGACGGGTAAAAATGAGCGCTTATCCCTCTGGGAGGCTCCATGCCCGCCTATAATGGAGACCGATGCAGGGGTGACCCGCCCGCTTGTCATCCACTGGGCTGCAAATCTGCCAGATGCGGCTTCAACGAAGATGATGAACAGCTGGCGAACCTCTCCCGAACTTCAGCTTTACACTCCCTAGGTAGGTGAGCGTTAAACCGGTTCCTATGGAACCTGTATACAGCCTCCGAGGTGTGAATGGGAATAAACCCCAGCAGAAGCAATACCCCTGAAGGGAAGACTCCGCCACCGCCTTCGGAAGGACTTCGGGTGGGGCGCAGGACAACCTAGTCCCTGTGGAAGACCGGATAGGGAGATTAAAGGAACGCCTGTAACTCTCCCCACCTTCTGGATGGCGGAGTGGCCCCAAGAAGCTGTTCTTCCATAACAGGTGGGGGAAACTTGCACCTGTGCAAAAGGTTCAGATGGCTTGCTAATGAGCTAAGCCCATACCAGCAAGGATTCCACAGAAACAGGGATACTCTCCCAAAGGGGCGTGATCGAGGCCTAGAAGTTGCCAGACACCTTCTCCACACCAACATCCGCCTCCCGGCCGCGCTCGAAGACAGGGTGACCCGCAGAAGCACCTAGAGGGTCGTCGGCCGAAGCCCTGGTTTAAGGATGGACCTCAGATGGTCCGGAATGCTCGCCCAGGGACGGGGGAGGGCACAGCCCTATCCCATCATCAAAAGGGAGAACTTCTCCCAGAGGACGAGCATCTTGACCGACTTCTTAGCAGGGCGCCTGAAGGTCGAGGACCTTGCCGAAAGACCCTAGGCCTGGCCCCTAGCCGGACAGTGCGATGACAGGTCGGGGATTGAAGGTCCAGATGGATAACCTTCCCTGAAAAGGAAAGACAGGACCGGCAGACTAGAGGCCGCCTCGGAGCCTGGGGCTGAGACTGAGGACAGCTGGATACCAAACTGGCAATCCAGTCTGGGGCTACCAGCATCACCTACGCCAAGTCCCTCCTCGTACCCGTGGAGTCAAGGAAAATGAGAGAGAGCACGGAGGGCCCGGGGTCCGTGGCCCCGATGGCATCCCCACAGCAGGCCTTGCTGAGGCGGGCAAAAACAGTCTCGGCCTCAGATGTCCCCGAGGGAAGAGAGAGAAGATCTGTGCTACTCCGGCAGGGGAGACCACTCATGAGGCGCAGCCTATGCCCGGCTTAGGGCAGCAGCCAGGAAATTAGGGCTCCTGCTATCAATTGGCTGGGAACCTGACTCAAGAAACCCAATGCGGAGAACCTCCTTGCACCGAGACAAGGGCATCGACCGAACCTGGCGGGGTACATAGCACATGGTCATGGTGTTGTCCTACTTGGATTTAGACCACTAGACTCCGTACAAGCGGAGCGAGTGGTGCAAGCAAAGCTGACCGCCTGTGCTCCAGCGAGCAGACAGGACATCGGGACTCGCGAGAGGACCAGAGGCGAAGCACTCTGTATTCCCCTAGATGGGTACCCCACCCATCCGAGAAGCATCGGTCGGAGAAGACCGCCGACTCAGGGCGAACGAACAGGATGTTCTCCTGCCGAAGTTGGAATGGTCCAAGGGGAGCGTTCTCTTAACTCCTGGGCTGTAGTCACGAACTGGTCCAAGGACGCAGCGCTGTGAACTCTGGCTGGCCCCTCCCACTAGGGGAAGGCCGACCCTGAGGCCCAGGAGGTGCAGGAGGTCCTGGCAGGACATAATTGCACAGCCAACCCGACTGGGTAAGGGAGGAAGAACCTCAGCCCTGTCCGCCCGGAGTAGAGCTTAGACTCAGGAGTCGAGCTTAGTCCCGAAGAAGCCTCACCGCTAAGGCACGAGTTCCCACTTGGCTCCTGAAACGGGAGACCAGTCTGCCTTCCGGGTGGGGTTACATCCGGACGCTTCAGTGCCACAGAGACTGCTGAGCAAAAGAAGGGCCTGGCTAGGAACTCGTAAGGATATCCCTGCTAAGAAGGGGAAGGGCCTCCCAAGAAACGGACGGAACGAGGTAGGTACATCCTGGAGGCCCAGGAAACAGCCCCACGCCCAAGTTCTAAGGATGGAATATCTGAAGTAGAGAGACCATCCAGGCGTGCCGGGAGAATGGGCGCGAGCCCCCGTCCGTTTGAGGCCAGGAATACCTGGACACGAACCCAGGGTTGAAAAAGGGTGGGGTCCGCAGCCTTCCTGATCACCTCTAACTAGAGGGCCAGGCATGTCGGTACGACTGACAGAGGCAGTGGACCCAAGATCCCCATGGGGCAACGGCTCAGAAAGGGGAAACCGCCGCAACCCGCGACAGGATCTACCTTCAAATACCTCCAGAACGAGTGCGGAGCCGTCCCCCATGGGGAAACCCGGATGGACTGACGGGGTCAGGCAGTGCCCTTGGCCTGTCACTGAGCAGGCTGGGGGGAAGGAGCCGAGGGCTCTCGGTTCCTGCCTCCCTGCTTCCTTTGGAGGAAGAGCTGGACTGGTCAACAGCCGCCCAGCGCATGCCTGCTGGCCCTTATGCTGGGCCGGCTGAGCCGCAGGGCTCAGGGGGCAAGGGGCTTACGCAAAGCTGACGGTTGCCTTGACCCCTCCGGGAGAGACTGACAGAGTCCGGAGTGGCATCGGACTTCGGGCCTTGGATATGTCCCTCCTCCAGGGCCGAGGATGGTCAGTCCCAAGGAGGAGATGTCCGCCACTCGTGCTGGGTTTCAAGGAAAGAGGATAACCTCAGCCACGCCCAGCGGCGCATGGCTTACCGCGGCCGCCACCGATCTGGCACAGGAGTCACCCAGATCCAGAGCCGCCTGAGCTGTTGTATTGTTACCGCCATACCCTGGTCCCACTGCTGGACCGTGGGTCCGCAGTTCTGCCAGGAGATGAGGCAGAATCCGTCCAGGGAGCTCAGAAGAGCGTGGGAACAGTGTGCCAAAAGAGCCGCCGAGCTGGCCTGACGGAGGCCTAGGGAGGACACAGCGTAAACCTTGCCCCCGACGTAGTCCATCCTTTTGGACTATCAGGGGGTCTATCCACATCCCCAGCGTTTCCAAGACATTGGAAAAAGTCGACGGTGACTACCCCTTCAGCCGAGGGGTGCTCCGAGAAACCAGGCAGAGAACAGACAGGGACAGGGTACCTCCGAGCCACCCTGGCCAAAGGCGCAGGGCAGGAAGTAGGCCGCTGCCATAGCTCCAAGGCTGGACCCACGATAGCCTCAGCCACTGGAAAGGCCTCCGAGGGAGAACCCCTGTCCAGAATCTCCGTAAGGGGGTAAGGTGCCCGTTTGGAGATGGGCTCGAGCTGCATCCCAGTGAATTCTGAAATGAGCTGAAGCAGACCCCTCAAAGACGATGGGCTGTCGTCTACGGAATGTTCCTGAGAAGACCACGAGTCCTCCCTGCTAGGAAACATAGCAGAGCATGCTCCAGGCTCCGAAGGGTCTGCAAAAAGCTGCGGCAAGTCCGAGGTACTCGTCATCCGCCGGGGGCCGGCAGGAGTGAGGGGACAGAGTGACTGCCTGGCCTGAACCCCGCTGAAGGCGGAGGGGCAGCGAGGGTTGGACGAGCAACCGGCCCTGGAGAGGGCTCCTCGACTGATTCGAATGGCTGCCACGAGCGCGCTGCGCTATCCAGAGAATGAACTCGCTGCTTGGATACCCGACAACAACTGCTGTCGCCACATAAGTTCCTTCGTAACACCGACGCCAACGGGATCGAAACTGCTCCTCATCCGAGGAGGGGACAAGGAAGAACTGGAAGTCACTTAACCTCGGTGCCTTGACTCGAGAACGCCGAGATCGGGCGTGAGCGGCTAGACCGAGAGGTTGACAGAGACCCAAATCCTCGGGGGGGACCTGGGAAGGAGCGGGACACACCCGCTCCTCCCTCGGCTCGGAAGAAAAGACAGAGGGCTGTCAACTCGAAGGGACGGACAGAACCTCAGCCTCCGCCAGAGGCGGAGGGATGGCGGCACCAGAAGACCACCCAAAAGACTGGTCGAGAGACTCGACAACGTCGACGGGGGACCTGGCCGGCTGACCTGATGGGGACACCGTGAGGCCAGTGGCCGGCCGCATCCCGACTGGAAGCTGAGCGCCGCAGAGGAGGGAGGGGGAGAGTTCTCACGACGAAGAGACTCCCGCCATGCCCTTAGCCTTAGGGCCGAGCGCAGGGTTTCCAGGGTCCTCCCTTGGAGGAGAGGGAATGACAGGCTCCTGAACTAAGCTGCATGAGCTGGAACTCAAGCAGAACGGGATAAGCCACAACCGAGGGAGAGGGGGGAACCGCCTCCCGGCAGGATCAAACTGCTGAGAAACAGTCAAGCGACACCCACCGTCCGAGGGAATCTCGAGCGGAAAAACTACCAGAATGTCCGAGCCCCAAACCGGCCGCGCGGTCCTCCAGAGAGCTGACCGAAAGGGCATAACAGAAATTGCAATCCTGAGGATCGTGATCCAAGTCCAGGCAATAAACGCACGTGGAATGCGAGTATCTCCTGGAGGAACTAACCGTGCACCTCTCTGGGCCGGAAAAGGACTGAGCCATCGCCGTAGCGAAGAAGAAAGATCAAAGTTTCAGAAAAGACACTTCCAAACATTTCGAAGACCGAAATTTTCAGGAACCAGTCGAAAACGCAGAGCGCTAAGGAGGGAACCTGAGCTTCCAAGCGGTAAGGAAGATCTGGCGTCATGGGGCGGAGCTGAGAGTTTTACCACCCGGGTGGGTGGGAGGAGCCAGCTTGAAGACCTTCCGGCAAGATTTAAAGCAGCAAGGGACCTGCCAATAAATGTGGATGAACATATCAATGTCCCAAGAATGTTAGTTATGGTTTGAAGAAGCTCGGAGGTAACTTCCGATTCAGGCAGAGCTTCTACCACTTTGAGCGAATGCCAAAGGACATACACATATTGAGAAAAATAGCCCTGGTAGTTGGCAATGCGCATACCCAGGGTCGAGGCAGCAAAGACCCTTTTACCTAAGGCGTTTATCTTGCAAAATTCGTTTATAGGCCGGGCTGTAGATCCCAAGGAAGGACAGCCTTATTCTCTACCAAGACTACAATGGCATCAACAAAGGCTTGAGAAACCAATATGGGCATCCTTGGGAGGGGTATACATCCCATCTATGGACTTGGCGACAGAAGGAATGAGAGCCAGATTCTTCCACACCATCTGTGAGAGGGCCTCAAAAGAAGGTTGTACCGGAGGTGTTAAATCCAGAGGGATTTCCGGGACATGAAGATACTGGAGTCGTTAAAGCTTCCCAGGATCAATTTCTGTAGTCTGGAGAGAAAGACTATAATTTATATTTTTGAGCAGAGATTTAAAGGAAAGGTCTTCAACCACTGGCTCTGCAGAAAGATTGATCCCTGCTCCCAGGGCAGAGTCATCAACATCACCCAGGAGAAGATCTGGGTCAGGCTCAAAATCCTCACCAGATAGTCCAGGGGGGACTGCATGGATAGGAAAGAAATACAGGTTACTCACCTGTACCAGGAGTTCTAGGAATGGTATATGTTGTTCATCCATACTGTCTGGCAGGTTCCTTGCCGCTTTAAATCTTGCCGGAAGGTCTTCAAGCTGGCTCCTCCCACCCACTCGGGTGGTAAAACTCTCAGCTCCGCCCCATGACGCCAGATCTAGCCCGCTGAAAGCCAGGTTGTGCGTCGAAGCTGGGGAGGTCAGGTGGGTCATGTGGATGAACAACATAAACCATTCCTAGAACTCCTGTTACAGGGAGTAACCTGTATTTCTAGGGACATGGATATGTTGTTCATCCACACTGTCTGGCAGACTCCTAGCAGTTCTCCGGGGAAAAGGGAGGCAAGGCGCACACCCCCTACTTAAGGAATAAAGACTGGAGAACCGAGGCCCCAAAACCAGCATCCCGGCGCGAATCAAGGTCGATGTGATAGTGGGTGATGAAGGTATGTGCAGACTTCCAGGTAGCAGCCCTGCAGATTTCCTGGATAGGGACGTCCCTGGAAGCAGCTACCGATGCAGTGGTATGGTGGGTAGAATGAGCTCTTATCTCTCTGGGAGGCTCCATGCCCGCCAACCTATAGCAGAGATCTATGCAGGAGGTGACCCACCTGCCTATCGTCCGCTTGGCTGCAGGTCTGCCAGGTGCGGCTTCAGCGTAGGTGACAAACAGCTGGCGAACCTCTCCCCAAACTTCAGCCGTCCGCTCCTTATAATAAGCGAGCGCTCTTCTAGGGTCCAAAGTATGGAGCCTATATTCGGCCTCCGAGGTGTGATTGGGGTAGAACACCAGCAGAGTCAGCACCTGGTTAAGGTGAAACTCCGCCACCACCTTCAGAAGGAATTTCGGGGGGCGCAGGACAACCTTGTCCCTGTGGAAGACCAGGTAAGGAGACTATGGAAAGCACCTGGAGCTCTCCCATCCTTCTGGCTGACGTGATAGCCACCAAGAAGGCGGTCTTCCACGACAGGTGAGAGATGTCACACCTGTGCATCGGTTCGAATGGCCTGCCCATGAGCTTAGCCAATACCAGCAGTAGATCCCATGGAGGTGGAGGTTCTCGCACCGAAGGGGATATGTGATCAAGGCCTTTGAAAAAGCGCCCGACCACCTTTTCCTGCGTCACCGACTGCTTCCCGGCCCGCGCCTGGTAAGCAGAGATGGCTACCAGGTGCACCTTAAGGGTCGTCGACCGAAGCCCTTACTGAGAAAGGGACCACAGGTAGTCCAGAATGCTTGCCAAGGAACAGGAGGAAGGGTCCAGGCCCTTGCCCTGACACCAAATGGAAAATCTCTTCCATTTGAAGGTGCAGCATTTTCTGGTCGACTCCTTACGGGACGCCTCGACGATGTTCAGGACCTTGTCAGAAAGACCCAAGGCCTGGAACTCTAGCCACTCAGGAACCAGGCCGTCAGGTGCAGGTATTGAAAGTCCGGATGGAACACCTTCCCCTGATTGACTGAGATCAGGTCCGGGCGGGCTGGAAGCCGCCTCGGGGCCTGGAGCTGAGACTGAGGAGATCTGGATACCAGAACTGACAGGGCCAGTCTGGGGCTACCAGAATCACCTGCGCCTTGTCCCTCCTCGCCGTGAGAAGCACCTTGTGGATCAAAGGAAATGGGGAAAGGCGTAGAAGAGGCCCGGGGTCCACGGCCTCGAGAAGGCATCCCCCTGCAGCGAGCCCTGCTGAGGGGGGCAGGCATGAAACAGTCTCAGCTTCGCATTCTCCCTGGAGGTAAACAGGTCCGCCTGACGCGTGCCCCAGTGGGAGAAGAGATCTTGTACTACCTCCGGCAGGAGAGACCACTCGTGAGACGCAGTCCCTATCCAGCTTAGGGCATCGGCCAGAGTGTTGGGAGGCTCCTGCCACGTGAATGGCGAGATCAGCCTCCAGGCTGTGCACGAGAGACCAAATGCGGAGAGCTTCCCTGCAGAGAGGCATGGAGCGCATCCCGCCATGGCGGTTTAGGAAGTACATGGTCGTGGTATTGTCCGTCTGGACCTGAACCACCTGACCCCATAGAAACGAAGCGAAGGTGGTGAGGGCTAGATGAACCGCTCGAAGCTCAAGCGGGTTGATGTGGCATCGGGACTCCCAAGGGGACCAGAGGCCGTGCGCTCTGTGCTCCCCCAGATGGGCACCCCAACCCATCAGAGGCGCATCGGTCGATAGAGAGACCGTCGGCTCGGGGCGGACAAACAGGATGCCCTCCTGCAGATGTGCCGGAACAGTCCACCACTGGAGAGCATTCCACATCTCCTGGGTCACTGTCACTAGCTGATCCAACGGATCGAAGCGCTCTGACCACTGGCTGGCCAGTCCCCATTGAAGGGGATGCGTGTACCAGCGGGCCCAACGGACCACGCTGGTGCAAGGCGCCATGAGGCCCAGGAAGTCCCGGGCAGGGTGCGATTGCCCAACCAGAAATGACTGGGCAAAGGAGGAAAGAACCTCGGCCCTGTCTGCCAGGAGCCATGCTCTGGCTCGAAGAGTCTCGAGCTCTGCCCCAATGAAATGTATCACCAGCTTTGGCACGAGTTCCGACTTAGCTTCACTGATGAGGAGGCCAATCTAAGAGCAAACCTGGAGGGCCAGATCTCTGGACCGCTCCACCTCCGCTCTGGAGGGGGCTGCAATCAGCCAGTCGTCCAGGTAGGGGTACACCCGGACCCTTCGGGGCCGCATGAATGCTGTCACCACTGACATGCATTTGGTGAAGACCCTGGGAGCTTAGGAGAGGCCAAAGGGCATGGCCCGGAACTCGTAGAGGGATCCCTCCACTCTTAAGCGGAGGAATCTCTGACGAGACTGATGGATTGGGACATGAAAGAACGCGTCCAGGAGGAACAGGGAACAGAACCACACGCCTCGTTCCAAGGATGGTATTATCTGAGCCAGAGTGACCATCCTGAAGGTCCGAGACCTTAGGAACCTGTTCAGGTCGTGCAGGTCGAGAATGGGGCGTCAGCCCCCCATCCGTTTTGGGACCAGGAAATACCTGGACACAAACCCCGGTCTGGAGGAGGATCCGCCACCTGCCTGATCACCCTTTTCGAGCAGGGCAATATCGGCTCGGGCGGCCGACAGCGAGGCTGCGGACTGGGTTCTCGAGGGAGATACCGGAAGACTGGGGTCTGCTCGAACTCCAGAGGCAGGCCCTTTCCTACCACCTCCAACATCCAGCGGTCCGTAGTGATAGCAGACCAGGCGGAAAGGAAGTGGCGGAGCCGTCCCCCCGCGGGGAGAACCCAGGGGGGAGTGACAAGGCTGGGGGAGACACCCCTCAACCAGTCACTGGGCAGTCTTGGAGGAGGGACCGGCCGAGGGACCTCCTGGGCCTTTACCTCCCTGCTTCCTGTTGGAGGAAACCGAGGGCTTGGGTTTGGGATGCCAAGCACGAGCCTGCTGGCCCTGATGCTGGTGCTGTTGGGCCGGATGTGCCACAAGCACAGAAGGACGAAAGGGCTTGTGATGCTGCCGACGGTGGCCTTTGTCCTTCTGGGCAGAGGTGACAGTCCAGGGTGGCATTGGACTTTTCGATCCGCTGGAGGTGACCTTCCACTCCAGGGCCGAAGAGGTCGGTCCCCAAGAAGGGGACATCCGCCAACTTGTGCTGGGTATCCACCGTAAAGGTGGATATCCTCAGTCATGCTCTGTGGCACATGGCCACTGCGGCCGCAACCGATCTGGCACAGGAGTCTCCTATGTCCAGAGCTGTTTGAAGCTGCTGCTTCGCCACCGCCCTACCCTGGTCCCGGACCTGCCACACCGTGGTCTGGAGGTCGGCCGGGAAATGAGGGATCACCTCATCCAGGGAGCCCATGAGGGCGTGGGAGAAGTGTGCCATCAGCATGGCCGAGCTGGCCTGGCAGAGGCCAAGGGAGGATGCAGCGTACACCTTGCGCCCGGCGTAGTCCAGCTTTTTGGACTCCTTGTCGGGGGGGGGGCTTGTCCACGTCCCCAGCGTCTCCCGAACGCCGAAAACGCTGTCGGGCGACCAACCCCGGCAGACGGGTGCTCCGAAAACCCGGGCTAAGAGCCGGTAGGGACCGCATACTTCCTGGCCATCCTGGCCGAGGGCGCAGGACAGGAAGCAGGCCGCTGCCAAAGCTCCAAGGCTGGGCAATGGCCTCAGCCACAGGAAAGGCCTCCGTGGGCGAATCTCCTCGGTCCAGTATCTCTGTCAGAGGATACTTGGCCCGTTTGCAAACGGACTCGAGCTGCATCCAGGTGGACTCAGAGATGAGCCGAAGCAGACCCATAAAGGACGATGGGCTTTCGTCCAGTGACTGGTCCCCGGAGGACTCCAGGTCAACCTGCCTGGAGAATAGGGAGGAGTCGAACTCCGAAGAGTCCGCGAAGTGCTGCCTAGGGCCTGAGCCACCCTCCACCTGCAGAGGACAGTCGCGAGTGAGGGTGACCGACAACCTGTGGGGCAGGCCTTGAGCCGACCGAGAGTCCTTGGTCGGTGCCCCCGATTTCGGTTGTGGAGGCGGAGGTTCCACCACAATTGGTGGAGCAGCAGGTTTCAGCCGAACAACCGGCCCAGGCTTGGGCATCTCAACTGCAGCGAGTGGCTGTTTCGGCCGTTCGGGTGACAGCCACTTGATGGCCGGGGAAGGTGTCTGTCTATTTAGTCCCGGACAAAAGTAACTGCTGCCACATCAGCTTCTCGTAGCATCGATGCAATTTGCGCCGAAGCCTCTCTTCAGAGGAGGAAGACGAGGAGGAGTGGTGTCGCGGCTTACCTCGGTGCCGAGACCGCCAATGTCGGCGGGATCGGCTGGACCGAAAAGAGGTCCGAGACCGAGATCCTCAGTGTGTCCGAGGGCGGGCCTGGGAGAGAGCAGTGGACACCCGCTCCTCCCTCGGCTCGGACGTCTTAACCGGGGCTGCTGCACCGATGGCGCAGGCAAATCCTTGGTTTCCACTGGGGGAACCGGCGAAGAAGCGTTGACAGCTTCACCAGTCGACAAACCGTCCGATGGGTCAAGAAAAATCTCGACTGCGTCGACGGCTGTCTCGGCCTGCCGACCTGACGGGGACGCCATGAAGCCAGCAGCCTTAGCCGCAACCTCGACCGAATTCTACGGTTGGCTGTCCGGGGAAGGGGACCTCTCCCGCTCCCACGAACGCAGACGATGGGACTTACCCTTGGGGTCCTTCTTTTTGGACCAAGAGGAATGTCCTGATGGCCCCTCTCCCTTCGTGGAAAGGGAATGGCAAAGCTCCTTGAACGAAGCAGAATATGAGGTATCCAAAGAGAGCGGGATAAATGCCGCGACCGAGGAGGAGGAAGATGCGGCCTGGGCCACCTCCTCCTCAAAGGCGATCATCTGCTCGAGCTGCTCAGCCAAGCCAGCAGCCGCGGTAACTGCCCAACGGGCGTCTTTCGATTTTACCGGCCGGTAGCGCTCGGGCACCCAAGCCTCAACCGGGCAGCGCAGTCCTCCAAGACGTTGGCTGAGAACGAACAGCAAGACTCGCAGGCCTGCGGGTCGTGTTCTAGGCCGAGGCAGTAGACGCACGTTGAGTGCGGATCCGTCCTGGACATCTTCTGCCCACAAGGGCACCGCCGAAAACCGAGTCGATTGTCCATCGCAGCCGCCAGGAAAAAGAAGACCAAGTCTTGAATTTTAAAAACGAAGTTTGACGAACCAAAGAGTTAGGATCCAGTCTAACACGAGAGTGCTATGGAGGGAACCTGAGCTTCCAAGCGGTAAGGAAGATCTGGCGTCATGGGGCGGAGCCGAGAGTTACCACCCGGGTGGGTGGGAGGAGCCAGCTTGAAGACCTTCCGGCAAGATTGAAAGCGGCAAGGAACCTGCCAGACAGTGTGGATTAACAACATATCCATGTCCCCAGAAGTGAAAATCAGGAGGGGAAAAAAGTATTGGAGTCAAGAACCCCTGAAGATTGGTCAGCACCGCACCAGCCCCCAGCGCCGAAGAGGAAAACTGTGCTGAGAACACGGAGGGAGGCGCCAACCGAAGCCGCACACTGTGCCAACAGAGCCCACAGCACTGTGCCACCAGAGTCAGAGGTCAGAAAACGACGATTTGAAGAAAGAGGGAAAAATGGCAGGAGACAGGCATTGGTGTCGACCCATGCGCCGCAGCCATGTGAGGGGGACAGACACCTGAGCGCGGAGTCGACAGCACAGAAAAAGGCGCCATGCGACTAGTAAGGCCCAACTGCCCTACCCGTCCCTCTAGGGCCAAATGGCTCGAAGGCCCCGGCGTTGGAGTGACCAGCTCGGGCAACTGAACCAACCTCTGAGCCCACTGCTCCATAAGAGCAGCCCACTGGCGAAACTGCTCATCGGAGGCTCCTCCAAAAGGCGGGGAGGAGCTCCAGTGTCAAGGAGGTCAGCTACCAGAGAAAGAAACCGGTGACTCAGAGGTGGAAACCAGTACCTGGCCCTAATAACTGGCCATCTACGCGCAGATATACCAGAGGGTGACCTCGAGGGATTCCTTTTCTTCTTCGACCTATGTGCCGAAGAACAACTCTGGGCGAATGGCGCAGAGAATGGACCATTTCTTTATGCTTTCGGGAGGCCGATCATCCCATCCCCCTCGAGCACTGGACCGCCCACTGTCAGACACCCCCCACCCCCGGGAGGGCAGCAGACCAGACCCGGCCCACTTGAACAGCTTTCATACAAAATCTCCCTACCATCACCTGACCCGCTCATGGTCGACTCAGTCAATGAAGGGCTGAAGACCTCCTGCAGAATTGTTAAAATTAATATAAAATCTGTACCGATTCAAAATAATCTACAAAACAAACTGAACTATTGCTGCTAGTGAAGTTTAACTCCCAGCAGGCTAGCGTCGTCACTGAAATGCACTACACAGAAACAGACTGACAGCAGATAAGGACCCGCTTGGCCCACCTAGTCTGCCCAGTTCCCTACCTAGAGGATAAGCTGCAGATCCTATTTAACCAACAGCCTATTTCTTCCTACCCCCCACAAAAATTGCCTTATGTCTGTCCCATGCATTCTTGAATTCGCCCACAGTTTTAGACCCCACAACCTCCTCAGGAAGGCTGTTCCATGTGTCCACCATACTCTCTGAAGAAAAAATACTTCCTCACATTGCCCCTGAGCCATCCCCCCCCTCTATTTTCAAATAGTGTCCCTCTGTTCTACTCTACACTACGTCGACACTAGACAGCGGGAAAAATCTGAGGCGGTTGGAGGGTTGACGCAGAGATAGTCATTACCGCATGAGCCGAGGCTTGCGGTGCCGCTTCCTCGTGGCTCCATCTCAGGCG